>OV884058.1:77577686-78777686 GCA_930367215.1 Pollenia angustigena | reverse complement strand
AATTTATCACGTTTTAGGCCCTGTTGTTTGACATAGCTCGACAACCACTAGCCCAATTTAGTTGAAATAAATTTTAAAAAATTAAGAATTACAATTCCCTTAATCTGTTCATATATTGTTTTCCTATACAAGTAACACTTTCGAAGTTAAAAATGAATGTATGAAGGGAAAAAATTATTTTTTGCCTAAAAATTTAAATTTTTTTTTTAAAAATACATAAAAAATCCAAAATGGAAAAAAGTTTCAAGTCTAGTTATTTTTTCGCAAAGTCACATAACCTATGAGCAAAATGAGACAAAGATCATAAAAATCGATGCACGCGTTTCGCTTTTATTCGCAATTGAGTAAAGGTATGAATTTCAAAAATCAGTTATAGCCACCACCCTTAAAATAAAATATAAATTAAAAAATTATCATGCAAAAAAAAACTTTATTTATAAAAACTTAATGAAAATAAAATAATATGCAATTAATACGCAATTATAATATGCATAAAAACAAAATTTAGAACATTTTTTCAATTATTGGCAATATCCATCCTTGTAGAAGTTGACGCTTGTGGTTCTGATGATCTTGTTTTCTTCGTAGGTTGTTCATATTCATGGTCTGAGTCTGTATCGTCATCCGAGATACACATACTATTCAAGGGCGTGTTTCTTTCACTGTGTCCACCAATTTCAATGTCTTCATCTTCGGTGCTTTCTTCAAACTGCATAATTGTGGAACTCCACCAACAAACCTCCGCAAGCAATGCATCCAATTTTTTACTTTTGAACCGCTTTTCAAATGGCATGGTCACCTGGTGGAACCTCTCTCCTTGTTCGTCTGATTCCTGAGGTGATTGTGCCAAAAAAGTATCGAGGTGGTGGTGCAAGAAATGCAATTTCAGCGTCATGGATGCACCGATTTTTTCGAAATAAAACAGCAACCTGTCCACTCGTTGCTGTATCTCTTCTCGTTGGACACGGTTCTTTCCTAGAACGCCTTCTATTACTTCTTTCAATGCGTTCCATGCATGTTGGTGGTCGTGATGCTCTGAAAGCAAATGTGTGAAAGAATCACTTTTGATCAATTTCCGAATATCAGGTCCATTGAGAATACCTGTTTTAAATACATAAGAAAAACGAAAAAATTATTGGTAAGGCGAATGTATAGAAATTAACAAATTTAGATATGACAATATTGAAATACAGACTACGATACGAACCGTTTTTAATTTTCTCATCACTGAGTTTCGGAAAGATGGATTTCAAACAGTCAAAGGCGCCGTTAACTTTTTTGACCACCACTTCAACGAATTTCCCAGCTATTCCCAGTTTCATGTGGAGCGGTGGCAACAAAATATCATCCAGGTCCTTTATCATAGGTTCATTGCGTAATTTTAATTGTTTGTTGAGCTCGGGAGTTCTTCCTTTCCAATCTTTACATTGATATTGATTTCCTTTGTATCGTGAATCCCAATTAAAAAGGAATTGTAGTATGTTGACCACCTTCAGATCGCAACAAATGTTCCATTTGTGTTCATCGTATTTGATTTTCTTCAAAATTTCGCCCAATGCTTCATACGTTTCCTTCATAGTTGTGCTGAATCCCAATGGAATGCATGGTTTTTTATTTTTTTTGTGCAGCAGCACAGCCTTCAAACTAGTAACTGAACCATCGATGAATAAACGCCAGTCGCCAGCGATATAATCCATTCCCAATTTTTTCACTTAACCTGGGATATCATGGCAGTACGTGAACGTATTTGCTTCGTCAACGGAATAAAATTTCTGAAAATCAGCTTGGCGTTGTCGGTATGATGTTGCGCTGACATTTTGCTGTGTGAGTTTTCTTCTCTTCAAAAATGATGTCAGCCATTCGGAGTCGTGTTGTGATAGTCCCAGCTTGGCCACAATGTAATCCATTTCGATTTGTGGTAGCGGTTGTGGTGCACTATTTTCAATATCGGGTATCCAATCAGCATCATCCAAATCGGTCGGATTGGTGAAAACGGTTTCGGCTAGCAGGGACACAGTATCCGCACTCGGAGGTTTAGGTGCATCGGTATCAGCAGGGCGTTGCACTGGAGGTGTGGCAGTAAATGCAGCAGTGTATACTTTTGTTTTCAATTGTTTTCTGTTTAATCCAGGACGAAAATTTATGCATGCATAGCACCTGGATTCATCATGTCCAGTTGTGTCTTCCACCCAAATTACTGGCTTCATAAAAGATAACTTTCTACTTTTTCCGTGAATCCATTTTAGAAGGGTAGTATAACAACTGTTGCACACTGTGTTCGGCGTAAAATTTGCACCACTTAAATCTGCTTCATTGAAATAATTACAATACGCGGTTTTGAATTGCTCAGTAAACAAATTTTTTCGATCTTTTTTCTGTATTTTTCGGACGATATGACCACAAACGTAACAATATTCATCCAAATATGGGCACTTGTTGTTTTCCATATTGATATATTTTATGTTTTGTTGTTATTCACTTTTAAAAAACTGGAGAAAAATCACTTTTACTGTTCGCGTTCGTCGGCACTGGCTGAATGCCAAAAATCGAACAATGCACACCTATAAATACTACGTATTTTTGAATATTTTACTGCCAGGTACTTATAAATGGGCGCATATTTTAAGGGCGGCTGGCTATATACCTGATTCAGCACTTGTACGTTTCAAACTGTGCAAAACTTTCCAAATAATGACCACCCTTAAATGTGGGTGCAATTTCTGTAAAAAAATCATATAGGTAGCCACCGGAAAAACCCAAATAATAAAAAGGTCCATTTTCCGTTTAATTGTCCACGTACATTTATTACCGCAATCATAAAAATCAAATAACCTTTTGTTTATTCCTTTTTTTTTTAATTCTCAGAATCATGAAAAAGGTGTCAATGTTTTCTCCAAATAATGTTGTGCATATCTCGAGCAAATTTTTGAAATTCATACATTTACTTAATTGTGAATAAATGACAAACGCGTGCATCGATTTTTATGATCTTTGTCTCATTTTGCTCATAGGTTATGTGACTTTGCGAAAAAATAACTAGACTTGAAACTTTTTTCCATTTTGGATTTTTTATGTATTTAAAAAAAAAAAAAAATTTAAATTTTTAGGCAAAAAATAATTTTTTCCCTTCATACATTCATTTTTAACTTCGAAAGTGTTACTTGTATAGGAAAACAATATATGAACAGATTAAGGGAATTGTAATTCTTAATTTCTTAAAATTTATTTCAACTAACTTGGGCTAGTGGTTGTCGAGCTATGTCAAACAACAGGGCCTAAAACGTGATAAATTCCCCTATACGATAGTACTAACTTCAAATCGATACTAACTTCAAATCGCAGGTAAGAAGACAAAACGAATGATGCAGAAATTCTTCTTTTTGGGTCTAATTTCACATACAGTTCACAGAATTGAGTTGGCAATCAATTAACTGAAAAATGTTGTACTGTGTAATTAATCAAATCTTAACCTAATGCTTTATTTTATGTCCTGCCAGTGCCAGACAAAAATTTTCTTCATCACGGGTTCTGTTCACATATGAAGGTGTTTATCGCTCATCTTAATGGGTAAGTGCTGCAGTGTCTCTTCTTCTTAAGCGAGAGTGGCCGCTATCATTAAAATATTTCGTGCTAGTGGATTTGGGTGCAACTCTAGCCTTTTCAAATATTTTACCGTAACTTCGTTATAATAGTCCTTACCAGTGGCCCATTGAGATCCTTGTGGATATTTGAGTTTTTAACATACCAAGGGGCAGCTGTAATTATTCGAAGAAGTTTATTTTGGCGCCTTTGAATTTTTTCGATATTTGAGGCCGAGGCAGTGCCCCATAGTTGAATTCCGTAGCACCATATTGGTTTTAAAATAGCGTTGTAAAGTAGTAGTTTGCAGTCGTGACTAAGAACAGAATTTCTTCCAATAAGCCAGTTAATTTGAATTGCTTTTAGTTTCATTTGGGTTAATTTTGCTTCTATATGGCATTTCCATGTTAAACGCCGATCTAGATGAATACCGAGATATTTGACATGCGATTGTTGAGGCACTAGTTGATTATTGATTTTAATAGGGGGACATGTTTCCCGACGCAAGGTAAATGTTATATGTACGCATTTTTGCTCATTGACCTTTATTCTCCATTGTTTAAACCAAAGTTCTAGTTGAAATATATGATTCTGCAGGTATCGAGATGCTTCACGACTGTTCTCGTGTACGCTTAGAAAAGCTGTATCATCAGCAAAAGTTGAGGTTAGGGTGTGATTGTTTGTTGGCATGTCCGAGGTATATATAAGGAAAAAAACTTGCTTTCCTGAGGGACTCCAGCTTCAATTGGCTGAGGAGAACTTAAAAAATCGCCTTCTTTAATAATAAATTTTCGACCGACCAGGTAGCTTTCTAACAGCTTGTGTGTATTAACCGGTAGGTTTAGCTTCAATTTATGTAACAAGCCTACATGCCAGACTTTGTCAAAAGCTTGAGAAACATCTATGAAAAGAGCGGAGCAATATTTTCTTTCTTCAAAGGCTTTTGAATTGATGATTGGGTATACACCCATTGTCATTTAAAATTGGGGTTAATTTTGACGCTAAGAGCTTCTCAAACAACTTTGATATATAAGATAATAAGCTAATAGGCCTATATGACTCAACTTTTGTGTGAGCTTTTCCTGGCTTTGGTATCATCGTTATTAAGGAGACCTTCCATTCTTGAGGATAGTATTCAAGTCGTAAAATAGCATTAGAAATATAAAGAATAATTTTCTTTGCTATGCGAGGTAGCTCCAAAAGCATTTTGTTACTGATTTTATCAATACCAGGTGCCTTCTTTGAGTTTAATTCACAAATAGCCCTTTCTATTTCCCTTATCTCAAATCTTAGGGGAATAGCTGCTCTAACATTAACAGGCGGCAACTCGTGCGCTGTATCGTCAGGTATATTTTGGGTAAATACGTTTTTCAAATGATTTACAAACAGGTTTCCTTTTTCATTATCATTTCTTGCCCAACTTCCATTCAAGTTTCTTAATGGTGGTTTCGAGATAACTGGTCTTTTGAGGTTTCTAGCTGCCCGCCATAATGAGTAGCCTGATTGTGGAGTTGCATCCAAGTCCTTAAGATATTTTTCTACGGAAGCCGTTTTCTGAGTCTGCAGTAATTTTCTTAGCCTTTTTGTACACTCTTTTAATTCATTTTTAAGTTGAGGGGATCTTTGCAATTGCCATTCTCTTCGCACTCTCCTTTTTTCATTCAAGAGGCGCTCGACATCTGCAAAATATATTTTGTTATAATTGGTTTTTTTGAGGGTTTTGCTGGAATGTTGAACAGCTAGTTTAAGATAACTGTCAAAATTGACAATAGAGAGATCCACATTTTCCGGTGTGCTAAGCGGAATATTTTCTGTGCAATGGGTACTGAGATATTTTTTATATTTTAACCAGTTTATTTGTGTAGCTATGTAACCAGAGGGAGATACGATTCTATTGGTGTTTGTTATAGTAACTATTGTAGGTGTGTGATCAGAGGATAATTCTAACGAAGGTTCAACCTGAATCGTTTCTGTGGGGATGTTTTTAACCACTCCGAAATCGATGACATCTGGAATTTTTTGCGGATCAGCAGGCCAATATGTTGGTTGTCCGCTCGCGACGACATTTAAATTCATTTTAGAGATTGTATTATACAAAACACGACCCTTTGGTGTTATTAGTCGTGAACCCCAGAAGGTATGTTTAGCGTTATAATCGCCAGCAGCCAGGAAACAGGGCCCCAATGACTTATAATATTTATAATATTGGCTTTCTGATATTGAAAATCCAGGTGGTGAGTATAAGGATGAGATTACTATGTTTCGATTCAGCTCTTTAACACAAATGTTCGTTGCTTGGAAATAATCTTCACGATGATCACACATCAGGTAGTGTTTGATTCGGGTTTTTATCAAAATGGCAGAACCTCCACAAGCTCTATCTCGAGGGTCCTTGGTATCATATAGCGTATAACCATTGATTTTAAACGTATTTCTTGAGGTCAAATGAGTTTCAGAAACCATCATGACATCAATTTGTTTATTTTTAAGAAAGTATTCTAATTCATTTTTATATTGGCGGATGCCGTTTGCGTTCCAAAAACAAATTTTTAAACAGTTCATGGTTTGTTAAGTACAGCTTGCAATAACATCGATTGCATTCTAAGGATCTCCTGCATCATATTACCCATTGTGTTTGTAAAATTATTTACTGTTTGCACTAAAGTTCCATGGTTTTTTCTAGACGACTTAAATTAGAAACTGGAGTTTCGTCATTACTTGGCGAAGCACCTTACATTGGCACATGGTTTGATTTTAGGACGTTTGCATAAGAGGTTCTGTTATTACTAGGCTGCGGAGCCTGAGTGTCATTAGTGTTTACTTGATTTGGTACCTGCATTTGAGGGGGATTAGTTTTCGGTCCAGCCGACTGCTTGACGATAGTATATACAGGACATCCTCTATAATTGGCAGTGTGATTGCCGCCACAGTTGCTACATTTTTTTACATTGGGGTCATTTTTAGACTTATCGCACTGGACTGTACCATGTAATTCACCACATACTACGCAAACAGGGAGTAAATAGCAGTAGGCCTTAGTATGGCCAAATTCTTGGCAGTTGAGACATTGAACGGGACCATTTCTTTTGTGCGGCTCCTCTATAGTTATTCTTCTGTAGAGAATATATTTTAAATTGTAAATAGGATGCGTTTCATTTTTTTTAAGCTTAACTTCGCCAGGTTCTAGCTCCACTCGAAATAGTGGTTCGGGATTTCTTTCCCTATTTTTGATATTTGTAACGTTTTTTATTTTAAAGCCTTTCTCTTCCAAAAAGGTTTTAATTTCTTCAGGGTCCACGCTCGAGTCTATGCCCTTGATCACTACCTGAAGTCCTTTGCTGCTCTTCAGCTGATATGTATAAAAGCTTTTTTAAGGGATTCAAATTGGTTTGTTAGTTTGCGAAAATCATTCTCATGATTAACCTGTATTTTTGTCTCGTTTATATTACCACGCTTGATTGCCGCTACGTAAAAAGAATTTTCACCTATTACCGAGATCACGCTCTTTATTAACTCACTTGAGTTTTGCTCCCTAAGATATATTGGGGGTGGCTTAGAAGATTTTATGACGTTTGGTGCCTCTGGGGACTCGTCCTCAAGAATTGCAAAACGGTTTTGTAAATTTATTCTATCAAAAGATGTTACTTTTGAGGCCGAAGCAACTGCTGGTAGGGCTGCGACCCCGTTTAAGCACTGTTATATACCTGTCCATACCAACTTGTATTTGAGGCTTTTGACAATTTTTCACTAAAGGGTTCTCCATTGCGTCTGTATTTGAGTTTATGGTATCATTTCTTACTAAGATTGTTTTTTTCCGCCGCGGTAATACTTGCGGACGCTACAACACTTGTCCCCAAAGACAGATTAATATTTTTTAATGTATCACTATCCACCGTTTTTGTGAACACCGAGGGTGAAAGGGAACGTGTTCGATTAATAGGCTTAGCCGTTGGATAGTTAATATGGTTTTGTTTTGTTTTATTTATTTCAGCATTATTTTCGTTTGCCTGAACGGTCACATAAACATTTCTTTCATTTTGCCTTAGCGTTGTTTCACTGTTCTTACTCATGCAAAGAGTTGTTTTTGTTTTTCACCGTTTGCTGTGCTTTAAATATTTGTATTATTTATTGTTTTTACAACAACACCAAAAAAAAAATGTTTTTGTTGAGAGTATGTACGCATACACATGTATGAACGTTCATACGTATGTATATATTTTTACTATTTTTCTTTATTTAATTTTATCGTTTGGATTGTTCACTATTATGTTAAATAATTTAAATAACAAAATATATAATTTATTTTTAAGCGTCCATTCGCTGCGTATATTACAAATACAAATATGATTAATTAATAGTTCAAAACGTATGCGGGGTTAAAAATACACTGTGGTGTATCCACACAATTCCACTTAATACATTCTTTGCAATAGTAAACAAACACATTCTTTTACTTGTTAAACAAAATGTACCGCTTGCAGAATATAAACAAATTGACTTGCAGTATTAAGATAGGTCAGTAAAAAACCAAATTGTTTTTACTTTGTCGCAAGCATAAATTCTTTTGGGCAATATGATATTTTAAATAAACAACGGTCAACGCTCGCTTACTCATAGTGACAAAATATCGACAAAAATAAGTCAAAGTACATTTTAATAATTTCTGCTGAACTAACAAATTCTTCACTTTGAAGAATTTGTATGATACACTGAACACCACTCAAAGCAAAAATACAATAATATTGAAAATAATAAAAAAACTCAATTATTTATGTGTGCCTGTTACAATACTGTATATTTGTATGTTTGTATATTTGTATGTATGTATATTTGTATGTAAGTTAGTGCTAAGTACGTAATTGAGTGAAATTTTGTAAAGTCACTCAATATTAGGTTAATCTTTATTCTCATAAGTAGTATATAAGACAGATAACTTGTAAATAAAAATCAATCAATTAACTTTGATCAAGGCTTGCGCTTGTGTTCTTTATTTACATAATAGAACATTACAACACGTCTGTATCACAACAAAGCACAAACCGAAATGAATTAAAATAATTTTACATAAAAAGATTTAAAATTAAATTTCCAAAAAATACGAATCATCCTCCTCCATAAATTGTTTTACGAAGTCAGGAATCTCCTCCTTCGCGTTGTCAGGGATCTCCTCCTTCATGTCCATCTCTGCGGGATGTTGTTTTTGAAATTTTAATTTCTTTGCACTAAAATTATGCACCCGCATAAAGTGCCTTTTTTGTTATATTTATTTGCAAAGGTTAAATGTTTAAAAAATGTTTAAAAAAGAAATGAAAAGCCAAAATAACGTGGCATCCGCTAGACATGTACACTTGTCGAAGTCCCATCGACGACTGATTTGAAGAGCATAAAAATATGTGTTAGTAGTGGTATACACAATTGTGCAAAGAAATGGAATTCCCTGTAATAGACACAATTGTTGTGTGTTGTGTTTTCTTTCACATCAAATTATACATTTCGTTGATTTGCTTTTTTAAATCAAACAACTGCTTAACACAGATTTGTTTGAAACCAACTACTGTTTAACATTGATTTGGTTTTTCATTATGTATCATTCGAACTGATTTAAAAAAAGCAGTGTTTGAAACAACAATAACTTGGTGTGGAGAACTGTGAACAAGAAACAAATGCATTTAGTTTTTTTTTGGTAATTTTAATGTGAATGTCCATGTTACGTGCAAGATCCAAGGATAGGGCTATTGTAGATTTGATGCGGTTAGGTCTTTTGTACGAGAGGTTTGTAACGATGTCGTGATCGGTTTTAAAGTTTGTGCTCGTTAAGAGTTTTAATAGTATTCTGCCTTTAACTTCCAAGAATCTGTTTTCAATGGATGGAAGACTTGGTTCCTTGAGGATATTGTTAATAGGTGTAGTCCTATGTATATGCGTATACTGCGGCACGTGCGGCTTTGTGGTATGCTGATTTAATGATGTTTAGTGTGGATTTAGAACTATTACCGTACAGAAACATGCCATAGTCTATTTTGCTCAGTACTAAGGTTTTTGTTAAATAAACCAATGTGTTGGTATGTACGGAACTTTTCAAGGATAAAAATCGGATTTTATTTGCTCTACCAATGATATTTACGGGAAAATATTGTCCCTGGAATTTTTGGTTTCTCTACGTTTTGTAAAGCAGTGCCACCAGTTTGTATGTTGTGAATATACAAATTATTTCATTGAACGCCATTTTGAATAATATTACTGAGAGGGGGATCCCTGTGGGATGCCATTTTCAAAGAGAATGTATTAGATAAATGACCATTAATTCTTACCTTAAAGTTTCTATTTGTAAGAAAGGATTTTACAAAATTGAAAATTAATCCAAATTTTTTAATATTTTTAATTAGGCTTAAGTTCATGAAATTTAATTTTTATTAAATTATTTTTATGAAGAAAGGAATTTTTTTACAACATGAAAATTAATAAAAATTGTTATTGATAATCTTTCATTCTTGACTTGTCTCGGGCTCGAACCCTGGCCGGCAGGTTTTTTCCTTTACTTCGGTTTTTTTTTTCTTTTTTTTTCCTTCATAAAAATAATTTAATAAAAATTAAATTTCATGAATTTAAGCCTAATTAAAAATATTAAAAAATTTGGATTAAAAACCATAAATAGTTCAACAAAATAACCACAATACTAATTATTGTTAAAGCTGTGGCACGAGCTCTATGTGTACATTTGTCCTTCAAGTTGTGCTGAAAAAGGTCAACAGAAAAGAGAAAGACAAAGTGAAAAAACAAAAAATGTACTTGGACTTCAAGAAAAATTCTTGACGAAAGAACAAAAAAACAGAAGTAAAGGAAAAAACATGTAAAATCAATTAAAATGGATAATCATTCAGGAAAGCAAATTTCGATCTACCAAATGTTAAAATACAATTTGGTTTAAGGATTGATGTTTGACTAGTGACGTCAGCAGTCGTCGATGGCTGCGAGTGTAAGACGGCAAATCCATCTGAGGAGATCGAGTGGTTGCGATCGAAACATGTCATGGTAACCTGCCGGCCAGGGTTCGAGCCCGAGCCACGTCAAGAATGAAAGATTATCAATAACAATTTTAATTAATTTTCATTTTGTAAAAATTCCTTTCTTCATAAAAATAATTTAATAAAAATTAAATTTCATGAACTTAAGCCTAATTAAAAATATTAAAAAATTTGGATTAAAAACCATAAATAGTTCAACAAAATAACTACAATACTAATTTAATTGAAAATGTTTTGGCATTTTTTCAAAGATTTTAGGACATCTAAGATGACATATTAGCCATTCCTGTCAAAGGCTTTTATGAAATCGATCGATATTATTGTCACGTGATTTTTGGCTGATAACGATTTAGATATGTAGTTGTCAAAGTGCAGCAGAGCGTCTTCACATCCCTTATTTGGCTTAAAAGCAACCTGTTCCTTAGCAGTTAGTTTTTTCTTTTCCATTAGCCATAACAATCTGGCAGCGATGATACGTTCCATGATTTTTGAAATACAGAGGAGCAGCGATATGGGAAGGAAAGCATCAGTGGTGTAAGAATTTTTTGTTTTTGGAATAGGTTTTATTATTGCTAGTTTCTAGATTTGTGGAATGTTTCCGCTTTTAAAAATCGCATTGTTAAGGCCTAGCAATTTTGGTTTTGAGTTAAGGCTTAAAGTTTTGATCATCTGATAGCTCACCCGGTCTAATCCTGGAATTGTTCCTTTAACTCTATTTAGGCAACTTGAGAGTTCAATCAAGCTTATTGGTTCTTCCAAAAGTGACGCTGTTTTATCTATGGTGTATCTCGCCGATGCTGATAATTTGCGATAATTGTGAAAAGTTTTTATCTAAGGCATATTCTTCCCATGTGTTGCCAAAAGCGTTCGCGATTGACAAGGGGGGGGGGGGGGGGGCTTTAATGTTTGAGACTTGCGTTCGCCGGGTGATACGATTAATTTTATTCCAGATATCAGTTATTGGAGTATTTCTGTGTATCGTCTTTGTAAAATTTTCAAAACTTGGCATTTTTTCTGTACGGTATAAGATTTTCTTGAATTGGGTTTGTTTCAAAGATTTGCCAGTTTGTGCTTTATTGTGATACAGACGTGTATTCTTAACCCCGCATACAATTTGAATTATTACAATTGTTTTTTTTTTTAATATAAACATTTAGCGAATGGACACTTGATTTTGAAATAAATTATATAACATAGAAGTGAACAATTATCAAAACAAAAATTAAACAAAGAAAAAATAAAAAAAAAATATATATGTATGTATGAATCTTAAAATTATTATTTTTAGTGTTATTGTAAATACAATCCCCCGTATTCATAAAAAATTAAAATGGATTTGAAATGCATTTTACGAAAAAATTTTATGAAAATTTTGGCTAGAAACACATTTCAAACTTATTTTATTTTTATTGAATACGGCAGAATCTATATACATATATGTAAATCGGCTAAGGCAAAACAGTTAAGAACACTTTCCTCCTCTGTATGTCAACCGATTTGAACAAAATGTACACCATTTAAGAGGTATTTACTCAAAGAAGTGCACAATCTATATTTTATTAAAATCTGTTCAATAATTTCAGAGTTATAAGCGTTCAAAATTGTTACTAACACAAATGCAAAATAAATAAATAAAAATTTATTTTCAATTATCAAATAATAAAAAGTTAGGGTGATCGATTATTCGACATTTTTCAGAAACCGGTTTTCGAATATTTCGACTATATAAATCAGACCAGGCAAAACTGTTAAGAACGCTTTCTTCCTTTGTTTGTCAACCAAAGCTCTGTGGGGAGAAAAAGAGGAGAAATATGGGAAACAAAATTTCTTTTTTTTTACTTTTCTGTGCTTCATGTGATAATTTTTAAATTTTCTATAATATAGAACTTAGAAACATAATATTATAGCTGTAGGATCCTGAGTGAGTGATAACCTATAAGATAAAAAATGCTGGTATTTTTTGTTTTTCATCTGGAACTTTTTGAATTTTCGTTAATATTCGACCTATAAAGATAAAATTGTACATTAAACTGGGTGAATAAGAACATGTAAGGGGAGCTTTTTGGTACTTTTTCGTTCTACATCTGGTACTTTGATTAATTTTCGTTAGTATTAGACATAGAAACATAAAATTAAACGAGCAACGTCCTGAGTGGATGACAATATATAATGGAGACTTTTTGATACTTTTTTGTCTTTCAATTGGTATTTTTTATACTGAACTTACAAAATTAAATTACTCACGTAGAAGATTAAATATGAGCCGGAGGTTGGTCCCCCGCCAAATCGATCCACTTTGAAGGAAAAAATAAATGCTCGAAACAAATAAATTCATATATACTTAGATGATTTATGTTTTCTTCATATTTACAAAAAAAAATCATGGTCGAATTTTGACCATAAGGCGAACACTAGTAAATATAAAAATATTAAGAGCACAGTAAAACGGTGAAAAACAAAAACAATTTTATTGCATGTGTAAAAACAATGAAACAACAATAAAGCATAATAATAGAAATGTTTATGTGACAGTGCATACTAACGAAGGCAATGCTGTAATAAATAAAACAATAGTAACTACCAAGGTATATTTACACAAGGTAAAGTCGTTGGCCCATATGTTTGTCAGCTGATTACCCCTAGTTGGAAGCTTAACGTCAAATTTCGTGTATATGAGAAAAAATTTGTACATGTGTGCGTTAAATTATTTTTTTTTATATGAAGACAATTTTGACAACTCCGTTCCTTTTATAGAGCAGCATGTATACACTCCCAAATGAGTCTACCTTGTGTAAATATACCTTGGTAACTACCTAACGGCTAAGCCAATTGTTCGCACACTCTCCCTCTCGCCCTCGGCCTTTACAAAGACGGTTGATGGTGATACGTTAAAAAAAATAAACCTCACTTGCAAGTGTTGCCTCAGCGGCAAAAATAACCTTAGTAGCAAATGGTAGTATGAACTCAAACACAGATGCAATGGAAACATAACATGGACATAACAGTGCTTAAACGGGGTTGCAGCCCTACCTCTGCAGCAGTTTCTTCGGCCTTAAAAGTACCAACTTTTGAAAATTGATAAACAAAAATACAGGTTAATCATGAGAATGATTTTCGCAAACTTACAAACAAATTCGAAGCCCTTAAAAAAAGCTTTTATACATATCAACTGAAGAGTGGACCCTGAAGAAATCAAAACCTTTTTTAAAAAGAGAAAGGCTTTAAAATAAAAAACGTTACAAATATTAAAAATAGGGGAAAAAATCCTCAACCATTATTTCGAGTGGAGTTAGAACCTTAAAAAAAATGAAACGCACCATATTTATAATTTAAAATATATTATTTACAAGGAATAACTATAGAGGCGCCGCACAAAAGAAATGGTCCCGTTCAATGTCTCAACTGCCAAGAATTTGGCCATACTAAGGCATACTGCTATTTACCCCCTGTTTGCGTAGTATTTGGTGAATTACATGGTACAGTCCAGTGCGATAAGTTTAAAAATTACCCTAATGTAAAAAAAAATGTAGCGACTGTGGCGGCAATCACACTGCCAATTATAGAGGATGCCCTGTGTATACTATCGCCAAGCAGTCGGCTGGACCGAAAACTAGTTCCCCTCAAATGCAGGTACCAAATCAAGTAAAGACTAATGACATTCAGGCTCCGCAGCCTAGTAATAAAAGAACCTCTTATGCTAACGTCCTAAAATCAAACCATGTGCCAATGCAAGCTGCTTCGCCTAGTAATGATGAAACTCCAGTTTCTAATTTAAGCTGTCTAGAAAAAACCATGGAAACATTAGTGCAAACAGTAAATAATTTTACAAACACAATGGGTAATATGATGTAGGAGATTCATAGAATGCAATCGATGTTATTGCAAGCTGTACTTAACAAACCATGAACTTTTTAAAAATTTGTTTTTGGAACGCAAACGGCATCCGCCAACATAAAAATTAATTAGAATACTTTCTTAGAAATAAACAATTTGATGTCCTGATGGTTTCTGAAACTCATTAGACCTCAAGAAATACGTTTAAAATCAATGGTTATACACTATATGATACGAAGGACCCTAGAGATAGAGCTTCTCATCCAGTTCATCGATTTCGAACGTTAACGTTCGCATAGAAAATTATATGTAAAACAAAAACAATATTCGAAAATTTTTTTTTGTTTCAAATGTAGTTTTTATGCGAACGTTGATGTTCGACATCGTTAAACAGGCAGTCTGTGTTTGATCATCGTGAAGATTATCTTCAAGCAACGAACATTTGTGTTATTGAGCTGAATCGAAACATATTAATCTCATCCTTATACTCACCACCTAGATTTGCAATATCAGAAAGCCAATATTATAAATATTATAAGTCATTGGGTCCCTGTTTCCTGGCTGCTGGCGCTTATAACGCTAAACATACCTTCTGGGGGTCATGACTAATAACCCCAAAGGGTCGTGTTTTGTTAAATTCAATCTCTAAAATGAATTTAAATGTTGTCGCGAGCAGACAACCAACATATTGGCCTGCTGATCCGCAAAAATTCCAGATGTCATCGATTCCGGCGTGGCTAAAAACATCCTTACAGAACTATTCTCTGTGTACCGACACTAGTTACTATAACAAACAACAATAGAATTGTGCGAAGAGAACGGCAATTGCACAGATCCCCTCAACTTAAGAACAAATTAAAAGAGTGTACAAAAAGGCCCAGAAAATTACTGCAGACTCAAAAACGGCATCTGTGGAAAAATATCTTAAGGACCTGGATGCAACTCCACAATCAGACTACTCATTATGGCGTGCAGCTAGAAAACTCAAAATACCAGTTATCTCGAAACCACCATTAAGAAACCTGAATGGAAGTTGGGCAAAATATACCTGACGATATAGCGCACGAGTTGCCGCCTGTTTATGTTGAGATAAGGGAAAAAGAAAAGGCTATTTGGGGAATTAAACACCAAGAAGGCACCTGGTATTGATAAGATCAGTAACAAAATGCTTTTGAAGCTACCTCGCATAGCAAAGAAAATTATTCTTTATATTTTAAATGCTATTTTACGCCTTGAATACTACCCTCAAGAATGGAAGGTCTCCTTAATAACGATGATACCAAAGCCAGGAAAAGAGCACACAAAAGTTGAGTCATATAGGCATATAAGCTTATTATCTAATATACCAAAGCTGTTTGAGAAGCTCTTAGCGTCAAAATTAACCCTAATTTTAAATGACAATGGGTGTATACTAAAGGTCTGCATGACTACATTTAAAAGGCATATGAATACATTCATTTGTTTTTTAAGTAGGTAAAGTAAAGTACAACAAACGATTTAAGTACGCAGTGCTTTACATTTTATGTTAAAAAAACAAATGAATAAACACACAAGGCGAAAGAGAAAAGAAAACAACTGTATGTAAACAGAAAAAAATACTACCACATTCAAATAAAACAGACATAATAAAATGTGTATAAGTTTCGAATATAATATTATTTGAATGTTTTACTCATAACATGAATACATTAATATTATTACTAGCAACTTTTGTTATGGAAATCGAAAACGTAAAACGCAAGAATTTTAAATTCCTTTTTAATATACTCTTAATCCAATTTTTATAATTTTTGTTGCAAAATTCTGTTTAATAGAGATATATTTGTAATGAGAATAAACATAAGTACTAATTTTACTATGTAGTATTTCTTGCACATAGTCTAACTGTTACCATATACTTGTGTGTGTTTGCATTTGCAAATTGAGTAAATAAATATTCAAAGAAAAAGAGTGAATAGAATGTGTGCCTTTGTTATGATAAAGTGAAACACAGACTACACTCTCTTTTATATTTTAACTCTTAAACTCTGTAAGCCAGTATTTAACTATTTAAATATTTGAATGAATATTGGAATGCTTGTGTGTAATAAACAAATGAATGTATTCTTGCAGCCCTTTAGTGTAAACCTAATCATCAATTCTGTTTCAGAAGAGAGCATAGCACAATTGAACAAACCCATCGGATAGTAAACGCAATAAGAAAAGCCTTTGAAGAAAGAAAATATTCCTCCGCTCTCTTCATACATGTTTCTCAAGCTTCTGACAAAGTCTGGCATGTAGGCTTGTTACATACCTGTAGCCCGTTTCTGTATTTCTCACATCTTAAAACTTTTCGCATGAAACGTGTGAATTGCAACAAAAATAGTGTGAAGTGAAACAAAAAATGGTTTTTCTCACACAAGTGTTTCTGTATCTTTTTTTTGCGAGGATTATCTGTCATTTCCAGCAATTATTAGAAGGATGCGAGAAAAAGTGTTTCTATGACAATATATTGCAAAAAGTTTCTTTCAACAAGCGTCAAAATAAGTCACATTTGAAATTGGTGGCGAGAAAAACAAAATGTAGATATTTTGAATTTAAATATGTTAATATACTATTTTTTTAAAATAAATAAAAAAAATAGAAGGAATATAAATGATGAATGCATAATTTATATGATGAAAATAAGCAAAAAAACAATTGTTATATTTTGTTATATAAAATTTTTTTTAACCTTTTTTTGTATTGGTTTTAATCAGTGTTGCCAGATAAATTTGTGTCAAAATCGTCTATTTCCTGAGAAAAAAATAAAAAAGATCTTCTTTTTGTTTTAAGAATCGTGCAATTTAAAATCAATTTTAAACAAATTTGTTTCGACTTTTATTATGAAATAATCAAACAAAAACATAGTTTAATTTCATTAAATTTATATATTTATTTTGTTAAGCTGGAGGATTATTTTTTAAAAAATTATTTATTTTCTTTAATCCGATAACAATTTAAAATTGTTATTTTTCCCTGGAGAAAATACACAAAGGCATGAGAAAATATCATTTTAAACAAAAAATAAAATAAATATATTTACAAAAGCAAAAAGAAACCAAGCTTTATAAAATAAACATACATCCTTTTTTAAAATAGATATATACACATTTACAACAACCGAGATCAAAATGGAAAATGTTTAAATTAAATCAGCTTTGATAACAGTATTATAAATATTCTGGGTTTTTATGGAATTGATAGTGACAACGTTGTTTTATATTTATATCGTATGTAGTCCGAAATAGTACATTATTTAAATTTAACTATATCGGTTTACAAATGGCTGAGATATAAATCTTAAATTTACCTATTCCTATAATCTTTTTCTTTTTTACTTGAAATAGACTTAGTAGAATACCTGGTAGTTAAAATTTAAAAAAATCGGTTCATAAATAAACGGGTTAAAGACCCAGTAAAATCTTCGCCTACAAAATAATATGTTAAGTAATCAGAAACACATGAAAGCACTACATACAATTCTACTGAAAAACTAATGAATTTTACAAGGGTTGTGCCAAAATGAACAAATTCAAAAGTAAGTAATTTTTTTATCTAAATACATCCAGAAAAAAGTAGTTATCGAAGTTCTTATGGAAGAAAGCTACTAAATAACGAGTGAAAGAAACAAATTTATTTCTTGCCGGAATAATGTTTTGGCACAAAATTGTACATATAAGATAAGAATATCAAATATCAATCATATTTTGTATATGTATATAAGAAGTATTAAATGTTCAAAATAAGCCAAGTCGGTCCATTACTTTCCCTCGAAATTTTGCTTTTGCCGATACATTCTTTAGGGAAGAGACAAACAATTTCGAGGACAATTTTCACAATAGGGATAAATATAAAAATTTAACCCTTGTTTCTAAAGATATCTTTTTTTCTTATAAACAAACATATAAAAATATTTACAATTATCTTATTTCGAAGACTAAGTGTAAAACGCAACGCCAACAATTTCATTAAAAGCAAAAACAAAATCCAAAAAATTTTATAAATTTGTTGTTGCTTTCTACAGACATTCTTCATATTATTTTTTTTTTTCAATTTTCAACGCCACAAAATAGAAGTGTTTAAAATTTAAAAATTCAAGATGAATTTCTAAAGAAAGAAACAACAAAATTATAAAATATTTTTGATTTTGTTTTTGCTTTCGTCACTTTTTTAGCAAAAATCATCAAAACGTCACTTTGTTAATATCGGAACAAAAAATCGTCAAGATGACGATAACTCGTCAAATCTGACAGCCCTGTTTTTATTACATTTATTTCTTTTGTTGACGTTTCGCTTTTATTTGACTGGAAATATTCCAGTATAAACAGAATTTGTTGTGTCTGTTTTCGCATTCAAATACAGAAAAACTTTTATCTCATAAATCGAGACACGATGGAATTTTTTGTTTCACACTTCATGTAAGAAATTTTACGATGCGAGAAATACAGAGACGAGCTTTTGGTTGGTCAAAAATGTATTATTAAAGAAGGTGATTTTTTAAGTTCTCCTCAGCCAATTAAAGCTGGAGTCCCTCAGGGAAGCATCCTGGGCCTACTTTTTTACCTTATATATACCTCGGACATGACAACAAACAATTACACCCTAACCTCAACTTTTGCTGATGATACAGCTTTTCTAAGAGTACACGAGAACAGTCGTGAAGCATCTCGATACCTGCAGGATCATATATTTTAACTAGAACTGTGGTTAAAACAATGGAGAATAAAGGTCAATGAGCAACAATGGGTAAATATAACATTCACCTTGCGTCGGGAAACATGCCCCCTATTAAAATCAATAATCAACTAGTGCCTCAACAATCGCATGTCAAAAATCTCGGTATTCATCTAGATAGGCGTTTAACATGGAAATGCCATATAGAAGCAAAATCAACCCAAATGAAACTAAAAGCAATTCAAATTAACTGGCTTATTGGAAGAAATTCTGTTCTTAGTATCGATTGCAAACTACTACTTTACAACGCTATTTTAAGGCCAATATGGTGCTACGGTATTCAACTATGGGGCAAGGCCTCGGCCTCAAATATCGAAAAAATTCAAAGGCGCCAAAATAAACTTCTATGAATAAATACAGCCGCTCCCTGGTATGTTAAAAACTCAAATATCCACAAGGATCTCAATGTGCCACTGGTAAGGACTATTATTACGAAGTATGCGGTAAAATATTTAAAAAGGCTAGAGTTTCACCCAAATCCACTAGCTTGAAATATTTTAAATGATAGCGGCCACTCTCGCTTAAAGCCTGGTACTCTGTTCAACATTTCACGC
Organism: Pollenia angustigena; assembly: GCA_930367215.1. Taxonomy (NCBI): domain Eukaryota; kingdom Metazoa; phylum Arthropoda; class Insecta; order Diptera; family Polleniidae; genus Pollenia; species Pollenia angustigena. Next base: position 78,757,939 of record OV884058.1, on the reverse strand, counting down.
GAAATGCTGTCAAAACGCATATGAAAAAAACTTGTGCGGAATATCTATGAAATAATGTTGATAGAGTTGTACTCTGTTCATGCTGTGAAAAACTTCCGAAATGTTTCTGGCAAGGTTTTTTTACAACTGCGAAATAATGTAAGCTGCATTTATTTGACGTGGAATTTTAAGTAAAAACAAAAAAATATGAACTGATTATTTTAAAAGAAATAAAAGATTTATATAACATAACCGGTAACAGTTTTTTATCCATATTTACTTTCTTTTTTATAAAATTTTTTAACAAAAAAAATAAATTTTAGTAAAATACATGTGGGGTTTGTTTACATAAGCAAAACAATGTCGCATACTTAACATGAATAAAAACGCCAAATTGTACAAACTCGCAAGATAGGTAACACTGATACATGTCAAAATTTTCGTGTGAAATAAAAAATGTTGCTCAACATTTTTCACAAATTTGAACAGACTACTAGGCTTAAGGAGAAGAGACACTGCAGCACTTACCCATTAAGATGAGCGATAAACACCTATATATGTGAACAGAACCCGTGATGAAGAAAATTTTTTTCTGGCACTGGCAGGACATAAAATAGAGCATTAGGATAAGATTTGATTAATTATTGTTAGTTCATATTTAATATATGAAGATTCAATAAATATATAATAAAAAAATAGGAAATTAAATAGGGGAAGTAAAGAGAGACCGCAAAATGAGATATCAATATGCGTGAGAGTACCGTGAGTAGATATGTGCGTACGGCTACAGTCGTTTAATATTCATAAGTTTTAATTGTCTATTGCTTTCTCTAGAGTCATGCCTCTGTTGTTGTTAGATGTCGATAGTAGTATAAATATGGGGATTTTGTATATGATTTTCCTCCCTACGTGACTCCCATAAGGAGGAATTTTTATATTTCAATTTCCTCCCTACGTGTTTTCCCATAAGGAGGAATTTTTAAATTGAAATGTTACTTTAAACTATTAATAGAATAATTTTTTAACTTATATTTTTTTTGCTCCAATGGATTTTTCCATAAGGCGGAATTTTAAATATAAACAAAATAATAAAACAATTTTGAGTAATTTTAAATAAAAAAAGACAATTATATAAAGTTCATTATTTTTAAATAAGATAGAGTAATGTGTAATATATTTAGAACATGCAGCACATGTAAGTATAGAGATTAACTCAATTTGAAAGTTTGCCATTAATATAAAAAGGCTTACGGACTATATTCCCCTCATTATTCTAATTGCCACTTTGAAGGAAACTTAATAAAAATGGTAAGCATTTCGTACATAATTAAGGTATATTTAGTTATTTGCTTTTTTTTTCTTGTTTGTTTTCAGATGTATAAAAAAATTGTGAATATTGCCCAAGGTATTAAGCCTGAGTATATTAGAATATATGATAGACCTTTAAACCAATCTTTGCAAATTGTGAATTTTGAATGGAAAGAAACACAATATGGTATAAAAGTCATTGCCAATTTAGATGACAATAAATTGTTTTATCTCCCCATTAGAATCATGAAATTTTTAAACAAGGAGGATCCATACTTAACTCACATGAATGATAAAGTTTGGACAATTATTTACAAGGGGCGTCAATTACCAAATGGACCTGCAATATTCGATTTAAATTATACCTAAACTCTGAAAAAAAAATCCTTACAATAAAGATAAATATAATAAAACAAAAACAAGATTTTTTTTAATTTTTATTACTTTTCAACATTTTTCATTTTTTCGAATTTATTCTATGAGCTAAATTTCAGTTATGTATTTTATAAAGCTTTTTTGTAATAGTCCTATTCCTTAAATTTTTCAGAAATTACTTTATACACTACCAGACTATTATATTGTATTTTCTTTTTACATTAGCTTTCCTTTGGAAAGCAATGAGGTATATTGTATGTACAGAAAAATTTACAATTATTAGACACCAGCAGAATGTAATGCACTTTCTGGCACGCTACGGCCTTCGTCAGCATTCTTTGTGTCACACTGGATAGTGATACTTTATAAATTGAATGTATTTAACTCAACTTTATTAACAAATAGAAACTGGGAATTAATTCCTTCCGAAGGTTACTTTATATTATATTCAACATTTTTCATTTTTTCGAATTTATTCTATGAGCTAAATTTCAGAAATGTATTTTATAAAGCTTTTTTGTAATAGTCCTCTTCCTTAAATTTTTCAGAAATGACTTTATAACACTACCAGACTATTATATTTAGCTCATAGAATAAATTCGAAAAAATTAAAAATGTTGAATATAATATAAAGTAACCTTCGGAAGGAAATAATTCCCAGTTTCTATTTTATTACTTTTATTTAAAATAATTGTACATAAAAAGATTTAAAATTAAATTTCCCAATAATACGAATCATCCTCTCCCATAAATTGTTTTACGAAGTCAGGAATCTCCTCCTTCGCGTTGTCAGGGATCTCCTCCTTCATGTCCATCTCTGCGGGATGTTGTTTTTGAAATTTTAATTTCTTTGCACTAAAATTATGCACCCGCATAAAGTGCCTTTTTTGTTATATTTATTTGCAAAGGTTAAATGTTTGCAAAATTCGGAACTGAGTTAAACACGTTCCATTTTTTAATTAAATAAAAAAATTAAAAAATCTTTTGAAAATACCTCGTAAAACATATATGTTGAGAAGGCAACAGATCTAGCTAGGGCTTCCAATGGATTTTGAATAAAAAATACACCAGGCGTATAAATTCAATTCACAGATTTATTTACAGATGTATTTATATATAAAAATTCATAAATAAGTACAAAATTATTATCGAATTAAATAATTTTAAGAGGCAAATTCATACTTTTTTGTATGGAAACCACTAGATGTTTTTTTAAGATATTACATTAATTAGATCTTTTAACCTTTTTGATAACAACCGTACGTGAGGCAGACCTTAAATAAAATGGCCGAGGCCATAGGTCCCTTCTTGACAATTTATGTGGCCCTTTTTGACAATTAATTATTTTTAAAATATTGACAAGTATTTATATTTAGTACTAAAACTAAGGATGCCAGATTAAATAGTTACATCATGGGGATTTTGAAGTGGCGTTAACATTTCCCCCGCAGTATGGCAAGAAACATCTTCGCCGCCAGACTCCTCCTTAGGAGCCACTTCCAAAATAGCTAGTCTTGTTGCTGGTCTGCCCAGAATTCCATGGCTTGTAAGTATTTTTGCGCTTCTTATTTGCCCATCGCTTGCCTTTCTGGCTTCCAAAACTTTACCACGCAGCCAAACATTACGAGGCGTGGAAGGGTCAACAATAATTACCAAGTCCCCCTGACTTAAAGGTCTTTGTCGATCATGCCACTTATGTCTATACGTTAAAGTCGGAAGATATTCAATAAGCCACCTTTTCCAAAATATATTGCCATATTGTTGCGAAATTAACCAAGCTTGTTTTAGCAGTACATAGGTTTTAGCCCTGAAGAACTACCCAATAAAAAGTGGTTTGGGGTTAACGATTCATCCAATTCATCATCAATAGGAACATAGGCAAGGGTCGCGAATTTACAATATTTTCAACCTCTACCAACATAATTATCAAAACTTCATCGGTAGGTGACCTTGAAGGCATTATTTAGTATAAAATTGTTTTTATTGAGCGTACAAGTCGCTCCCATGCTCCACCCATGTGGGGCGATGCCGGAGGATTATAATTCCATTTTGTGGTCGTTGTAGTAAAAGCTTTGACGAGTTCATCCCTATCAACTTCTGTTAAGGCCTCACGAAGTTCTCTTTCTGCACCGACAAAATTTGTTCCATTGTCGCTGTAAAATTCGTGTGGAATTCCCCTTCGAGCCATAAAGTTGCGAATAGCAAAGATGCATGACGATGTTGTTAGCGAATGTGCAACCTCAATGTGAACAGCTCTTATGGACAAACAAGTGAATAGGCACCCATAACGCTTTTCTTTATGACGATTAACCGTTACTAAGATAGGACCGAAAAAATCAATTCCAGTATATGTAAATGGTGCCACATATGAAGCAACACAAGCTTTAGGCAGCGGAGCCATCTATGGATTTTGGGGTAATGCTTTTTTTATTTTACACAGTTGGCAGTCGCGAATTACTGATTTAAATGTTGTTCGAAGTTTCGAAATTGAGTATTTTTGTCTTATTTCGTTGACAGCAGTCTCATGATTTATGTGATGAAACTTTTCGTGATAATGTAATAGTAGTATGTTTGTGCCGCTTCCAAATATGATTTTCCATACAAAAGTTGGGTGCATGGTGTAAGTGTTGCCATGTTTTTATTATATTGGCCATTTTAGTGCTTTTTTTTTGAAAAATAAAAAAAACGCTTAAAATATTTATAATAGGAATTTAAAAACCGGGAAACCAAAATACCAACAAAATGGGTATTTTGACGGGATTTTAGCGTCGACTTGAATATTAATTTAGGATTTTTAATTGTTATATATATATATATATATATATATATATATAATAGGCAAATGGTTTGAAGGTTATCTATTTTGATTACGCTGCATCGGCTTTCTAGCTACTTTTTCCATACAAAAGTGAGAAGAATAGTGGCAGAATTGCCAAGTTTTTATTATTGCATTTTTGCGCTTTTTTTCAGTACTATTATTATGGAAAAATAAAAAAACGCTACAAATTTTTAAAAATACTGTTTAGATGCAAATACGAATATGAGTGTAAAAGGGAAATGACGTGTAAAGAAAGTTGTTTAGGAGGTTTGATATTTTTGTTAATTGTATAATTTCTTCGTGTACGTGTCAGTCTTGAAGATTTTAAAAATTTTGTGAGGGATGATAATTTTACTTGTGCATAAGAATTTGTGGGAAAAATTTTTTTTTATTTATTTAGTAGCAGGTGTTAAATTTCTTCGTGAACGTGTCTTGAAGATTTTAAAATTTTGTGAGGGATGATAATTTTACTTGTGCGTTTTCATATTAACGATAAAACTGATCGTTGAATAATTATTTTTAGTTTTTCAGTTATTGTGTGTGTGTTTAGAATAGTTAATGACTTTGTTGCATAGGTTTTCTAGTGACTTTTTGCTTTGAATGCCTCGGTAGGCTTGTGGGATCAACCACTTTTTTTTTTATATCAACAGCCACCAGCTGCACATTAGCTATGTTTACATAAATAATCAGAATTATATTACAAAAAGTAGAAAGTAACTTCTTGGTTTTACTTATAGATCCTTAATAATTTTCGTTATCGTACTCTACTCCTCCTTATTTATAACAACAACAACTTAGAATATACATGAATAGAGCTGACGCAGCTGTGACAAGTCAAACAGAAAACAAATCCAAAAAAAAACAAAATGTTTGGTTTTCTGAAATTCTTAAATTCTACTAAAATAAGCCCCGCCCCTTATTTATAAATTTTTTAACTAATGAAATATGACGGGACTGTACCAAAAATATGATTAATTGTGAAATTAAAACTGTTGATTGAGCATGCTTAATCATGTTTATAATTATTAAATATCACAAATACATTAATAAGACTAACCTAACAATATCAAAACCAAACATGATTAAACTTGAATATTATTTTTGTCAAGCTAATAGGGCCTAAATTTCTTCAATGTAAATAAAACTCAATTTTTATTTCAATATTTTGTTTAAAAGTAAAATTTTTATCTATAATAAAGAGATATAAATATTAAATGAAATGGAAAAAATTTTGTTCTTGTACGTGTCTTGAAAATTTAAAATTTTGTGAGGGATGATAATTTTACTTGTGCGTATTCATATTGATGATTTACAAGTTGTTTATTTTAGTGGCAGGTGTTAAATTTCTTCGTGTACGTGTCTTGAAGATTTTAAAATTTTGTGAGGGATGATAATTTTACTTGTGCGTTTTCGTATTAACGATAAAACTAATCGTTGAATAATTATTTTTAGTTTTTCAGTTATTGTGTATGTGTTTAGAATAGTTAATGACTTTGTTGTATAGGTTTTCTAGTGACTTTTTGCTTTGAATGCCTCGGTAGGCTTGTGGGATCAACCACTTTTTTTATATCAACAGCAACCGACATCACTTTTAATTACATTTAACAAATAGAAGGAGTTGTAATTTTTGGGTTTTGTTAATCTTAAATAGAATAATATATATATATATTTTTTTTTTTGCGCAGATTTAATTATCACAAGAGACTCTGGTCTGTTTCACTACAACGGACTAAAGTCAAAGTAACTATTAATCGGTTAATTAAGTTAGCATATAATTTTTGTTGATAACACTTAATAAGCATTTTCTAAAAACATTTGCAGATAGTTTCACTATTACTCAATGTTTATAACCTTTTATTTATTTTTTTTTCTAGTTTGATACTCTATAATATAAGTTTAATGAAGAATTTTTCTATGGTTTGATACTCTACAATGACAGTATAGTTAAGAATTTAGTTCAATCCATGGATACACTGCATACAGTTAATAATTATACATTATACATACAAATACAATAAAATTTCCATTTTATTAACCATAGTACATGGTTTATTAATTGTTTTGATAATATTTAGTAAAAGTTTATATATAGTATAAACTTGAAGTCGACTATACCAATAGAATATTAAATGTTACTGAAAAAAGGAAATCATATTACAAAATCAATTAAGATGATCTAAAAAAAGAGTATTACATAGGAGTTTTGAATATTTAATAAGGAAATATCTATTATATCTGCTTATAATTAGCAGTTAGGAATTTAAAGATAACAAATTTGTTTTATAATTAGTACAGCTTTACATGTTTTTTTTTTTTCTAGTTTATTAACCATACATTATCATACCATACCATTATAATCCATAGAATATAAAACAATTTAAAATAGTTAAATCCGCAAAAGAAAATCACAAACTTTATTTATTTATTTATGTAAAACCTTACTCCATTAATCATTTATTTATACTTTATATATACTAATACCATGAAATGAATAGTTCAATAACCATATTATATGGTTTATTTAATGTTTTGTATACCGTTTTGTAATTCCTATAATTTGTTTTCCTATTATTTCCCTTATATATTTAATATTTATACACTTCCATACATCCTTAAATATACATTCTATTTTAAGCATTTCTACTATACATATATAAAAATTTTTTTTCTTATACTAACATTCTATATTTAATCTTAGTATTATAATCTTACTCTTGATTTTAATCTTAGTCTTAGTGTTAATCTTAGTAGTAGTCTTTTGATCTTGGTTTTATAGTTTCGGATTTCAATCTTGTTTTTTTTTGTTTATAGACTTGCAACATTACTCTTGTATTACTCTTGCGTGCTGCTTTGTTTACGTTTTCTTAGACTGAATACATATATGGAAATTTAAAATTTCTTTACTTACATATAAAATATCTATCTACTGTTATACGAATGCGTTGAACTTAGTGTTTTCAATTGAAATATTAAACTTCGATTTTAAACAGACATATGCATCTTTTATTTTATATAGGAAATTAATACTCGGTACTAGCGACAACCTCGAAGCTTGCACCGACCCCAGTTTTCATAACGTGCAAGAATCGAGTTTCTACTATACTTCATTCTCATCAAACTAATCACACAAGGCGATTTTAAGAAAATCCATACTAATCCTTTCCATTTTATCAAATCTATCCATTATATTATTATTTTAATTTTAACAATTCTTATAAATTCAATGCAGTTCTCACATAATTTAATTCATTCTATATACAACCTTAACCAGTAACTCATATTTATATATACAATTTTTTCAAACCACTTTTAAAAACATATTTTGATTTTTACTTGTCTACTATATTAAAAAATAATCTATTAACTTAAATGAAAATTTAGGTTTATATTAAGTAATTTGATTATACGCTGAGATACGCTGATGGTTTTTCTACCTTAAATTTATATATTGGATAGAAAGTTACATCTGAATGTAGTGTTTCGATAAGAATGTCTCTATATTACTTTAAATCAGGTTTCTTATAATACAAAGTTTTTGAATGAAATATTAACAATCCTAATGTTAATTTCAATATAATTTCATTTAAATCATATATACATACATATAAATATTAATTTGTTAGAATCAAACCATCAATTACCATCATGTTCTTATTAATGTCATATATTTTTTTTTTCATTATTTTTATTATTCGTTAAAAACTTTATATTCTTATATGTAGGAGATGCATATGATTTGGGATTTCTCCTTCATTTTAAAATTGTTTGATTTTACAATTTTTATATTAGTTATTTCAGCCTCTTCATTATCATTATGATCATTATCATAATCATCATAATTAAGATCAGTAATATTCTTTGATCCTTAAAAACAACAATTCTATTATCTTATGTTTTTTTTCTAGTTTGCTACTCTATAATATTAGTTTAATGAAGAGTTTTTCTATAGCACGAAATGAATAGTTTAATAACCATATTATATGATTTATTTAATGTTTTTGCATACAGTTTTGTAATTCCTATAATTTGTTTTCCTTTTATTTCCCCTTCTATACTTAATATTTATATACCTCCATACATCCTTAAATATACATTATGTTTTGAGCATTTCTTTACTATACATATATATAAATTTTTTCCTTTACTAACATTCCTATATTTAATCTTAATCTTATGATCTTAGTCTTGATTTTAATTAATCTTAATCTTAGTGTTAATCTTGATAGTAGCCTTTTAGTCTTGGTTTTATAGTTTCGGATCTCAATCTTAGTTTTTGTATAGACATCTCATTTACAAACCTATAACTTCAATCTAATCAAACCTATCACACAAGACGATTGTCTTCTGTTTTTCAAGAAAATCCATACTAATCCTTTCAATTTTATCAACTCTATCCATTATATTATTATTTTAATTTTAACAAATCTTATAATTTCTATTCAGTTCTCACATAATTTTATTCATTGTATATACAATCCTTAACCATTATCTCATATTTATAGATACAGTTTTCCATTACACTTTTAAAAACATAGTTTGATTTTTACTTGTCTACTATATTAAAAAATAATCCATAAACTTAAATGAAAATTTAGGTTTATATTAAGTAATTTGATTAAACACTGAGATACGCTGATGGTTTTTCTACCTTAAATTTATATATTGAAAAGAAAGTTACATCTGAATGTAGTGTTTCGGTAAGAATGTCTCTATATTACTTTAAATCAGGTTTCTTATAATACAGAGTTTTTAAATGAAATATTAACAATCCTAATGTTAATTTCAATATAATTTCATTTAAATCAGATATACATACATATAAATATTAATTTGTTAGAATCAAACCATCAATTACCATCATGATCTTATTAATGTCATATATTTTTTTTTTTTTTCATTATTTTTAGTATTCGTTAAAAACTTTATATTCTTATATGTAGGAGATACATATGATTTAGGATTTCTCCTTCATTTTAAACTTGTTTGATTTGAAAATTTTCATATTAGGTATTTCAACCTTTTCATTATTATTATACTCATCATAATCATCATAATTGAGATTAGTTATATTCTTTTCTCATTAAAACCAACAATTCTATTATCATAATCATCAAAATTGAGTTTAAATATATTTTTTTTCGTTGAAACCAACAAATCATAATCATTATTATCAAAATCAGGTTTATATATGTTTTTTTTTTTTTTTTTTTTTAGTCAAGATACTTTAACATCATCATAACCAGAAATATTATTTTTACAAATGTTGATATTGTGATTTTAATTAAACTGGTTATAATCACCTAAGGTTGAAATGATAGAGATGTTATCCGTTTAATTCTGTTGACTAATTCACATTTATTAAGATATATAGATAATAACAGAATTGATAGAGGATTCATAATTGAATAACTTTGAATAAGAATTGAGCTTATAGTTAGATGTAAGTACGATTTAAACAATAATAACCGACATCGAATAAGTGATTCATCATTTTATTTAATTGAAAACATACCACTTTACATCAAGATACCTTATTTTTAATCTGGTAGCATAAAGCAGTTACCTATTTTTGATCTGGTAACGTATAAACAGAGAGAATTAATATCAGATTTAAATAACAAACCAAATATAAGATACATTATATAATCCAACAACAACAACAACAACAATATATTCAACATAAATTGATTCGAAATAAAATACACACAATTCTTAAATACATTCAATTAGTTTGTCTTATGATTATACTTTAGCTGAGAGAGATTAATACCATATACATATTTACACGTTATGCACTTACAACATAAAATTCAAAGTTTATTAACCATAATATATGGTTTTATATAATGTTTTAAAAGCAATCATTAAAAATTTATATATAATATAAACTTATAGTTGACTGTACCATCAGAATATTGACTGATAATATCACAATAGAATCATATTACACAAACAATATATAGAATATTATAAAGAGAAAGGTATAAACTCATATGTCTATAGGTAACAGTTAAGAATTTTACAATATATTGGTTTAAGATATGTTATTTCTAATTAAGAGTTTAGTTTGATGGTTCTTGAAAGTTTATTTTCAATATAAATACATACATACATATTTGCTGATTTATTCCTATTTGATAATTTTTGATTTGATTGTTTTTTTTCTTTTTACCTACAACACATTAATGAAATGGATATACATTAATGATGATGTTTTTTAACACTTTTAAATATTTGTTAAATATAGCTACATCAACTTCTTAATACATCGAATCAACTTACTGAGAATTAATATTTTGATATCCGTATACCCAGCTGATAGGCTGGTTGTGTATAGGTTTACATGATAATCACAAATTTCTTTAAAATAATAAAATTTCATTGAATTAACTCTCAAATTGCAACCATACCCATAAAGTATAGATAGTACATCCCATATAAATTTATACTTTTACATTAAATTATTTAGTTTCACTATGTTCTCATCATGATTAATATAGAAAATCATATTTTCATATACCCACACCACAAAAGTGAAGAGTATATTAGATACACGTTAATACTAATCCTAGTTACCTTTTGATATACTAAATCAACTTATTTACTTAGAATTACTTTTTAAAACAATTTAAACATGAATCAATCCGACTGGTTGGTGGGCTGTTCATATAAAACTAAAAATAAAATTTGATTTTTAGGTTTACATGCACAGCTAGCTGTCTATTGTATGATTTATAGAACACAAACGCAAAACTCATCAGTTCAACTTACATTTAAAACTGAAACAAATTTTGTTTTAAATGAAAGTTGAACTGATGAGTTTTGCGTTTGTGTTCTATAAATCATACAATAGACAGCTAGCTGTGCATGTAAACCTAAAAATCAAATTTTATTTTTAGTTTTATATGAACAGCCCACCAACCAGTCGGATTGATTCATGTTTAAATTGTTTTAAAAAGTAATTCTAAGTAAATAAGTTGATTTAGTATATCAAAAGGTAACTAGGATTAGTATTAACGTGTATCTAATATACTCTTCACTTTTGTGGTGTGGGTATATGAAAATATGATTTTCTATATTAATCATGATGAGAACATAGTGAAACTAAATAATTTAATGTAAAAGTATAAATTTATATGGGATGTACTATCTATACTTTATGGGTATGGTTGCAATTTGAGAGTTAATTCAATGAAATTTTATTATTTTAAAGAAATTTGTGATTATCATGTAAACCTATACACAACCAGCCTATCAGCTGGGTATACGGATATCAAAATATTAATTCTCAGTAAGTTGATTCGATGTATTAAGAAGTTGATGTAGCTATATTTAACAAATATTTAAAAGTGTTAAAAAACATCATCATTAATGTATATCCATTTCATTAATGTGTTGTAGGTAAAAAGAAAAAAAACAATCAAATCAAAAATTATCAAATAGGAATAAATCAGCAAATATGTATGTATGTATTTATATTGAAAATAAACTTTCAAGAACCATCAAACTAAACTCTTAATTAGAAATAACATATCTTAAACCAATATATTGTAAAATTCTTAACTGTTACCTATAGACATATGAGTTTATACCTTTCTCTTTATAATATTCTATATATTGTTTGTGTAATATGATTCTATTGTGATATTATCAGTCAATATTCTGATGGTACAGTCAACTATAAGTTTATATTATATATAAATTTTTAATGATTGCTTTTAAAACATTATATAAAACCATATATTATGGTTAATAAACTTTGAATTTTATGTTGTAAGTGCATAACGTGTAAATATGTATATGGTATTAATCTCTCTCAGCTAAAGTATAATCATAAGACAAACTAATTGAATGTATTTAAGAATTGTGTGTATTTTATTTCGAATCAATTTATGTTGAATATATTGTTGTTGTTGTTGTTGTTGGATTATATAATGTATCTTATATTTGGTTTGTTATTTAAATCTGATATTAATTCTCTCTGTTTATACGTTACCAGATCAAAAATAGGTAACTGCTTTATGCTACCAGATTAAAAATAAGGTATCTTGATGTAAAGTGGTATGTTTTCAATTAAATAAAATGATGAATCACTTATTCGATGTCGGTTATTATTGTTTAAATCGTACTTACATCTAACTATAAGCTCAATTCTTATTCAAAGTTATTCAATTATGAATCCTCTATCAATTCTGTTATTATCTATATATCTTAATAAATGTGAATTAGTCAACAGAATTAAACGGATAACATCTCTATCATTTCAACCTTAGGTGATTATAACCAGTTTAATTAAAATCACAATATCAACATTTGTAAAAATAATATTTCTGGTTATGATGATGTTAAAGTATCTTGACTAAAAAAAAAAAAAAAAAAAAACATATATAAACCTGATTTTGATAATAATGATTATGATTTGTTGGTTTCAACGAAAAAAAATATATTTAAACTCAATTTTGATGATTATGATAATAGAATTGTTGGTTTTAATGAGAAAAGAATATAACTAATCTCAATTATGATGATTATGATGAGTATAATAATAATGAAAAGGTTGAAATACCTAATATGAAAATTTTCAAATCAAACAAGTTTAAAATGAAGGAGAAATCCTAAATCATATGTATCTCCTACATATAAGAATATAAAGTTTTTAACGAATACTAAAAATAATGAAAAAAAAAAAAAATATATGACATTAATAAGATCATGATGGTAATTGATGGTTTGATTCTAACAAATTAATATTTATATGTATGTATATCTGATTTAAATGAAATTATATTGAAATTAACATTAGGATTGTTAATATTTCATTTAAAAACTCTGTATTATAAGAAACCTGATTTAAAGTAATATAGAGACATTCTTACCGAAACACTACATTCAGATGTAACTTTCTTTTCAATATATAAATTTAAGGTAGAAAAACCATCAGCGTATCTCAGTGTTTAATCAAATTACTTAATATAAACCTAAATTTTCATTTAAGTTTATGGATTATTTTTTAATATAGTAGACAAGTAAAAATCAAACTATGTTTTTAAAAGTGTAATGGAAAACTGTATCTATAAATATGAGATAATGGTTAAGGATTGTATATACAATGAATAAAATTATGTGAGAACTGAATAGAAATTATAAGATTTGTTAAAATTAAAATAATAATATAATGGATAGAGTTGATAAAATTGAAAGGATTAGTATGGATTTTCTTGAAAAACAGAAGACAATCGTCTTGTGTGATAGGTTTGATTAGATTGAAGTTATAGGTTTGTAAATGAGATGTCTATACAAAAACTAAGATTGAGATCCGAAACTATAAAACCAAGACTAAAAGGCTACTATCAAGATTAACACTAAGATTAAGATTAATTAAAATCAAGACTAAGATCATAAGATTAAGATTAAATATAGGAATGTTAGTAAAGGAAAAAATTTATATATATGTATAGTAAAGAAATGCTCAAAACATAATGTATATTTAAGGATGTATGGAGGTATATAAATATTAAGTATAGAAGGGGAAATAAAAGGAAAACAAATTATAGGAATTACAAAACTGTATGCAAAAACATTAAATAAATCATATAATATGGTTATTAAACTATTCATTTCGTGCTATAGAAAAACTCTTCATTAAACTAATATTATAGAGTAGCAAACTAGAAAAAAAACATAAGATAATAGAATTGTTGTTTTTAAGGATCAAAGAATATTACTGATCTTAATTATGATGATTATGATAATGATCATAATGATAATGAAGAGGCTGAAATAACTAATATAAAAATTGTAAAATCAAACAATTTTAAAATGAAGGAGAAATCCCAAATCATATGCATCTCCTACATATAAGAATATAAAGTTTTTAACGAATAATAAAAATAATGAAAAAAAAAATATATGACATTAATAAGAACATGATGGTAATTGATGGTTTGATTCTAACAAATTAATATTTATATGTATGTATATATGATTTAAATGAAATTATATTGAAATTAACATTAGGATTGTTAATATTTCATTCAAAAACTTTGTATTATAAGAAACCTGATTTAAAGTAATATAGAGACATTCTTATCGAAACACTACATTCAGATGTAACTTTCTATCCAATATATAAATTTAAGGTAGAAAAACCATCAGCGTATCTCAGCGTATAATCAAATTACTTAATATAAACCTAAATTTTCATTTAAGTTAATAGATTATTTTTTAATATAGTAGACAAGTAAAAATCAAAATATGTTTTTAAAAGTGGTTTGAAAAAATTGTATATATAAATATGAGTTACTGGTTAAGGTTGTATATAGAATGAATTAAATTATGTGAGAACTGCATTGAATTTATAAGAATTGTTAAAATTAAAATAATAATATAATGGATAGATTTGATAAAATGGAAAGGATTAGTATGGATTTTCTTAAAATCGCCTTGTGTGATTAGTTTGATGAGAATGAAGTATAGTAGAAACTCGATTCTTGCACGTTATGAAAACTGGGGTCGGTGCAAGCTTCGAGGTTGTCGCTAGTACCGAGTATTAATTTCCTATATAAAATAAAAGATGCATATGTCTGTTTAAAATCGAAGTTTAATATTTCAATTGAAAACACTAAGTTCAACGCATTCGTATAACAGTAGATAGATATTTTATATGTAAGTAAAGAAATTTTAAATTTCCATATATGTATTCAGTCTAAGAAAACGTAAACAAAGCAGCACGCAAGAGTAATACAAGAGTAATGTTGCAAGTCTATAAACAAAAAAAAACAAGATTGAAATCCGAAACTATAAAACCAAGATCAAAAGACTACTACTAAGATTAACACTAAGACTAAGATTAAAATCAAGAGTAAGATTATAATACTAAGATTAAATATAGAATGTTAGTATAAGAAAAAAAATTTTTATATATGTATAGTAGAAATGCTTAAAATAGAATGTATATTTAAGGATGTATGGAAGTGTATAAATATTAAATATATAAGGGAAATAATAGGAAAACAAATTATAGGAATTACAAAACGGTATACAAAACATTAAATAAACCATATAATATGGTTATTGAACTATTCATTTCATGGTATTAGTATATATAAAGTATAAATAAATGATTAATGGAGTAAGGTTTTACATAAATAAATAAATAAAGTTTGTGATTTTCTCTTGCGGATTTAACTATTTTAAATTGTTTTATATTCTATGGATTATAATGGTATGGTATGATAATGTATGGTTAATAAACTAGAAAAAAAAAAAACATGTAAAGCTGTACTAATTATAAAACAAATTTGTTATCTTTAAATTCCTAACTGCTAATTATAAGCAGATATAATAGATATTTCCTTATTAAATATTCAAAACTCCTATGTAATACTCTTTTTTTAGATCATCTTAATTGATTTTGTAATATGATTTCCTTTTTTCAGTAACATTTAATATTCTATTGGTATAGTCGACTTCAAGTTTATACTATATATAAACTTTTACTAAATATTATCAAAACAATTAATAAACCATGTACTATGGTTAATAAAATGGAAATTTTATTGTATTTGTATGTATAATGTATAATTATTAACTGTATGCAGTGTATCCATGGATTGAACTAAATTCTTAACTATACTGTCATTGTAGAGTATCAAACCATAGAAAAATTCTTCATTAAACTTATATTATAGAGTATCAAACTAGAAAAAAAAATAAATAAAAGGTTATAAACATTGAGTAATAGTGAAACTATCTGCAAATGTTTTTAGAAAATGCTTATTAAGTGTTATCAACAAAAATTATATGCTAACTTAATTAACCGATTAATAGTTACTTTGACTTTAGTCCGTTGTAGTGAAACAGACCAGAGTCTCTTGTGATAATTAAATCTGCGCAAAAAAAAAAATATATATATATATTATTCTATTTAAGATTAACAAAACCCAAAAATTACAACTCCTTCTATTTGTTAAATGTAATTAAAAGTGATGTCGGTTGCTGTTGATATAAAAAAAGTGGTTGATCCCACAAGCCTACCGAGGCATTCAAAGCAAAAAGTCACTAGAAAACCTATACAACAAAGTCATTAACTATTCTAAACACATACACAATAACTGAAAAACTAAAAATAATTATTCAACGATTAGTTTTATCGTTAATACGAAAACGCACAAGTAAAATTATCATCCCTCACAAAATTTTAAAATCTTCAAGACACGTACACGAAGAAATTTAACACCTGCCACTAAAATAAACAACTTGTAAATCATCAATATGAATACGCACAAGTAAAATTATCATCCCTCACAAAATTTTAAATTTTCAAGACACGTACAAGAACAAAATTTTTTCCATTTCATTTAATATTTATATCTCTTTATTATAGATAAAAATTTTACTTTTAAACAAAATATTGAAATAAAAATTGAGTTTTATTTACATTGAAGAAATTTAGGCCCTATTAGCTTGACAAAAATAATATTCAAGTTTAATCATGTTTGGTTTTGATATTGTTAGGTTAGTCTTATTAATGTATTTGTGATATTTAATAATTATAAACATGATTAAGCATGCTCAATCAACAGTTTTAATTTCACAATTAATCATATTTTTGGTACAGTCCCGTCATATTTCATTAGTTAAAAAATTTATAAATAAGGGGCGGGGCTTATTTTAGTAGAATTTAAGAATTTCAGAAAACCAAACATTTTGTTTTTTTTTGGATTTGTTTTCTGTTTGACTTGTCACAGCTGCGTCAGCTCTATTCATGTATATTCTAAGTTGTTGTTGTTATAAATAAGGAGGAGTAGAGTACGATAACGAAAATTATTAAGGATCTATAAGTAAAACCAAGAAGTTACTTTCTACTTTTTGTAATATAATTCTGATTATTTATGTAAACATAGCTAATGTGCAGCTGGTGGCTGTTGATATAAAAAAAAAAGTGGTTGATCCCACAAGCCTACCGAGGCATTCAAAGCAAAAAGTCACTAGAAAACCTATGCAACAAAGTCATTAACTATTCTAAACACACACACAATAACTGAAAAACTAAAAATAATTATTCAACGATCAGTTTTATCGTTAATATGAAAACGCACAAGTAAAATTATCATCCCTCACAAAATTTTAAAATCTTCAAGACACGTTCACGAAGAAATTTAACACCTGCTACTAAATAAATAAAAAAAAATTTTTCCCACAAATTCTTATGCACAAGTAAAATTATCATCCCTCACAAAATTTTTAAAATCTTCAAGACTGACACGTACACGAAGAAATTATACAATTAACAAAAATATCAAACCTCCTAAACAACTTTCTTTACACGTCATTTCCCTTTTACACTCATATTCGTATTTGCATCTAAACAGTATTTTTAAAAATTTGTAGCGTTTTTTTATTTTTCCATAATAATAGTACTGAAAAAAAGCGCAAAAATGCAATAATAAAAACTTGGCAATTCTGCCACTATTCTTCTCACTTTTGTATGGAAAAAGTAGCTAGAAAGCCGATGCAGCGTAATCAAAATAGATAACCTTCAAACCATTTGCCTATTATATATATATATATATATATATATATATATAACAATTAAAAATCCTAAATTAATATTCAAGTCGACGCTAAAATCCCGTCAAAATACCCATTTTGTTGGTATTTTGGTTTCCCGGTTTTTAAATTCCTATTATAAATATTTTAAGCGTTTTTTTTATTTTTCAAAAAAAAAGCACTAAAATGGCCAATATAATAAAAACATGGCAACACTTACACCATGCACCCAACTTTTGTATGGAAAATCATATTTGGAAGCGGCACAAACATACTACTTGTAATAAAATTAGTTTAGTAATATAATGTTTTTCTGGCAAAATAATCGGACGTTTAAATTCAAACGGAATTTGTGCATTGTCAATACTTCCGTGAACTCGTAGGATTCCATTATCCAAATATGGATCTTTTTTGTAAATATCGCTGCTCTTGGGTATAGATAAATTAGACTTCAGTAAAGATACTTCATGCAAATAACAAAACGGCAATTATTTGTAAATCTTAAAACAAAAGCTGCTGTTCGCAGCAAACGCGTCCATTTTGAAAATCTATACACATCAAAAATCATTTCAGATTTTATTATCTTCTTTCGTTGGCTCTAGTGGAGCATTTATTTGAGGCCTTCTGCTCTTGGTATCCATCTCCATTCATTGACTGCTGATTATTCTAGAATCTCGGTGATTCGAAAAGCCACAAATTGATTGTATTTACGATGGTCAGAATTAATCCAGCTTAATAACGTTTTTGAGTCGGTCCAATAATATCTTTTTGCAATTTTAATGCTATGATAGAATTTTGTATGACGTGCTAAATTCCCAATTTTTTTATATTTGATAAATACACTGAAATTTATTGTTGAGGGAAAGCTAGCTTCTATGCGCATTTCACTTTTCGCTTAGGCCAGATCATCAGGAAACCTTTCCCAAAGATTTTAGAAAAGCTAAAAATATTATACAAATAAAACCCTAAAGCGAATAAGAATTTTTGAACACTCAAAGTCTTACTTGTAACAATATCAAAGCTTAAACAAAACACCAACAATAAACAGTAAGTTTATCTTTTCTTACATCCCCCTACAATTGGTTGGGTTCTTTCCGACTCGAATTGTAGTTGTAAGTGGGTAAAAAGAAAAAACAAAATTAAAAAACAAATTGTTTCATTCTATTGTCTTCGCAAGAAAACAACAAAAAAAACCAATTTGGCAATTCAGTTTTCTGCACGGGCACATGCAAGTATATTATCAAAGTTATTTACGGGAATACAAAATTTACTATTAAGATTTTTTTATGACGTGCTAAATTCCCAATTTTATATATTTGATAAATACACTGAAATTTATTGTTTAGGGAAAGCTAGCTTCTATGCGCATTTCACTGGTTGCTTAGGCCAGATCATCAGGAAACTTTTTCCAAAGATTTTAGAAAAGCTAAAAATATTATACAAATAAAACCCTAAAGCGAATAAGAATTTTAAACACTCAAAGTCTTACTTGTAACAATATCAAAGCTTACACAAAACACCAACAATAAACAGTGAGTTTATCTTTTCTTACATACATACATATTTTTTATATACTCAGCAAAACGAGCCCCTAGTAGGGCGGCCATAAGCTCTAACCGGGGAACGGAGGTAATCTTTTTTTTTTTTTTTTTTTTAATTCCCTACGCTAATCCCGCGAAGCTCTACGCTTGTCTGCAGGAAAGAAACCAGAGTCTCTGGCGGGAATCGAACCAGCAACTCCGGCGCTGATAGACAAGCTTCACTTCATAGGAGCCACTCTTGTTTTTGCTCCTACTATTGAGCACACTATGCTTTTTTTTCTGTAATCTGAGGTAACATACAGCTGCATATCCATCTTTGCTTGCATCTACAAACGTATGCAATTGTACTTCCACGTTGTTATAATTTTTTAACGATTTTAAATAACAACGAGGAATTTTAATTTTACTAATGTCAGGCAAAATAGTAACCCATTTAGACCATTTAGTGTATAACTCAAGGGGTATGTGATCATACCAATTTATCCTCGATCGCCATACATCTTGCAACAGGATTTTAACATACATTATCATATGTCCAATAAAACCGAGATGGTCATATATTGACATAACATATATAATTAAAACCACAAAAAAATCATAAAATATATATATTAAAAATTAATGTATAACATAAACTTAAAGTAATAAGCATAAGCTATTATAATTAATCTTATATATTTTGAACTTTTTTCTTTGATTTATATATGTGTGTTGCTAACAATTTCATTTGTTTATATTAACCCTGCAGGCAATTCAGTTAACTATCAATTAATTTAAAGCTAACTATTTCTCAAGTAGTGGTGGTTGACAATTGGATTACTTTTATATGTAATTAACTAACTTTTTTAACATTGCGATGTCCTAGGAAGTAGTCAATTGTCCGACTCTGCATTACTTTCAGTTAACTTAAAAGTTAACTTTTTGTAGCTACCCAGAAAAAACTTTATAAAAATATATAGTTACACAAAGTCAATAAAGTAAATTTTTTTTTATTTTTTTTAATTTTTTTTTTTATTTTTTTTAATTTAATTTAATTTTTTAATTATTTTTTTTTTTAATTTTTTCTTATTTTATTTTACTTTATTTTATTTTTTATTTTTCTGTCTCTGGTGGGATTCGATCCCGCAACCTCGGTGCTGATAGACTAGCTCGCTACCAGCTAGTCTACCGGGGCAGTGTAGTTATTGTATTAAAAAACTATGTTTTTTGACTATAATGACATTTTGTTTGCCAATCGACATGGCTCTCTCTACTTAAAATATACAGTGTTTGTATACACTTTGGTTAATGTAAATTTTCCATTGCTTAGTTGTTGGCTTTAAGTTAGTCTATACAAGCTAACTTAAAGTTGGCTTTTTTTGTAGTTAGCTACTCATTTGCCGGCAGGGAACTAACTCGAAGTGTTTGTTTAATATATCGTATTACATTTCTTCAAAATTTAAAATTATACAAACTGGATATTTATAATTATGTATAATCAATTAATCCAACTATTGTTTATATATGTATGTATGTAATGCTGAATTAGCATTATTTTTAAAGTTTTTTGTTTTGTTGTTACTTAATTTTAAGATTTCACATTATGATGAAATTCTTATAACCCTTAATATTAATCCTTATCTACAACAATTTAACCCTTAAATGCCCAAGGACACCGATTTTGATATAAAAAATATATGATGTGTAAAATGGTCGACAAAAATCAACTGCGTACCAATTTTGTCGAAAAATTTTTTTTTTTTAAAGTTATTTAGAAAATAGTGGTTGTATCTTAGAAGATACACTGGGCACTCCCCCGTAAGTATTATTCATACGAAAGTACTAATATAAACTAAAGAAAACATGAGCTAGCATCTTTGAAATTACTTTATTTTAATTAAAAAACAAGTAAAAAAGTATAGTCGGTCAAGCCCGACCATATGATACCCTACACCACAGTATTTAAATACACATTTTCGAGACTGCACCCTATTCGGGACCCATGAAGAATCATGCTTAAGTGTCCATATAATCATGAAAGCATTTATGTTTTAAGGTTCATTAACAACGGTTTGAAACTTTGTGAGAGGCAGAATTTGCCCCCTTCCTCCCCTCGTGGTCCTATTTTTAAAAAACTGCATAGCTTATGTGTCCACATAAATATGTTTCTATTTATGTTTTTAATATCATTAAAGTCGGTTTGATAGTTTCTGGGAAGCAGAAACTGCCCACTATCTTGTTTCGTGGTCCTACTATTTGGCTATTCAATAAGCTTGGTCTTTGTGTCCATACGAGCCTATGCAATTGAGACCTGCACTTTGCGCACAAGGTTACGTGGACAGCCAGCCAGCATGATGGACATCATCAGATCGACGCAGAAAGTGATTCTGAAGCGATCGATATACTTTAAGGGGGGCCAGGACCCATATTTTAAGGTGTTACACACGTAATTTTTTCCGCGGTAGAACCCTTAAATTCTTTGAACAGAACATTCATGGTTGTTCAGAGCAATTTGGTAGCTTTCAACTTCCCTTTTTATCCATCACAGTCCAATGGTCCATCATATCTAATCTAGTATTCTTCGGCGGCGCTGGTTTATTATAAGCGGACCCAGTGTACGCGAATATACTAACAAGAGTATTGTTTTATAAAAATTGTCGAAGCATACGGTATAGTTTTTAAATCTGGGCACTTTGTAAACACAATGACACAATACACAAGTTTCAGCTGAGCCACTATATACATACTTCAAATTTGTTACCATATCCCATTGTATCGCTTAGTATAAAAAGTTTTAAGCCCCATTTTGTTGGCTTATTCGGCAAGTGCTGCTTCAAATAGCTTCCTACTTTACTGGAGTAAATTTGTTCGTCTACACATAGCTTTTTCAACTTTGGAACGGAGGCAAAAGTTGTATTGAGAGTTTGAATAAGAGGTCGTGATAGATAAAGCCTGCCAGTATTAGGATCATATTGAATAGGCTTTTCAGTTGTATCATTAAAATGAACAACTTCAAGAATTATATTAAAACCTCTTCCGCTTATTTGTCTTTGTATGATAGTACAGCAGCGATGATTTTTTTTTCAAACCAATAGTCCCGAGAACTGGGAAGCTTTTAATAACTCATATAGAAAAAAATTCCGATTTGATCTATTTCAGAATATTTAATGGATTCTCTAACCATATGTTCCTCTAAGTAAATTTGTTATATCTTTTAGATTACCTTTGTTCCAGAAAACTCTACCAAACTCAGAAAATTTGGGATTTACTTTTATCACTCTAAACATAGAAGAGCATGAATTTCTGAAAAAGAAATGTTAAATGTTGCATAATCTGGCCATAACCTCTATCAGGAGGAAGTTCTTGATCTGCATTTTTCGTGTTGATAAAAAGTCATGTACGAATGCATCAAGTTCAATTTCATCTTCAGTGCAAGCATCCAAAACATCATTAACAATTAGATGCTTCCTGACTCCCAGTTTTTACTCTAACTGCCTCTCGTAACGAATTCTCTATCTGCAAGCTTCAACATAAAACTAAACAAACAGCAGTACATAAGTAAACAAAAACGAATTTTTAATTTGTTGGTGAGTGCACATTGTATCTTTAAAGATACAACCATTGGATAAAGCTTGACGACGTGTCTCCGGAACCTTTTTTTTTTAATTATTGCTAATAGCGTCCGGACATATATTCGAACCACCTTATATTTTTTCTGGACCTCAATTTCCGCTCGGATCTGGGATTTAACGTTGCAAATAAACCTTTTAATTTAGATTTTTAAAAATATAATTTTTAAAGTTTACGGCTATTTCAACATAAAAATCTAAAATTTTTTTAATAAAAATAAATTTTAGATAATTTTCTAAAGATTTCTAAGCATACCTGTGTTTTTTAATTTTTATTTTTATTAAAAATGAGCCCGTGGGAATTTTTTTGATGGTTGTATCTTTAAAGATACAGTGGGCATTTAATGGTTAACATATACATTAATAAAGATGACTCAATTTACCAAACCAAACATGTTTGGTTTTCTGAAATTATTTTTTTCTACTGAAATAAGCCCCGCCCCTAATTTATAAATTTTAGGCTAAACAATAATAACGTGACTACATCAAATATGATAAGTGGTAAAAAATTTTAGTATAAATACCGCTGCTATTTCTCAATTGAAATCAGTCTTGTTTGACAATTCATCCAGTGCACATTAAATTTTTATTAAATAAAAAAAAAAAAATCAAAACATAAAATAAAATGGCTCTTTATATTTGTGAATATTGTAAAAAAGAATTTACACAAAACAGAAATTTAAATCGTCACATTAGATTGTATCATGACGGTCCATCCTCATCATGGAAGTGTTTAACATGTAGCTTAAAATTTTCAAATCGCAATGAGTTTGTAAACCATGCACATTTTACAGAACACATTAAAGAAATGGAAAAAGCTAATGATGTTTATTGCGATGCATGTAATAAACATATGCCAAAATTAAATTATCATTATCATTTGAGAACAAATGATCATAAATTTATTTGTGACAAATCTACTAATACTAATGGTGTGAAATGCATTAAATCAGCCTTCAAAAATCGCATCGCTACATATATATTAGAGAATGATAATAAAGGAAACTTAATACCAGAAACATATTTATGTGAACAGAAATCCAAAATAGGCCAATTGTTAATGAATATTATTCAAAAATATTCATCACTAAAATTCAGCATTGAACTATTTTGTGAATATATATTGGTAAAGGAAGAAAAAGACTCGTGCACTATCGAAGTCAAGTCTCATCAAACGAAAATGGTTATCCTAAGTGCAACAACAACAATAGATGAGATTCACCAGATTTATGATAATATTAACCAGTATAATTCCATCAAAGGATTACAATACCTTCCCTTACCACCAACAATATGCCGAAAATTTGCATGTATCAACGTACAAAATCGAGACGAGTACTGCTTCAAGTGGGCTATAATATCTGCAATTTTTCCTGTCACTATCCATAGCAATAGATGTTCAGTATATAAAATTAAAAATATTGAAGATGACATCATTTTGCTGGATAATGGAATCGAGTTAAATTTCACCAATTTAAATTTCCCTCTAGCAGTCAATAAAATAAGAGATTTTGAGCTAATGAATCCTGAAACTAGTGTAAATGTGTTTGGATTAGAAGGTGATGTTATAGTAGGACCATACTACTTCACCAAAGAAGAAAAGTCTAAACATATTAACTTATTACTGCTAGAGGACGGTGAAAGATTCCATTATGTATGGATTAAAAATATTTCTAGGTATGTTCATAATATTTACAAAACTATTTATATATGCATAAATTATATTAATCCAAAACATTTCTGATTTTTTATATATTTAATTATAGATTAATACGTAGTCAACTGACGAATTCTAAAAATCAAGTTTATATGTGTAATACCTGCCTCATACATTTTCATACTGAGTCATCATCAAAACAGCACCAAGATGAATGCAATAAAATGTTGACAAGGATGCCTTCTCTAGATAAAAGTATTGTAAGCTATAAAAATTTTAAAAAGCAAATGGATGTGCCTTTTGTTGTATACGCTGATTTTGAATGTATTCTGGAAACAGTAAACATTCAAAATTCTACGTACGTAACATCAACACAAAAACATATTCCATTTGCTTATAGTTATTACATTAAATGCTCATTTGACTCAAGTTTAGATATATTTAGAATTTATACTGGTGATAGTTCACCAAGTCATTTTTTCACTAGTTTAGTTAAGGATAGCATAGAAATTTACAATAATTATTTAAGTATAGTCAATGAATTCCTTGACAATACTTCAACAGATAAGACAAAATGAAGAAATAAATTGTCATATTTGTAACGAATTTTTAACTGTTGAAGATAGAGTAGCTGATCATTGCCATCTAACTGGCGATTATAGAGGTCCTGCTCATAATAAATGTAATTTAGAGTATCAAATCGCCAGTTTCATCCCAATATTTTTTCATAATCTCTCGGCATATGATTGTCATTTGATTGTACGAGAACTGTCATCTATTGAAGGAGATATAAATATAATTCCTTTAAATAAGGAATTATACATTTCAATATCAAAAAAAAATATCGGTCAATGAAAAGAAAACCATCGAATTGCGTTTTCTTGATTCGTTTAGATTTATGTCATCTAGATTAGACAAATTATCGAGCTATTTAACCGATGATGATTTAAATATTATAAAATCGAATTATACCAATGACAATGAATTTAGATTAATGAAACGTAAAGGTGTCTTTCCGTATGACTATTTGAATTCTGTGAATCGTCTCCAAGAGACTCAATTACCGCTCCTTTCAGTATTTTTCAATAAACTTACTAATGAATCGTGTAGTGAGGATGATTATAAACATGCCGAAATGTTTTGGTCTACATTTCAATGTAAAACCTTAATGGATTATTTGCTTTTATATTTAAAAGTAGATGTTCTCTTGTTATGTGATATTTTTGAAAATTTCCGTAAAGTTTGCAAAACCATATATAATTTAGACCCTTGTCAATATTATACAATCCCTGGTCTATCATGGGATGCAATGTTAAAAACAACTAAAATTGAGTTGGAATTGCTAACTGATATTAACATGTATAATTTTGTTTTCCGGGGTATAAGGGGAGGTATTGTACAATGCAGTAAACGTCATTCTATTGCTAACAATAAATATATTAGTGATTATGATTCCACCAAGGAATCAAATTATCTTATGTATTTAGATGTAAATAATTTATATGGATATGCAATGTCTCAATATCTCCCCTATAAAAATTTTAAATGGGTTGAAGACATAGAAAATTTGAATATCAACAACATTAAAGAAGATTTCGATTTAGGATATATATTAGAAGTAGATTTAGAATATCCATCCACATTACACGATTATCATAATGATTTACCATTTTGTGTTGAAAATAAAAAAATAGAAACAATGAAACAAATAAAATTAATTGCAGGCTTAAATGATAAAACAAACTATATAATACATTATAGAACATTACAACAATGTCTTCAACATGGATTGATTTTAAAGAAAATTCATAGAATTCTTCAATTTAATCAATCCAATTGGTTGAAGATATACATTGACTTAAATAACTACCATAGAACGTTAGCAAAAAACAATTTTCAACAAAATTTCTTTAAATTATTAAATAACGCCTTATACGGTAAAACTATGTAAAACGTTGATAAACGTAAAGATATTAAAAAAGTATGTGAATGGGAAAGCAGGGGTAAGAGATTAGGTTCTAGAGCTCTTATAGCTAAACCCAATTTCCATAGTTCCCTTACAATTCACGAGGATATGGTTGCTATTGAGTTGGGAAGAGTAAAGACTGTATACAATAAACCAATTTACATCGGATTTTCGGTCTTAGAATTATCAAAATGGAAAATGTATAATTTCCATTATGACTATATGAAACCGAAATATCTCGATAAGATTATTTATTTTTTATTTATTTATTTATTAACTGATCTAGCACAACAAGATAAAATCTTATAAATTACAGCGCTAGTGATATTATCAATATAATTTTAAAAAATAAAAATGTAAAATATTAAAGTACATAGATAAAAACATGTATAAACAATACAAAAAAGTAAAAAGTAAAGATTATTACAAAAATTAAGGTATTAACCAAGTATTTCTAATAGCTTCTTTTTAAACGTGTTTGCGTTGCTTAAGAGTTGAAAGTGGGTTGGAAGGGCGTTCCAAAGACGGATTGTAAAAACAAAAAACTGTCGTTCCGACATAAGGCTGGCAAACCTGTGCTGAATTAATTTGTTTCCACGATTAGATCTAGCAAATTGCAGTTTATTATAAAGATAGCTTGGTTCTTTGGATGTAATAATTTTATGTAAAAACAAAAGGCATCTAAATTGCAAAAGATTTTTAAAATTCATTCCATAAATTTGATATGAAAACATTGATATGCTTTCACTTCTATTTTTGTTGAAAACATATCTTGCAATATTATTGTAGGTAACATTTAATTTTTGAAAGTCGACACTGTCACAATTTGCAAAAATTTCACATCCGTATAGCAGAACTGGAATCAAATACGTTTTGGCTAATAGCATTCTTATTTTAAAAGGTGTTGAACTTTTTACAACCCATAAATTTCTCAGCATTCCGTACACTTTTCCAACGACCAAGTTTATGTGATTTGACCAAGTTAGTTGACTGTTAAAGGTAACGCCAAGATTTTTTGATGTACTAACTAGGGCTATAGCATTGTTATTAATTTTTATTTCAATAATATCGTGAAGAACTCTAGAAATTTTTGAGGATTTAGACAGAAAAATACATTTCGACTTAAGGGGGTTAAGGACTAATCCATTTTCCATGGCCCAATTATAAATTCTATTTAAATCATCATTTATATTACAAACACACGATTGCACATCAGCTAAACTAGCACTACTATAAAGCTGAACATCATCAGCATACATATGTATCTCGCTACTTTTAAGAACGTCTGGTAGATCATTAATGTACAAACAAAACAGAAGAGGTCCAAGGATTGAACCCTGTGGAACACCTCTGACGACTGTGAGAGGATTCGAAAATTTACCATTATAGTGTACAATTTGTGATCTGTTATCGAGATATGATGATATAAGCTTGCAAGCAGAACTAGAAAAGTTGAATAGTTTTTCAAGTTTGTTCGCAAGAATACCGTGATCGACAGTGTCAAAAGCTTTACTGTGATCCAATAAAATTAAAAATGATACATTATTACTATCAAGTTTCATCCGCAGAGATTCAACTACATCTGCCAATGCTGTTATACAACTTTTTCCTTTCCTAAAGCCAGATTGTTTTTCCGATAAAAGGTTATTGATGTCCAAGTAATCATTTATTTGCTTGGACATTAGTTTTTCCATTACCTTTGATAGAAAAGGAAGGATAGCTATAGGTCGAAAATCGTTGTTTGATTTGGGAATGGGAATAATTTTAGAAAGTTTCCATCCTTGAGGAAATACTGATTTTGCAAGAGCCGTATTGAATACATGTGTCAAAAAAGGTAGAATTTTGGGAATAATAGCTTTCAGAAAGATGGGATTTATATTGTCCATACCAGTGGCATTAGATTAAACAGCCAACATACTTTCTAAAACCTCGAACTGGTCTACGCAACGGAAATAAAAACAATTTTCTACCGGTACATAACAGAGGTTATTATAGACGTTTCCGGAGGGAGGTTGAATATCTATATTAACAAATTTACTATTAAGGGTGTCCACATCAATATCCTCATTGTTAACTGTGGTGCATTTCCGGCCTATACCTATGAATCGAATTTCCTTCCATTTAGATTTACTATCAACAGCAGACGAGAATTTTCTCTGGTAATAAGAAGATTTTGCTATTTGTATATTTTTAACAACATTTTTTTTTAGTTTGAACTACATGGATACCGATTCCTTTATTTATGACGTTACAATAAATGACATGTATGATGATATTCGAAATGATATAAGAACCCATTTCGATACATCAGCATATCCGCGAGATAATGCTTTTAACATACCATTGTTAAATAAAAAATATTGGGTATGATGAAGGATGAATGCAATGGTAAAGTTATAAAGGAATTCATTGGCTTAAGAGCAAAAATGTATTCAGTTAAAAAAGATAGGGATGATAAAGAAATTAAAAGAATAAAAGGTGTTAAACACTCAGTAACCAATAAATTAAATATAAGTGATTTAAGAAAATGTTTAGTTGATAAGAAATTAATTTATGATTATATGTATGTATTTAAATCTAAAATACATGAAATTTATACACAACATATAAGTAAGTTAGTTTTAAGTTATTTAGATGATAAGCGTTATATAAGAGAAGGTGGTGTTGATACATATGCATGGGGTCATTATCAAATAAATAAACCTTCATCACCAGCATCATCATCACCACCATCAACAAATTTAAGTTTGCATAAGGATCATATGGAATGTGACGATGATAATGATATTTTACTTAAAGAAGCTATTAATTATCCCCCATGAACATCATCAAATATTTATAATGAATTGATGGAAGTTGAAGATTAAATTCTATAAATATAAATTAAGTAGTTTATAAGAATATAAATATAGAAAAGGAGTTTTAAAGAGTCAAATAAACATTTAATATTTAATATTTTATAAGAACATAACCATTGTAATTTAGATTATAAGTATATAAATGTATATTAAATAGTTTCTAAGATTCAACCATTGTTATTTAGATTATAAGATTGTTTTATGAAAAAAAAAAACAAAAAAAAAAATAAATAAATAAATAACAGTTTTAAATATAAAAATTAAAACAAGCAATTGTTATTTAATAAGACATATAAATTGTAAAAATACATATTATACAAATAGATAGAGGATTCATAATTGAATAATTTAGAATTAAAATGGAATTTGTAGTGTGAAGTAAGTAAGATTTAATCAATAATGAACGATATAGAATTAGAGTTGAATCATTTTTTTATAAACATTGTACTTTACATCAATATAACTTTTTTTTTTATTCTTAATAAACCAGTTAAACGATTGATTCTCTTTTCACTAATTATAAATTTATCCTTTTTTACTTATGCTATTTTTATAAATCCCAGGATCTATAACAAAAAATTAATATAAATTTTTCCATAGGGATATTTATCAATATCCTCATAAGATAAAAACGTTTTATTAACCAATATGCTTCTTTTTGCTCCTTTTGTGATAAGAAATTAAAATCAAAAGGTGGTTTTATAATGAAATTTTTACGAAATTACAAAAACGTTTAGAACGATGTGATAAAGGAATAAATCTATTAGACAGGATTTTAAAAATTTTGTGAACAAAATATCAACAAAATGGATATTTTGAGGGGATTTAAGCGTTGATTTGAATATTTATTTAGGATTTTAATAATTTTGTGAACAAAATACCAACAAAATGGGTATTTTGAGGGTATTTAACCGTTGAATTGAATATTTATTTAGGATTTTAAAAATTTTGTGAACAAAATACCAACAAAATTGGTATTTTGAAGGGATTTAAGCGTTGATTTGAATATTTATTTAGAATTTTGTTGGTATTTTGTGCACAAAATTTTTAAAATCCTAAATAAATATTCAATTCAACGGTTAAATACCCTCAAAATACCCATTTTGTTGGTATTTTGTTCACAAAATTATTAAAATCCTAAATAAATATTCAAATCAACGCTTAAATCCCCTCAAAATATCCATTTTGTTGATATTTTGTTCACAAAATTTTTAAAATCCTGTCTAATAGATTTATTCCTTTATCACATCGTTCTAAACGTTTTTGTAATTTCGTAAAAATTTTGTTGGTATTTTGTTCACAAAATTTTTAAAATCCTAAATAAATATTCAATTTAACGCTTAAATCCCTTCAAAATACCCATTTTGTTGGTATTTTGTTCACAAAATTTTTAAAATCCTAAATAAATATTCAATTCAACGGTTAAATACCCTCAAAATACCCATTTTGTAGGTATTTTGTTCACAAAATTATTAAAATCCTAAATAAATATTCAAATCAACGCTTAAATCCCTTCAAAATACCCATTTTGTTGGTATTTTGTTCACAAAATTTTTAAAATCCTAAATAAATATTCAAATCAACGCTTAAATCCCCTCAAAATATCCATTTTGTTGATATTTTGTTCACAAAATTTTTAAAATCCTGTCTAATAGATTTATTCCTTTATCACATCGTTCTAAACGTTTTTGTAATTTCGTATAAATTTCATTATAAAACCACCTTTTGATTTTAATTTCTTATCACAAAAGGAGCAAAAAGAAGCATATTGGTTAATAAAACGTTTTTATCTTATGAGGATATTGATAAATATCCCTATGGAAAAATTTATATTAATTTTTTGTTATAGATCCTGGGATTTATAAAAATAGCATAAGTAAAAAAGGATAAATTTATAATTAGTGAAAAGAGAATCAATCGTTTAACTGGTTTATTAAGAATAAAAAAAAAGATATATTGATGTAAAGTACAATGTTTATAAAAAAATGATTCAACTCTAATTCTATATCGTTGATTATTGATTAAATCTTACTTACTTCACACTACAAATTAAATTTTAATTCTAAATTATTCAATTATGAATCCTCTATCTATTTGTATAATATGTATTTTTACAATTTATATGTCTTATTAAATAAAAATTGCTTGTTTTAATTTTTATATTTAAAACTGTTATTTATTTATTTATTTTTTTTTTTGTTTTTTTTTCATAAAACAATCTTATAATCTAAATAACAATGGTTGAATCTTAGAAACTATTTAATATACATTTATATACTTATAATCTAAATTACAATGGTTAAGTTCTTATAAAATATTAAATATTAAATGTTTATTTGACTCTTTAAAACTCCTTTTCTATATTTATATTCTTATAAACTACTTAATTTATATTTATAGAATTTAATATTCAACTTCCATCAATTCATTATAAATATTTGATGATGTTCATGGGGGATAATTAATAGCTTCTTTAAGTAAAATATCATTATCATCGTCACATTCCATATGATCCTTATGCAAACTTAAATTTGTTGATGGTGGTGATGAAGGTTTATTTATTTGATAATGACCCCATGCATATGTATCAACACCACCTTCTCTTATATAACGCTTATCATCTAAATAACTTAAAACTAACTTACTTATATGTTGTGTATAAATTTCATGTATTTTAGATTTAAATACATACATATAATCATAAATTAATTTCTTATCAACTAAACATTTTCTAAAATCACTTATATTTAATTTATTGGTTACTGAGTGTTTAACACCTTTTATTCTTTTAATTTCTTTATCATCCCTATCTTTTTTAACTGAATACATTTTTGCTCTTAAGCCAATGAATTCCTTTATAACTTTACCATTGCATTCATCCTTCATCATACCCAATACTTTTTTATTTAACAATGGTATGTTAAAAGCATTATCTCGCGGATATGCTGATGTATCGAAATGGGTTCTTATATCATTTCGAATATCATCATACATGTCATTTGTTGTAACGTCATAAATAAAGGAATCGGTATCCATGTAGTTCAAACTAATCTTATCGAGATATTTCGGTTTCATATAGTCATAATGGAAATTATACATTTTCCATTTTGATAATTCTAAGACCGAAAATCCGATGTAAATTGGTTTATTGTATACAGTCTTTACTCTTCCCAACTCAATAGCAACCATATCCTCGTGAATTATAAGGGAACTATGGAAATTGGGTTTAGCTATAAGAGCTCTAGCACCTAATCTCTTACCCCTGCTTTCCCATTCACATACTATTTTAATATCTTTACGTTTATCAACGTTTTCCATAGTTTTACCGTATACGGCGTTATTTAATAATTTAAAGAAATTTTGTTGAAAAGTGTTTTTTGCTAACGTTCTATGGTAGTTATTTAAGTCAATGTATATCTTCAACCAATTGGATTGATTAAATTGAAGAATTCTATGAATTTTCTTTAAAATCAATCCATGTTGAAGACATTGTTGTAATGTTCTATAATGTATTATATAGTTTGTTTTATCATTTAAGTCTGCAATTAATTTTATTTGTTTCGTTGTTTCTATTTTTTAATTTTCAACACAAAATGGTAAATCATTTTGATAATCGTGTAATGTGGATGGATATTCTAAATCTACTTCTAATATATATCCTAAATCGGAATCTTCTTTAATGTTGTTGATATTCAAATTTTCTATGTCTTCAACCCATTTAAAATTTTTATAGGGGAGATATTGAGACATTGCATATCCATATAAATTATTTACATCTAAATACATAAGATAATTTGATTCCTTGGTGGAATCATAATCACTAATATATTTATTGTTAGCAATAGAATGACGTTTACTGCATTGTACAATACCTCCCCTTATACCCCGGAAAACAAAATTATACATGTTAATATCAGTTAGCAATTCCAACTCAATTTTAGCTGTTTTTAACATTGCATCCCATGATAGACCAGGGATTGTATAATATTGACAAGGGTCTAAATTATATATGGTTTTACAAACTTTACGGAAATTTTCAAAAATATCACATAACAAGAGAACATCTACTTTTAAATATAAAAGCAAATAATCCATTAAGGTTTTACATTGAAATGTAGACCAAACCATTTCGGCATGTTTATAATCATCCTCACTACACGATTCATTAGTAAGTTTATTGAAAAATACTGAAAGGGGCGGTAATTGAGTCTCTTGGAGTAGATTCACAGAATTCAAAAAGTCATACGGAAAGACACCTTTACGTTTCATTAAACTAAATTCATTGTCATTGGTATAATTCGATTTTATAATATTTAAATCATCATCGGTTAAATAGCTCGATAATTTGTCTAAACTAGATGACATAAATCTAAACGAATCAAGAAAACGCAATTCGATGGTTTTCTTTTCATTGACCGATATTTTTTTTGATATTGAAATGTATAATTCCTTATTTAAAGGAATTATATTTATATCTCCTTCAATAGATGACAGTTCTCGTACAAACAAATGACAATCATATGCCGAGAGATTATGAAAAAATATTGGGATGAAACTGGCGATTTGATACTCTAAATTACATTTATTATGAGCAGGACCTCTATAATCGCCAGTTAGATGGCAATGATCAGCTACTCTATCTTCAACAGTTAAAAATTCGTTACAAATATGACAATTTATATCTTCATTTTGTCTTATCTGTTGAAGTATTGTCAAGGAATTCATTGGCTTGACTATACTTAAATAATTATTGTAAATTTCTATGCTATCCTTAACTAAACTAGTGAAAAAATGACTTGGTGAATTATCACCACTATAAATTCTAAATATATCTAAACTTGAGTCAAATGAGCATTTAATGTAATAACTATAAGCAAATGGAATATGTTTTTGTGTTGATGTTACGTACGTAGAATTTTGAATGTTTACTGTTTCCAGAATACATTCAAAATCAGCGTATACAACAAAAGACACATCCATTTGCTTTTTAAAATTTTTATAGCTTACAATACTTTTATCTAGAGAAGGCATCCTTGTCACCATTTTATTGCATTCATCTTGGTGCTGTTTTAATGATGACTCAGTATGAAAATGTATGAGGCAGGTATTACACATATAAACTTGATTTTTAGAATTCGTCAGTTGACTACGTATTAATCTATAATTAAATATATAAAAAAGCAGAAATGTTTTGGATTAATATAATTTATGCATATATAAATAGTTTTGTAAATATTATGAACATACCTAGAAATATTTTTAATCCATACATAATGGAATCTTTCACCGTCCTCTAGCAGTAATAAGTTAATATGTTTAGACTTTTCTTCTTTGGTGAAGTAGTATGGTCCTACTATAACATCACCTTCTAATCCAAACACATTTACACTAGTTTCAGGATTCATTAGCTCAAAATCTCTTATTTTATTGACTGCTAGAGGGAAATTTAAATTGGTGAAATTTAACTCGATTCCATTATCCAGCAAAATGATGTCATCTTCAATATTTTTAATTTTATATACTGAACATCTATTGCTATGGATAGTGACAGGAAAAATTGCAGATATTATAGCCCACTTGAAGCAGTACTCGTCTCGATTTTGTACGTTGATACATGCAAATTTTCGGCATATTGTTGGTGGTAAGGGAAGGTATTGTAATCCTTTGATGGAATTATACTGGTTAATATTATCATAAATCTGGTGAATCTCATCTATTGTTGTTGTTGCACTTAGGATAACCATTTTCGTTTGATGAGACTTGACTTCGATAGTGCACGAGTCTTCTTCTTCCTTTACCAATATATATTCACAAAATAGTTCAATGTTGAATTTTATTGATGAATATTTTTGAATAATATTCATTAACAATTGGCCTATTTTGGATTTCTGTTCACATAAATATGTTTCTGGTATTAAGTTTCCTTTATTATCATTCTCTAATATATATGTAGCGATGCGATTTTTGAAGGCTGATTTAATGCATTTCACACTATTAGTATTAGTTGATTTGTCACAATTAAATTTATGATCATTTGTTCTCAAATGATAATGATAATTTAATTTTGGAATATGTTTATTACATGCATCGCAATAAACATCATTAGCTTTTTCCATTTCTTTAATGTGTTCTGTAAAATGTGCATGTTTTACAAACTCATTGCGATTTGAAAATTTTAAGCTACATGTTAAACACTTCCATGATGAGGATGGACCGTCATGATACAATCTAATGTGACGATTTAAATTTCTGTTTTGTGTAAATTCTTTTTTACAATATTCACAAATATAAAGAGCCATTTTATTTTATGTTTTGATTTTTTTTTTTTTTATTTAATAAAAATTTAATGTGCACTGGATGAATTGTCAAACAAGACTGATTTCAATTGAGAAATAGCAGCGGTATTTATACTAAAAATTTTTACCACTTATCATATTTGATGTAGTCACGTTATTATTGTTTAGCCTAAAATTTATAAATTAGGGGCGGGGCTTATTTCAGTAGAAAAAAATAATTTCAGAAAACCAAACATGTTTGGTTTGGTTAATTGAGTCATCTTTATTAATGTATATGTTAAGTTGTTGTAGATAAGGATTTATATTAAGGGTTATAAGAATTTCATCATAATGTGAAATCTTAAAATTAAGTAACAACAAAACAAAAAACTTTAAAAATAATGCTAATTCAGCATTACATACATACATATATAAACAATTGTTGGATTAATTGATTATACATAATTATAAATATCCAGTTTGTATAATTTTAAATTTTGAAGAAATGTAATACGATATATTAAACAAACACTTCGAGTTAGTTAATATAAACAAATGAAATTGTTTGCAACACACATATATAAATCAAAGAAAAAAGTTCAAAATATATAAGATTAATTATAATAAGCATAAGCGACTTTAAGTTTATGTTATACATTAATTTTTAATATATATATTTTATGATTTTTTTTGTGGTTTTAATTATATAAATAGTATGGTTTTATATAATATTCTATGGGTTGTTATGGAATGGGTTTATACTGAATGATATGGTATTATATAATATGTATGGTTATTGAACTATAAAAAAAATATAAAGTGATTATAATGATAATTATTGATTTTGTTATATGATTTTATTTTTTTAATATTATTTAATTCTACTGATATAGTCAACTTCAAGTTTATACCATAAATAAACTTTTACTCAATGTTATCAAAACATTAAATAAACCATATACTATGATTATTTAAATATAAATTTTATTGCATCAACATGTATAAGGTTTAAATGTATACTATATCAACAGGTTAAAGGTATATATGTAACATAAGCATAGATCGAATTAAATTCTTCACTACACTTACATTGTAGAATATCAAATTAACGACATATTAATTAAACACTACGAGTTCGTTAATATAAACAAATGATATAATGTCTTTAAGAATGAAATTTTTATCAACACATATACATAAATCAAAGAAAACAAGTTGAGTATGTATTAGATTAATTATTTAGTTGGCATAAGCGACTTTAAATTCTTGTTATACGTTAATTTTTTAATTTATATTCAAATCAACGCTTAAATCCTCTCAAAATACCCATTTTGTTGGTATTTTCTTCACAAAATATTGTAAATCCTAAATAAATATTCAAATCAACGCTTAAATCCTCTCAAAATATCCATTTTGTTGGTATTTTCTTCACAAAATATTTAAAATTCTAAATAAATATTCAAATCAACGCTTAAATCCCCTGAAAATACCCATTTTGTTGGTATTTTCTTCACAATATTTTTAAAATCCTAAATAAATATTCAAATCAAGGGTTTAAAAATATATATATAATATATATTTATATAAAATGTATATACAAAATACTATATCTCCAATGCTGCGAACCTTACGAATATCTTATTAAGTAAACCAACCGACTGTAGGGTGAAAATAAAATCACAAACTGTGAATACCCCTATTGGTATGTATACAACTATAAACTGTGAACACCCATATTAGCATGTATCCAACTACAAACTGTGAACACCCCTAATAACATGTATCCAACTACAAACTGTGAACACCCCTAATGGCTTGCTCCCAACTTTGTATGAAAAAAGTGGTCGCGAACCCCTCTATCCCTACTACTTGACAGCAGGTAAAATTTTTGGGTAAGAAGATGTGTTTTATTGATGTATTAATGAAACTTTATTGTTTCGCACTTTTTGTATTGCTTACTTTTTTACACCGAAAATGTGTAACCTTTTTAAAAAATAAAAATGCTATGATCTGTGACCTGAAAATGTTTACAGAAGTTCGGTGGCTAAGTCGCGGTGATTGCCTGAATAGACTTTATGATTTAAGAGAAGTTATTCAGTTCCTAGAAACTGAGAAAATAGAAATAGTTTTAGTACAGTGTTTAAAAGACAATAATTTTATTTTAGACTTAGCTTTTTTGGCAGATACGACAAGTATGTTAAATGAACTAAATTTGGAATTGCAAGGAAAAGAACGCAATATTTGCGACTTGTCAAAAATCATTCACAACTTTAAAACAAAACTTTTTCTAATTTGTTCCCAAATTAAAACTGGTGATTTTTCCAATTTTCCAAAAACTTCACTTGTTTATAGAAATCTCGTAATCGACAAAAGATATGAATATGCCGAAATATTTGAAACACTTTTCAATAATTTTCAAGACAGGTTTCAAGATTTTGTAATTTTACAACCGCTATTAGATCTTTTCGAAAACCCTTTTCGTTGCGATGTAAGCAACTACGAATTTGATATTCAGTCAGAACTAATCATACTACGGAGCGAAGTAAATGCTCCAGACGAAAATAATATTGTAGAGTTCTGGAAAGATTTGGATGGCGAGTTCTATCCTGAACTAAAAAAAATTCATTTAAGTGCCTCTCTTTATTCGGCACTACTTACCTATGCGAACAAATTTTTTCGGATTTAAAATTTATTTGTTCCAAGCAACGTAATAAATTAAGTTCATCCCATTTGAAGAGCATTCTACTATTACGAAACTGCCATAAAAGTATAAATTTAGAAGATTTTATTTTATAAGTTGTATAACAAAAGGGAACAAAATCAAACATTTTTTGTGTTGATAGAAAATTTGTAGCAGTTTTTAGGGGGGGTGATTTAAAACCACGTGAGATAAGGCCATGATGGCTTTATATCTCATTCAATAGGCAGATAAAGCCTTTTTATTTTTTTTCATTTGAATGGGCGATAAAGCCATCATGGCCTCATCTCACATGGTTTAAATCAGCCCCCGTTCTTCACCAATTCAATGTCGCTGATTTTAAAACTGCACTTTTTTCTATCAGCTGTGATTTGCGTGCAATAAAATCTTTATTTTTTACAATTGTTAATAAGATATTTGAACCTGATTTAGAGTCAAAAAGCTTCCGAATAAAAAAAAGGTGCAGTTTTAAAATCAGCGACATTGAATTGGTAAAGAATTGCTACAAATATTTTATCAACACAAAAAATTTTTATTTTGTACCTTTGTGTTATACAACTTATAAAATATATTACTAACATTTTATTTCGGCTGTATTCTCTCAATTTTTTACTCTCTGGTACTCACTAATACACAACAACCAAAAAATGTTTGGAAATGCCTGGTCTAGGACCACTATTGTGGTGTGGGTATAAAAACGAAAAAAAAAAAAATGGTTCCCGCCTGCTACTTAACATAACTAGTAAACTTTGGCTTTCAGATCATTTTATAGTCTGTTAAGCCGAAGTAGTCTAAACATTTGGGGGATTCACAAGATTGTCATAAAGTTGTTAAGTCATTTGTCTTAAAAACAACCCCTTATAATTGGATTTCTATTATATTGGTATGGCGAATCAATAAACACAGCATTAAATTTTTTTTTTAAACAATTGTAAAATATTATTTAGGACATTATGATGATATGACTTGAGAGCACAACTTGTGAATCCCTTAATTGTTTGTTTAATCAAAGTTATTTTTGGGAATACAAAATTAATTATTAATAAGATTTCCGTATGACGTGCTAAATTCCCAATTTTTCTTATTTGATAAATACACTGAAATTTATTGTTGAGGGAAAGCCAGCTTATATGCGTTTGTTTTAATTTTGTTTTCCTTAATCTTGTTTCGGTCTTTTTATTTCTTTATTTTTGATTCTTTTTTAATTATTTATTTAATTTAAAAGTTATAGAACTATCTACATATCACATATGAATCGTTATTTTATTGTTTATTGTTAAACAAAATGTTTGTTTTATTGTTTTTTATGTTTATTAATATAAAAGAAGTATCAATTCATGTAGAGATTTACGTATGTTTTTCTCCATTGGATAAAATTATTTGAATTATTCGAGTAATACGAACAATTTTAAACCCTTGCTCGATTAATCCAGCAATGTTAAAATTCAAAAATCAATTAATTCCTTACTCGAACAAAACCAAAAGTCAAATAATTGGATACTCTACTAGATAAGTTATTAATTCGACTTGTAAATTAATAAATTAATAGTTTTGTGTATTTTTCATGAAGCTTACGGTTCAAATTTTCGCCAGTGCATGTAGCTTGGAATATTGTCAAATAGAAATTGTTTTGGAAAAGCTGAAAATTGATGGTGCAATCAATATGGGTTGCTCACGTCAAAAAAGTGCAACTATGCTTTTTTGCACAATTGCACGGTTAAAAATTATTGACATGAATACCTTAAATATAATTTACACTTTGAAAGTTTTCTTTAAGAAAGTCAAAGTTTGCTGGTGAGAGGGGAAGAGGAGATGCTTTTCTTCTCTCTTTTCACACCCATAAACTCAGACATTCTGAAAGATAAAAGTATAATAAAAATTTTTTTTTGACATTTCGTACATTATACGCAAGAATCTAGTGGTCGGAAATCAAGAAAGAGTTCGTATAATTATTCTAAAATATTTAACTTTATTTGGGAAGAACTTTCCTAAAAATTTTTGAAAAATGTAAAAATAAAATTATAATTAAAATCAACTCTCATTAATCTGTTTGTTTGTTTGTTTGTTTTGAATTTTATTAATGTTATTATTACTTTTTATTATATTTTCAGCCCAAGAGTCTAGTGGAAAACAGGGAGTTTTAGGACCGACAAAAATATATTTAGCTGTGCAACCATCTAGTTCGAGCGGCCAGCCACCCCCACTTACACCTGTCCATCAATCACAACAACAAGTGAGTAGTTGTTAAATTGATTATTCATAGGTGTTAAATATCAGTTACACGTAGATCGACAAATAAAATAATTAAGTATGTTGTATTCAGTATTTTATATCCGGCTTCTTAATTTGAAAATATATTTGAACGGTTTTACATATTTAAATTTATTCTTACCAACAGGATATTATATTATTTATTACTTAAAAAGCTGGATTTAATTCTCATTAATATTATTAAAATTTTTGTTTACAAATTGCACCTTTTCAATTTGAGAAAATTTTTATTTTTATATTAATATTTTAAGTTAAAATAATTAAAAAAAAATAAATTTGATTTGAATGTCGAGCGCTTTTTGCAAATAGACTAATTGTTATAATAGTATTCAAACCAGTGTTCGAAAATAAACAGTACATTATTTAGCGTTCGGCTCACACACCGAAGAACGATATCTATTTTTTTAGTGTTTGTGTAAACATACACAAACCTTAATACCGTTTGTAACTATTTTCAAGAAAGAACCGAACATTATATAATGTTCGGTTCTTCGTTAAAAAACAGAACAATTGTAGTGATACTGTAAAAACATTATATTTTAATGTTCTATAATGTTTTTTTCGTGTGTGTATTTTGTTTTTGTAAAAAATGTTTGGTTTTTTTTTATCAGCAAAAAGCGACGAACATTAACGAGCCGAACCGAACACATTGAAGTTCGTGGATTTTCAAAAAAAAACCGAACGGAATTTAATGTTTTCATCATATGTTGAGTATGATGAAAACAGCATTATTTTTGTGTTCGAAAGATGACAAACAGGGAAACGTTATTTTTTTTAATGAATTTCTACACAAACACTATTAGCTGTTGTGTTTTCCACAAATCTACCGAACCGAACATTAAAGAACGATATTTAGTGTTTATTTTCGAACACTGATTCAAATTAAGGGTCTTCATGATATTGCTTAAAATTACCATTTGTGCAAATGGGTAAACTTGCGAGACTCGTTTCATGAAGATCCTTTTTAATTTTTGTGTATTTTTAAACAATTAATGTCATTTCAATCAGAAACGTCAATAAAAAATATATTAAAAAAAAATAATTAAAAATATAATAAAAAACTTGAAATTTCTAAATTATAAATGAAATTTGTTTTTAAAAATGCATAAAGAAAGCCAAAAGACTAATATGCTTATATTATTACAAGAATTTATTGTTTGTGATTTATTATCACTTGAAGTTTTCATTGAAAACGGCGGTAAGCATTAAAAAAATTTGTCTGTATAAATGCACAATTGAACAGCGCAAGTTTACAAGTCAAAATTGTTGGGCAAATTTAAGCAGTTTGTGTAAATGAATTCTCATACAATTTTTGACAGTTCATTTACGAGGGTGTAAGAATGCACAGTTTGCACAGTTTACGAGACTTATAAACGATATCATGAGGACCCTTACTATGTTTTTTTGTAAGTTTCGCATATTTTTGTTTTTAGTTATGAAAGTTAATTACATACAGTTAGGGATGAAACGATACAAGTAAATACAAGTACATACATATTCGATACTTTTATATAAGTCTGTGTTCATACGGCTTATGTCTTATTGACATGATTGCTACTTTATAGGCGAGAGGGACGAGGGGAAAAGAAACGAGTACACAGATGCATGTACTGTCTTTACGTTTTGCTTTTTCATTCGTTGTTTAATTTTGTTATTGTTTTCAATATCAAAAAAGCACACATGCATACGCACTACTTTACAAAATAAAAAACATGTCGTCAACATGACATGAATCATTTGAACGCCAATTCATGCTCAAAGAAGAAAAAGGAAGAATCTTGTCAATAAGACATGAGCCGTATGAACTCAGACTAAGTACCAAGTATTTTTGTTATCTATACTTAGCAACCGAGTACCAAGTAGTATCCAAAGCTGGAGCAGCAGTAACGGTATCAAGAAATCGTTTGGCCAGTAAACACTTATAAACCACATATCGTCTAGGTCCATTTCCTCAATTTGTGGTTATAGGAAGTCCGTTATCATCTCGCGATAGCGAACACCATACACTGTAATTGCTTGGCCGACCTCATTTTCGAAGAAGTACGGCCCGATAACGCCGACACCCGCAGAACTAACATAAGTATGTTTTCCCATTTCCTACAGACCCGGTTTGCTGAAATTTGCGAACAATTCTCCCGATTGTGGAAACATTTGGTCGATTATGCTGACCAAAAAAATCACGATGTGCACGAAATGAATTTTGATTGAACGTCCATTTTCGTAAAAGGCTTTAGCAATCTTAACGCGCTGCTTAGTTGTTAAATACTGAAACTAAGAAAGTTAAATTTAAGTTGGAATGCCAGGGTATCATACAATTTTTGGAGCCTCAACCGCAAAGTCCTCGTTCGACCTAAACCTTCGAATAGGAAGGCGAGAGCTTCCAGAATCCGCTACAAAGTATTTTGGTCTCCACCAGTAAACTTCTGAGTTATTTCTTTGGTACTCCACCAGTGAAACGTCTGAGATATATATGGTTCTCCACCAGTCACATTAAAAAATTTAGGTTAAAAACGATTGCATATAGTTAATGTTGGAACCGCAAAAACTGTAACTCGGTACAGTAATACGACGTCGAAGCATAAACCAATGCGGGGTGACAACGCAAAACGCACGAAAAGTAGACAAACAAGAACGACCTGTTTGTCCTTAAGAAATAATGACCAAAAGCGCGAGCTGCTTCTCCACTCAGAGCAGTTTTACGAGTAAAAT
Organism: Pollenia angustigena; assembly: GCA_930367215.1. Taxonomy (NCBI): domain Eukaryota; kingdom Metazoa; phylum Arthropoda; class Insecta; order Diptera; family Polleniidae; genus Pollenia; species Pollenia angustigena. Next base: position 78,714,325 of record OV884058.1, on the reverse strand, counting down.
ACATATTTACATTTAAAATAAATTCATAACATCCTGAACGTTCTATAAAATTTTTTTTCCTAAGATAAAAAAGATTTTTCGAAAGGAAATTGGTACTTGGAGGCATCTCAAAGTGGTCTCAATCTTTATACTTTTTGTTTTGCACAGAAATTCTAAAAGGAAGTAGTTCTTATTGTAGTGTATAGTACTAAAACACTAATAAGAACGTTTTTATATGCTGTTTCTATTCTTTTATGATACAAACCGATACAAGTATCGATACTTTTTTTCGATACTAAGAGGAACCGACACTTTACGAGCGATACCACATCGAGTAAAAGTATCGATACCTTATACATAGGTATCGTTTCATCCCTACATACAGTTTTAAGAGTTAACACGGCGGTTTAACTTCATTCATACATATTATTTAAAAAATTTATTTTTTTTTTTTTATTTTATGATATTTTTTTGATTATAAGCATTATAAATTATTATTTTAATTAAATGTATAATAAATAATACTTATTTTTTTTTTTTGCATTAAAATAACAATTTGTGTATTGCAATCGCTGTTATACAATCATAGCCCCTGAAAAAGTAACCTTTTCGTATTAGCTGGATGATTATTTGCAATTGGCCTTTGTGTTGACAAGAAGCGCTCGCTAAATAAAATAATTGTTATTTAACTTGCAATTTGTATACACAAACAAATTACAAAATTATTTGTAATGTCTAACTCTATAATTAAAAAATACTTTAAATTGTAAAGTGGCCATTCAAGAAATCTTTAAAAAAAAAAACAATTTGAAGAGATTAACCATCGCAATTAGAAATTTAACGTAAATTTAAAAAATATATATACATACAGTGCTGTCTGGGTAAAATGAACTAATTTTTGCAGAGCGATTTCACTAAACCCAGGTTGTTCACTAAATCAAGGTTGAAGTTTTTTTTATATAAAAAACTTATTTATTTATTTTAAATGCATTTATAAGCTATTTTATTTACTTCCATCTAATACTAAAGATTAATTTTAAATGATTCATGTCATGTTGACGACATGTGCTTTTTTGATATTAAAACAATAACAAAATTAAACAACTAATGAAAAAGCAAAACGTAAAGACAGTACATGCATCTGTGTACTCGTTTCTTTTCCCCTCGTCCATCTCGCCTATAATGTTGCAATCTTGTCAATAAGACATGAGCCGTATGAAATAAGACTTTGATACAAGACCTTAATGGAACATGCGCGCAGACTAAAATAAATGAACACTTCATAGCAGAGTTCAGAGAAATTCAAATGTGAACGCTCATATTCAACCATTCTTGAATTTTTTCATAAATGAAAAATGTAAAATATGTAACTTTTTTTCACAGTCATGAATGAATTGTTAATATTTCGCCAAATTCATTCATGTTTTTGAGGAAACAGGCATAATTGTAGTTGGGCCTTAGTGGTTGGGGAACGACTGTTTTGCCATTGTCTTCTTAATTTCCTTTTTTCTCTGATAAGGGTCTCTATATCCGTCGATGTATTGTAAGGAGCACGTTTAATTGTCCGCTTGATTGGGGTTGCATTTCTTGCTGCAGTATCCAAGACTTCTGTAAATCGGTCGACAGCTATTTGGATGTCAGATGAATTTTTTAGGGGAATGCACTGTGATAGGTGAGAGCTCACATACATTTTATACTTTAACCAATTTGTGTTTCTGCTTGGATAGGAAATAAAGTTTGCAGCTGCGGCGCCAGAGTTACCTTTTAAAATGAGGATTGAAGGTGAATGATCAGACGAAAGATCATAGGAGGAACTAACTAGTACCTGATCGCGCTTGATGTTTTTAATTACAGCAAAGTCAATAAGGTCTGGTAGCTTATTGAAGTCGGTTGGCCAATAGGTAGGCTCACCACTCGATACCACATCAAAATTATTTGCAGTTACGGTATTGTATAGCTGATTACCTCTAGGACTAATAAGTCTGGAGCCCCAATATGTATGTTTAGCGTTGTAGTCGCCAGCAGCAATGAATTTCTGGCCCAATGTGGAGAAGTTGAGAAATTTATCGTGTACAATTTTGTGCCTCGGGGGACAATAAACGGATGTTAACGTTAGATTGAAATCAGTAAGATTTATAGAAGTGGCCTGGATACAATCTTCTTCGAACTCTGGCAATGGTAAGTGTCTGATGTGTTTGTAGATAAAGTGAACTCCAGTTTTCTTCTCTTCCCCCATTTAAAAGATCATAAATTTCATAATCTGTAAGTCTTGAGTACACTAGGAATTTTCTTCGTATATTTGCAAGTATTGGGCACCTTCCTATAAAGTGCAAAATTGTTTCATCTTCATTCAGGTTACACAAAGAACAAAGATTGGATTGATTGGTGGTATATTTATTTGAATTTAGCATTAAAAGATCTCCGCGAGTTTTCATTATTAAGGATATTTGGTGTTGGTTATATTTTTCGTTGCAATATGTAAGGCCTTTTGAGTGGTCTAAAAACTTATATATTCGTTGTTGACTTATTAGTGCAGTTTCGCGGTAGTTTTGACTAGATTTAGATTTCATAGTATCAATTAACGATTTGCACGAGTTATGCCATATGTTTTTAGATTGGTGTATATTATTTGAATTCAAATCAAAAGAGTTCAAACGATCAACGTGGTTTTTGTACCAGTAAATGTTTTTTGATATTATTTTTGATGAAAGTCTGTGAGGTAGCCTATGATTTCCATATTCGAAAAGCGTCTTAGAAATATATTGAAGGTGTAGGTAGACTGTAAGTATACAGGTGTGCATCTTCTTGACCGGTTTCTAGAGCAAGTACGTAGTTTGGGGTATTTTCTGGTAATTTTAACATGCGTTTAGTAAAAAACCTTTGCAATTTATCAACAATGTCAAACCAACCCAGGCCCCAAACCTGAGCCCCATATGCTTGTATAGATCTGCAAACAGCTTTTTGCAATAAAACTTTTCTACGTGATATTTACACAAACTTTTGCAGCATTATTTTTTGTAATTATATGTTTCGTGTAAGACATTGCCGGAGTTAGTATAATACCTAAATACTTGTATTGAGCCACAACTTTTACCTCATCTCCTTTAAACTTCCACTTTTCATTTAAGGCAACACGACCACCTTTCCTAAAAACCATTATCTCCGATTTTGTTAAGTTCACTTGCATTCCCCATGTTTCACAATATATTTCCAAATTATTTATCATTCTCTGTAGGACACTTATATTTTCGGCAAGAATGACAATATCATCCGCATACATTAAAATTCGTATGTTCAGTTCATCTATAACCAGACCGCCTTCCAGTTGCTCATGAAGGTCATTTAGATACAAGGAAAACAACAAAGGCGACAACAAACATCCTTGTTTTACGCCAGAGTTTGTACTAAAGTAATCTGAGATTTCATCTCCAGTCCATACTGCAGAAAATGTATGTTTATATATGTACATGTTCTAAAAAGTTAACTATTTTTGTGGACAATCCCATTTGGCGTAGTTTATACATTAAAAGTTATCTTGGTATACGATCAAAGGCAGCTTTAAAGTCCACAAAAAACGCGTAGACTCTCTTATGTTCATGAAACTTGATATTGACAATTGCCGTTAAATTATAGATGTTATATATTGTCGAATAGCCTTTACGAAAACCTGCTTGGAACTCATTTAAAGTTTTATAGTTTGTGGTCCATTGTGATAATCTTTCATGTATAGCACCCATCATGATCTTGGCTAAGCAATTCATGAAGGATATTCCCCTATAATTGCATGGCATATTAGCATCTCCTTTTTTATGTATTGGGAAAACAATACTACTATCATTTCTCACTAGTATTTTTAAATCTTTATTCAATGACTTAAGTTGTGTTTTTAATTTTAACATAACTTTTTTATTTTGTTGCTTTTCATCACTTAAATCTTTATCTACGAATACAGAGGAACCTTTAAGTTTCTTGGCGTTGTTAAAAACTGCATTTGCCATTTCTTCCGTCCTAAATTCTGCCACTCCACATACCGTTTCATCTGTCTCATACAGCTTACGGACCCATTTCACAACCAAATCCGGGATTCCCATTGTTTCAGCACATATTTTAGTAATATTTTCTTTCAAATCACCATTTTTTTCAATACCACGGAAGACTACATTTTTTTGTTTGTTTTTATCTACTAGACGTATTAGCTCTTGACGATCCTTCTGATGTTCGAATTTTAGTATTTTTACCTCTTCCTTCAATGCCTCATTTTCCATCTTTAAATGTCCAACTTGTGAGCAGCAATCTTGCATTGTTTGTTTTACCTCCTCTATGTCGCCTTTGGTAGATACATTTTTAAACTTCTCATCAAGCACCGTTTGAATTGAACCTTGAATTATGCTAACAATATCGTTTAGCTGCATATTTGTCGGTAAACTACACGCCCCTGCATTTGACATCTCTTCTGGAGTTAACTCCGACTGCTTTCTTTTGGCTTGTTGGGTATTTGGTGTTGACAGTTTACCGTCACTGGTTATCGTTCTTTGCATCCTAAAAGTATGCAACTGCTTTTTCGTTTTTTATAATTTATATTTAAGTTCCACAACAGCTTTTTAAATTTACGTTCCAAAAAGCTCAATTGTGTTTATTTAAAAGCTCAGTTGTGTATATTTAAAAGCTTTTATATAGTTTGCTTCTACAGATAGCTTTTGTTTACAAATTCAACAAAATAAAAATATAACCGGCAACATTTAACACCATCAGCTGACTTTTATACAATCTATAAATTTTTTTATTTGTCTCTCATTTTGACTAATTTTAAAATCACTTTATACAAAAGTAAATGCAATTATATGCTTAGTTCATTTTTTCAAAACGTGGGTTTTTCTTTATATTTTCGATTTTTCTGTTACAAACGTTATACACGTCTTTTGATTATAAAAACTTTATTCAAAACAGAGAGCACTAAAAACACAACTTTACACCACCGACTATACAGACAACTCCTTGTATATGAATATGGTTTGCATCTACATTATTTTAACTGCTTTATTTGCTTTTCTCTGCGCAGTGACAACTAAAAAGTTGCATTTCGGAACTAAATGCATTGTCAAAATTTTTATGGTTGCATTTAAGAACATGTTGCCATGTATTACTACAATGCAACAGGCGTTTAGGAAAACAGCCTTATTTTAATTTGCTTGTGTATAATTGTAAGCAAATGCAGATTTTTTCCAGTGCTGCCAGAAGTTTTTAGTGTTGTCAGAATACATTTTTAGAAAAATAGCATATTTGCACAAAAATAAAAGTAGTATGCTCACGATCATTCATAATATGCACTGCAAATTTACACATTGCAAATTTGCACAATGACCATCATGATTACCCTTATTACATTTTTTTAAAAATACATACATGGAAATAAAATTTCTAAAAAAAAAACGTTTTAAGAAATAGAGGGAGTTTACACGGTGTCTATTCAGACATGTCTAACAAACACGTTTGTTTTGTTTGTAGGCGATCGGGGTAGAGAAGAAAGAGGGGTTGCCAAACAGACATGAAATGAGTTTTCATGTTTGTTTATATGAATTTCAATGTTTTTAATTTGTATGTATATGTATATTAAACTATTATACATGAAAACAGCCATGTTTGGAAAGACATCGTGAAAAGACAATAGGTTTTTGGAAGCATGTTCAAAAGAGAATGTCAAAAACAGACATGTGTGAAAAGACTCCGTGTAAACTCCCTCATATATTTCAACAAAAAAAAAAAGTTTTTTAAAAATTTTTATTTGTTTTTTTTTACAAAAAAGTTTTTGCTTTTTTTTTAACTAAAAATTTTATTTATATATTTGCTTATCTATACTTAGCTGGTGAGGCCTAACTCCATTTGTGAAAATAAAAATTCAAAATTTTTTATTTCATTTTTCCCGGCGTTTCGTGAATTTTATGTTCACTTCTTCAGGGGATTCGTCTATTAATATAAAATAAAACCATCAACATTTAATAATACAATAAATTGAATGTAACTAACTTACATTGAAAAAAAAAAACAATTTTGTATTACATTAATATATTTTTTAAATAATAAAACCCACAGCTAGTGTCGTCATCTACTGTTTTTCAAAACAACTCTGTAAATGGCGCTTAAATTGTCAGTATCTTCTTTTTTATTCGTTGTTCTGTTTATTTTCTGTTGAATTCTTAAGCTTTCTGTAGTATATCTTTTCCTCACGTTATTTACCTTGTCTAGTATTCTTATGTTGTCAAAATCAGGTTTATGTTTTGTTTGTAATATGTGTTGTGATAATGCCGTGCTTTCTTTGTTTTTGTTTATGTCTGATTTATGTTCTCCCAGTCTTGTCTCCAGATTTCTCTTTGTCGTCCCAATGTAAACTAAATCACAGCTGTTGTTGTTGTCTCCCTTGCATGGTATTTCATACACTACATTATTTTGTTGTAGTTTGTTTATTGGCGTTTTTGTATTTGTAAATATTGCACTTAATGTTTTGTTTGGTTTGTAAGCAAAGCTCATGTCATTATTATCTATTGCGCTTTTTATGTTTTTATTGTCCGTGAGGCCCGGTATGTATTTTACACTGTAAAAATATTTTTCCTCCTTATCAATGTTTCCATTTATGTTTGTTATTATAGGTTTGTAGGCAGATATTAGATTTTTAATTAAATTTGTGGGAAAAGCATTATCTTTAAGTACTTTTGTGATTACATGTTTATTTTTGTTATGGTATTGTTCATCACTAATATCAAGAACTCTACGTATAAATTTTTTTTGCAGTATTTACTATTTGAGATTTTGGTTGAGTAGCGTTGAAATTGATAATTCTGCCGGACGATGTATTTTTTGCATACCAATCAAACGTTATTTTATTGTCCCCTCTATGTAATTTTGTGTAAAGATATGCTATTTCTCTGTTCGTTTCAACTTCAACGGTGAATTTAATTTTCGGGTGATACCCGTTGATTTTCAAAGATTTTTTTTTTCTTTTTTCGTTTAAATTTTAAAAACAGAAAAACAATATTCTTTTTTTCACACACAAAAATTTTTTATTTAACAAATAAAATTTAATTTCGTGTTTTCCGTTCGTAATTTCCGGTCCTTGGTCATATCATAAATACATTCTCTTCCTGTTTTTTTTTTTTATTTCCTCAATAAGTTCCAGGGCAATATTTTCTTTAACATCCATTTTTGTTTAATTTTTTTAAGTATTCAGCACAAAACAAAAAATTTAATATGTGGCAGCTCAATTCAACTTTTATGTACAAATTGAAAAAAAGTGGCATCTCAGTTCATTTTGTTCGGCACAAGAATTAAAATTAAACCAATTCAAGAAAAAACGTTCCGAACAAAATCATTGCTCTCTCTCTCTCTCCAAAGTAAAACGTCAAACTCAATATAAAAAAAATTTTGTCCGGACAAAAATTTTGTTCGGAACGCATGGGTGAATCGAGCTTTTTTGTTGAGGGAAAGCCAGCTTATATGCGTTTGTTCTAATTTTGTTTTCCTTTATCTTGTTTCGGGTTTTTTAATGTTTTTGATTCTTTTTTAATTGTTTATTTAATTTAAAAGTGTTAGAACTATCTACATAGCACATATGAATCGTTATTTTATTGTTTATTGTTAAACAAAATGTTTGTTTTATTGTTTCTTATGTTTATTAATATAAAAAAAGTATCAATTCATGTAGAGATTTATGTATGTTTTTCTCCATTGGATAAAATTATTTGAATTATTCGAGTAATTGGACCAATTTTAAACCCTTGCTCGATTAATCGAACAATTTTAAAATTCAAAAATCAATTAATTCCTTACTCGAACAAAACCAAAAGTCAATTAATTGGATACTCTACTAGATAAGTTATTAATTCGACTTGTAAATTAATCACCCTTATCGTGTTTGGCGTATTTATAAAACGCCTTCGACTGTTTGGTAATACATTAAAGGAAATAAGTTCACGTTCTCTTTAATCAATTACCAAACAGTCGTAGGCGTATTTTAAATACGCCAAACACGATAAAGGTGAATAAATTAATAATTTTGTGTATTTTTCATGAAACTTACGGTTTAAATTTTCGCCAGTGCATGCATCTTGGAATATTCACCCTAATCGTGTTTGGCGTATTTAAAATACGCCTACGACTGTTTGGTATTAATAGAAGGTGCGTTGTTTAAAAAATTGTTTTGGAAAAGCTGAAAATTAATGGTGCAATCAATATGGGTTGCTCACGTCAAAAAAGTGCAACTATGCTTTTTTGAACAGTTGCACGGTTAAAAAAATAATTGACATAAATACCTTAAATATAATTTACACTTTGAAAGTTTTCTTTTAGAAAGTCAAAGCTTGCTGGTGAGAGGGGAAGAGGACATGCTTTTCTTCTTTCTTCTCTCACCCATAAACTCAGACATTCTGAAAGATAAAAGTATAATAAGAATTTTTTTTTTGACTAAAGCATTGCGTACATTATACGCAAGAATCTCGTGGTCGGAAATCAAGAAAGAGTTCGTATAATTATTCTAAAATATTTAACTTTATTTGGGAAGAACTTTCCTAAAAATTTTTTAAAAATGTAAAAATAAAATTATAATTAAAATCAACTCTCATTAATCTGCTTGTTTGTTTTGAATTTAATTAATGTTATTATTACTTTTTATTATATTTTCAGCCCAGCAAAAATATATTTAGCTGTGCAACCATCCAGTTCGAGCGGCCAGCCACCCCCACTTACACCTGTCCATCAATCACATCAACAACAAGTGAGTAGTTGTTAAATCGATTATTCATAGGTGTTAAATATCAGTTACACGTAGATCGACAAATACAATAATTAAGTATGTTGTATTCAGTATTTTATATCCGGCTTCTTAATTTGAAAATATATTTGAACGGCTTTACATATTTAAATTTTTTCTTACCAACAAGAAATTATATTATTTACTAGCTGGCCCGGCAAACGTTGTTTTATATAGGGAAGTGAGCTTTTACCCCTAATGATTCACGTCCTAAATAATAATAACTATAGGCTATAGTACTTTCCAGCTGCAACACTATTTGGCTACGAAGTTTCACGAAGATATTGGAAGGGGGAGCTTTTAACCTTCTTGCCCTATTGAACATCCTATTCCCTATTTCCTTGGAGATGTTACAGTGTCTGCATACGAGATTTTAAGAAAACCCGCTCATTAGCTTAAAGATATAGGGAAGGGGAGCTTTTACCGATATCACGCCCTATTCCCTATTTCCTTTCAGATGTTACAGTGTCTGCATGCAAAATTTTAAGAAACCCGGTTGATTAGTTAAAAAGATTGGGGATAAAAATAATAAAAATTTGAGGCTATAGTTCTTTCGAGATATTACACTATTTTCCTTCAAAATTTCAAGGAAGTCGGTCGAGTTGTTAAGCAGATATAGGGAGGGGGAGATTTTACTCCTCTTGCCCTATATCACGCCCTATTCCCTGTTTTCTTTCAGATAAGATATAAAATATACTTTACGACCTATTCTCATACCTAACAAAAACACATACAAAATTTCATAAAAATCAGTCAAGCCGTTTCGAAGGAGTTCAAAATGGAGGGCATTTTGTTGATATTTGTATGGGAATACATATATAGGAAAATCTAAATGCCATATCTCTGGAACCACTGGGCCGATTTCATGCAAACTTTACATAAACCATCTACAAATTATCCACAACGTACCCCAACGTTTTTGTTGAAATCGGTCTACCCATTTTCGCAGTTAGTAGTGACATCAAAGTGTACACTTCTTTTTATATATATAGATTACTTAAAAAGCTGGATTTAATTCTCATTAACATTATTAAAATTTTTATTTACAAATTGCACCTATTCAATTTGAGAAAATTTTCATTTTTATATTAATATCATTCTATATATTTTAAGTTAACATAATTATAAAATAAATTTGATTGTCAAGCGCTTTTTGCAAATTTTCTCAATGTATCGACAAACTGTCTGTTACTTAATATCAACATAAATTTATTGGACCGATAAACTGTCCGTTAACGATTTTGGGTTTCTCAATATACCGACAAAAAACATTCACCCTTATTGTGTTTGGCGTATTTAAAATACCCCTACGACAGTTTGGTAATAGATTAAAGGAAAAAATTCACATTCTCTTTAATCTATTACCAACCAGTCGTAGGCGTATTTAAAATACGCCAAACACAATAAGGGTGATTGTTTTCAGCTGGCAACGCCACTCAAAATACATCTAAAAGTTGGGAGTCAGCTGATTGAATTTATCTGTAGGGCAAATAAAAGGAAAATAAATAATTGGCAGATGAGTGCCGGTTAGCTTTGCGATTAAATCGAGAAAACCAAATTTCTTTAATGTGCAGTTTTTTGTTGGGAAAGAAGATAATCGCCTAATGAGAAAATGGCCATAATTGTTATCTGTAATAGTATTCAAACTATGTTTTTTGTAAGTTTCGCATGTTTTTGTTTTTAGTTATGAAAGTTAATTACATACAATTAGGGATGAAACGATACAAGTACATATTCGATCCTTTTATATAAGTCTGTGTTCATACGGCTCATGTCTTATTGACATGATTGCTACTTTATGGCGGCATGAAATAATCCCCCAAAATATAACCCCCCAAAAAAATTATGAAATAACCCCCAAAAGCGTGGGGCCTTATTTTATATGCAATAAAGCCCCAATTTTGAAAATGAAATTAGCCCCTAACGAAATGAAATAACGCCCCAATCATTAATGAAATAATTCCCTAATTTTTGGGGGCTTATTTCATATGAAAAAAACCCCAATTTCTAAAATGAAATAAGAGCCCAATATATGTAATACAATTAACTATACAGTTTTGCTTTAAAGAATCACGCGGTAGATATCATGATATGATATACCAAACACAATCTCGCCAACTAAGGCTTTTCTGCGTAGCCGGCCTTCGGCCGGGCGCAATGACTTTTTCCTCTATGGTATAACAAACACCGGCTTCGATAACTAAAGCTTCTCTGCAAAGCGCCAGGATTTTCTCCTCTATAGTATAAAAATACAGACTTGACCCGGCTACGCAGAGAAGCTTTAGTTTGCGAAGCCGGTGTTTAGTATACCATATAGAAAAAGTCATTGCGCCCGGTCGAAGGCCGGTTATGAAGGGTAGCTTTATTTATCGAAGCCGGTGTTCTGTATACCAAATTATAAATTTAAAAATGAAATAATCCCCCAAAAAATATATTGGGGCTTTATTTCATAATGATTTTTTGGGGGATAATTTCAAATGAGATAATACCCCAATTAAAAAAAATGAAATAACACCCCAAACAAAATGAAATAACCCCCCAAAAATCGTTTTTGTTGTTCTCTGTACAATTTTTTGGGGGGTTATTTCATTATTTTTTTGGGGGGTTATATTTTGGGGGGTTATTTCATGCCGCCCTACTTTATAGGCGAGAGGGACGACGGGAAAAGAAACGAGTACAAGGATGCATGTACTGTCTTTACGTTTTGCTTTTTCATTCGTTGTTTAATTTTGTTTTTGTTTTCAATATCAAAAAAGCACACATGCAAGTTAAAGGATCTCCACTTGAGAAGAATAAAAAAAACACTAAGGCGCAACCAACAGCGCCTGGTAGAAATTAAACACACTTTTTTATATATTAAAATATTTAATTAAAATATTTAATTTAATTTATTTACTTTTCACTTTCACAATTTAAATTATAACCTTTAATTAATTACCAAACCGGATCGATTCAGCTCGCAACCAAGACTAACTATTTTCTCTGCTGCCTGTTGCCTACCAACCTCCGCTTCACACATCAATAACGTTGAGCCATCATGTTCAGGTGCCGAAATGCTGTTCCAGCACAATTGCTTTTACCGTGTGAATTGGCTGATCGAGCAAAAATACATTGTGGTAATCTGACTCCTGAGTAGACCGGACGCGCGTGTGGAAGTTGGTAAACAAAATTATATATATTAATAGCTGATTAGGCTAAATTAATTTTGTTGGCACTGTTGGCCGCATCGTTAACTCCTCCTTCCTCAAATATCTGCGTCCCGCAGATGACGTGAGCGGCTTGGTAGGTAGAGCTATTTGTGTCTGGGATCTTCACATTTGGTAAGTTCAATCTTCTTCCTACCTTGTACAGTACTTTTCGTTTATAGTCACAACGCTTATAGTCACATTAGCGATATAGTCCATTTTATCTGTTTATTTTGCCGCTATAAGGTAATTTAATATAAAGTATTAACGTTATAGTCCATTCAGCGATATAAGCACATTTGCCATATATGCCATTTATCAACAGTAGTCAAAGGGAAAAGTAAAGCCAATTAATGGCGTTATAGTCACGTTAGCAAAATTTAGTAAGTTCTTTTTAGTTTTCGAATCAAAAATCCATCCAAAGAAAGAATGAATTAAATCATTAATTTTTGTTATCAACTCCCTACTCGTAAAAAATTAGTTTTCGCCGTTGGTATCACCTATGAAATATCTTGTTATTATTTTAACTAGTTTTTATAAAGTATGCAACTCTGTTGTGAAACCATAAGCCTGATGTCGGTGTAATTTATATGAATTTTTTATTTCCTTTATTCACATAGCTTGATTATATTCGAATTCGGTTATATGCGTCATAGTAGCATATATGTGAATTAGCCTTATAGTCACATTAGCGATATAGTCCACGTTATGGTTACAACTAAAGGATGTGACTATAAGCGAAAAGTACTGTACCATAAAATTCCGATACAGACTCCTAATGCCATTATGATGGTTGTATGCATGCTGAGTGATAAATTCAATTTCGTTCCCAAGTGTTGGAGTTGATCCACGTTCTGTAGACTTATATCGTGAACCTGGTCAATGTCTACCAACAGTTTCTCGTTAAAGACGCTTGAAAGGACTGGAGGCAGTGGCTGCATTTTTGAGATGGACGTGCTTGAAAATGCCTCATTGTCTAGGAAGATAGTTTCATTAGACAGACGTATCAGATAAGTACCATTTAAAGTTTCAATATGTTCTCGACTGTTCAAGACACCATCTCAATTGTTCGAGTTTTAACCATCTTGTATTTACAACTGGCATTACCTCCTTTGAGCAGCCGGGGAATACAAGTTTCTTCGGAAAGTTGGGACAGGGACGACTTCCGACAAACCGTTAATTCGTTGATGTGGAGGCAAGGACTTCTTACACAGAAGGTTTCATTCTGACTGATAAGAACTTCGTTAAAAGGTAACTCGATTTGCTTATTGTTTCTAACCGTCGTTCTAACAATAAGCCAGTAATAGAACTCCTTCTTCAGTTTTGGTAAGGATAAAACATACAGTAAAAGAGAGCCGTTGGTGTAGATTGACGGGCTTCCATATTCAATTGCTTCTATAACATTGGCATATGGTAGAGTTTCCACTTCTGTTATGATACTATTTATCTCGGTTTTGTCTAACAGGTTCGAGTTTACAACCCCACTCTTAGCGAGTTGACAAGCCCTCACAATTTCATTAATTAGATCTTTCAATATAAGAATTTGGTTCACCGTGTCTTGGCCAATTCTCTCATTTTCTTTACCGTTACTTATCTCGTTCATTTTCCTTACGAGTTCATTTGTTTTTTGTACAACTTCGTGTGTTGTGCTCAGAAGCTGGGCGTTAATCTTGTATTGTTCATTGTTGTTACTGATGATAGCATTTTGGCTTCTTAAGACGGTATTCCAATCCATTGCATCAGGATTGCCAGCAACCCACTTACAGGCGGAACCAATCCAATTAATTGATCTTCGGCCTCTACTCGTATGATTTCCTAGCTCAAATAGTCTGTCCTTTATTTGGTCAAGGTGATAAAAAATTATGTCCTTTTTATCACTGGGTGGCATACGTTCCTGAACTAACGCGGTTACGTTATCGGCAACAGCTTTGTAATCATCGAGGTTTATGGCGTGGACCAACTTAAAATTTCCGTTGATAATTCAGCCGTTTCCATCTCGTATGAATATTATAGGTACATCGTAGCGGAAGATTTCCATTGCATGTAGAGTGATTGTACTTATGTTGACGAAGCTCAGTATGGCTATGAGGAGAATCATTCTTCTGGGAAATAGTGAAATTTTTAATTAAGTAATGTGAGTGGTTAGTTTGTTATTTATTCTAGGAAGTTTTACTAGGTTAGTTGATTACTAATTAGTTGATTATTCTTGTTAGTAAATTAGTTGATTATTATCAATAAAAGTTATTATAGTTATAATTAGATTTCTACGGTTTAAACATAATCTTAGGAATAAATTGTGGTTAAAAAAAAATTTTTATCTTTTGGTTTCTGTGTTTTAATTTCATATTCTCTTCCCCCTTTTTTTAAAAAAAATTTTTTTTTTATAATGCTTAAATTTTAGCATGAAATCTTGTGAAAAGAAGTAGAAGTTTGTTAAGGATTTATTTTTAAATTTTTAATATGGGTTTTGTGGATCCTTTTACCACTTACTGTGTGTACTGTGACCCTATTGTCTTTTGCTACTATTTCTCTTCTATACACCGGTTTATTTTTAGCCTTAATATTCTTTATTCTAACAAATATTGTCTCACCTTTCTTAAATTTTTTTGGAGATGACTGTTTCTTATTCATACGTTTATTTCTTTCCTTTACATTTCTTTTAATAATCCTCCTTAAATCTTTATTAATCTTAGAACGTGCTTCTAGCAGTTTATCGTAGTCGGATGTTTTCGTTCTGTTAAAAAACACATCAGCAGGTCTTTTTTCAATTATGGAGTGTATGGTATTATTATATCTGTCAACGGCTACGTACATTAACTCCTGAACGCTTAGTTCTGAATTTTCTGCTCTTAGACACCTATAAATTTCGATAAGAGTTGAATGCAGGCGTTCTACTTGGCCATTTACTTCACTACGCTGCGATGGCGTCAAGTAAATTTTTATCTCTAATCTTTCCAAGAAATCTCTTATCAAGGGGCTGAGGAAACTAGTCTCATTATCAGTTACCAACATCTTTGGTGCTGTAAAGTAATGTAGGATCTTAACAAGTTTTTCCCTAACGTTTAAAACAGATCTATTACTGATATGAAATAGTTTAGCAAATTTTGAAAATTTGTCCAGTACAGATATAAATTTTTGGTCTTGTATCTCGATTATGTCCATGTGCAGGATTTCACATGGCATAGTTGGAGTGGGGGTGGCCTGCAGTAAAGGCCTGGGTGGGTTCCTATCATACTTATTGCTATTACAAATGTCGCAACGTTCAACGAATTTTTTTTATTAGAGACTGCAAACGGGGAAAATAATATTTGTCTAGTATTTGCCTTTTATTTTCTCTGGCATTTCTATGCGCTCTACGATGTTCCTTTTTAATAATTTAAAATTGAAGATTTTCTAACCTTATATCAGATACTTCTTTCTGTGCAATTCTAATCTTGTATTTGGAAAAATGTTGTAAGTAGAGGTTGTGCAAAAGTGGTAAATAGCATTCTGGAATTTTAATACCGTTTATAAGATTTGGGTTAAGAGTTTTCTTTAAGACGTCTGATAGTTTTCCCGCATCCCATTCGGGAGAAGAGACAATGTCGCAAAAAATTCCGATGGGGTATTTCATTAGATTGTAGCTCTGGACCTATTTTAATGATAACTTGATTTCTAAAAACGTTAATGGGAACCTCCATGTGGGGAATAAGGTCTGACGCATCTTGGCTTGCACTGTGGACGGTTGATCCCATTGATGAAGTGTCATCATCCCCAATTTCTGATGCCGTTTTTGTAATTTCGGAATCATTATCGTTTATTTCTGAGGCTGTTCTTGTAATCTGCGAGTCGCCCTCGCTGGCTGTATCGGTGGAAGATTCATTAATGTGGTAAACTTTAGTTTTTAGTCTAGAGAGAGCATCTGCAACAAAGTTCGATCTACCCGGTTTGTAGATTAACTCGTGGTTGTACTCTTCTATACGTGCCTTCCATCGCTTCAACTTGGCATTGAAGTTCCGGTTACCTAAGGCGTAGGTAAGAGGTTGATCGTCAGTATAGATTTTTATTTTTTTGGCACCGTAAAGATAATTTTTTAGATTGTCCAACGCCCACACTATGGCCAACATCTCTTTCTCATTGGTAGCGTACCCTTCTTCTGTCTTGTTTAGAGAGCGCGATATGAACGCGATTGGTTTGTCTTTGCCAATTTCTCCTTGTGACAGAACGGCGCCTATTGCGTAGTTCGAGGCGTCCGTAGTGAGATTAAAAGGTTTGTCAAACTCAGGGAACGCAAGAATTTCTGCCGAGGTCAGAAGAGCTTTTAACATTTGAAAATAGTCTAAGGCCTCTTCATTCAATTCTATCCGCACTTGTCTCGACTGGTTAGCTTTTACTTGAGCATTTTCACCCCTCGTAAGGTTTGTTAATGGTTTTGCCACCTTTGCATAATCCCTAATAAAGCGCCTATAGTATGACGTTATCCCCAAAAATCCCTTGAGCTCCTTAAGGTTAGTAGGAGGTAGTAGATTTTTAATTGCCGTTACCTTTTTAGGATCAGGTTTTATACCCACGGAACTCACTATGTAGCCTAGAAACTCTACTTCCGTTTGCATGAAATGTGTTTTGTCAATATTGACCTTCAAATTCGCCTCTTCCAATCTTCCGAAAACAATGTCGACATTATTGAGGGTTTCTTCCTCGCTACGACCAAACACAATTATGTCGTCGATGTAAACGTAACATATTTTCCCTATGAATTCTTTTAGGACGTCGTCGATCATTCTTTGGAAGATAGCTGGGGCATTTTTCAGCCCAAAGGGAAGGCGAAGGAATTCAAATTTTCCGTTCATTGTTGAAAACGCGGTTTTAGGAATGTCTGACGGTTTCATTGCAATTTGATGAAATCCGGACGTTAAGTCAATCGTAGTGAAAAATTTAGCATTTCCCAGACTTGCTAATGTAGCGTTAATGTCTGGTATGGGGTATGCGTCAGGCACAGTGACGGCGTTCAGCCGTTTATAGTCTACAACTAGCCGATATTGTTTTTCCCCGTTTGGTTTCGGCTTTTTTGACACTACCCAAATGGGAGAATTGTAAGGACTCTTCGAGGGTCGAATTATCCCTTCAGACAACAATTCACTAATTTGTCTTTCTACCTCTGCTCTCATTGCTGCAGGGTAGTGGTAGCTTTTTGAGTAAATCGGCTCTGATGTAGTTGTCCTGATTTCAGCTTGTACATTCGTATTGACAGCTTGACTGTCATTGAGTGGTCCAAATAAGTTTCTATGTTTGTCTATTATTTTGTTAATTTTGTCCCCTATTCCTATGGGGAGGGGTTTACTTATGTAGGTTAAACAGCTAGAAATTTTTGATTTAGGAGGTATCCTGATAGTATCCCTAATTAGAAGAACGTTTTCCTTTCTATCGACTACTGCTCCTAATTATTTAAGGGTATCATCACCTATGATTCCGTCGAAGGTGGTTAAACCTGGTAGTATATAAAATGTAATGGGATCTGAAACGCCATGTCTTGCGAAAAATTTACCTATTATTTTTTTATTTATTTCAATGTTTCCACCCGCGGTGTTAACTGTAAGGGGCCTAGACATGGATAAACTTCCGGCGGAGAGATCGGGTCTGCAAAAATTTTTGTTCGAGCCGGTTTCGACCAAAAACTTATATGCCTTGCTATTGGATGTCACGTATTCTATGTAAGGTAGGCTTGAGGGCCTTCCTCCATAAAATTTTGTTCGTTTGCCGCGTCGTCAAAACTACCAACTACTTCTTCATCTCGAGGATAGTCCTCAACATTGTCATGACTAGCGTTTAAATGAAACAATTTCTGTTGCTTATTTCTGTTATACATTTCAGATGCACTCCTTTTCCGAGATTGAGCAGAGCGGTCTACTTCCATTGGCTCTTGTTTAACCTGATAAGATCTAGGATAGTGGGTCTGTCTATAACTTTGGTTGAAACTATTATGAGGGAAGTTATTGTTTCTTTGTTGCCAGTCCCCAGGTTTAAAGTGGTTTGATGGATAGTTGCTAACGGGAGGCCTGGGAGGTCTGGGTGGAGTTGTTGTACCCTGCTGGTTGTTAAATGATTGTACATTGGTTCGATTCGGTACCCTTAAATGCAAAATGTTATTCCTCATGGTTAAATTTTGGAGTTCGAGGCATGCAGAGTATGCCTCTGGCAGTGTCCTTGGTCGTTGGATAATGACCATTCGGGATAATTCAGGAGTGAGGCCGCGAATGAATATATCCAACGCTCGATTTCTATGCGTTGTGATCAGGGCATTCACGGTCTCCTCACTATATGATTCTGTTTTTAACTTGTTAATAGTCAGGGACAAATGATGATTTACCGTCGAGTAAAATTCATCTATTTTTAATGAGCCTCGCGAGAGTTGGTTGAGCTGATGCTCCAACGTTTGAACGTCCCTTTTGTCGGCGTAATGGAGTGATAAAATTTTCTTCACATCCTTCCAGTCACTATCAAATATATTGTAGGAGACTAACAATTTCGAAATCCTTGAGCACCATTTCTACCGAGTGCACCCAAGAAACGTAATGCAAGGGGTTGCCGTCAAAAGAACGCAGCTCTTTTACACTATCGGGGAGTCTACTAATTGATTTTAAGTCTTCCTCAGTCTGCGGCACTTGCAGGATCGCAACAGCCTCGTCCGTGATTGGTAAATCATTTCGCCCTAGGTTTTCTAATTGATCTAATCTTCTACCTAATTCAGCTACATCATTACCCTTTTCAATCCTACCTAACCTTCCCTCCAACGCTTTCATTTCCTCCAGGAGCCGGTTGACAGCTCCCGTAAGCACAGTTAAACTCGTCTTCATTTCATTTCATGGTCACAGGTATAAGTAGTGGTAAAAGGACTCACCTCAATATATTAGGGATTTTTCCTCTTTCTTCCAAATTTATAAAGAAGATATCACTTGCACTTCCACTTCTTACACTTTTAGATTTATTTTGTGGTAATTCTTTTTACAACGAATATTTTCACAGATTTTTTTGCAATTTTTTTGTAAAAAAAACCTTTTTTTTTATATATATATTCGCAATTTTTTATAGCTTTTGTGGTATATCAACAGATTATTTTTCTATATATTTTTTTCAGATATATTTTTCTTCTTTTTCATATAAATTTTTATTTTTGAAAAAATTTTAAAAGATTCTTTTTCTATTTTTTTGCAGATATATTTTCCTTCTTTTTCGTATAAATTTTTACAGATTTTGCATCTTAGCAATTTAAATCTATTTTTTTCAGATATTTCAAAATCTTCTATATAAGTTTTTACTTTTATTTTTGCAATTATTTTATGGCTTTTGTTTATTTTTTCTCTTAAAACTTTTTTCATATAAATTTCCTTAAAAAAAAAAAATTTTATTTTTTCACTTTGTTATTTTTATATCTTTTTTATTGAGCGAGCCATGGTTGCGTACCGCGACGCGCTCAAGTGGAGAAGCCTTTTATTTCCTACGGAAGCTTCGTAGGGTTCCTTTTTGGAAATCCACTTTTATAATCGTGGATACCTACTAAGGTACGAGTAACTTCACTTTCGCTCGAATAACCTTTTGTGATTAAAATAGGTTGGAATCACCGGGTTTATTCGGTTGGCGAAGGAGGGACGAGTTCTATTTTTTTATTAAGTTTTTAATTTTTATACGTCCTGGAGTGCTACGTGGAGATCGCAGGGGTGTTATTATTTTATTTTATTTCTGGAGTGCTCCGTAGAGATCGCAGAAATTTAAATTTGTTATTAAGAGATCTTTACTCAAGGTCCCTGCTCGGGCGCCAGTTAAAGGATCTCCACTTGAGAAGAATAAAAAAAACACTAAGGCGCAACCAACAGCGCCTGGTAGAAATTAAACACACTTTTTTATATATTAAAATATTTAATTAAAATATTTAATTTATTTACTTTTCACTTTCACAATTTAAATTATAACCTTTAATTAAATACTAAACCGGATCGATTCAGCTCGCAACCAAGACTAACTATTTGCTCTGCTGCCTGTTGCCTACCAACCTCCGCTTCACACATCAATCACGTTGAGCCATCATTTTCAGGTGCCGAAATGCTGTTCCAGCACAATTGCCTTTACCGTGTGAATTGGCTGATCGAGCAAAAATACATTGTGGTAATCTGACTCCTGAGTAGACCGGACGCGCGTGTGGAAGTTGGTAAACAAAATTAATAGCTGATTAGGCTAAATTAATTTTGTTGGCACTGTTGGCCGCATCGTTAATTTGCATACGCACGACTTTACAAAATAAATACCATGTCGTCAACATGACATGAATCATTTGAACGCCAATTCGTGCTCAAAGAAGAAAAAGGAAGAAGCAGTAAGAGCAGCAGTAACGGTATCAATAAATCGTTTGGCCAGTAAACACCTATAAACCACATATCGTCTAGGTCCATTTCCTCAATTTGTGGCTATAGGAAGTCCGTTATCATCGCGCGATAGCGAACACCATTCACTGTATTTGCTTGGCCGACCTCATTTTCGAAGAAGTACGGCCCGATAACGCCGACAGCCGCAGAACTAACTGGGCGAGCATGCTCATATGTTTTCCCATTTGCGCAAAATTCTCCCGATTGTGGAAACATTTGGTCGATTATGCTGACCAAAAAAACACGATGTGCACGAAATGAATTTTGATTGAACGCCCATTTTCGTAAAAGGCTTTAACAATCTTAACGCGCTGCTTAGTTCTTAAATACTGAAACTTAGAAAGGTAAATTTAAGTTGTAATACCAGGGTATCACACAATTTTTGGAACTTCAACCACAAAGCCTCGTTCAATCTAAACCTACATATAGGAAGGCGAGAGCTTCCAGAGTATTTTGGTCTCCAACAGTAAACGTCTGTGTTATTTCTTTGGTACTCCACCAGTAAAACGTCCGAGTTATTTTTGAATCTCCACCAGACACTCATTAATACATTGAGGTTAAAAACAATTGCATATATTGCATGTTGAACAACCGTAAAAACTGTAACTCGGTATAGTTATACGACGCACGAAAAGTCAAACAAGAACGACCTGTTTGTTCTTAAGAAATAATGAAAAAAAAAAAACGCGAGCTAGTTCTCCACTCAGAGCAGTTTACGAGTGTACTTTTATTTAATAATTATTGTTTTTTGGCGCTACAATAGTGGTGAATATCGCTTTATGACAACGTTTGCATTCAATATTTAACACGCTAAATACACATATGTGTTGAGTGTAAATCGTAGCTTTTATTTTGTTCCGTTGTAATTTAGAAAAATGTATTAATTTGTAAGGGGGCGTGTAACCTGATAAATATATTACACAATTATAATGCATTATTTTTAAGAGAGAAAACACCATTCAAAATAATAGATGGAGATTAAAAATAAAGTGGGGTTGGTCATACATTTGGCCCATCTAGATGCGTCCTAGGCGCTGCAGAGGAATTTAAATCATACAAGTATGGCGGTTTAATAAAATTCTTTAATTCAGCCTCTGTAGCGCCTAGGATGTCCCTAGAAAAGTTAAACTTTACATAAAGGAAATTTAGCTGCGAAAGTTTTTAAACCATTTTTGAGTTACTCGAATACTCCATTTTCGAAATAACGGTGTATCTCGAAAACAAGAGCTAATCTAAAAAACGGTTTCACTGGATTCAGCATATCCAAATTAAAACGCCATGTAACCGGCTTGTCTGTTTTTTCAAATAGCGGGTATCAAAGATTCGGCAAAGCAGAATATAGCACTCTTACTTCTTTTATCACTTCTTGTTTTCGACTTCCGAAAACATACATTTTAAGTGAAGGATATCAAAGAATTGGCACAGTCGAAGAAAGAATTTTTATTTGTTGTTAGTTTTTGTATTTTTAGCAATAGCATTTACAGCGTGTGAACCGCTTTTAACAAAAGTATAGAACGCATATTTTTTTATCCACATCTTTAAAAACAATTGGATTTTGTTGAACCCAGTATAAAGAAACGATTTGAAAAGTTAAAAAAGTAAATAACCCCTTAGGAATAGTTATTTTGATAGTGCAATAATGTGCAACATTTGATTACCTTTAAAAATCGCAAAGTGCCTTTTTTTATTATATTTATTCTTCATTTAACATTTTAACAAAAATTTCTGCAAGATTTTCCGCATTTGCAGAATTTCCTCTCTAGACATGCTTTGAGAAACATTTTTAAACTGTTGAAACTTCTTAAGTTACTCTTCAAATTCATTTAGAGCATCTTCAACAGTATGATGCTATTCTTCCGGTTTAACGGTTTCTAAAAAAAAAAAAAATTTAATTATGTATTTAAATTTTATGAATAAAATAAGGCTCCCATCGTTATCAAACTGTTTGTTTCTTACGGTTAAAACTAATGCACTTCCTTAGTATGTATTTCTTCAATAGGTAATTTTTCTACGAAAAATATTAAAACGAGTCAAATTTTTAAGTTATTATATTTCTACTAGCTGTTAGGTCAAGGAGCTGCTCGGAATTTTCCAAATAAAAATAAACAAGTAAGAGTGCTATATTCGGCTGTGCCGAATCTTATATACCCTTCACCATTGTGCGAGCAGAATACAGAGCAACTAGACAAAAACTAAATAATTTTTACATATACATACATACATATTTGCAATACCTCAAACTTCATTATAAATAAAATTTAAAAAGCGAAAACTGGTAAATATTTTTTTTAAATCTTTTTTAGAACATAAAAAAAATAAAAATATTAAAAAAAAATTTTCTTTTTAAAAAACCAAGAATCGAACCGGGAACTCTCAGTTTCTAACAAACCCCCTAGACCATTGAACCATGAAGGAATGTTAATCGAATATCATTAAAATGAAATATGGCACGTTGACTGTTCACAAAATTCAACAAAGTTTTGTAGTAATTACTTCTGATGTTTTTGTTCACCACAAAGTTGGGAAATATATTCACCAAAATAGTTTGCGCTATGTATGTGTGTTTGTTTGTTTTCTTTTATCTTTTTTTGGCGAGTTTTTAAGTAGCAAAAAACACAAAATTCCTAGTTTCTATTTGTAAAAATATTTTCGTTAAATAGATGAAATAATAAAGAAGGTGATAACGAAAATCATATTGGGCATTATGCTAGTATATGTAAGCAATTGAAAGGGGGGGGGGGGGTAGAGGGACATAACATGGTTAAATCAAGTTCTCTCCTCATAAGGTCCCAGAATATATATACTTTATGGGGTCTAAAATCAATATTGTGGAAATTACAAACGTTATGACAAACTTATATATACCCTTTTCCACCTGAGGTGAAGGGTATAAAAAGAGTAATTTTTGGGATTTCAGTATTTTGATTATAACTCAGCTATTTTTTAGCCGATTTGACAGATTTATAT
Source organism: Pollenia angustigena (assembly GCA_930367215.1). Classification (NCBI taxonomy): domain Eukaryota; kingdom Metazoa; phylum Arthropoda; class Insecta; order Diptera; family Polleniidae; genus Pollenia; species Pollenia angustigena. The sequence continues at coordinate 78,690,998 of OV884058.1, read as the reverse complement.
ACCGACGTGTTTAAGAAGAAATTTGCCAGTTAGTTGGGTTATAAAACTTGGACTCGGGGAGATCTATGGTTCCCGAAAGTTGGGTATTTAAAAAAAAAAATTTAATTTTGGTTATAACTTTTTTGTATCTGAACCGATTTTATCGGATATTTTGATATATAAGTCATATCCATAGGACATATGGCAGCCCTTAAATTTAGGTTTTTATAAAATTTTTAATTTTTTTTTGTACGGGAGGTACCACGCCCACTTCTCCAATCCGGCCCACATTTTGTAGGATGTTGTGTTTTGGCAACCTAAATGTGTGTACCTAATTTGGAAACTTTTGCTCTTGCCGTTCTCAAGATATACAGAAATAAAAAAAATACAACAACAAGGGACTTTTGGAAAAATTTAGAGGTAGTCGTGGTTTTTTGCTCATATCTACGTCATTTTTGGACCGATCTGGCTGAATTTCAATAGCAAGTAATGGTGGACTGTATGTAACATAAATGTAAAACAACCTAGCCGCTATCATGTCTGGATTATCCGGAAAACACATATCAAACGTAAGACGGTCAGACGGACATTGTTAAATCAACTTCTCTTCTCATATGGACCCAGAATATATATACTTTATGGGGTCTAAAATCAATATTGTGGAAATTACAAACGTTATGACAAACTTATATATACCCTTTTACACCTGTGGTGAAGGGTATACAAATTAAGTACTGCAGAATTTTTTAATAACTTCTATCGGGTCAAAATTTTATCAGAAAACGTGTTTTCGTTTAATAAATATATTTTGTGAATTTCAGCCAAATCGTGCCATAAATTAAAAAAAAATAATTATCACGACAACAGCGTCACCAAAAAACTTAAGAGAAACCTGGTTCCGGACTAAACAAATTTATTGTTCAAGTTTGGTGTCAATCGTTCCAGCGATTTTTGAGTTATAGGAGCACCTTTGCACTTAAACAAAACTTTCAGATACATTTAAGAACTCAATGAAAACTAAATGCACAAAACATTAGCACCCCCGTGTCAGCGGTACAGCATAAAAACATTTTTGTAACAGTGCTTTTCAATAATGCATTTTGAACACTTTAATTCAAATAACAATTGGAATTGTGGTCAGAAACACCTAATCAAGCGAATTAAAGATAATTGTTTTATATCCTGCCATCAAATTGACAACAAATTGCAGATAAAATAATATCACGCCTTATTAAGAAATATCTTATTCCGACTAATAAGGAGGAAAGCTTAAGTATTCTAGATTTCAGAAATATATAGATTATAATCAGAATTTGTATAGATTTTTTGTAATAGAGCATAGCTGAAAGTAAATTTATGTGAGGAAATCACATCTTACAAAAAATCTATAAAAATTCAGAATATAAAGTATAAACATAGTTCTGAAATTTAGAATCCCTAAGCTTTCAACTATTAAAGTATTAGAGTACCATTTCGATTCCGGCGCATTTTCGGATTCAGAAAGTAGGCCGTTTTTTATTCGATATCTCATAGATCCACTTTCGGCTATGCTCTATTACAAAGGTAGGTAGGTAGGTAGAAAGGCTGGTGTAAAGTCTCCTTCATACCTTACCCAGAGACCAAATGGTCCATTGTGACGCCTTATTTAGAGGAAGATATTTTAACATGGAAAGTAGGTGAAATAAAGACCGAAAGCGTAATACAGATAAAAAAGATAGATACGGCCAACTTCAAGTTAAAAAGATCTTATAACCTCTCTCACCCATAAACTCAAGAGTTTTTAACGAAGTTCTTAATTACATAATATTTCTTTATTTTTTATAATACATTTATATCTCATTTACATGTTAAATTATTTTGATGGAGTTACATTTTAATTTTCTTAGTTACGTAAATTTAGTTAGTAATGGGTGATTTTTTAAGAGCTATAGGAAAGTTAAAAAAAAACACATAAAATTCAGAAAAATGCATGAAATCTTTATTGAAACGATAGTACGGTCCATATAATTCAATGTTTTAAGATTATTTCATGCAAATGTTGACCGTGACTGCACCTCAAATGGTCCATCCGCTAAGTCCAACTTTGGCAAACTCTTTCCAACATTTCGGCCGGTATCTCATGAATAAATGCTTCAATGTTGTCTTCCAATGCGTCAATTGAAGCGGGCATGTGTGCATAGACATGAGCTTTAACATAGCACCACAAAAAATAGTCTAAAGGCGTTAAATCGCATGATCTTAGGCGTCCAATTGATCGGTGAAATAAAATGTTCACCGAACTCGCCTCTCAATAATTCCATTGTTAAGCGTGCTGTGTGGCATGTGGCACCGTCTTGTTGAAACCACATGTCATGCAAGTCAAGCTCTTGCATTTTGGGCAAAAAAAAGTTGGATATCATCTCACGGTAGCGCTCACCATTCACAGATACGTTACCATTCGCATCATCTTTGAAGAAGTACGGTCCAATGATGCCACCAGCCCATAAACTGCACCAAACTGTGACTCTTTCTTAGCTCTTTCAATGCTTCTGGCTGGTCTTCACTCCAAAATCGACAATTCTGCTTATTAACGTACCCATTGAGCCAAAAATGAGCTTCGTCGCTGAACACAAGAAGCGCGCTATGAACTTTCTTTACAGAGCACGCATTTTGATAATAAAATTCAATAATTTGCAAGCGTTGTTCGTTTGTAAGACGATTCATGGTTAAATTATAGACCAAACTGAAGATGTTTGACAGTGAAACAAAACACGAAACATGCGTCAGCTGTTTAAACCAGTGTTGCCAAAAAGATAATAGCTAAAAAATCACCCGATATAAAAGAACTGATTTCTTAATAAATGAATTTATTTAAATTTAGTTAGTATAAGAGAATACATTATAATATGTATATGAGAGAACCAACCAGGTAACGGACAATAATTCGATTTGTTTAAAGTATTTGTGAGAGAGTGCTCTCCTACTATTGTCTTCGTTCAGAGTACTCATGAGATTTACTTTTTTTCTGACTATTACAACTTACATTAGCATGGTATACTGGCTTCTTATGCCCGCAATTTCAACAAATAGATATCTAGCTGTAGGTATAGGTTTCTATGTATGTATAGGTTTCTATGATTTTCATAATTTTAAAACGTATTTCTTACCTACGGGTTAAAGTGTAATGTATTTTACACCACCGATTTCCGATAGTTAAATCACTAAGGTAAAATTAACGTTTAAATTTCCAAAATTGTGGTACCGGATAGGTAAATAGAACTGTTAGATACGAACTAAAGACCTGCACAGATACATCTGTTTATATCTGTTTCTGTGTTTTTTCTAAAGTGGATGCTTATGGATGAGTGCTCTTGTGTTTCTGATATAAGTTGATGTTGATATGATTTGCAAAAGAGTGGATGTAAGTTAATAAAAAAGCGAAAGAGAGTATCATATCTGCTAATATCTGTTTCGCAAAAGCAGATGCTAGTGGATACTGATGGGATACAATAAGTTACTTATTGTACGATACCGTTATTTTAAATTATTTTTCAACGCAAAAGAGCCGACCCTTTGGCTGGTTAAAAAATAATTTTTTACAAAAACAAAATATGTACACATGAACAGTTATTTTTTCAATAATTTTTGCATGATGTGTTTCGAGCACAAAAAAAAAACTTTACAAGAACAAAATGTGTTGCTTGTTTTTTTGGAAGGCAAACATTTTTGAAATTTTCGGTACCGATATGTATATTGTTTGTGTAAAAAATTCTTTCATGAAATTGAAAGGTCGCGTTTTCTTCGTTCAAGTGCCAAGTAGACAAATATTATTGAAAAAAAAAATTCTGAAAGAACTGAACACGTGTATATATTTTGTGTTTGTAAAAAACAAAAACTAGCAGGAAGCCTGATCACAAGCCTACCATATTTACTTATAAATCTGCATTTTGACGATTTTTTTCCTCTAAATTATCAAAGTGCTTATTTTTTGATAAACACTTACAGCACGGTAATTTTTGGTTTGTTTTATACAAATTCTTAATTTATAATTATATTTATAATTTATAAAGTAACACTGTCCAGTGAGACACAAAGAATGCTGACGACGGCCGTAGCGGGCCAGAAAATGCATTACATTCTGCTGGTGTCTAATAATTGTAAATTTTTCTGTACATTCAATATACCTCATTGCTTTTCAACGGAAGGCTAAGGTAAAATGTAAAAAGAAAATACAATATAATAGTCTGGTAGTGTATAAAGTCATTTCTGAAAAATTGTAGGAATAGAACTATTACAAAAAAGCTTTATAAAATACATAACTGAAATTTAGCTCATAATATAAATTCGAAAAATGAAAAATGTTGAATATAATATAAAAGCTACCTTCGGAAGGAAATAATTCCCAGTTTCTATTTGTTAAAATAGTTGAATTAAATACATTCAATTTATAAAGTAACACTATCCAGTGAGACACAAAGAATGCTGACGACGGCCGTAGCGGGCCAGAAAAAGCATTACATTCTGCTGGTGTCTAATAATTGTAAATTTTTCTGTACATTCAATATACCTCATTGCTTTCCAACGGAAGGCTAAGGTAAAATGTAAAAAGAAAATACAATAATAGTCTGGTAGTGTATAAAGTCATTTCTGAAAAATTGTAGGAATAGAACTATTACAAAAAAGCTTTATAAAATACATAACTGAAATTAAGCTCATAGAATGAATTCGAAAAATGAAAACTGTTGAATATAATATAAAGTTACCTTCGGAAGGAAATAATTCCCAGTTTCTATTTAATTGGTTACCACAACCAAAAAAAAATATATATAACGATAATGGTTAAAGGTTCCCAATTGAAAATAAAGGAATTTTTCTCGTAACCTTTACAAAAAATAATAAAAGTAATTATTTTTAGTCCCTGAGTTATTTTTGGAATAAAAACAAAAAAGTCCATATAAAACATCTATTTTTCAACGTAAACATAAAAGGTCGAATTTAACTTTTAAAAAAGAGTTTTATTAAGCCGTCATAAATTAAAACTCATTTCAGGAGTTTGATTTTAACCGACATTTAATTAAATTCATATTTTGTACATGGACACCCAAAGCTTGTTGCTGGTCAGATCACTTCAATTTGTAAAGCAGTGTTATCTAATCGGCTTGCACTGCAATTAAACTAATTGTCAATAAAAAGAAGAAGAAGAATTTTAGGCCGACAATTTTATGACTGCGAAATAAAACTCTCTTTTTAAGAGATCATCCATACCTACTTTTATTTTTTCGATGAAAAATTATTTTTAACTGTGGAGTTGATCGTTTATTCTAGATCACCATAGGTTCTTAAAGGGACGAACCTATTGGCATGAGACAGTATAGGTCTCCGCTGACTCTTATATGGAGAGTTTTCAAGCTAAAATTATATGGATCACTCTTATTAACGGTCCCTGCAATTTACCCTTAAGTAAAATCTATTCATATAAATTATTTCATATTCATTATTTCAAAAAGTAAAAAACGTTGCGGAGGGAGTTTGGAGCCGTTGGAATTATCGATTGGGAGGATTTGTCAGTCCAGTAGTCGAGAGAGCATCGCGCGTTCGCTGAGGAGACATTTTTTAAGGGTAATGATTCTTACGTAATTGCTCGTCGACAATTTTGTTCGAAGTTCATTTTCACTTAAATAGCCACGTCAACAAACAAATCTACCGTTACTGGTCTCCAAGAACCTAAAACCCTCGATTGAAACATCAAATACCTCTACATTGCCCCAGGGTAAATGTTTGGTGTGCCTTATCCACGCATGAGAAAATTGGGTCATTTATTTTTTTTATTTATTAAAATATAAATCTGCTATCAGATACCCCGTATTTTTTAATTAAATAAAATTTATTTATAAAACATTTCAAAAGATTTTGTTATTCGTGCTTAATTCCCAGTTTTTATTATTGATAAAAACACTTGAAATTTATTGTTGACGGGATAAGCTATTCCTATGCATTTCACTGGTTGCTTAGGCCAGATCATCAGGAAACTTCATCCATAAAGGTTTTAGACAAACTAAAGATATTAAACCAAATAAAACTGTTAAACGTATAAGAATTATAGCAACAGTTCTACTTGTAACAATATCAAAGTTTAAACAAAACACATCAACAATAAACAACAGTGGGTTCATCTCATCTTACATTTCCCCACTACAATTAGTTGAAATTCTCTCAACATTAATTGTAGTTGTAAGTAGGTTAAGAAAAACAAAATGAAAAAAACAACAACTTACAAAAGATGTTGTCAATTAAGTGTTTTTTAGGCCGTGCACTGCCTGTTTATTATCAAAAAGTAATTTCAATTTTTGGGAATACAAAATTTTAATTTCAAAAGATTTTGTTATTCGTGCTTAATTCCCAGTTTTTATTATTGATAAAAACACTTGAAATTTATTGTTGATGGGATAAGCTATTCCTATGCATTTCACTGGTTGCTTAGGCCAGATCATCAGGAAACTTCATCCATAAAGGTTTTAGACAAACTAAAGATATTAAACCAAATAAAACTGTTAAACGTATAAGAATTATAGCAACAGTTCTACTTGTAACAATATCAAAGTTTAAACAAAACACATCAACAATAAACAACAGTGGGTTCATCTCATCTTACATTTCCCCACTACAATTAGTTGAAATTCTCTCAACATTAATTGTAGTTGTAAGTAGGTTAAGAAAAACAAAATGAAAAAAAAACAACAACTTACAAAAGATGTTGTCAATTAAGTGTTTTTTAGGCCGTGCACTGCCTGTTTATTATCAAAAAGTAATTTCAATTTTTGGGAATACAAAATTTTAATTTCAAAAGATTTTGTTATTCGTGCTTAATTCCCAGTTTTTATTATTGATAAAAACACTTGAAATTTATTGTTGATGGGATAAGCTATTCCTATGCATTTCACTGGTTGCTTAGGCCAGATCATCAGGAAACTTCATCCATAAAGGTTTTAGACAAACTAAAGATATTAAACCAAATAAAACTGTTAAACGTATAAGAATTATAGCAACAGTTCTACTTGTAACAATATCAAAGTTTAAACAAAACACATCAACAATAAGAACAAAAATTTTGTTTTTCTTAACCTACTTACAACTACAATTAATGTTGAGAGAATTTCAACTAATTGTAGTGGGGAAATGTAAGATGAGATGAACCCACTGTTGTTTATTGTTGATGTGTTTTGTTTAAACTTTGATATTGTTACAAGTAGAACTGTTGCTATAATTCTTATACGTTTAACAGTTTTATTTGGTTTAATATCTTTAGTTTGTCTAAAACCTTTAAGGTACAACTACATAACACGCGTTATTGCGCGCGCGCTCTGTAGTCTTCTGTCAAAAAAAGTTAAACTAGTGTATTTTCATAGAAAAAGCTACATGCAAAATATGTTGACGCGTTTGCGCCAGAAAGTTGGTTAACTTTGAACTTTTTGACGCGTTGTGTATTTTTGACAAGTAATCAGCTGACAATAAAAAGAATAATTTAACAAATTTGTGAATCATGAAAGAAAAACTTATTGCAGAGCTTAAAAAACATTCAATATTTATATAAAAAGAATAAATTCAATAAAATAACAAAATCTTGATATACTTTCGAACACGTTTTTCATGCACAAATAAGTAAACAAATAAAAAACAGCTGACAGGAATGGCTTTTGTAACGCGTGTTGTGTAACTTGCAATTTTTTACGCGCTAAAGTTTTTAAACGCACGATACTCGGCGACGAACTAACGCGTGTTATGTACTTCCGCCTTTATGGATGAAGTTTCCTGATGATCTGGCCTAAGCAACCAGTGAAATGCATAGGAATAGCTTATCCCATCAACAATAAATTTCAAGTGTTTTTATCAATAATAAAAACTGGGAATTAAGCACGAATAACAAAATCTTTTGAAATTAAAATTTTGTATTCCCAAAAATTGAAATTACTTTTTGATAATATTTATAAAACATTTATTTTTATTTATGTTTTTTAAAGCATTATGTAATGGTTAATGGTTTTCATTTGTAGTTTTTGTCATTTAAAATATGTTTTATGTGTTTAAAACAGTAATTTTAATTTGCCGTTTTTTCATAATTTGATTTCCGATTTGTTTTTGAAAATATGCCGATTTTTTACTAAAACAATCTGGCACCCCTGGTTGAGATCTTATACAAATTTTTACAAACCTTCTTATTTTCATCAACTCGCCAACAATATTTCAAAATACAACAGATTACCACAGATATTGTAGAAATACTTATGGTGACAACAGATATTTGTAAGCAAAAAAAAAATGTTATGACACACTCAATCCAAAACCATAAGCATCTGTTTTTGTTTTTAAGATATGGTGAGTGGGCAAAAGCAAAACCATACAATATCAGTTACACTCATTCTCTCATTTATATCAGTAGTAACAGATATACATATATCTGGTGTATCTGTTTCAACAATACTTACTGATACACTCATGCAGGTCTTTAGTACGAACATGACTAGATATCTGTTTGTAGAAATTACGGGCATAAGTCGTTGTTCCCTAAAACTAGTTTAATTAAGCTTGATCTGTCAAGGTATTTGGACAGATGGCGCATGTATTGCAATAGTTTCGCCAGCAGCCAAATATACAGAATAAAGCTTAACTCAGTGTAGCAGAGATGTAAATGAATCATTCATTGCAATTCCTTTCCAATTCATTTGAATTGAATTGACTGTGGATTAATTCAAATGAGTTAGAAAAAATAAATTGCAATTCATTTCCAATTCATTTGAATTGATTTTGAAAAAATACTACGGTAAGTAAATGTGAAGAAGCATTACTCCGTTTTGTTAACCAACTCATTTTATTATATCAGATAACATTACACTCATTTCGGATATCACCTAGTACGAGATAATCGTCGAAAGGCATAGAAAATAATAAGAATAGAAATTCCAATGATATACCGTAATTAGCAGGTAACGGCAGAATATTACTTGAATTAGTAGGGAGCTGCGAAAATCCTATCAGCATGAGCATTAACTCATTTGAATTAATTCAAATTAATTGGAAATGAATTGCAATTCATTTTTTCTAACTCTTTTGAATTAATTCAAAGGCAATTCAATTCAATTCCAATGAATTGGAAATGAATTGCAATTTATTTGAATTAAAAATGAGTTGCAATTCATTTTGCCCAATTAAAATGAATTGACTCAAATTTCATTCAATTAATTTTTTTTGTGTGAAAAGAATTAATTAAAAATTTGCTAATTCAGTGCATGAATGATTCACGAATTAATTCAAAAATGAATGATTCATTTACATCTCTGCAGTGTAGTAGTGCACAGGGTTTATACTGGTTGTAATTTCCATAGATCCTAGGTACATTGATAGTAGTGCACGGTGTTACTATTGGTTTTAACAGCCATAGTACTCAGGCATGTTAGTAGAAGTACACTGGGAATCAGGCGCGGATCCAGCTCGAGCTTTACGGGGGGGGGGGGGGGGGGGGGGGGGGGGGGGGAATTTTGTATGATACAAAAAAGTAAAAAATTTGTTTTTAAAAGTTTATTAAAAACAATATGTGTATATTATATAACAAAAACAAAATAATAGGGTAAAATAAAATATAAGATCCTTTCAATATAAATTAATTTTTGTAAATAAATAAATTGTGATTTCCTTGTGAGGCAAATTGAGATAGTACAGTCTATCATCTGTCATTGTTAATCTGAGCCATGTTTTTATTCGACGAAGGGTAGGAAATGACCTCTCGCTCGTAGCATTACTGACGAGCATTGACACGAAAAGTTGAAATATTTTTCTTAGATTTGGGTAGATATCTTCATCACAGTTTATTAAAGCATCTACAACGTTATCTGATAGATTTTCAGATATTTTCCATGTTCAGGCTCAAGTTAAAATGTGTAAATCTCGTTTATCAAACATAATCAGCTCATCAGCAAGTTGTGGTTTTAAAATAAATGGTATATGGGCAAATCTCAAAACCAGTCCACAAACCAAAAATTTTTCAAATTAATTTTTTTAATGGAATATAAGACTAGATGTATAATTTAATTTTTATATTAAAAAATATGTATTTCGACGATCATTAATACAATAATTTTTACCAAATACTACGCCACCCCTGATCTCTTAATGTTATACATGAATTAACCATTATTTTAGGTGCTTTTTGAGCTTAAAGTAGCACTTACAGCAGACTTATCAAAATATAAATTTCGTTAAAAAAAAGAATGATATTCATTCATACATTCATTAATGATCACAAAATTAGTTTATATATATAATTTGTTTTGTTAAAATAAATAAAATTGGGTTTATTATATAGTACTGAAAAACTGTAGCATGCGTTGTAAGGTGTGCGTCACAAAGGGTTCACGACTTTTATCAAAAAATTACAACATTTTTAAGCTGTGAATAAGTGATTTTAGAATTCTCTTATATTCATCTTTCTTTTAGGAATTAGACTTTTTTAATAACTTCATTGATGACAGCAGAGGACACCCATTTTTTCCAACTCCTACACAATTTTTTAGGTTAAGACCAAAATTTGTCAAAGCTTTAAGAACTATTGATGAAAGTGCCTTCGCATCACTTGACACATCAACGTCATCCATATCCTTTGAAGCCTCTTCAAATTTTTGTTGTATGTTGAAAGATGTTAAAGTTAAGGAAATCTGGCTTTTCCCCGACAAATCCGTGCTTTCGTCAAAAATTATCGAATAGAATTTTGATTCATATAACACATAAATATAAACATAAATATTGCAGATACTAAGGTTTTTTAAAAATTCAACCTTTGGTTATACATAGATGCCATCTGCTGGGATTGAATGTAGAATAATAAATATTTGAGTACAGTAAACTAGATGTTTCATTGAAAATATCTAATAAATAACTATTAGGATTTAGATTTGTATACTTATTGAAAATTTGGTTAGAGATTTAATAAAAAAAACCTTGCTGGTATTTCAAAAAATTTTGTACATTAAAAAAAAATAATATTATTAGGAATTCTTGTATTATCGAAATAAACAAAACATATTTTTATAATTTACGGGGGGGGAAATTTCCTTATTTCCCCCCCCCCCCCCCCTGAATCCGCACCTGCTGGGAATTGACTGGTAGAAATTACAATCGTTCCAATAAATATGCACGGACTCATTCGAGGACATTCTGGCTCCGATTCTTATACTCTACAGTCGTGTCACTTGTACTCTGCGTCAGACGTTCTCTGGTGGATTCTCCCGTGAATTTGAATTAAGTAAATTAATAATAAACTTTAAAAATAAGAAAATCAAAATTCTCTTTTGATTTTATTCGAATGTCAGTTAAAACTGCACGTATGTGGGTAATAACTGACAGTTCAGCTCAACTGTTCAGTTTATATATATATATATATATATGTTCCTTTAACTCCCACTGGAACATAGGGCGCCTATGTTCAGTTTAACTGAGAAATAAAAAATTTTTATATTTTTAACTGAAAGTTTCAACTGAAGTGAACGTTTTCAACTGTACCAGTCTCAGTTCAATTTGTGTCAAGCGAGAGTGCGTATCATGTCGCGTAAACAGAACCAAGTGATAGTTGATTTGATTGTAATATATAGATCTGAACATTGCCTATGGCAAGTCAAATCTAGCGGTTACCACGATCGCGCCAAAAAATATGCTACCTACAAAAAGCTGGCGAAGAAGTTACAAGAAGAAGAACCTGACGCGGAAAAGAAATCTGTTTTGCCAAAAATAAACAGCTTAAAATCCGCTTTTTGCTAAGAAAAAAAAAAAGAAACTTGAGGAATCAAAGAAGTCTGGAGCATCTGCAGACAGAATATTCACGCCGGTACTTTGGTACTACGACCTGTTTGATTTCCTACATGATCAAGAAACCCCAAGAAAAATAACAAAAAGTACACCGAGCGCGGTCAAACCGTTCTGCTCGTTCGAATCCATGTTAAAAACTGAAGTATTGAACTGCACGTGTGTGTACATCTCAGTTAACATTTAACTCTGTCAGTTATAAATGGTAGTTAAAACTGTACGCGAGTGGCCGGCTTAAGGAATCATATTTTACTGAAATTTGTTCAAATAAAGTTTAATATGACTAGAAATAAAAGCTTATAGCTTTGTTATTGTCGGTCAATAATTTTACATATGAAGGTCTTAACCGCAACCAATTTTAATACTGACGTCCGTTTTTATAAAGATTAATTAATAGAATGTTTTTTTTTTGAGACAAGCAGAGCCCCTGGCGTTTTATTCGAGATATACCGTTATTTTTTCTAATATGCACATCCGTTTGATAAACATAAATTTTTTAGCTAAATTTAGAAGTATTTGTTTGTTAAAAATTTATAAATATTAGAAAATGCAGCTATGCTTCTAATTTTTTCCATACATACAAAAAACGAAGTTGCAGGACAAGCCATAAATGGTTAAAACTGTTAACAGCTTTAGATTTTATTAACAAACGACGAAAGATTTTTATTAAATTTAAGAATTTCATAAAACGCTATAGTTGTATTTTCTTTTCTGACAATAATGTTCCATGTATGCTACCATTCGCGCGGGTTTTTGTTCTATTCTAATAAAATATGCAAAAATGTGGGAAGTTGTCGCTTTCCTTTCTTAATATGGTAGCAAAAATAAATTGCAAATTTGTTCCATTTCTTATCCCCAGTAATAATAACCTTTTTTGAATATGCGCTAAGTACATATTTTTTTATGCAAGCAAGTATTTTTTTATTAACATTTTCATGTATCTGCGTACAATTTGTGTTGTATTGGGATTTTTGGTTATATTGTGATGGGTATAAAAACTTTGTGTTTTTAGTTTGTTTTACTTTAATTTTTTTTTTTGGATTTTGCTTAAAAATAAAGTTTTTGGCGAACTATTTAAGTAATAATGCCAGGGTATCACACAATTTTTGGAACTACAACCACCAAGCCTCGTTCAATCTAAACCTACATATAGGAAGGCGAGAGCTTCCAGAGTATTTTGGTCTCCAACAGTAAACGTCTGAGTTATTTCTTTGGTACTCCACCAGTAAAATGTCCACACATTAATACATTGAGGTTAAAAACAATTGCATATATTGCATGTTGAACAACCGTAAAAACTGTAACTCGGTATAGTTATACGACGCAGACAAACAAGGGCGACCTGTTTGTCCTTAAGAAATAATGAAAAAAAGCGCGAGCTAGTTCTCCACTCAGAGCAGTTTTACGAGTGTACTGTCATTTCATAATTATTTTTTTTTGGCGCAAAATTTTTAACAACAACTCTTATTGGAATTCAATAAATATTAATGATGAAAATCGCTACAATAGTTGTGAATATCGCTTTATTACAAACTTTGCATTCAATATTTAACACGCTAAATACACATATGTGTTGAGTGTAAATCGTAGCTATTATTTTGTTCCGTTGTAATTTAGAAAAATGTAAGGGTGCGTGTAACCTGATAAATATATTACACAGTTATAATGCATTATTTTTAATAGAGAAAACACCATTCAAAATAATAGATGGAGATTAAAAATAAAGTGGGGTTGGTCATACATTTGACCCATCTAGATGCGTCCTAGGCACTGCAGAGGAATTTAAAACATACAAGTATGGCGGTTTAATAAAATTTTTTAATTCTGCCTCTGTAGCGCCTAGGATGTCCCTAAAAAAATTAACTTTACATAAAGGAAATTTTGTGAAATTTTTTAAACCGTTCTTGAGTTACTTGAATACTCCATTTTCGAAATAATGGTATATCTCGAAAACAAGAGCTAATCTAAGAAACAGTTTCACTGGATTCAGCATACCCAAATTAAAACGCCACACATAGGGGTTTTTTGCCAATCTAGCCGGACATTACTTTTTGTTTAAGCTTATATTGCTTCTTAAAAGTTATTGAGTGCCCCTAGATCGATGAAACTTGGCAGAAATATGTGATATTGTCATAGGCAGGTAAACCTAAAAAATAAATAAAATCGGACCAAGGAGGAAAATGTTCCCCCTAGAAGAACTAATCCAACCTCTGAAAAATGCAATTTTTTTTAAACTTTTCCCATACTTTTGTTTGGCAAATGCAACTTTTAACGTCGGCGAAAGTTAAAAAACCTAAAATAAGACCCATGAGATCGTAAAATTACACTTTTCGCCCCCCGCCCCCTTTTGAGGGCGGTTACATAAAATAATATTTAAAAAAAATGTAAATATTAAAAGAAATAGATTACTAACGCCTTAATACTATAAAAATTAAATTTTTGAACTTTAATGGGTAGGGGGAGATATCCCTCCAAACACCCCCCCCCCCCCCCGGAACGACCCTGTAAAATTTTTTTTTTTTTTGCTAATTTCCAAAACATATTAATTTTTAAGATTTTATGTGACTTTTATATATTTTATAGTATTTAATTTATCTGAAAATAATTAATATATTCGTAATAATAACTTATTTATAATAGTAACAGCAAATTTTATTTAAAATAATAACAACTAATTTATTTAAAATAACTTCTCTTTTGCACTAAGATGATGATGAGTGCCATGGTTCTTCTTCGTCTGCTTCTTCAAAATCCTCTTCTGAATCTGAATTCTCTTCAGAGCCAAGTACAGGTGGAAGCATAAAAGAAATTGCTTCTTTCGTAAAGGGTAGTGACTTTTTTTTTGGAGTTGGTCTTATACTAGTAATCAGTGGGTCAGAACTGAGCAAAAGTCTATTTATAACATCTTTGTTACACTGAACCCTCGAAAACTTTCTAGCAAAATTCTGCCTGTAAAGCCGAAAATGTTTATTTCGTGCCTCAGACGCTTCTTCTGATAATAGCCCGATAGGCAACAATGCCTCACTCATTACAGTTGCGCCATGTACTAAAATCTTGTGCATTGTAGGTGTCATAGGATGCCAGGGATATAGAGTAACGTAAAGTTTTGCAGTGTCTAAGCAATAATTGGCAAACTCGTGCAAATGGATTTTGTGACCACTTGTAATTACTTCAATAATAACTTTGATCCGGTAGATGAAATCCAATGCAATTCCAGTTATTTCTGCAGCTAATTCAGGATTGGAAAAAAATCGTCTGCTGGTGTTACCATCGTTGCTGTTTCCAAATCCAGTCTTCGGTACATCCACTATTAGCCCTAATTCACTTCTAAATTTTTCTTGGATAGTTTTTTTCCTCTCATTAACAATAGTTTTGTCCTCATCCGATCTTAATTGCCACTTTTTTACTGTGAGTTTATACGATAGGTGTAATATGCTCTCAAATAGACGAATTCTGGCGTGCAAAGTAGATAATCCGAAAGAAAGTGCATCTACGTCTATATCCCTTTTGATTTTCAAATTGTTAAATTCTTTTGAAGTAGCCCCACAAATATAGCACTTCATTGTGGACGTAGTTTGTGTTGCGGCATTACATACTTTTGCATCTATCATTGTAAATACCATTGTATGTTTTATGGAATATAACTTTCCTTCCATTAAAAAATTAGTGTTTTGTAATGTAGTAATGGCATCTTGTACATAATTAATTTCTTCTTGGATTACATCTACAGTTTCTTTAACAAATCTGATGCGAATAGGTCTACAATATCGCGGTGATGAAGGAGTTGGATTTTGCCATAATATTTTCTCCTTTTTTGCACCATATATTAGTCGAAGCGGTACGAAACTACTCTGAAAAATATGAGAATCAGAAGCATCATTTTTCATCTTTTGCTTAAATTGTGCCTGGTGTGATCCATCGCAGCCCCATTTGCTTATTAGTTCGAGGGAGTTGCATTCTTCTATTTGTGAATCACATAAAACATCTTTTAAATATGTAAGTAATCTACTTGCAGTATGATTAAGCAAATCCTGAAGATTTATTTGAGCACATGTTTCCGTTACTTCAAATGATTCTTTTGGAGGATAGCATTCACTTTTCTCTCTCTGCAGAATTTTGTAGCTAGGATAAACCTTCTTAGCGGCACTTCGGATTATTTCATATTGTTTTCGAGAAAGATCAGCTTCTACAAATATAGAAAGAGCCTTTAGAGGGGTTAGCTGTTTTACTTTATCCTCTTGTGCAGCTTTGTATGCTTTTTTTATTTTTGTAGCTCTTGCCGGAGAAGACACAATTTCTTTAAGCAGACCTGAGGCATCTTTTTTTCCAGACGTTTGTAGTTGTGTTTGGGTAGCGTGCATCAATAAATCAGCATCGGTTTGAGTTCGCAAGATTTCAGTTTTTCTTCTCTTACTTCTTTCGGTCAATTCAACAAACGGCTTTTGTAGTCGTTTTGAAGACGAACTCCCAAAAAAAGGTATTGTCACTGTTCCTTCCAGCCATTTGGCATGCATGCTTACAAATCGATCCTTTTTTCTTTGTGCTGAATGCCAAAATATTTTAAAAAAATATTTGAATTTCTTTAAGCATTGATTTACTACTGATATGTCACTATCTCCCTGACATTTTGAAATTTCGCACAATTTTCTAACTAAAAATTGTAATTTCTCTTCAACGAGTTTAGAACTACATTCTTGTATAATTTGGAATAACTCTAAATTCGTATACACTTTTTCCATTTTACTCTCGAAGCTTCAAAATGGTTCTGATAACAATTTTATGCAAAAACCACAATATATATTTTAAAAAACTAAGTACCTAGAGCCCAGATTTGATTTTTTATTATATATTATTTTTGTTGTTAATGATTTTAAAAGTTATGCAAAACAGGTACATTTATTTTGCTCTATTAAATAACGTCCTTTAGCGGCCGCACAGGTGGTTAAAACCCGTTACTTACTGTTTCGCACATCCCTTTTTTTACACAGGTAATATTAGGCTTATATGTAATAATTTAAATAAAAACCATCTACGTACAACCAAAACATTTTATGACTGACGAAAGGGTTTCTATCATATGTACCTATGCAAGATGAGCAAAAACAGAAAAAAGGTGAAATTTTCAAAAAATCATTAAAAAAAATGGCGCAACAACGCGCAACGTTTTTTTTTTGAATTTAAAAGTAGAGATTTCAAATTTTATCGTGATGTATAAAATTTTTAAGAACTCAGCGGAACTCACCTTCAAAAACCTTTTAAATTTTTTTTTTTTACAAAAAAGTGAACAAAAAAATCGTTTTTTTTAATTTCGTACTAATTTTTTTATCATAAAAAATTCAAATAAAATTTTTCTAAAAATTTTCATAATTAGCTGTTTATATAGTCTTTCACAGAAAAAAAAATTCAATGTAAAATCTTTATTCGTTTATCTACAAAAAAATATATTGTAAACCTCCCAAAACCGTAAAAAGTCAATGAACACGCATGCAATTTAATCAACTTTCCTGGTTTTAACAGTGTCCCAAAACCACAAATCTCAAGCAAAAGACTTGAAAATTCACTATACGATGCAGAACTTTGTTGTCTGTCGAGCTGCGTACTTAAATTTTTCCATTTCTTAAAAAAAATTTTTTGCTTAATGTCCGGCTAGATTGGCAAAAAACCCCTATGTGCGCCATGTAACCGGCTTGTCTGTTTTTTCAAATTGCGGGTATCAAAGATTCGGCAAAGCAGAATATAGCACTCTTACTTGTTTTATCACTTATTGTTTTCTATTTCCGAAAACATAAATTTTAAGTGAAGGATATCAAAGATTCGGCACAGTCGAAGAAAGAATTTTTATTTGTAGTTAGTTTGTGTATTTTTAGCAATAGCGTTTACAGCGTGTAAAAGTATAGAACGCATTTAACTATATTTTTTTTTATCCACATCTTTAAAAACAATTGGATTTTGTTGAACCAAGTATAAAGAAACCTTTTGAAAAGTTAAAAAAGTAAATAACACCTTAGGATTAGTTATTTTGATAATGCAATAATGTGCAACATTTGATTACCTTTAAAAATGTTAACAATGATGAGTCTTAAGCTTCGTACAGACGATGGTCAGATCTTACAATATTGGTAAGCAGCGTTGCTTAAATTGAATTAAAATTGGCTAGTGTCTTACAACTCTGAGAACATTGTAAGCTCATTTGTATTTGCAGATGTGCAAAATTAATGCATCTGACAATGGACCATTGTCAGAAAAATGTTGCTTTTGGCAACGCCTGCTTACAATATTGTAAGATCTGACCATCGTCTGTACGAAGCTTAAGTCGCAAAGTGCCTTTTTTATTATATTTATTCTTCATTTAACATTTTAACAAAAATTTCTGCAAGATTTTCCGCATTTTGCAGAATTTCCTCTCTAGACATGCTTTGAGAAACATTTTTAAACTGTTGAAACTTCTTAAGTAACTCTTCAAATTCATTTAGAGCATCTTCAACAGTATGATCATATTCTTCCGGTTTAACGGTTTCTAAAAAAAAGAAAAAATTAATAATGTATTTAAATTTTATGAATAAAATAAGGCTCCAATCGTTATCAAGCTTAATTAGTATGTATTTCTTTAATAGATAATTTTTCTACAAAAAATATTAAAACGAGTCAAGTTTTTAGGCCCCTATTACGGTTTACAACTCAACTCAGTTGAGTTGTAATTTCTTAATTTTTGTATTATGGTTTACAACTTTGCTATTTTGCGGCGAACTCAACTGAGTTGAATTGTAAACCGAATTAGGGGCCTTAAGTTATTATATTTCTACTAGCTGTTTGGTCCCGGAGTTGCTCGGGATTTTCCAAATAAAAATAAAAAATTAGGTACTGCAGAATTTTTTAATAACTTCTATCGGGTCAAAATTTTATCAGGAAACGTATTTTCGTTTAATAAATATATTTTGTGAATTTCAGCCAAATCGTGCCATAAATTAAAAAAAATTAATTATCACGACTACAGCGTCACCCATCGGGATTAAACTTAAGAGAAACCTGGTTGCGGACTAAACAAATTTATTGTTCAAGTTTGGTGCCAATCGTTCAAGCGCTTTTTATGTTATAGGAGCACGGCACAAACGTTTTTATATATGGCGGATTTCATGTCAAGTGACCCAATTTTTAAATCGATGTCTTCCGATTTGGGTGAAATTAGCACCAAGCTTAGCCCTTTTAAAGAGTAGTTTTGACATACATTTCCAACAAGATCGGTCAAAAAGTTTCTGAGATAAAGGGGGTCAAAGTTTGACATTTTGGCCATACAGGTGTTCTTTTTCATTCATGAAACTTATAACCTATTGGTGTTAGACAAATTTGTCCCAAGTAGCTTAGATAGCTATTTCATCAATCTTTTAAACAAAAAAATTTTTTTTTTTAATTTTTAAAATTTTTTTTTTAAATTTAACTTTTTTTTATTTTTTTTAGCGGGAATGTTTTTTTTTTTGCTCAAAAGAAAGCTTGTGTCTTTTCCTTTAAGGTAGTTTTGGTCGTTTTTTGGGATACGAGTAGGCTTGCCAACCGTACTTTATAATAAAGTATTGTACGTTATTTCGAGTAATTGTACTCTATACTTTATGAGAAAAATAAAGTACGCCGAAATAATTTATTTCGCATGATTAGATAAATCTAGAATTCAAAATAGATTCAGGTTATATTAGTCAGGGTTTTATTAGTCATAAAATTATAATACTTATTGTAAATTTTGTTTTAGAAAAACTAAAGAACAACTAATTGATATTAGTCAGGGCCATTTTTTTTTTTGTTTTTTTATTTTGGCAGGACGATTTTTCGAAAAAAAATAATCAGACAGCACTATTCACTTGTTTGTTTTGTTTGAGTACAATAACTGCCTGTTTTTAAAACACAAGTGCAAAACTCTTTCAAATTACTGCAAGCTTTTAGATCGTGAGCACAAAAGTGACCCGTTTAACTAACATTTAAAACAAAACTTCAAGATTTCCATTCCTTAAGGGGGCTCCCATACAAAATGATTAATACAGACTAGAAATATATTGAAGAAAACGTACCATAACAGCCAAGGAGTCGCCTTAACAATTTCTCGAGACATACTTTTCCCTTATCACCACTTCTTAAGGCGGTTCCCATGAAAATATTGCGTTTTTTGAAATTAATTTAAATTTTTGGACTTTTGTGAATAAAATCAAAATTTGTTAACAGATTTTATTCATTTATAGATTGTTTTGTTTGTTTTTTATATGTCTGGAAAAAATTAGAAGCATAGCTGTAATTTTTTATAGATTTTTAGCAAACAAAAATTTCGAAATGTTGCTAAAAAATTATTTCTGTTGCCAAAAAAAAAGTTATGTTTCTAAAACGACTGCGCATGTTAGAATAAAATTTAACGTTTACAGGAAATTTTGTTGCGGATTTTCGTTTTTTTTTTTAGTAATTTCAATAAACTAAACCGTTTTTGAATCGGTTTTGGATTCAGCGTACCCGAATTAGGTTAAAGCGCCAGTTGTCCGGCTTGTTTAAAAAAAAAGTGTCAAATTCTAGCACAGTGTAATTGTTTGATAAAACTTGCGAAAAGCAATAAAAAAACTTTTTTAAATATAACAATAAAAAGAAATTAATTGTACTTTATATTTATACTGTGTACTTTTTTTTCTTAACCTTTAATAATCAATGTACTTTAATTGCAACAAAAAAGTTGGGAACCCTATTTACGAGTGGGTTATGTATAAAAAAAAAATAATTTAAAATTTTTAGCTTATTACCTATTGGTGTTAGCAAAATTTGTCGCAAGTAGCTTCGATAGCTATTTGATCCAGAGTATGAAAATAAACAAAACATTTCGCAAACGTTTGCAAAATGTACAAAACTATTAAAAATTTTTAAATTGTATTGTACATGAGCAAAACCAAAACAAAAACTTTTCAAGTGTCAAAGAGAGAAATCGAAACAATTGGCTTTCCACTCATCTGCATTATTTAGTTTACCGTTACAATCGTACATCTGAGTATAAAACAGATAGAGAAACGTTTTGTTTTGAGTAATTGATTTAGTTTTTGTTTGGTTTTTGTAGTGGCATAACAAGAGTAAAATCCACAATGCCTCGTCCAAAAAATGATTTGTTACGTTATTTTTTATTCTTTTTTCTTTGAATTACTTTTTATTTAATATAATTTTTTTTTAAATTACTATGGTAGTCAAAATAAGCATTAATAAAAACAAAAAAACCTAAAAACCTCTCTTTTTATTTCACTTAGAAACAATAGTAGTGAGTAAATCAATTACCAAACGTTTGTCAAACGTTTTTTCTCTGAATGTTTCAAACGTTTCGTTTTGTTTGTTTTCGAACACTGATTTGATCAATCTTTTTAAAAAAAATATTTTTGTGTGTATAATTTAAAATTTAAAAATTTTTTTATTTTGTTTTTTAAGCGGGAATGTTTTTTTTTTTTTTTTTTGCTCAAAATAAAGCTTATGTCTTTTCCTTTAAGGTAGGTCTGGTCTTTTATGAAAAAATTCAACATAGTGCTGCATATGCTAAAAATTTAAAAACCCTCTTCGTCGGCTGTGCCGAATCTTTGATACCCTCCACCGACAGTTCGAATGTTTAAGGAGTAATATCTGTATGATGTTATTATTATCTTAAACTGTGACGATTGGTTATTAATTATGGTTTAAGGTGTACTAAACTGTTTTCCGGGAGTAGGGTTTCTATAAGGCCTAGGGTAAATTATGTACCGATCTTCACGAAATTTCACAGTGTTGTTTCTAGTCCTAAAAAACTGTGACGTACCAAATTTTGTTACGCTAGCGTTATTTTTTACAGTTTTAGGCGTACTAAACTGTTTTCCGGGAGTGTTGTTTATATGGGGTATTGAGTTTAAAATAAGATCTGGTGTACACTAGGGTGGCCCAAAATACAAAAGTATCGAATATTCGCGCTCCACAACGCTGATCCTATTCGAATAATTCTTAAAAATGTTCAGCCCAAATTTGAGCCCAATTGGTAAATATTTAGAGGTTGCGATAGTTTATTGATTTTTTGGGGTAAGATAGAAATATAACATACTCTGATTTAATGTGGTAATATTCATTGTTTATTTAAAAATTAAAAATATTAAATAAAGATCGCCTTCGTAATCCAACGAGCAAGATGACACACGCCTAGTGCATGAAATTTAGCTTTCATTATTCCTGATTTATTTGCACCAGCAAGAAAATTAAGACAATGCGTAAGGAGTTCACGATTATCGTCCCTTGACTTTTGATGGCATCGTGCATTTGCTGTTGAAGTTGAAGCAATTCACTTGTATGGAATAGAGTATCATCTCAGACTTTGAAGTTTTCTTTATCCTTATTTAGCCATTGATTTTTAAAACTTTTAAATTGTTGCACTTCGGGACCTCCGCTTGTGCCAAAATACTCTTTAAAACCATTGGAAAGCATGACCTCACACATATGATGGCGACAAGCAATCCATATTAGGTCTTTATTTATTCGTTTTTCAATTAAAGTACATGCACGTAGCTTTAAACCAGTGCTGGAGGCGGTAGTGTCAAAGCATAGTCCTCGAATTGGGTTTTTTTATTGACCAATCGGTACAGACACCCAAACAAGCGGTAGCATGTTCTACACTTTTTGTGATCTTCGGAACTGCAAACATTTTTTTATTTCCATTGCCACTGATGAGTATAGCAACTCTATCGACTGTTTTGTTCTCATCAGTTTTACACCGTCAATAGATCCAATAAAGTCGGTTGTAACAACAGATTTCATTTTTATTGGTTTAGTTGTATTTTGTTTTTCTGACCCACTGTCGGAAAGCGTAGATAATCTAGTCACTTCTTCAAAAGCTCTTCGACTTTCATGTTAATCTAGTAAAGATCAAAGCAAGTATGAAAAAGTATCTCCAATAAATAAACAAGTACAATAATGATAAGCCGTAAATAAGATGTGAAACATATAAGTCGCCATTCATCGCGACCTCTAAATATTGTCCCATAGAGCCAATTTTTGGTATACACATACATTTTAGCAAAAGAAAAAAATTCAAGCTTGTGGAGAGAGTATTGGACTATACTTTTGCTTTGCCATACAAGCGTGGGCCAGTCTAGTGTACACACATCATAAACAAGATTACAATCTTGCAAGGTCGCCAGAATGTTACTTTAAACTAGTGCTGGGATACTATCGATATTTTCTACTATCGATATTTATCGATAGTTCAGATTTCACTATCGATATATCGATATTACTATCGACTGAATGTTTGTACTTGTGCAGGAAAACTTTAATTATTTTTTTATTAGGCTACAGTCCGTTGTTTTTATCGCTTTATTAAATGTATGAGACGTTTTTATATACGGACGTTATTTTAGATGGCAGGTTTTTAAAAATGCATAAGTACCTTTCTGAAAGAACCGAATTAACAGGGACTATAAGATATTCCATTGCAACTTTAAAAAATTTTCTAAATTCTACACCCAAAAAGGTAATCAATCTAGCGGACTTATCCTCTAATGGTCGTTCATTGTTTTTTTCCATGCTCGCAATTGCAATTGCATTTGGATTTGCATTTTTTTTTACAACATTACAAAAATATTTGACAATTCAGTCCCTAATAAACATGTACAAATTTCGACTTAAAGGCCTTTAATTAGCAGTAAAAAGCACTACTAAGCAATCCATACCACTTGCCATTCTTGTTGTTTGTATTAATTTCTGTAATTCAGCGCGAATTAATAAAAACAAGTAAAAATTTGCGTTAAAAAAATATGTGTGTATAGCTGCTGTTAGATGTCTTCATAGCTGTATTTTAAATAAGAATAATATCGATACTGATATTTTGTCTATCGATATTTTCGATATTTTAAGACTATCGATAATATCGATAGTCTATCGATAGTTTCCCAGCACTACTTTAAACTCAACATGTGGTACGCACATTCAGCATGGTGGGTGGGCCTGGCTTTAATGTAGCAAATTCCAGCTTAAGCTACAAACCAACCATCAATTACGTTCTTTTACTTTCCTTGTTTTTAGTTTGCTTATTTTCTGTGTTGGTCATTGATATTTTTGGCTACCTAAGTTAAAATCTTTTGTAGCGGGTTCTTTTGATATTTGACATTAGGAAGATTTGGGAACATTATACACCCCCCCCAACGACGAGCACGGCCGGATTATAGGTAGCCCCGTTCCCAAGGAGGAATATATAAACCTGAAGAATCGTTACAGAGATTTTTGGCGCCCAACGTGGGGCTCTCAGTTTTCGTAACTTTAAAAAATTTTCTTGTGCAATTTCATCCAGATGCTGAGAGCCTTAGAATCTTTTGTGTGCAGTGATTATACGGATATATATATATTTTTTTTTTTTTTTTTATTAGTAGCTTTTGTTTAATTATTTGTTCCTGTGGACTTATTTGACAACTGTTTTTGTACGGTTATCAATTCCTGGTTGAACATTTAATGGACTTTAGTTATCAGGGCTTGGGTTCGAACTTGAGAATTTTTGTTCTGGTTATAATCGGTTCAACACTCGTTCGACTCTTTTCCTTTTTATTTTCTTTTATGTTTGAATTTTCGTTTGAAATTTATCTTTACAGTTTGATT
Organism: Pollenia angustigena; assembly: GCA_930367215.1. Lineage (NCBI taxonomy): Eukaryota > Metazoa > Arthropoda > Insecta > Diptera > Polleniidae > Pollenia > Pollenia angustigena. Next base: position 78,666,578 of record OV884058.1, on the reverse strand, counting down.
TGTCTGGATGTATGGACCTAAAGTAATTTTCGATTATTCGGTTACTTTCCTATAACAGACAGTCAATCCCTTTCTCTTCTTATGACTCCTTTTTGTTTTGGGCCTGATTCTTTTGAGTTTTAATCGAAAGTTTCCAACAAATTTGAGTTATACTTCTTTTATTTGTTTAACGTAATTATGGTTGGTGTTCGGACATAAATTTGTCTATTATTTTTTTTTTAATTTTTCATTTCAGTTTACCTTTTTTTTAATTTTCTCAAATATTTTGTTTTGATTTTATTTTTGGTTTTTTTTTTTTTTTTTTAACACTTATTTACCCATACCGAAACTTCACTGAGTAGTAGCTAAAATTACCTTTTGCCAATTCTTTGAAAATAAACTTTTTATTCCGTTTACGCTTATTATTTTGGACTATTTAGTTTTTCATTTAGAATTTTAATATTTTTGGATTGATTCGTTTAATTTTGACTCTGAATTTTGTTGTCCATTGGTTTTCTCTTATTCCAAAGTTTTGTTAATAATTTACCAAATGCCTTTAGTTAGGAGTGCTGAAAATATTCCAGCAAGTTTAGAGCGGGAATCAGCTAATGCTACAATGATTATAGATGAAGGCGGTGGTGGGGATTCAAATCTTACCCCAAATACTGTTGGAAGGCCTAGAACTCGTTTGCAATCACGTAGAGATGCTCGAGTACAGGAAAATTGTAATGTTAGACAGATTCGTAGCATTGTGAATGAATCTTTAAGAGGATTTAGAGAGGAAATAGCCAATATGGTAACAGAAGGGCTTCGCACCTTAACTTTGCCGATAGAACATGACAGACAACAGGAACATATTGAACGTGAGGGTCGAGATAATAGGAGCATTATTTCTCGGGATGATCGTGATAACCGTGATTTAAGAAATTGTAATAGTGATTTTAGTAGAAACTCTGAAAGAGTTCTCAATGTGATCCGTAATTGGAGAATTGGATTTTCTGGGGATACGTCGGATGTAACAGTAGACGAGTTTATCTATAGGGTAAACACTCTAACAACTTCTAGTTTAGGGGGCGATTTCGGTTTGCTAAGTGAGCATGCCCATATCCTTTTTGAGGGCAAGGCTTTAAAATGGTTTTGGCGATTTCATCGCAGTAGTGACGTCATGAATTGGAATGATTTGTGTTTCGCTTTAAAAAGACAATTTAAAGATTACACAACGGATTTTGATATTAAAGATGATATCTTCCGTAGAAAGCAAAGACAAAACGAAAGTTTTGATGACTTTTATGATGCCATTTTGATTTTATGTGATAGATTGCGAACCCCGTTATCCGAAGTCGAACTTTGTGAAATTATTCAGCGAAATTTGCGACCAGACGTAAGGCATGAGCTCCTACATTTAGAGATAAATCGAGTTGGTGAGCTAAGACGCGCAGTGAGACGTCATGAAAAATTTATTAAAGACACGACCTTATCGATTGGTAACAAACGCTCGTATCAAAAGCCTCAAATTTCGGAAATTGATGTGGATAGTACTATGTTAGATAACAAGGACAATATGGAAGAAGAATCAGAGATTTGCTTATTAGTAAAGACTGGAAAATGTTGGAATTGTGACAAGGTCGGTCATACTTTTATAGATTGCTTGGAACCACGAACAGTGTTCTGTTACGGTTGTGGGGCGAGAAATATTTATAAACCTAACTGCTCAAAATGTTCCAAAACTCGGGGAAACTCCTTGAAGGATGTCCGGACTGTGGGGAACGGACATCCGAAACAAAATTAGGAAATGTAAATAAACCTTGTGAATTGAATTTACCAGCTGAAACTTATATCCCTGATATGACAAAATTAGCGGAAGAGACTCAAAATAATATTTTGCATCCTTTGCAACGACCCTTTCATATTCGATTGGAAGAATATAACAAGGCTAGGGCTAGAATTTTTTGTGAATCTGTTTTTGAACAAAAGCCAAATAGATCATCGAGGAGAATTAGTGAATTTTTTAGACGTAGAAAAGAATTTCGTAAGCATGTCATATCTACATTAGTAAGCAAAGAGAATGACAACAGACCATATATTAAATTGGAGTTATTTAACAGATACCGTTTTGCTTTGATGGATAGCGGCGCGAACGTTAATGTGATAGGCGGAGATTTGTGTACGGAGGTATTAGAAGCTGGAAACTTTAAGCATGGGATAGGAAATGTTAAAACAGCTGATGGGCAAAAACAACGTGTTACAGGAACAGTGATTTTGGAAATAACATACAATGGACTAAGGAAACCAATTGAATTTTTCCTTATACCAACGATAGCACAGGATGTCATTTGTGGTATGGACTTTTGGGACAAATTTGGAATACACATTTTTACAAGAAATACTGTTTGTGAAATTATTAGGGATGAAGATCCGGGAAAAATTCCCTTGTCGGCGATGCAAAAACAGAAACTTCGGGAAATAATTAATAATTTTCCAAATTCTGAACGTGACGGCTTAGGTTGTACTACATTGTTGGAACATATTATTGATACTGGTAATGCTGCCCCTATTAAACAAAGATATTACCCAATATCTCCAGCTAGGGAAAAATTGTTGTGCGGGGAAATAGACCGTATGCTAAGTTTAGGTGTTATTGAAGAATGCCCAACTTCTCCGTGGTCATCTCCGGGTGTTTTAATAGTGAAACCTAATAAAGTGCGTTTTTGCGTGGACAGTCGAAAATTGAACTCCGTGACGACGAAAGACGCTTACCCAATTCCAAATATAGACGGACTAATTTCGAGACTTCCTCCAATTTATTTTATTTCCAAAGTGGATTTGAAAGATGCATTTTGGCAAATTAAATTGGACGAAACCTCAAAACCAAAGACTGCTTTCACAATTCCTAATCGGCCGTTGTACCAATTTACAAATTTTGCCCAGTTTGCTTGGAGTTACTTTATTGCAATGACAACGAATGATAAAAATATATCTTGTATCTTTAATTTTTATTATCTTTGTGCAGAATCACAAGAGAACCAGAAATTACTAAAGAAGGTAAACCCAAATTAGAATGTAAAAAGAATATACGCATATGCACAAAAAAACTTACCAATTCGATATATTCTAAAATCTCTTTAGTGTTCTTTAAAAAAGGTATTCCCTCTTTTCCCTTTTCTTTCCTTCGGCACAAGAAAATTATTATTTTAAATAATTTTTTAATTAAACTCTGCTGCGATCGTTCACCTCAAATAAAATTTTCAATTTGAAATGAAAAATTTTATTTAAGTTTGAATAATAAAAATCAAAGCTAACTTGATATCATTCAAAACAAAACTTTATATTCTACAGCCAAAGAAAAATTTTAGTAAAATCCAAAGTGTAAGAATATTCCTCTTAAAAAAACCTGCCACCCTCACAATAGGGTATATTAAGTTTGTCATTCCGTGTGAAACTTTTTTATTATTCATCTCAGACCCCATAAAGTATATATATTCTGGGCCCTTGAGTAATTCTAAGTCGAATTAGCCATGTCCGTCTGTCTGTCCGTCTGTTGAAAACACGTTCACTTTCGAAAAACTCAAAAGAACTAAACAAACTGGGTGTCGAACTGCTTGTAGTTATCCTAAGCAGTTTGGGATTGAAATTCAGCAAAATCCGTTGAGTAGGATCAGAGCTATGAATCAAAATGTGGAACCACCACCTAAAAAAAATTGATAATTTTGTTACAAAAACTTACATAAATGGTGGAATAATGCATAGAATGACATACGATTTTGCAAGAATTCGTCTTATTCAACTGGAAATCACGCTGTAAAATTTCATTAAGATCGGTCCATAATTTACCCTAGGCCCCATATAAACCCTACTTCCGGAAAACAGTTAAGTACGCCTAAAACCGTAAAAAATAACGCTATCATAACAAAATTTGCTACATCAAAGTTTTATAGGACAAGAAATAAAACTATGTAATTAAGTGAAGATCGGTCCATAATTTACCCTAGGCCCATATAAACCCCACTTCCGGAAAACAGTTTAGTACGCCTAAATCCGTAAAAAATAATGCTATCATAACAAAATTTGGTACATCAAAGTTTTAAAAGACAAGAAATAAAACTATGTAATTTCGTGAAGATCGGTCCATAATTTACCCTAGGCCCCATATAAACCCTACTTCCGGAAAACAGTTTAGTACGCCTAAATCCGTAAAATATAACGCTATCATAACAAAATTTGGTACATCAAAGTTTTATAGGACAAAAATTAAAACTATGTAATTTAGTGAAGATCGGTTCATAATTTACCCTAGGCCCATATAAACCCCACTTCCGGAAAACAGTTTAGTACGCCTAAATCCCTAAAAAAAATAATGCTATCATAACAAAATTTGGTACATCAAAGTTGTATAGGACAAGAAATAAAACTATGTAATTTCGTGAAGATCGGTCCATAATTTACCCTAGGCCCCATATAAACCCTACTTCCGAAAAACAGTTTAGTACGCCTTAATCCGTAAAAAATAACGCTATCATAACAAAATTTGGTACATCAAAGTTTTATAGGACAAGAAATAAAACTATGTAATTAAGTGAAGATCGGTCCATAATTTACCCTAGGCCCATATAAGCCCCACTTCCGGAAAACAGTTTAGTACGCCTAAATCTTAAAAAATAATGCTATCATAACAAAATTTGGAACATAAAAGTTTTATAGGACTAGAAATAAGACCGTGAAATTTCGTGAAGATCAGTTCATAATTTACCCTAGGCCCCATATAAACCTCACTCCCGGAAAACAGCTTAGTACGCCTAAAAACGTAAAAAATAATGAAATCCTTCTGCAGAATTTGGGATGATTAGTTCATAGCTTACCATGGCTTTTATATAATTTGTTCTCCTGAAAATCATTTAAGTTCAGCTTAAACTGATATTCTACTTAAGCTTTTTAAAATTGATTTTGATTGTCGGTCAATAATTTTATATAGGTCTAAACCGCAATAAATTTTAATGCGGATGTCTGTTTTGACAAAGATTGTAATAATAAATAGACATCATAAAGATATTACTCCTAAAGCATTCGAAGTGTCGGTGGAGGGTATCAAAGATTCGGCACAGCCGAATATAGCACTCTAACTTGTTTGTAACAAAATTATCAATTGTTTTAGGTGGTGGTTCCACATTTTGATTCATAGCTCTGGTCCTACTGAGCCGATTTTGCTGGATTTCAATCCCAAACTGCTTGGGATAATTACAAGCAATTTGGCACCAAGTTTGTTTATTTCTTTTGAGTTGTTCCAAAGTGAGCGTGTTTTCAACAGGCGGACAGACAGACGGACATAGCTAAATCAACTTAGAATTACTCAAGGACCCAGAATATATATACTTTATGGGGTCTGAGATGAATAATAAAAAAGTTTCACACGGAATGACAAACTTAATATACCCTATTCACAACTACTTGTGGTGGAGGGTAAAAAAGGTTTAAATTAAAAAAAAAAACAAAAAAAAATGTTTCAAAAGATTGATCAAATTGCTATCGAAGCTACTTGGGACAAATTTTGCTAACACCAATAGGTAATAATTATTACCTATTGGTGGTACATGGCTGAGAAAGAACACTGCCTATGCTAAAAATTTACAATTATTTTTTTTTATACATAACCCACTCGTATCACAAAAAGCGACCAAAACTACCTAAAATGAAAAGACATAAAGTTTCTTTTGAGTAAAAAAAAAAAAAAAAAAAAAAAAAAAAAAAACATTCCCGCTAAAAAAAATATAAAAAAAGTTTCAAATTTTAAAAAAAAAAAAAACAAAAATATCAAAAAGTAATTTTAATTTTTGGGAATACAAAATTTTAATTTCAAAAGATTTTGTTATTCGTGCTTAATTCCCTGTTTTTATTCTTGATAAAAACACTTGAAATTTATTGTTGATGGGATAAGCTATTCCTATACGCATTTCACTGGTTGCTTAGGCCAGATCATCAGGAAACTTCATCCATAAAGATTTTAGAAAAACTAAAGATATTAAACCAAATAAAACTGTTAAACGTATAAGACTTATAGCAACAGTTCTACTTGTAATAATATCAAAGTTTAAACAAAACACATCAACAATAAACAGTGGCTTTATCTCATCTTACATCTTACGTGCTTAATTCCCAGTTTTAAGGAATTAAGCACGAATAACAAAATCTTTTGAAATTAAAATTTTGTATTCCCAAAAATTTAAATTACTTTTTGATAATAAACAGGCATGTGCACGGCCTAAAAAAACACTTAATTGACAACATCTTTTGCAAGTTGTTGTTGTTTTTATTTTGTTTTTCTTAACCTACTTACAACTACAATTAATGTTGAGAGAATTTCAACTAATTGTAGTGGGGAATGTAAGATGAGATAAAGCCACTGTTTATTGTTGATGTGTTTTGTTTAAACTTTGATATTATTACAAGTAGAACTGTTGCTATAAGTTTGATACGTTTAACAGTTTTATTTGGTTTAATATCTTTAGTTTTTCTAAAATCGTTATGGATGAAGTTTCCTGATGATCTGGCCTAAGCAACCAGTGAAATGCGCATAGGAATAGCTTATCCCATCAACAATAAATTTCAAGTGTTTTTATCAAGAATAAAAACTGGGAATTAAGCACGAATAACAAAATCTTTTGAAATTAAAAACAAAAATATTTTTTAAAAAGATTGATCAAATAGCTATCTAAGCTACTTAGGACAAATTTGTCAGAAACTTTTTGACCGATCTTGTTGAAAATTTGTGTCTAAACTACTATTTAATAGGACTAAGCTTGGTGCTAATTTCACCCAAATCGGAAGACATCGATTTAAAAATTGGGTCACTTGACATGAAATCCCCCATATACATATGATAATATTATTAAAAAAAAAAAAACATTTTTATTTGCACCTTTGCACTTAAGCAAAAATTGCAGATACATTTAAGAACTCAATGAAAACTAAATGCACAAAACATAACCACCCCGTAGTCAGCGGTACAGCATAAAGACATTTTTGTAACAGTTCTTTTCAATGATGCATTTTGTACACTTTAATTCAAATAACAATTGGAATTGTGGTCAGAAACACCTAATCAAGCGAATTAAAGATAAATTGTTTTATATCCTGTCATCAAATTGACAACAAATTGCAGATAAAATACTATAACGCCTTATTAAGAAATATCTAATTCCGACTAATAAGGTGGAAAGCTTAAGTATTCTAGATTTCAGACATATATAGTTTATAATCAGAATTTGTATAGATTGTAATAGAGCATAGGTGAGAGTTAATTTATGTGAAGAAATCACATCTTACAAAAAATCTATAAAAATTCAGAATATAAAGTATAAACATAGTTCTGAAATTTAGAATACCTAAGCTTTCAACTCTTAAAGTATTAGAGTATCATTTCGATTCTGGCCCATTTTCGGATTCCGAAAGAAGGCCGTTTTTTATTCGATATCTCATAGATCCACTTTCAGCTATGTTCTATTACAAAGGTAGGAGACCAATATGGTCCATTGTGACGCCTTATTTAGAGGTAGGTATGTAAACATGGAAAGTAGGTGAAATAAAGAGCGAAATAATAATACAGATAAAAAAAGATAGATACGGCCAACTTCAAGTTAAAAAGAACTTATAACCTCTCTCACCCATAAACTCAAGAGTTTTTAACGAAGTTCTTAATAACATAATATTTCTTTATTTTTTATAATACATTTATTTCATTACATTTTTTAGTTACGTAAATTAAGTTAGTATAAAGAACTGATTTTTAAATTTCTTAATAAATGAATTTATTTAGTATAAGAGAAAACATTATAATATGTATATGAGAGAATCAACCAGGTAACGGACAATAATGTTTAAAGTATTTGTGAGAGAGTGCTCTCCTACTATTGCCTTCGTTCAGAGTACTCATGAGATTTACTTTTTCTCTGACTATTACAACTTACGTTAGCATGGTATACTGGCTATTTATGCCCGCAATTTCAATAAATAGATATCTAGCTGTATGTATAGGTTTCTATGTATGTATAGGTTTCTATGATTTTCATAATTTTAAAACGTATTTCTTACCTACGGGTTAAAGAGTAATGTATTTTACACTAGCGATTTCCGATAGTTAATTCACTAAGGTAAAATTAACGTTTAAATTTCCAAAATTGTGGTACCGGATAGGTAAATAGAACTGTTAGGTACGATAACGACTAGATATCTGTTTTAAGAAATTACGGGAATAAGTCGTTGTTCCCTAAAACTACTTTAGTTAAGCTTATTTGTCGAGGTATTTGGACAGTTGGCACAAGTATTGCAATAGCTTCGCCAGCAGCCAAATGTACAGAATAAAGCTTAGCTCAGTGTAGTAGTGCACAGGGTTTATACTGGTTGTAATTTCCATAGATCCTAGGTACATTGATAGCAGTGCACGGTGTTACTATTGGTTTTAACAGCCATAGTACTCAGGTATGTTAGTAGAAGTACACTGGGAATTGACTGGTAGAAATGACCACCGTTCCCATGTGTTGTAGCTACTAAATACATTAACAATACCATTTAAATGAATATGCACGGACTTATTAAATTAAATTAAATTCCCAAAAATTACTTTGATAATAAACAGGCAAGTGCACGGCTTAAAAAGCTGAAACTGGCAACATGTTTTATTATTTAAAGCAGGTTGTTTTTGTTTTTATTTTGTTTTTTCTTAACTTACTTACAACTACAATTAATGTTGGAAGAATTCCAACCAATTGTAGTGGGGAATGTAAGAAAAGATAAACTCACTGTTTATTGTTGATGTTTTTGTTTAAACTTTGAAATTGTTAATATCTTTACCCAGCAAAAACTTACATTGAAAAGTAATGAGTTAGAAAGCTAATATAACGACTCTTCACTACTTACACATTGGCATTTTAACTCATTATTTGAACACGTGATGTCATTGGAGGCAAGTACTTACCACCCTCGCTTACAAATAGGGAGTTAAATAAGTTATTACCACATTCGCTTACAAATAGGGACTTAAATAACTTATTACTCCGATGTCACCAAAATTACAACTAACATGTAATGACTCTAAAAAAAATTTTTTTTTTATTTTTTTTTCTATATTTTCTTATTTAATTTTTTTTCTATTTTTTCTTATTTTATTTTACTTTGTTTTATTTTTTTTCTGTCTCTGGTGGGATTCGATCGCGCAACCTCAGTGCTGATAGACTAGCTCACTACCAGCTTGTCTACTGGGGCAGTGTAGTTTTTGCATAAAAAAACTATGTTATTTACTCAATTAAGAGCGTAAATATGAGATTAAATTGTCAATAATAACAATAAAAACGTTGATTGAAAGTGGATTGAAAGTTTTTGTTTCATTACTATAATTACATTTTTATTTTCATAATGAAAATTTAAATTTCTGAAGGCAATTTTTGAAATATGTATGTTGCTTTTATAAAAAAAATTTTTTAATTCATCAAATTAATGGCATACATGTAACATTAGATGTATGAAATTATTAAATCTTAAATTTTTTAATTTTCAATTAAACATTTTTTTTAAGGAAACTATAATTTTGTATTAATTTATGAATATAGTTATGTTTGTATGTTTTTTTGTTTAACTTGGACAAACTTAAGTTTTCATATATCCAATGAAAATTTTTAACGTAATTACGAAATCCAATGAAGCGATTTTAACGAAAATACTTCATTATAACTATGAAATTCCATTTAGACAATGAAAATGTTCATTTACCCAAGGAAATTTTTTTTATGAAAATGATTCATTAAATATATGAAGCATTTTTCTTTCAGTGTAATAAAAAAAAAACAAATTGTAAGAATAAATATTTAAAACCAATTTGTTTAGATTTGAAAAAAATTAAACGGTAGATGCATTTTATTATGAATGAATTATAAATTTCGTTAATCAACTCATACACAAGTACTTAGGTATCAGATTAAACTACTTCTATGTAATGCAGATGGTATGAAGTAGTCATTGAAAAGTAAGTTGTTCAGTAATGGCAAGTCATTACCAAGTTTTTGCTGGGAAGTTTTTCTAAAATCCTTGGATGAAGTTTCCTGACGATCTGGCCTAAGCAACCAGTAAAATGCGCATAGGAATATCTTAGCCCATCAACAATAAATTTCAGTGTTTTTATCAAGAATAAAAATTGGGAATTAAGCACGAATAATAAAATCTTTTAAATTAAAATTTTGTATTCCCAAAAATTACTTTGATAATTTAGAAAAAAATAAACAAATAGGCGCCTAAGGCTCTCTTGAAGGAAGGTATGAGCCTTGAAAGGGCAGGTGAGCTGTGCATAAAGCCTATAAAGTAGGTCCGTAACGAGATTTGCGACTTGGAAATTCCTAGAAAGAGGGGGCAATCAGATGGTTCCTCGCCGGATAAACCCAACCCTCCCAAACGAGCCACATCTATCGCCAACAAAATCAGTGAAAATTCCTCTGGTGTAGAAGTACAGGGAAATGGTTGACGTTGTAAGGTTGGGAGTAATTCCACCGGACTTCCCGACATACGTTTGGCCAGAGAATAATTTATCCAAACTGCGGTCCTGGACAAACTTGTGGAGCTCAAGAAGGGGAGCGCAAAACCACAGTTTGCAGGCTGCAGTTTTAAATCAGGATGGCTCACCTTTAATTGCAAGGGCGAAAAGTCAGCAGAATGTGTAAGGGAACATGTTCCCTCACTAAAATCCTGGAAGTATGCCGTGATGAAAGAAGTATCTGAGGAAGAGGTACCAAGGCCTGAAATATTCATTGCATATTTCCCCAAAAAGCCCGACAAACACGATTCTGTCACTCATTGAAGAACGACCTCTCTGCCGAGTTGTGAAGAGTGCTGAATTGGGTCAACAAACGAAGCGTTGCGGATATAATCATTGCCATTTATCCTAACTCGGCTTCCATACTCAAGCAGAAAAATCACCATATTGGCTACGGGTGCGGAACAGTTTACATAAGGCCCACTAATAGTCAAAACGGGACAGTGAATGACGTACCCAGAAAGAAGTCAGGTGACAAAGTTGGACAAACTAGGTCCCCCACTGGGACCGGGCAAAGTTCATACGGATGGTGTGTCGAAAAACGGCCACAAAACCCCTAGCGTAGCCCCGTAATGCTCGACGGGGCAAACCTTAACCGGGATAAAACATCTACGGGTCGTACGAAGGAAACATACAGTAGACCGAGAAAGGGTCACTTCTCCATCGCAGAGAAAGCGGTGTTACTTGGCTCCAACCGCGGTAGAAATATGGCGGGGAGAAACAGGAGAAAATAATGTACCCAGCCGCCACAAAAAATAATATGGGTACTAGGCATCTTAAATGCCTTCAGGTGAACCTACACCTCGCCATGGCAGCCTCCGTAGGTTCAACACAAACCTCCTGGATGTTCATCCAGGAACCATGGGACCATTCAAAGGCTCCACAACGACCAAGGCAGATAACGCTCCTATACCTGAGGTCACTGAGCTGGTATCTTATTGCCAAAAACGTGGCCTCGGTTGGATCATTGGCTGTGATGCAAACTCCCACTACACCGTATGGGGCAGTACGGATATCAACAAACGATGTGAGTGCTTACTTGAATATATCTGTATGAATAATATATTTGTGGCAAATAGAGGCGATGAGCCCACTTTTAAGAACGTTTTTAGACAGGAGTTCTTAGATCTCACACATACTAGTAGCAATCTTTCTCATGCCATTAAAAATTCGTAAGTATCGATTGACATTTCGTTGTCGGACCATCAATATCTGATCTTTGACATCGAATGCTCCTCGTCGTATGTTCAAACCTATCGCAATCCTTGGCTCTCAATGAGGACCTGTCCGATGGAATAATTGTGAGTTCTAGGGACATCAATTTTGAATCCATTATGCTTTGTACGAATATCCGTCGGGCATATCAGACTAAGTCGCCAATGAAGACCACTTGAGCTCCTAATGCCGACCCACTTTCTGGGATCTCTGCCCTTTTCGTCACCAAGAATGGCCGCCCTCGGCGTCGAAAAGGAATGTCAGGTTGGTGGGCAGAATCTTCTTACGTTGCAATTAACTTTGCTCTCACAAGGAAAGGTGTTCCAGTTTTTATAGGAAACTGGATAGGGGAGATGCTGGCATCAAGCTGGATCTGTTGGTCATCTATGAGCTTTTGGAGATTCGTAATGATCTGGGCTTCCGAACTTATGGCTATGCTGACGATCTAGTTATTGCTGTGACTGGATTTGATGACGCTACGATTTCGGAAAGATGCAGCGGGCCCTGGACTTGACACTTGGTTGGTGCAGAGACTATTACGTACCATTCACCAGACGGACAATCCTGAGGCTTAAGGAACCGGTTTTAGACGGTACGGTTGTCGGATTCTCCAACGAGGTGAAATACTTGGGGATTATTCTGGATACAGCTCTTAATTGAAACGCTTAGTTATCCCATGTCACCAGAAGGGCAACCAGGGCAATATGTGCCTACCAGACAGAGAACCTCAAATCTCACTATTTTTGTGCATTTATTCATACGCTAAAATTTACAATAACTCTATACATGCAAAACAAAGTTCAACGTTGGTAATTTTTTTTTCCTTTCGTACACATTTGATATTTTCATTTATTCGTTTTTTATTGAAAGTGCTTTATTTGCATTTTTGTTGCTCACGCAATATAACACAACTGAGTAAATTCAAAAGAGCACATTCTCTATTCTTTTGTTTACATTAACAACAACAACAATAAACAACGATGAGACGCTTTTTCAAAATTAACAACAATAAAAACAACAATAACAAAAATACATTGTACCTACTACTACTACTACTGTACTTTTTGTTTCTATGGAAATTGTGTGTACCTACATAAGTATGTGTGTTTAGTTTCATTTAAATTTTTTTTTTCTTGTACTACATAGTTAATGCTGCATAAATACATGAGTAATGATTGTTTGATTTCTGGCTCTTTCGTTTGTATTTTTTGTTTCTTTACCAAACAATCATTTGCGCTCAGAACACTTAGAATCTTTATAAAAAAAAACGAAGGCAACGATTGTATAGATAACAAAGCACGATGTGCGTTATTTGAATGACTGCAAACCAGCAGCGAATATTTGCGGTTGCGCTAGTTTGACTGTATGACCCGTAAACGAGTGTATTTGTTGTCATGTATTAAATGCGATTTTTTTTCAAATGTACAAAGCCATTCTCTGCTACCAGAGACTATTCGCGAAGACATGGGTGCTAATAAGGCGTTTCCACTTACATGTTTTGGGCCACAAAACTAGTTTTTCAGCAAAACAAGTGTTTTGGTACTTGTTTTCCCATACATTTTTCATGTTCGAAAAACTCAAACAAGAACTGGTTTTTCTCCAAAACATGTCGAAAATCATGAATACAACACTGGGTTATCTATTATTGGTGATTGACAATTTCGAAAAAAGTGTCATATATATTTACCAAAATATCAAGACTTATTAAATAGGTTTATGCAACTGTCCAGCTGATTTATTTGTTTGCAGTGTAAAAAAATAATATAATATAATAAAAAGGTAGTAAGTTATGTGCTTTTATAATACAAATATATGTACTTATATTTGTGTATTAAAAACAAACAAGAAAATTTCATGTTAAAGAAAAATAAAATTTTTTTTTTATTTTCGAATTTATTCTTTGAGCTAAATTTCAGTTAAATTCAGTTACGCCATCCTCATATGCGCTGGGGAATGTCTGGGGAGGAGGGCAAGGGGACTGAGATTATTTATAATGCCGGCGCTCTCAGAGCACTTTCTTCTTTGGAAGTAAGGTCCGGGTTGGTTATGGACTGTTTTGTGACTCGTAACGACCTGGGGAAACACATTGGCCATGATAGGGGTCGTTGGATAGGGGTCGTTGTCTTTTTATTGGCCCTGAGCCTTTCTTTGACGTCCCTGCTGGTTACATTTGGGGGAACCTCCGAACTTGGTTTGAACGTGAATGCCTTCACAATTGGACGTCGGCCTCTGTGTTAAGACAGTGGCAGATCAAGCTACTTCTACTTGGGAAGGGGGAACTCAGGCTCAGGGAACTCAGGCTGATTGTTGTTGTTGGACTGTTTACGGGACTCTGTGGTCTCAGATACCATCAGTTTATTATGGGTTGATAACAAGTTTTGCAGATTTTGTGGGGTTGATGACTAGACGTCAGAGCATCTGCTTTGTTACTGTCCCACCTTGTAGACTTCTAGGCGGAAATTTTTCGGGGGAATATGATGTGCCCAGCTGAAAAAATTGATCTTCCACCAGTCAGGATAATTGGCTTTGTAGGTAGCCTGAACCTGGCGTGGCTGCACAAAAGATCCACTGGGTCGCGGTGCTTATGGCCTTCTTTTTATACATCAGATACATCCTACAGCGGCTCACAGCTTATTTTATGCGCATTTTTTTAAAAGGAACTTTAAAAAAAACTTGGAATCATTTTTAAGACAAGACGCTTTTATTTAACAAACAAAAATCATCTATTGCAAAAATTTACTTTTCAACCATTTAAAACTAAAAAAAACAAAAAATTTTACTTATTTTTATCTCACAGCTTATTTAATGCAGTTTACTTCCTTCTGTAACGGTACCAGAATGCAACTTCGTTGTTTTTCCTGTCATTCTTTTTTTAATCTAGAAATGTGTTTCGTTGAATTTAAAGTTTGATTTTGGAACATGAAGTGTAAGCTAATAAAATTTAAAAATGAGTCGGCGTACAACGATAGAGCAGCGAGAATTGGTTTTAAATCATTTTAAAAATGGCCACTCGCAGCGAAAAAATAGCAGAAATGGTCAATATTAATGTTTCCACAGTTCATAAAATCATTGAGCGCTTTATCAGTGAAAATCGGGTTCATAACAAAGGCAGAAAAGCACAGAAAAAAAATTTTTATGAACATGACGAGCGACATATTTTGCGAAAAATAACGGCAAACCCAAAGCTCTCAGCTACAAAATTGACTCCCGAAGTTAAAGCTGACCTGGGCAAACAATGTTGCGTGGAAACTGTTCGGCGGGTCTTGTGCCAACATCATTTTAATGGCAGAGTTGCACGCAAGAAATTAAATTTTTCAAAGAAGCACGTTTCAAAGGAACCAGCGTTTTAGAATTCGGCCATCTTTGCCGATGAATCTAAGATTAACCTCTTTGGTTCAGATGACATGTCGTATGTATGGCGGAAACCAAAAACAGAACTCCACAAAGAAAACCTAAAGGGAACAGTGAAGCATGGGGGTGGCAGTGTCATGGTTTGGGCATGCATGTCGGCTGCTGGTACTAGAAAATTAACATTTATTGAAACAACCATGCACAAATTTAAGTACCTTCAGATACTTAAGGACAACTTGTTGGAAAGTGCTGAGAACCTTGGTATAAAATCAGATTTTCGATTTTACCAGAATAACGATTCTAAGCATAAATCGGGTATTATTCAAGCTTGGCTGATATATAACTGTCCACATTTGATGACACCGCCAGCACAGTCGCCAGACCTTAACGTTATAGAAAATTTATGGTCATTATTAGAAAATAACATAAGGAAACACAAAATTTCTAGCAATAACGATTTAAAATACGCTCTTTTGACAGAGTGGGCAAATATTTCGCCAGATATTACACAAAAACTGGTCGTTTCTATGCCAAATCGTCTTAAATTTCTTATAGATAATAAAGGTCATCACACCAAATATTAAATTATGTAGTTTCCAGTTTTTTTCTTCTGAAACCCATAAGTGGCTATTGTATGCAGCTGTGAGAAGAAAAAAGAAGTGTTTTTTTTTTTTTTATTATTTGTAATATATTGAAATGTTAATTTTTGAGATAAAAGAATTTTATTGATAAATAATTCCCCGGGAGTTTTGCATTATCCCATTTTTACAATTGAATTTACATAGAAAAAATTGGAGAAGGGAGAAAACTCCCGGGGAAATTTTTATTCATAATTGGTATGATACATATTTTTCTATTTTAAAACAATTTTCGAATCGGTTCATTTAGTTAAAATACCGGTATTTACCGTTATAAAAGTTTTTCTACCGGTGTAAAAATAATTTAATACCGATAACGAAACTCTTTTCGGTTGTTAATCTTGCTATATATGTATATCAGTGATACCGTTTGGTTACATTTCTTATATTTTTCGTAACTTTTGAAGGTCCGTCGTAACATGTACATTTTTGTTATATATGGCCAAATTTGTTTAACTTTTGGTACATGGTACTTGATTCGTTAATAACGAAAAGAACTGCCCGTCTTTGAATTTTGTTTAATGTTTACACTAAGCTCAAATATTTGACAGTTTTTGTTTGTTAAAACAGTTGGCAAATAGTGTCAAATAAAAAAAATTAAATCATGTTTGCCATGCGTTCACACTTACACAAATATTTGCATCAAATAATTATTTAATGAAAGTGTTCAAACATTAAAATATATTTTACAAATAGTAAAAATGAGCGCAGAAGCTAATTTATTTGTTATATTCTGTGGAGCAGCAAAAACTGGAAGACAGTGGGTAACGGGAACATGGCTAAAATTTGCGAAAAATTGCAAACTTAGATACAAACCCTAAAATATATGTATTTGAAATTGCTTAATCGGATGAAAAACAAAAAAAAAAATATGCAAAAATAGCGAAAATTCGCGAAAAATTTAGATTTTTCAAACATGCCATAAAATTTATTAAAAGTGCCTAAAGATATAAGGAAAGGTAAAACTTGCTAAATTAGCGGAAATTTGCAAAAAAAAATTGCTGATAGCGGTATGATAGCAAAGCCTAATAGTTATTAAAAATCGTAAAAGCTGTAAAGATTCACAGGAAAAATCGCTTCTTCGCGAGCATGGCTAAAATTCGCGAAATATTGCAAACTTGGAAACATACCCAAAAATTTATTTGAAATCGTTTAAAAAAACAGATTGTCGGTAAATAGCAAAACAAAATGTTTTTTGCAAAATAAGCGAAAATTCGTGAAAATTTTTAATATTACAAACAAGCCATAAAATTGATTAAAAGTCCCTAAAAGTATAAGGAATGGCAAAAATTCGGTAAAAATTGCCAAAATAGCCAAAATTTGCAAAAATTTGCTAATAGCGGCATGATAGCAAAGCTTAATAGTTATTAAAAATTGTTAAATCTGCAAAGAATCACAAGAAGAAATCGCTTCTATCACGAACATGGCTAAAATCCGCGAAAAATTGCAAGCTTGGAAACAACCCCTAAAATTTATTTGAAATCGCTTAATCGGTAAAAAAAAAAAAAATGTCGGGGAAAACAAAAAAAAAAAAAATTGGCAATAGCGAAAATTCGCGAACAATTTTAGCATATCAAACAAAACCATAAAATTTATTAAAAGTGCCTAAAAGTAAAAGGAATGGCAAAAATTCTATAAAAATTCCTAAATTAGCGGAAATTCGCAAAAATTTGCCAATAGCGGTATGTTAGCAAATTTATGAAAAGGCTCGTTGGGCCGAGCTTAACGAATTTTACCGGCATTTCAACTGGAAACTTTGTTTCCTTGATGATAATGTTGATGCCGCTACAAAAATGGTCGTAAATGTAATTTTGCTTGGAATGAAACTTTTTATTCCCTCGAAGCAAATTTCGGTTAAACCAAAACTTAAGTGTTGGTTTTACCAGACGTGCAAAAATGCAGTCAGATCCAGAGAGGAGGCGTTTAGTAGTTGGCGTTTGAATAAAAACGCAACTACTGATCACCTACGAAAGAAGGCAAGATCTAAGTGTGCCAAAGTACTTAGACGAGAAATATTTCTACACGAACAGCGTCTTCGTGCTAAGGTCCTTGCTGCTCCTCGGGGCAGTAAGACCTTTTGGTCCTTCGTTAAAAGAGTAAGGGACAGTGCTAGTTCTTCTATCCCAGCGCTTTTAAAGGACGACCAAATATTTACTGACCCGGTTGATAAAGCCAACCTCTTGGCTGAACTGTTTGCAAGTAATTCGTTCTTGCCCCAAGAAGGGTGAGGCTACTAACCCTGACAATTACCGACCAATCGCAATTTGTTCTTCGCTCTCGAAGGTGATGGAGAGCATGGGTAATTACCATCTTGTGAAATATCTGGAGACAAATTCACTTCTCAGTGACAGACAGTGTGGGTTTCGTGGTGGCCGATCTACAGGAGACCTGTTAGCGTTTCTTTCAGAACGTTGGTGTCGGTCCATTCACCGCTTTGGTGAATGCAAAGTGGTTGCTCTAGATATTTCCAAGGCGTTTGATCGGGTGTGGCATGGTGCGCTTGTGTCAAAGCTTATTTCTTTTGGTGTCGGTAATGATTTCTCTCGATTTATATCGAGTTTCCTCAGTGATCGCACTATACGTGTTGTTATAGATGGGATTGCATCAAACGAGTTTCAGCTTAATTCAGGGGTACCGCAAGGTTCTGTCCTTTTTCCTACGCTATTTCTTATATTTCTTAATGACCTTCTTGGTCATACTTCAAATCCTATCTACTCTTTTGCAGATGACAGCAACATTTGTCATTCATATTCCTTCGATCGTAGGCCAAGCCTTGTTGAGATTGGGGGCAAAAGGCAGACCAACTATGACATCTGTATTAATGGGTGGCATTGATATTGAGGAATCGGATACTCTTGATGCTCTGGGCATGAGAATACAGTGCGATGTCGGCTGGAATAAACATGTTTTTAAAGTGTCGAAAGAGGCTGTTACGCCTTTGGATGTTTGATGATAATCAATCTCTAAAACGATAAGACATTTTATGCGAAGCCACCATAATCCAACGCACTAACACACGCACACAAATGGTCATTACTAGCAGTAAATAAACTGATGTTTACACAGTCTCAAGTAACGAAGTATGGGATGATGGAAGGTTCTTTACTTAAAAGAATTCTTTGTTTATATTAACTATAAACAAAGACGGTCTTAAACTTATTCATTGAATAAGTTGCCTTTACAGTCTTTTAGTTACTTACGATTTTATGGATACGTAAGCAGAATATGTTTATAAGCACATGCAGAATAAGTACTTTTGAGATGGTACGATATTCGTCTCATATTCCATAAAATGACAATTCTATTGTAAACATACATACTTTTGAACTGGTATGTACATTCCGGGAATCATGTGATCAATACAATACACACATACTGTTAGTAGAGCATGTATGTTTGTGAGATATATTTATGTATATAAATATAAATAAAACATAAATAAGCCTTTGGCTTAACAAGGCATTCAAGTGTTTAGGTTTTTTAAAACGGTGCAAGACTTACTTCACTTCATCCGATCTCCTTACTATCTATACCACCTATATCCGACCGAAGATGGAATACAACTCCCATATATGGGCAGGGGCTTCAAAGTCTATTTTGAACCTTCTGGACCGTGTACAAAGGAGGGCGGTGAAGCTCATCAATGACAGTAGGGTATCCAACTCTATTGACTCATTGGAGCATCGTCGGAATGTGGGTTGTGTGACACTTTTCTATCGATATTACCAATGGAGGTGTTCCACTGAGATAAGTGAACTTATTCCACCCGCCCGAGTATTTCTTCGTAATACTCGCTCATCCAGTGGATCACATCCGTTTGTAGTAGATTGTCCTGTGTTTCGCACAACGCATTATGGAGAAAATTCGTTTTTCAGTCGAACTATCCATATGTGGAATAAACTTCCCGCGGAGGTCTTCCCCGGTACTTATAATTTATTAAGATTCAAGACAAATGTCCACAAACACTATTCCCTCTTTCCTCCTTCCCAAACCTTATTTTCCCGATCAACACAATGCACTGCATATATAGGGGGCATCCCCTGAGTGTTGGTTTATCGTTAAAAAAAAAAGTCTAATAATTATAAAAAATCTTTAAAACTGTAAAGAATCCGAAAATTTACAGGAAAAATTGCTTCTATAGGTAACATGGCTAAAATAATTTGTTGTTGTTTGCTCTTACAAGTTTTACTAAAATATTTGATTTGTTTGTGTTCACATTGGACAAATATTTGTTTGCCGGCAAATACTTTTATTTGCTCAAAACCAGCTGTTATTTTATTTGACAGTCAAAAATATTTTGTGTTCAGACTACGTTGGTGAAATATTTCATGGGTGCTATCAAATATTTCATCAGTCTGAACGTACCTTAGCTTGATTTCTTTAAACAACATTAAAGCATTGTTATAAAATTGTTTATTAATATTTACAATATATGTATATAAAAAAAACCTCTCCTGTATCGACATCCTAGTATTATCAAATAAAAATACAAATACACCTACATATTTCTATCTTCTTAGACCTTAAACGATTAGAAAGTGTTCCTTGCAGTATTTTATGTTAGGGGTTTAGATACTGAGTACTGAAAATCGGTATTTCGTATAAACAACATAAAAATATCACTTTATAAAAGTGAAAATTAATTAAAACCTTATTTTTAAGTTATTACTTACTGTTAGAGGTGAGACTTGTGATGTTAACATTAGACCATAGATGATTTTTAAGAAGTTCAAGTACTTCAGCAAATCCAGTAGGTTCCTCATTATTTATATTTACGCTTAAATCAATAACATTTAAATCGAATTTACACTTGCTCTTCACTTTGTCGTATGTTAACCCATGTAAACTTTTTTCATTTAAATTTCGTGTAATTAAAGTTGAAACTCCTATATCGTTATCTTTTACAAATTTTATTAAGTTATCCAGTTCAGAAAGAAAATGCAGCTGAAATTAATTATTAACAATTAGTTAGCATGATTTACATGTCGTCATCTTAAATGCAAACGGACGTAACTACATTTTTATTTTTACAAGAGAAACAAAATCAATAACAATCAGGTTTTCTTGGTGTTTGAACTTCTTTAATAAAGACGCCAATCAGAAACTTAATTTCGAATTTTTGTGTAGTTACATCCGTTTGCATCTTAATAATAATACAACGTTTAATAAGTAGAATATTCTAAGAATTTTTACAGTACATAGAGTTACAAAATAAACTCCAAAAAAAAGTTATTGTTTTTAACGTTTTCAATCTTGTTTAACTTTATTGATGTCAAAGCAAATGAGGGGTTGAAAAGCAAAGGGGTACAATACAATGTGCCAAAATAAAACTTCTGAGTTCAGTACACGCTCGGAAATTCGAACCACTTTGTTTTTAGGGCGATTCGAATTTCCGAATTATTCGAATTTCTGGACGGGTTTTTTACACAAAAATTTAGGTAAATTTGACCATTACAATATAAAAAACTATTCTTTTTTTAATTTTAGTTTATTTAACATAAAAACTATAAAAAACTTAACGAAATATAACAAAAAATAGCAATGCAGTTAATTTGACTTTATTTAGTATGTGTAATACTAACACCAAAAAACTGACTTTTAAACTCTAACAACATCTGTAAATCATCTTTTAAAATGGGATTCCCCTTTTTATTTTGTATTTGGCAAAACTGAATTGTCAAAATTTTGGTGTTCACAATAAAAAGAAAAAAACCACTCGGAAATTCGAATTTTGGATTCTAATTTTAGAGCGCCAAATGTAACGAAAACACTGATTCGAATTTCTGGAAATTCTAATTTCTGAGAGTTCGAATCTCTGAGCGTCTACTGTATTTAGATTGGTGGCATGTCATAACGTCCAGTGACACAGGGTTCATGGCTAAAATTTTCTTTAAAAATAGTTTTGTTGTTTTTTCTCAGGGTGTATATATTTAATATATCGGGCATGTTCTGTAAATCACAAGATTTCAAATCACTTGTGATTTTAAAATCACAATTGTGATTAATGGGTGTTTTGAAAACAACAAAAGCTTTAACTTAGTTAAAAATTGTGAAAACAAATAAGCAAGTAATTTTAAATCGTCGGCCACGTAGCTGACTGGTTTAAAATCACAATTATGAAAAAAGCTTTTTGTCCAGAGCACATTTTTTGTGATTTCAAATCAGTTTCACAAAAAGTGATTTCCAGAACATGCCTGTATAGCGAAATCACTTTTGGCCGCAAGGATTTTCTCCTCTATGGTATAACAAATCTCGGCTGCGCTAACTTCAGTGTCTTGGTATTTGTGGTAATTGTGGTTGTGCCATGTTGTTAAACACAACTTTTTTTTTTAATTCAGAAAAAGTGTTTTTTTAATATTTAATCCGAAAGAAATTTTCATTGCACAAAAACTATCAGCGATAATGACCTGCTTGCTTTTTTGCTAGGTTGGTAGTCTTGTTATCTTTAAAAAGGTAATATTTGCGACTGTTGTGTTATTTATATTTGAGATGTTAGGACATATTTTCTAAACTACTATATTTTTGTCAAATTTCAACTTTAGTAGAATAGAACTTTTGCGGACCAAAAGGGACCAAGAAGGTGAAACCACTGATGGAAAGGTGAAAGTGTTTTTTTTAGCCCTGTATATACTCTTGTACCCGTCTGTTTAACACTTTTTTAATTTAAATGAAATTACTCAAAAAAAATTTTTGAAACTACTATATTTATGTCAAATTTTAACTTTAGTAGAATAGAACTTTTGCGGACCAAAAGGGACCAAGAAGGTGAAACCACTGATAGAAAGGTAATTTTAACCCTTATGTGTGTGGACAGGTACCTGTGTACCTATTGCGTTTTCAAATCGAAATTTTTTATATAAGATTTTAGTCTACAATTCTACAATTTCATGAGAACTCCTAACTTTTTGTTATTATTATATTTTCATAGCTGTTTATATACAATATGAGTTGGGGTGGGTGCGTGGCATACCAATTTGCTTTTTGCACCCTTAATAGGGTGAATAGGTACCTGGGTACCTGTATACGTTTTATATTACAAATTTTTTTTTTTTGGGTGTAGGATTTTAAAAAATATATGAAAAGGAGGAAACCAGAGTAAAATTCTAATATTATATCATTAACCATCGATTGTTTGTACAATACAAGACAAAAAATTAGATTTCTCATACAATTTCCATGAAGGTACCCAGGTACCTATCCACCCTATAGAAGGTGTTTTATATTACAAATTTTTTTTTTGGGTGTAGAATTTTAAAAAATATATGAAAAGGAGAAAACCAGAGTAAAATTCTAATATTATATCATTAACCATCGATTGTTTGTACAATACAAGAAAAAAATTAGATTTCTCATACAATTTGCATGAAGGTACCCAGGTACCTATCCACCCTATAGAAGGTGTTTTTTTTCCACACACATAAGGGTTAATGAAATTACTCAGAAACAATTTTTTTTTTTTAATTGTTTTTACAATTTTTTTTATTCCGCTAAAATGTTTGCAGAAGTAACAGAAATCATGTGCTATTGTCTTAAAAAAAAAAATTTTATGATATAGGGAAAATTTATCGTGATCGAATGTTACAAAATCAGAAAAACGTATAGATACCCTGACTCATCCTTATCCGTTACGTGGGAGACAACAAAAATCGCTGGACAACTGTAGCGATAGATCTAAGAGGATAGATTGCGAACCAGCTCTTGACGAGTACGGACGTGTATCAGTGAGTAACAAAAAAAAATAATACAAAATTGGAAGTGAAAAAAAATATTTGCCGTTGGTGAAAAAAAAAAAAAAATATTTGTAATAGGTGAAAAAAAAAAGAACAATAACTAGTGTGCCCGAAGAGATTTGTGAATGAGCCTCACAAATACTCCCAATACAAATAGCAGAAATGCTTATATTGTGGCAAGCTCCCCGAGCGTGAGCAATGAAAACATTCGATACCCAGAATTAAAAAAAAATTATTTAAGTGCAAAAATTGCCAGCGCAACTGGTTTTCCATACAGCAATTTGAGTTCAAGTGTGCCCAACCTGAGCAAGTGTGTTGATCCGACCGTAAATGTGGTTCAAAGTGTGAAGTCGTCTGACCAGAGGAATAATAACGAAAAACCTGGAACATCACGATTTGCATTAATAAATACAGCAGCTGTGCCAAAAAAAGCTACTAAAGTGCAAACGGGCATGGACAGATATATAACAATAACTAAGAGAAAGGCTAGCCCTAGGTCCAACCAACAGGAACGCATGGCCAAACAATACAAAGGCTCTAACGTAGTCTCTTTGCCAACAAATGGTAACAGATTCTCTGTACTATCCATACCTGACGATGAAGAAGCAGAATCAGCTAATGGGACAGCCACTAAAGAAGTTAAACCGCCACCTATCTATCTGCGGGAGCAAACATCAAATAGCATAGTCAATATGTTGACTCAACTTGTAGGTAAGAATAATTTCTACGTCGTTTCTATACGACGCGGGCAAATTCAAGAGACCAAAATTCAAGCCAGTACAGAAACGAACTTTCGTATTATATCAAGACACCTGGACGCAGAAAATAAAAGTTACTATACATACCAATTAAAAAGTGCTAAGGGATTGATTATTGTCATAAAAGGCATAGATAGTTCTGTTCCTACAGAGGATATAAAATCTGCCGTAGAGCAAGAGGGGTATGAGGTAAAATCTGTGCATAATATTTTGAACAGGAATAAAGTTCCTCAACCACTGCACCGCATTGAGATATCGTTTGATTCAGCGGTTCTCAAAACCAAAAATTCAGTTCATCCCATATACAACTTGCGCTACCTACTCAACAGAAGAATGACTGTTGAGGAGCCAATAAAACGAAAGGGTCCCTCCCAATGCACAAACTGTCAGGAATATGGGCATACAAAATCATATTGTAAATTGCCTCACGTATGTGTGGTTTGTGGCGACGCTCATAAAACCGCCGAATGTAATCGTTCTAAAGCTGACCCGAATGTTAAGAAATGCAGCAACTGTGGCGAAAATCACACGGCAAACTATAGGGGTTGTAAAGTCTTCTTGCATTTATTAAAACCTGCTTTAGTTCAAAAATATACTCACTCCCAATATGGTCCGTAACATGCGCCCAGCCAAGCCGCTGGCTCAATTGCTAGTACTACACAAACAAACAAACAAAACCAATCATATGCCCAAGTCCTAAAAGGAAACCCTAATGCGAAAAATCTCCCGAGTACTTCCAACGCAAAGCAACCTCCGTACGCTAATGTTCCTAGGGAAGGTCTACAAATGCCTACCTCAATTGAAAATTTAATTCAAACTATGAATAACTTCATGGCCACTATGCAGAACATGTTTCAGGAAATGATGCGAAACCAGAACATGCTCCTGCAAGTTCTACTCAACAAAAAATGAACCAGTTAAAAATATGTTTCTGGAATGCAAACGGGTTATCCCAACATAAACACGAAGTTGCAAACTTTCTTCATAGGCATGAAATCGACGTACTTCTTGTCTCTGAAACACACTTTACTCATAAAAACTGCTTTAGGGTAAATGGTTACCTTACGTATGACACAAAACATCCCAGCGGACGAGCTTGTGCTGGCACAGCCATAATTGTGCACAAACACATCAGACACTTACCATTGCCAGAGTTCGAAGAAGATTGTATCCAGGCCACATCTATAAATCTTACTGATTTCAAACTAACGTTAACATCCGTTTATTGTCCCCCGAGGCACAAAATTCTACACGATAAATTTCTCAACTTCTTCTCCACATTGGGCCAGAAATTCATTGCTGCTGGCGACTACAACGCTAAACATACATTGGGGCTCCAGACTTATTAGTCCTAGAGGTAATCAGCTATATAATACCGTAACTGCAAATAACTTTGATGTGGTATCGAGTGGTGAGCCTACCTATTGGCCAACCGACTTCAACAAGCTACCAGACCTTATTGACTTTGCTGTTATCAAAAACATCAAGCGCGATCAGGTACTAGTTAGTTCCTCCTATGATCTTTCGTCTGATCATTCACCTTCAATCCTCATTTTAAAAGGTAACTCTGACGCCGCAGCTGCAAACTGTATTTCCTATCCAAACGGAAACACAAATTGGTTAAAGTATAAAATGTATGTGAGCTCTCACCTATCACAGTGCATTTCCCTAAAAAATTCATCTTACATTCAAATAGCTGTCGACCGATTTACAGAAGTCTTGGATGCTGCAGCAAGAAATGCAACCCCAATCAAGCGGACAATTAAACGTGCTCCTTACAATACATCGACGGATATAAAGACCCTTATCAGAGAAAAAAGGAAGTTAAGAAGACAATGGCAAACAAGTCGTTCCCCAATCACTAAGGCCCAACTACAATTATGCCTGACAACTCTTCGCAACAAATTGAGACAGAACCACGAGTCTGCAATAGAAGGTTATCTAAACAGCCTAGATGCCACAAAAAACTCCAATTATAGCTTATGGAAGGCTGTACGGCATATGAAATGCCCTATAACCAAAAACACAGATGAAAAATTAAACGCTTTCGCGGGCGACCTTGAGAAAGTTTTCACGCCACATGATACACATACTTGTTCCTGTCGTCCAATCATTCCTGATAAGGTAAACCATCCATTAAAATTTAACATTACTCAAGTAAAATCTGCAATAGAAAAAGTGAATATTAGAAAATCTTCCGGACTTGACCGTATCACAGGGTCAATGATAAGAAACTTACCATCGTCTGCTTCCAGAATCTTGCTACTCATTTTTAACGCTATATTAAGAGTCGGATACTTCCCATCCTCATGGAAGAGGTCTATAATTGTTATGATTATGGAAAAGATGCTAGCCAGGTTGCGTCGTACAGACCGATAAGCTTATTATCAATCCTATCGAAGCTTTTCGAAAAAATATTCATTTTAAGTATAACTCCTCATCTAAATGAACACGACATTATCCCGGATCACCAGTTCGGATTCAGAGCGAAACATGGTACAATAGAACAAGTGCATAGAACTGTCACCCTTATTAGATCGGCGTTTGAGAAAAAGCATTACTGCTCAGCCCTGTTTATAGACATTTCCCAAGCATTTGACAAAGTTTGGCATGATGGGCTACTCATCAAAATAACACGACTGCTTCCTCAAAACACTCACAAGCTTCTGGAGAGCTATCTAACAGGCAGAACATTCATAGTAAGGTCGCAAGATAAATACTCCCCCCTCAAGAAAATTACTGCTGGTGTTCCCCAAGGCAGCATATTAGGACCGCTTCTATATATAATATACACAGCGGATATGCCAACAAACCTGAGCACGCATACCTCTACATTTGCAGACGACACAGCATTTATTAGCGTTAACCATGACCCAAAAGTCGCATCGTAAAATCTGCAGTCCCACATCAATGAACTAGAGGCATGGCTAGAAAAATGGAGAGTAAGGTTAACCCGGCTAAATGTGCTCACTTAACTTTCACGCTCAGAAGACAAACGTGCCCAGCAGTAAAAATAAATAACATCTCTGTTCCAGTAGAAAACCATGTAAAGTACTTGGGAATTCATATAGATAGACGCTTGACCTGATCTCGTCATATCGAAGCGAAAATAACGGCTATGAAACTTAAAGCAGCTCAACTACATTGGCTTCTCGGTGGAAACTCAAACTTGTCTTTAGACAACAAAATTCTTCTATACAAGTCCATCATAAAACCAATATGGACATATGGCATCCAATTATGGGGTACTGCATGCGCATCTAACATCCAAAAGCTTCAAAGAAGACAGTCTAGAATATTACGACAAATTGTCTGCGCCCCATGGTATATAAGTAATGAAATTATCCACAGAGATCTCAATGTCCCCACTATCCAGGAGGAAATTAAAAAATATTCAATAAGCTACATCGATAAACTAATGGTCCACCCTAACTACCTCGCTCGGGGTTTGCTTCAGTTCGAAGGTCACCAGAGGCTAAAAAGAACCGATACTTTGAGCCTAACTAGAAGACAGTCTTAAAATTTGAATACAGCAGTTAGTGGTTACACTGGTAACAACTAATAAACAACAAGTAGAATTAAGATTTTAATAGATATTGTAAATTTCGATAAGAAAGATTCAATATTAAAAAAAATAAATTTAAAAAAAAAAAAAAAAAAAGATCTAAGAGGCGGAAGCTTAAGGATATAAATGAAGAAATCGAATATGAAAATATTCAAGATACTTTCATACATCAATTACGATCACAGAAACAATTGACAAAAGTGGATATCATTGAAAAAGTTGTTAAAGCCAGTCCATTCACACAAAGAAAAAACATGGTTGTGGTAAACATATTCTAAGAGCAACATATTATGATAAGATTCATGATTGTAGTCACCATATTAAGATTACACTATGAAACATTTTTGGGATTATTGTCTGGGGGGTGAGAAATTCCAAGTCAGGGTGATGGTACTAGGTCAGTATAGTAAATTACATTTTAAATTTTTTCCTTATCTTGATGTTTTTTCGCTTAGTTGTAACATTTTGGCAAAAACTTAGTTTAACATAACTCGAGAACCACTTGTCCGATTTTGCTAAAACAAACTCAAAAAAATTTAGAATTACAATTTTTTAATCCGTTCATATAACGT
This sequence comes from Pollenia angustigena, assembly GCA_930367215.1. Classification (NCBI taxonomy): domain Eukaryota; kingdom Metazoa; phylum Arthropoda; class Insecta; order Diptera; family Polleniidae; genus Pollenia; species Pollenia angustigena. The sequence goes on along the minus strand of OV884058.1, from coordinate 78,638,200 downwards.
TTTTCTTTATAATCAACAGTTTTGCCGGTAAAAATAAATTTGTGGAGAAAAAAAAATATTTTTTTGCCTAAAAATTAAAAATTTTTTTTTTTAAATTCATAAAAAATCCAAAACGGAAAAAAGGATAAAGTGTTATTAATTTCATGTAAGGTCTTTATTTACAATTAAGTGAAGGTATCCCATTTTGACAAGAATATTGATATTTGTTTTTATTCAAAAAAGTGTCATTTATAGCCTTTTTTATAAATTTTCCCCAATAACTCCAGACTTCTGGCCATTAACTACTAAAATTAAGTAAACGTTTTTATAATTTTTTATTTTTATTTTATTTATTTATTTTTATTTATTTTAATAAATATTGCCTAGACTTTTTCGATCGTGGTTGTTCGGGACTAGTGGCATCGCATTCATCGCTATCATCAGTTTCTGAACAACACATAATGTCAATGTGTGACTCCACTGTTTGCCCTTCTGCATCTCCTGAAAATTCTTTATCATCAAGATAGTAGTATGTTTATGTACCTTCTACAGCACTTTTTCCATACAAATTTGGGATCATCCATAGATGGGAGTATGTATACATTTCTAATAAGAATTGGTATAAATATGTTGTATTTGGCTCCCTATAAGATATGATTCATGCCTGGATTTGAGTAAGTTACTATAATTGTATAGGAAAAATAATTTGTATTTATCCGTCTGTCCGTCTGAATGACTAGTTTAAAAATAAAATAATTTGTGTTTGCATCGTTAAAAATTTTTTTGTATGTAAAAAATGAGAATAAGATAAACCCGTGTTTCCATCCCTGGGATGAAACTTTTTTTTGTAATATTAAACCTTTTTAATTTTCGAATGTGGGATGATGCCTACGCTACGTTGGTTTGAGTCGGCATATATGATCGGTCGGCCGCTTTGCTACAGTTGAGTTAATTAAGGTCATTAATTCATCTTTCGCTATATGTGCGAATGTTAATATAACATTAATCAATTCAATTAGGATCATCCCAGATGAGCCGTATATATATGTGTATATTAGACTACCTGATCAATTTTAATTAAATGGACTACTACCTGGACTACAAGTATGGACCATATCATTGTTAAAAATTGTTTGTAGTGAGACGAAACGTCTTCGTTTTTTAACGACTTGTTTTTGTTTTTAAACGACTTCAAAACTAGTCCACTTGAGTATACCATGGAATAGTTTTGAGACTACTCCTTTTTAATCCAAAGCTGGGTTATATGATCCTGCCATTGGACATCGTAATGTTAAATAGACCATGTTTTTACCTACGTTGCGGTTACTTTTGTACTAGTTCTAGTCCCTTATAAACTAGTCCTAAGATTTGTAGGGTTGCAATTTGCTAGCACCTCCACTTCTATTATATGTGTGTGTGTGAATGTTTAAATGTGATTTTCGTGGCTGTGTGTGTGTGTGAAAACCCTATGCGGGGTCTTTGTTAGATGTTCGTAAAGAGTAGGGTGTGTGTAGATACAACCATGTCGGATAGTATATTTTTAATATAAAACCCTTTTATTTTTCGAATAAATTATACATACATACGTGACAAATTTAAATTTCATAAAGATTTTTTTATAAAGTCCTTATTTCAAAATTCTTGGAAAAACAAAGAAATTTGAGTATTAGTTGAGCAGATGTGTAGGTGTTATATAAAATAAAATAATGCAATAATTTAATCTAAGAAAAAAATAAATAAATATTTTTTAAAATTTGTTCCTTTTCATAATTGTCTTTTTTTGTAATATGAAACCTTTTTATTTTTTTTGGAATGAATTTTACATTTGAACGTGATAAATTTAAATTTCATAAAGCTTTTTTTGTAACTGTCCTAATTAGGGTTTCTAATTTCCCAGGCCTTTTTTTATTCCCGGGAAACGAAACAAAAAATCTTATTTCCGGGATTCTTAGAATAAAACAATCGTTTTATTATATGAGTTCAAGGCAAAATTTTTTATTTTTTTAAAGAATATACACATATACAACAGTCTAAAAAAAAATTAGCCTTATTCATTCTACAGAAAACCAAAACTAAGCCAAATAAGTTGTAACATTCATACATATGTACATACATATTATATGTATGTATATATATATATTGGGAGATCACGAACTATTTAAACTTATTAATACTTAGTAGTTATTATTAATAGCGACTTGAAAAATTAATTTTCTTTTAAGAAAATTTTTTTACATTGATTTTTTTAGAATTTAATATAGCGTTTTCAAGATGATCTTTAAAGATAGTAGATGATCATCATCTGGTGTTGGTGTGTCGTGTAAATTTTTATTTTCCACTTTAAGAAGCTTTTTAGACATTTCATCATGAATTAAATAAATAGACTATTGATTTATTGGCGTAGGGAAAGAAGATTGATTTGTAAGCACTATTTAGTAAAGAATATATTGTTATTGTTCGTTTTTGATGTTATCGATGATAAATTTCAAATTAAAATTTCAAAAAATTTAATTTGATATTCCGGAAAATTCCAGGAAAAAATTTATTTAAAAAAAGTCCCAGGATTCTTTCCCGCGTAGAAACTCTATTCCTAATCTCAAAGTTCTTTGAAAAATAAAGAAATATGAGCCATGCATATGCAGATGATTATAATTCTTGGAAAAACAAAGAAACCGCTGATGCTGCGGTTTTTGATTATATGAAATAAACTAATGCAATAATTTTAACTAAGAAAAAAATAAATAAATATTTAAAAAAATCTGCTAATTTTTTTGTAATATGAAACATTTTTATTTTTCGAATGAATTCTACATATGTACGTGACAAATTTAAATTTCATAAAGCGTTTTTTTTAAATGAGTCCTCATCTCAAAATTCTTGGAAAAACAATGAAATATGAGACAGGCACGTGTAGATGTTTAGAATTCTTGGAAAAAACAAAGAAAACGCTGATGCTGCGGTTTTTGATTAGGACTGTAGTCTCAAAATTCTCAGAAAAACAAATTCTCGGAAAAACAAAGGAATATGAGACGTGCATATGCTGATGTTTAGAATTCTTAGAAAAACAAATTCTCGGAAAAACAAAGGAATATGAGACATGCATATGCAGATGTTTAGAATTCTTCCGCTGATGTTGCGGTTTTTGATTATATAAACTTATGTGACACTTACCACTAACTTAGTACTCCCCTCATCAACAATTTATGATATAAATACGACTGCTTCTGAGGAGACAGAATCATTCTTGTTCTGATAGTTAAATCAGTGTGTTCTATACTAAAAAAGTGAAATGGCTGGCGGTTTTATTTGTGAGTTTTGTGATAAAGTATTCACTTTGAATACAAATTTAAGAAGACATGTTCGATTGCATCATGATGGACCATCATCATCGTTTAAATGCCAAACATGTAATTTACATTTTTCGGATCGTAAGGAATGGCACCGACACTCACATTCTGATACAAAAGGTGACGGTAATGAAGAAGAAACAAATATTTACTGTAAAGGTTGTGAAAAATATATAAAAAAAATAAATTGGCATTATCATATAAGGTCAAATGCACATAAATTTAACTGTGCTGAGAAAGCAGATAATAATAGTGATGTTAAATGCATAAAATCATCTTTTAACAATAGAATTGTCACATTTTTAATTGAAAACAACAATAAAAATAATTTAATACCTTTAAAATTTTTAACGGAAATAAGAGAGAAATTAATAAAATTATTAACAGACACCATGCAAAAACACGGAAACATAAAATTTAATATGGAACTGTATGGTGAATATGTGCTGATAAAGGAAGGTGAAGATTCTTGTATGGTGGATATAAAATCCCATCAGACCAAAATGAACATTCTTACTATGCTTTCAACAAGAGATGATATCCTAAATATTTACAACGAACAATGTAATATTATAATAAAAAAGATGAGCGAATTTCAGGAGCGTGATAGTGGCTGGGCATTAATTGAAATAACACGTTTGGAGATGAACATAAATCAATATAAGTGTATCAAAGGGTCACAAAACCTTCCTTTACCAGCAAAAATAATGCAGAAAAAAGCATGTGTCAACGTACAAAATCGAGACGAGTACTGCTTCAAGTGGGCAATCATATCAGCACTATACCCAGTCGCTCCTGAATATACAAAGAGATGTTCATCGTATAAAATTAATGATATTGAAGATGACATCATTTTGCTGGATAATGGAATCAAATTAAATTTCACCAATTTAAATTTCCCTCTTCCGATTAATCAAATAAGAGATTTCGAGCTTATGAATCCTGAAATAAGTGTGAATGTGTTTGGACTAGAAGATGATGTTGTAGTGGGACCATACTACTTCACCAAAGAAGAAAAGTCCAAACACATCAACTTAATGCTGTTAGAGGATGGAGAAAGATTCCATTACGTATGGATTAAAAATATTTCAAGGTATGTTAATAATATTTATAAACTATTTAAAAATTATATTAATCAAAACATTTCTACTTTTTTCATTTAATTACTGATTGATAAAAAATCAACTAACAAAACATAGACGTCAAATATACATATGCAATACATGCTTAATCCATTTTCATACAGAGACGTCGTTAATTAATCATAAAGAGGAATGTAATAAAATGGTCACAATGATGCCAAGTATAGATAAAAGTAAGCTTAGTTTTAAAAATTTTAAAAAGCAAATGGATGTGCCTTTTGTTGTATACGCTGATTTTGAATGTATTCCGGAAACAGTAAGCATTCAAAATTCTAAGAACGTAAAATCAACACAAAAGCATATTCCATTTGCTTATAGTTATTATATTAAATGTTCGTATAACTCAGACTTAGATATTTTTAAAATTTACACTGGAACTGATGCGCCACAACATTTTTTTAAAACTTTAGTTGGCGACATTTTAGCTATTTACACTAGTCATCTAAGTGTTATTAAGCCAATGAATTCCTTAACACCTCTGCAACAGATACAACATTATGAAAGCAAGACTTGTTATATTTGTACGAAATCTTTATCTAATGAAGATAAAGTAGCTGACCATTGTAATCTAACTGGTCAATATATGGGTGCTGCTCATAATCAATGTAATTTAGAATATCAAATTGCAAATTTCATACCTATATTCTTTCATAATCTTTCGGCATATGATTGCCATCTGTTTGTAAGAGAGCTTTCAACAATTGAAGGCGATATAAATATTATACCTTTAAATAAGGAGCTTTATGTGTCCATATCAAAAAGAATTTCTGTAAATGAAAAAGATACAATTGAGTTACGTTTTCTCGATTCATTTAGGTTTATGCCATCGAGTATAGCAAAATTAGCAAGTTATTTGTCCGACAGTGATCTAACGGTAGTAAAATCAAGCTATCCAAATGATGAAGAATTGAATTTAATGAAACGTAAGGGTGTCTTTCCGTATGATTATTTAGATTCAATGAATCGTCTTGAAGAAATTCAATTAACACCTCGTTCAATATTTTTCAATAAATTAAATAATGAGTCGTGTAGTGTGGAGGATTATGAACATGCGCAAAAAGTATGGAAAACATTTAAATGTAGAACATTAAAAGATTATCTACTTTTATATTTAAAAGTAGATATTCTTTTACTTTGCGATATATTTGAAAATTTCCGAAAAGTTTGTACAAACATTTATAATTTAGATCCATGTCAATATTATACTACCCCAGGTTTATCCTGGGATGCAATGTTGAAAACAACTGCAATAGAATTGGAGTTGTTGACTGATATTAATATATATAATTTTGTCCTTCGAGGCATCAGGGGAGGTATTGTTCAATGTTCTAATCGTCATTCAATTGCTAATAATAAATATATTAGTGATTATGATTATAACAAAGAATCAAACTACTTAATATATTTAGATGTTAATAACTTGTATTGCTATGCAATGTCACAATACCTCCCCTATAAAAATTTTAAATGGGTTGAAAATTATGAACATTTCAACGTTAATAATATAGCAGAAGATTCTCCATTAGGATATATATTAGAGGTAGATCTAGAATATCCATCTACATTACACGACTATCATAATGATTTACCATTTTGTGCTGAGAATAAAAAAATTGAAACCATGAAACAAAAGAAACTAATAACTGATTTAAATAGTAAAACTAATTACATAATACATTATCGAAATCTTCAGCAATGTATTCAACATGGTTTAGTTTTAAAGAAAATACATAGAATTCTTCAATTTGATCAATCAAATTGGTTACAAAAATATATTGATTTAAATAACCATCACAGAACACTAGCAAAAAATTCATTTGAACAACATTTTTTTAAATTGTTGAATAATGCAGTATACGGGAAAACTATGGAAAATGTTGATAAGAGGAAAGACATTAAAATAGTATGTCAATGGGAGAATAGAGGTAAACGTTTAGGAGCCCGTGCTCTTATAGCGTAACCAAATTTCCATAGTTCACTTCAAATTCATGAAGATATGCATGCTATCCAAATGAATAGAATTAAAACTGAATACAACAAACCTATTTATGTTGGATTTGCAGTCTTAGAAATATCCAAATTTAAAATATATAGTTTTCATTATGAATACATAAAGGCTAAATATCGTGAAAACATTAAACTCAATTATATGGATACTGATTCCTTTATTTACGACATTAAAACAGATGATCTATACAGAGATATTAAAAATGACATAAATACTCATTTTGATACATCTGCATATCCGATAGATAATGTCTACAATATCCCCCTTCTTAATAAAAAAGTTTTAGGGATGATGAAGGATGAGTGTAATGGTAAAATTATTAAGGAATTCATTGGGTTAAGAGCTAAAATGTACTCAGTGAAAATTGATAGAGAAGATAAGGAAATTAAAAGAATTAAGGGCGTTAAGCAATGTGTAACTAGTAAATTAAGTATAAATGACTTTAGAAAATGTTTATTAGAAAAAAAATTATATTATGATTCAATGTATATATTTAGATCTAAGATACATCAAATTTATACTCAAAATATAAGGAAACTAACATTAAGTTATTTAGATGATAAGAGATTTATTAGAGATAATGGCGTTGATACTTTTGCATGGGGTCATTATAGAATAAATAACTATTCTGACCCTATGGAAGAGGATAATGACATTCTTCTCAATGTAAATATAGATTTTTAATTAATTTTAAGTTTTTTTAGATAATAAGAAAAATTGTAAAATAAAAAAATTATGAAAAAAGAAATCGTTAAAATATTGTTTTTATTTGAAACCATATTTATTTAATAAAAATTGTAAACAAAAAAAAACCAAAACTACCTCTAATCTAACCCCAAAAATGCCTTGTTGTTGTTGTTTTTTATTTGTTTTTCTGTATATCTGGAGAACGGCAAGAGCCAAAATTTTCAAATTAGGTACAAACATATAGGTTTTTATTACACAGAATCTGTTTTCGATCTGCTTTTGATCTGCTTTCGATCAGCTTTTGATCTGCTTTTGATCTGTTTTCGATCTGCTTCTGATCTGCTTTCGATGTGCTTTTGATCTGCTTTATATCTGATTTCGATCAGCTGTTCGATCTATTTTATAAATACAATATTACTTATAATTGAATATTGCAACATTGTGTTGCATATCCATAAGGCGCGAGGATAATAATTTCATTAGTTTCCCTTTCACCTCATCATCGATATATTGTTACAGTAAAACTTGGGGGGAGGGGGGAGGAGAGGGGGGAGGAGAGGGGGAATTGTTTATTACACAGAATCTCACAAAATGTGGACGGGATGGGAGAAGTGGGCGTGGCACCTTCCGAACAGAAATCATCAAAAATAAAATAAAATCAAAATAAAATAAAATTTTTGATGTAATGTAATGCATGTCCACTTTCATGATTTTAGCACGGACATGCATTACATTACATCAAAAATTTTATTTTATTTTGATTTTATTTTATTTTTGATGATTTCAGTTCGGAAGGTGCCACGCCCACTTCTCCCATCCCGCCCACATTTTGTGAGATTCTGTGTATTGTGTTGCAATATTCAATTATAAGTAATATTGTATTTATAAAATAGATCGAACAGCTGATCGAAATCAGATATAAAGCAGATCAAAAGCACATCGAAAGCAGATCAGAAGCAGATCGGAAACAGATCAAAAGCAGATCAAAAGCTGATCGAAAGCAGATCAAAAGCAGATCGAAAATAGATTCTGTGTAATAAAAACCTATATGTTTGTACTTAATTTGAAAATTTTGGCTCTTGCCGTTCTCCAGATATACAGAAAAACAAATAAAAAACAACAACAACAAGGCGTTTTTGGGGTTAGATTAGAGGTAGTTGTGGTTTTTTTAGTTTACAATTTTTATTAAATAAATATGGTTTGAAATAAAAACAACATTTTAACGATTTCTTTTTTCATAATTTTTTTATTTTACAATTTTTCTTATTATCTAAAAAAACTTAAAATTAATTAAAAATCTATATTTACATTGAGAAGAATGTCATTATCCTCTTCCATAGGGTCAGAATAGTTATTTATTCTATAATGACCCCATGCAAAAGTATCAACGCCATTATCTCTAATAAATCTCTTATCATCTAAATAACTTAATGTTAGTTTCCTTATATTTTGAGTATAAATTTGATGTATCTTAGATCTAAATATATACATTGAATCATAATATAATTTTTTTTCTAATAAACATTTTCTAAAGTCATTTATACTTAATTTACTAGTTACACATTGCTTAACGCCCTTAATTCTTTTAATTTCCTTATCTTCTCTATCAATTTTCACTGAGTACATTTTAGCTCTTAACCCAATGAATTCCTTAATAATTTTACCATTACACTCATCCTTCATCATCCCTAAAACTTTTTTATTAAGAAGGGGGATATTGTAGACATTATCTATCGGATATGCAGATGTATCAAAATGAGTATTTATGTAATTTTTAATATCTCTGTATAGATCATCTGTTTTAATGTCGTAAATAAAGGAATCAGTATCCATATAATTGAGTTTAATGTTTTCACGATATTTAGGCTTTATGTAATCATAATGAAAACTATATATTTTAAATTTGGATATTTCTAAGACTGCAAATCCAACATAAATAGGTTTGTTGTATTCAGTTTTAATTCTATTCATTTGGATAGCATGCATATCTTCATGAATTTGAAGTGAACTATGGAAATTTGGTTTAGCTATAAGAGCACGGGCTCCTAAACGTTTACCTCTATTCTCCCATTGACATACTATTTTAATGTCTTTCCTCTTATCAACATTTTCCATAGTTTTCCCGTATACTGCATTATTCAACAATTTAAAAAAATGTTGTTCAAATGAATTTTTTGCTAGTGTTCTGTGATGGTTATTTAAATCAATATATTTTTGTAACCAATTTGATTGATCAAATGGAAGAATTCTATGTATTTTCTTTAAAACTAAACCATGTTGAATACATTGCTGAAGATTTCGATAATGTATTATGTAATTAGTTTTACTATTTAAATCAGTTATTAGTTTCTTTTGTTTCATGGTTTCAATTTTTTTATTCTCAGCACAAAATGGTAAATCATTATGATAGTCGTGTAATGTAGATGGATATTCTAGATCTACCTCTAATATATATCCTAATGGAGAATCTTCTGCTATATTATTAACGTTGAAATGTTCATAATTTTCAACCCATTTAAAATTTTTATAGGGGAGGTATTGTGACATTGCATAGCAATACAAGTTATTAACATCTAAATATATTAAGTAGTTTGATTCTTTGTTATAATCATAATCACTAATATATTTATTATTAGCAATTGAATGACGATTAGAACATTGAACAATACCTCCCCTGATGCCTCGAAGGACAAAATTATATATATTAATATCAGTCAACAACTCCAATTCTATTGCAGTTGTTTTCAACATTGCATCCCAGGATAAACCTGGGGTAGTATAATATTGACATGGATCTAAATTATAAATGTTTGTACAAACTTTACGGAAATTTTCAAATATATCGCAAAGTAAAAGAATATCTACTTTTAAATATAAAAGTAGATAATCTTTTAATGTTCTACATTTAAATGTTTTCCATACTTTTTGCGCATGTTCATAATCCTCCACACTACACGACTCATTATTTAATTTATTGAAAAATATTGAACGAGGTGTTAATTGAATTTCTTCAAGACGATTCATTGAATCTAAATAATCATACGGAAAGACACCCTTACGTTTCATTAAATTAAATTCTTCATCATTTGGATAGCTTGATTTTACTACCGTTAGATCACTGTCGGACAAATAACTTGCTAATTTTGCTATACTCGATGGCATAAACCTAAATGAATCGAGAAAACGTAACTCAATTGTATCTTTTTCATTTACAGAAATTCTTTTTGATATGGACACATAAAGCTCCTTATTTAAAGGTATAATATTTATATCGCCTTCAATTGTTGAAAGCTCTCTTACAAACAGATGGCAATCATATGCCGAAAGATTATGAAAGAATATAGGGATGAAATTTGCAATTTGATATTCTAAATTACATTGATTATGAGCAGCACCCATATATTGACCAGTTAGATGACAATGGTCAGCTACTTTATCTTCATTAGATAAAGATTTCGTACAAATATAACAAGTCTTGCTTTCATAATGTTGTATCTGTTGCAGAGGTGTTAAGGAATTCATTGGCTTAATAACACTTAGATGACTAGTGTAAATAGCTAAAATGTCGTCAACTAAAGTTTTAAAAAAATGTTGTGGCGCATCAGTTCCAGTGTAAATTTTAAAAATATCTAAGTCTGAGTTATACAAACATTTAATATAATAACTATAAGAAAATGGAATATGCTTTTGTGTTGATTTTACGTTCTTAGAATTTTGAATGCTTACTGTTTCCAGAATACATTCAAAATCAGCGTATACAACAAAAGGCACATCCATTTGCTTTTTAAAATTTTTAAAACTAAGCTTACTTTTATCTATACTTGGCATCATTGTGACCATTTTATTACATTCCTCTTTATGATTAATTAACGACGTCTCTGTATGAAAATGGATTAAGCATGTATTGCATATGTATATTTGACGTCTATGTTTTGTTAGTTGATTGTTTATCAATCTGTAATTAAATGAAAAAAGTAGAAATGTTTTGATTAATATAATTTTTAAATAGTTTATAAATATTATTAACATACCTTGAAATATTTTTAATCCATACGTAATGTAATCTTTCTCCATCCTCTAACAGCATTAAGTTGATGTGTTTGGACTTTTCTTCTTTGGTGAAGTAGTATGGTCCCACTACAACATCATCTTCTAGTCCAAACACATTCACACTTATTTCAGGATTCATAAGCTCGAAATCTCTTATTTGATTAATCGGAAGAAACACACTTTACTCATAAAAACTGCTTTAGGGTAAATGGTTACCTTACGTATGACACAAAACATCCCAGCGGACGAGCTTGTGGTGGCACAGCCATAATTGTGCACAAACACATCAGACACTTACCATTGCCAGAGTTCGAAGAAGATTGTATCCAGGCCACATCTATAAATCTTACTGATTTCAAACTAACGTTAACATCCGTTTATTGTCCCCCGAGGCACAAAATTCTACACGATAAATTTCTCAACTTCTTCTCCACATTGGGCCAGAAATTCATTGCTGCTGGCGACTACAATGCTAAACATACATTGGGGCTCCAGACTTATTAGTCCTAGAGGTAATCAGCTATATAATACCGTAACTGCAAATAACTCTGATGTGGTATCGAGTGGTGAGCCTACCTATTGGCCAACCGACTTCAACAAGCTACCAGACCTTATTGACTTTGCTGTTATCAAAAACATCAAGCGCGATCAGGTACTAGTTAGTTCCTCCTATGATCTTTCGTCTGATTATTCACCTTCAATCCTCATTTTAAAAGGTAACTCTGACGCCGCAGCTGCAAACTGTATTTCCTATCCAAACGGAAACACAAATTGGTTAAAGTATAAAATGTATGTGCATTTCCCTAAAAAATTCATCTTACATTCAAATAGCTGTCGACCGATTTACAGAAGTCTTGGATGCTGCAGCAAGAAATGCAACCCCAATCAAGCGGACAATTAAACGTGCTCCTTACAATACATCGACGGATATAAAGACCCTTATCAGAGAAAAAAGGAAGTTAAGAAGACAATGGCAAACAAGTCGTTCCCCAATCACTAAGGCCCAACTACAATTATGCCTGACAACTCTTCGCAACAAATTGAGACAGAACCACGAGTCTGCAATAGAAGGTTATCTAAACAGCCTAGATGTCACAAAAAACTCCAATTATAGCTTATGGAAGGCTGTACGGCATATGAAATGCCCTATAACCAAAAACACAGATGAAAAATTAAACGCTTTCGCGGGCGACCTTGAGAAAGTTTTCACGCCACATGATACACATACTTGTTCCTGTCGTCCAATCATTCCTGATAAGGTAAACCATCCATTAAAATTTAACATTACTCAAGTAAAATCTGCAATAGAAAAAGTGAATATTAGAAAATCTTCCGGACTTGACCGTATCACAGGGTCAATGATAAGAAACTTACCATCGTCTGCTTCCAGAATCTTGCTACTCATTTTTAACGCTATATTAAGAGTCGGATACTTCCCATCCTCATGGAAGAGGTCTATAATTGTTATGATTATGGAAAAGATGCTAGCCAGGTTGCGTCGTACAGACCGATAAGCTTATTATCAATCCTATCGAAGCTTTTCGAAAAAATATTCATTTAAGTATAACTCCTCATCTAAATGAACACGACATTATCCCGGATCACCAGTTCGGATTCAGAGCGAAACATGGTACAATAGAACAAGTGCATAGAACTGTCACCCTTATTAGATCGGCGTTTGAGAAAAAGCATTACTGCTCAGCCCTGTTTATAGACATTTCCCAAGCATTTGACAAATTTTGGCATGATGGGCTACTCATCAAAATAACACGACTGCTTCCTCAAAACACTCACAAGCTTCTGGAGAGCTATCTAACAGGCAGAACATTCATAGTAAGGTCGCAAGATAAATACTCCCCCCTCAAGAAAATTACTGCTGGTGTTCCCCAAGGCAGCATATTAGGACCGCTTCTATATATAATATACACAGCGGATATGCCAACAAACCTGAGCACGCATACCTCTACATTTGCAGACGACACAGCATTTATTAGCGTTAACCATGACCCAAAAGTCGCATCGTAAAATCTGCAGTCCCACATCAATGAACTAGAGGCATGGCTAGAAAAATGGAGAGTAAGGTTAACCCGGCTAAATGTGCTCCCTTAACTTTCACGCTCAGAAGACAAACGTGCCCAGCAGTAAAAATAAATAACATCTCTGTTCCAGTAGAAAACCATGTAAAGTACTTGGGAATTCATATAGATAGACGCTTGACCTGATCTCGTCATATCGAAGCGAAAATAACGGCTATGAAACTTAAAGCAGCTCAACTACATTGGCTTCTCGGTGGAAACTCAAACTTGTCTTTAGACAACAAAATTCTTCTATACAAGTCCATCATAAAACCAATATGGACATATGGCATCCAATTATGGGGTACTGCATGCGCATCTAACATCCAAAAGCTTCAAAGAAGACAGTCTAGAATATTACGACAAATTGTCTGCGCCCCATGGTATATAAGTAATGAAATTATCCACAGAGATCTCAATGTCCCCACTATCCAGGAGGAAATTAAAAAATATTCAATAAGCTACATCGATAAACTAATGGTCCACCCTAACTACCTCGCTCGGGGTTTGCTTCAGTTCGAAGGTCACCAGAGGCTAAAAAGAACCGATACTTTGAGCCTAACTAGAAGACAGTCTTAAAATTTTAATACAGCAGTTAGTGGTTACACTGGTAACAACTAATAAACAACAAGTAGAATTAAGATTTTAATAGATATTGTAAATTTCGATAAGAAAGATTCAATATTAAAAAAAATAAATTTAAAAAAAAAAAAAAAAAAAAAAGATCTAAGAGGCGGAAGCTTAAGGATATAAATGAAGAAATCGAATATGAAAATATTCAAGATACTTTCATACATCAATTACGATCACAGAAACAATTGACAAAAGTGGATATCATTGAAAAAGTTGTTAAAGCCAGTCCATTCACGCAAAGAAAAAACATGGTTGTGGTAAACATATTCTAAGAGCAACATATTATGATAAGATTCATGATTGTAGTCACCATATTAAGATTACACTATGAAACATTTTTGGGATTATTGTCTGGGGGGTGAGAAATTCCAAGTCAGGGTGATGGTACTAGGTCAGTATAGTAAAATACATTTTAAATTTTTTCCTTATCTTGATGTTTTTTCGCTTAGTTGTAACATTTTGGCAAAAACTTAGTTTAACATAACTCGAGAACCACTTGTCCGATTTTGCTAAAACAAACTCAAAAAAGTTTAGAATTACAATTTTTTAATCCGTTCATATAACGTTTTTCTTTATAATCAACAGTTTTGCCGGTAAAAATAAATTTGTGGAGAAAAAAAAATATTTTTTTGCCTAAAAATTAAAAATTTTTTTTTTTAAATTCATAAAAAATCCAAAACGGAAAAAAGGATAAAGTGTTATTAATTTCATGTAAGGTCTTTATTTACAATTAAGTGAAGGTATCCCATTTTGACAAGAATATTGATATTTGTTTTTATTCAAAAAAGTGTCATTTATAGCCTTTTTTATAAATTTTCCCCAATAACTCCAGACTTTTGGCCATTAACTACTAAAATTAAGTAAACGTTTTTATAATTTTTTATTTTTATTTTATTTATTTATTTTTATTTATTTTAATAAATATTGCCTAGACTTTTTCGATCGTGGTTGTTCGGGACTAGTGGCATCGCATTCATCGCTATCATCAGTTTCTGAACAACACATAATGTCAATGTGTGACTCCACTGTTTGCCCTTCTGCATCTCCTGAAAATTCTTTATCATCAAGATAGTAGTATGTTTATGTACCTTCTACAGCACTTTTTCCATACAAATTTGGGATCATCCATAGATGGGAGTATGTATACATTTCTAATAAGAATTGGTATAAATATGTTGTATTTGGCTCCCTATAAGCTATGATTCATGCCTGGATTTGAGTAAGTTACTATAATTGTATAGGAAAAATAATTTGTATTTATCCGTCTGTCCGTCTGAATGACTAGTTTAAAAATAAAATAATTTGTGTTTGCATCGTTAAAAATTTTTTTGTATGTAAAAAATGAGAATAAGATAAACCCGTGTTTCCATCCCTGGGATGAAACTTTTTTTTGTAATATTAAACCTTTTTAATTTTCGAATGTGGGATGATGCCTACGCTACGTTGGTTTGAGTCGGCATATATGATCGGTCGGCCGCTTTGCTACAGTTGAGTTAATTAAGGTCATTAATTCATCTTTCGCTATATGTGCGAATGTTAATATAACATTAATCAATTCAATTAGGATCATCCCAGCACTACATTATATGTTTTATGAGATGGCTGAGCCGTATATATATGTGTATATTAGACTACCTGATCAATTTTAATTAAATGGACTACTACCTGGACTACAAGTATGGACCATATCATTGTTAAAAATTGTTTGTAGTGAGACGAAACGTCTTCGTTTTTTAACGACTTGTTTTTGTTTTTAAACGACTTCAAAACTAGTCCACTTGAGTATACCATGGAATAGTTTTGAGACTACTCCTTTTTAATCCAAAGCTGGGTTATATGATCCTGCCATTGGACATCGTAATGTTAAATAGACCATGTTTTTACCTACGTTGCGGTTACTTTTGTACTAGTTCTAGTCCCTTATAAACTAGTCCTAAGATTTGTAGGGTTGCAATTTGCTAGCACCTCCACTTCTATTATATGTGTGTGTGTGTGTGTGTGTGTGAATGTTTAAATGTGATTTTCGTGGCTGTGTGTGTGTGAAAACCCTATGCGGGGTCTTTGTTAGATGTTCGTAAAGAGTAGGGTGTGTGTAGATACAACCATGTCGGATGGTATATTTTTAATATAAAACCCTTTTATTTTTCGAATAAATTATACATACATACGTGACAAATTTAAATTTCATAAAGATTTTTTTATAAAGTCCTTATTTCAAAATTCTTGGAAAAACAAAGAAATTTGAGTATTAGTTGAGCAGATGTGTAGGTGTTATATAAAATAAAATAATGCAATAATTTAATCTAAGAAAAAAATAAATAAATATTTTTTAAAATTTGTTCCTTTTCATAATTGTCTTTTTTTGTAATATGAAACCTTTTTATTTTTTTTGGAATGAATTTTACATTTGAACGTGATAAATTTAAATTTCATAAAGCTTTTTTTGTAACTGTCCTAATTAGGGTTTCTAATTTCCCAGGCCTTTTTTTATTCCCGGGAAACGAAACAAAAAATCTTATTTCCGGGATTCTTAGAATAAAACAATCGTTTTATTATATGAGTTCAAGGCAAAATTTTTTATTTTTTTAAAAGAATATACACATATACAACAGTCTAAAAAAAAATTAGCCTTATTCATTCTACAGAAAACCAAAACTAAGCCAAATAAGTTGTAACATTCATACATATTATATGTATGTATATATATATATATATATATATATATATATATATATATATATATATATATATATATATATATATATATATATATTGGGAGATCACGAACTATTTAAACTTATTAATACTTAGTAGTTATTATTAATAGCGACTTGAAAAATTAATTTTCTTTTAAGAAAATTTTTTTACATTGATTTTTGATTTGATCACGAACTATTTAAACTTATTAATACTTAGTAGTTATTATTAATAGCGACTTGAAAAATTAATTTTCTTTTAAGAAAATTTTTTTACATTGATTTTTTTAGAATTTAATATAGCGTTTTCAAGATGATCTTTAAAGATAGTAGATGATCATCATCTGGTGTTGGTGTGTCGTGTAAATTTTTATTTTCCACTTTAAGAAGCTTTTTAGACATTTCATCATGAATTAAATAAATAGACTATTGATTTATTGGCGTAGGGAAAGAAGATTGATTTGTAAGCACTATTTAGTAAAGAATATATTGTTATTGTTCGTTTTTGATGTTATCGATGATAAATTTCAAATTAAAATTTCAAAAAATTTAATTTGATATTCCGGAAAATTCCAGGAAAAAATTTATTTAAAAAAAGTCCCAGGATTCTTTCCCGCGTAGAAACTCTATTCCTAATCTCAAAGTTCTTTGAAAAATAAAGAAATATGAGCCATGCATATGCAGATGTTTATAATTCTTGGAAAAACAAAGAAACCGCTGATGCTGCGGTTTTTGATTATATGAAATAAACTAATGCAATAATTTTAACTAATAGTATTTTCACACCTAAAGTTAAAACCTGGTTTTAACATTAAAACTATTCACAGCTGATTTTGCGTTCACATTACAAGTTTTTTAAATCCGGTTTTAACTCACAGTTTGCCTAATAGTTTTGTGCAAAATAAAATTCATTTCTCGTAGAAATAATTAAATTTGAATATGAAATGAATGCAGGAAAATGCTTGGAAATCAAATAATTTTATATTAAAAGTGTATTTTTAGAATATTTCATCGGTTTGACGTTTTTTTATTTTTTTAAATTTTAATTTATTTTTATTGAGTGCCATCCCAGCTAGCATTTGTGTGATAATTTTTTGTAATTATTATCTAAATGGGTCTTCTAAGATCCTATTTTATGAACTTTCAATTCAGCGATCGAAAAAAGAAATTTTATAGCGTTACCTAAACGCAAAGGTCCTTACTAGCCAAAAATCGTGTTATTCGTTGGTTCTGAATTATTGCATCAACAGAAATGTCAGCAATATTTTGAGAAATAAAAAAATCTACAAAACATTAAATGATAATCGCTTAAAGCCAAACTAACCGTGTGCATAATATGCAACATTGTCAATTGTCAAAACAAAACTCGTAGGTTTTTTATAAGAAAACTAACTTATTAACAGTTAAAGGCAATTTATCATTTAAAAAACTTTTTTGCTTCTGCTGTCTTCTTTTCAAAATGTTAGGTAGAGCCTTTTGCGTTCTAGGTAACGATTATTTCCGTCGATTCGTAATGATTTCTAAACATTTTTAAATATTATGTATTTTTGCCCATTTGTCTCGTCAAATTAAAACAGAAAAAAGTAATTTTCTTGTCTGCCAAACAAATAAAAAGATTGGCTAAAAAAGAAGCCCAAAAATTACTGTCAATCAATGAAAATAAGTGTCAGTGCGAATGGTTTTTTTATTTCCTTTACGAGAGCCCAATATCATTTGTTTTGTTCAAAATAAAGTTGGTTCAAATAATCAAAAGCCATAATCAATTGTCAAAACATGACAATTAAAAAATTATTTGATATATAAAAAAACTATATAATTTACTATTAAAAAATGAGACGATAAATACTAACTAATGATTAGAAAAACTACCATTAAGTTGCTCTAAAAAGAATCAGAAAGTTGCATCAAAAATTATTCTTTGAGGTGATTCATCGGTAGTGTAGTATTTTCTCACGACAAGAGTACCGTTTATGATCGAAAAATTAGCTCATACGCGGTTATGTGAAGCTGATTCCTAAAGTATTGGATTGTGATATAAAATGCTAGCTGGGATTAAACATTATCAGCTGTTTTCAATCATTATAACTTGGTAGTACTGAATTTAGTACAACGAAAACATGGTTGTATTTCATAAAATCTACTTAAAACCAAATCAAAAGAGGTTTTAAAATGGTTTAAAAAAATTTATTTTGTATGGTAAAACCAGGTTTTAATGATTGGTTTTATCGTTAAAATCAAAATTTGTATTAAAACCTTAAGTGTGAAAACACTATAAGAAAAAAATAAATAAATATTTAAAAAAATCTGCTAATTTTTTTGTAATATGAAACATTTTTATTTTTCGAATGAATTCTACATATGTACGTGACAAATTTAAATTTCATAAAGCGTTTTTTTTAAATGAGTCCTCATCTCAAAATTCTTGGAAAAACAATGAAATATGAGACATGCACGTGTAGATGTTTAGAATTCTTGGAAAAAACAAAGAAAACGCTGATGCTGCGGTTTTTGATTAGGACTGTAGTCTCAAAATTCTCAGAAAAACAAATCTCGGAAAAACAAAGGAATATGAGACATGCATATGCTGATGTTTAGAATTCTTAGAAAAACAAATTCTCGGAAAAACAAAGGAATATGAGACATGCATATGCAGATGTTTAGAATTCTTGGAAAAACAAAGAAACCGCTGATGTTGCGGTTTTTGATTATATAAACTTATGTGACACTTACCACTAACTTAGTACTCCCCTCATCAACAATTTATGATATAAATACGACTGCTTCTGAGGAGACAGAATCATTCTTGTTCTGATAGTTAAATCAGTGTGTTCTATACTAAAAAAGTGAAATGGCTGGCGGTTTTATTTGTGAGTTTTGTGATAAAGTATTCACTTTGAATACAAATTTAAGAAGACATGTTCGATTGCATCATGATGGACCATCATCATCGTTTAAATGCCAAACATGTAATTTACATTTTTCGGATCGTAAGGAATGGCACCGACACTCACATTCTGATACAAAAGGTGACGGTAATGAAGAAGAAACAAATATTTACTGTAAAGGTTGTGAAAAATATATAAAAAAAATAAATTGGCATTATCATATAAGGTCAAATGCACATAAATTTAACTGTGCTGAGAAAGCAGATAATAATAGTGATGTTAAATGCATAAAATCATCTTTTAACAATAGAATTGTCACATTTTTAATTGAAAACAACAATAAAAATAATTTAATACCTTTAAAATTTTTAACGGAAATAAGAGAGAAATTAATAAAATTATTAACAGACACCATGCAAAAACACGGAAACATAAAATTTAATATGGAACTGTATGGTGAATATGTGCTGATAAAGGAAGGTGAAGATTCTTGTATGGTGGATATAAAATCCCATCAGACCAAAATGAACATTCTTACTATGCTTTCAACAAGAGATGATATCCTAAATATTTACAACGAACAATGTAATATTATAATAAAAAAGATGAGCGAATTTCAGGTGCGTGATAGTGGCTGGGCATTAATTGAAATAACACGTTTGGAGATGAACATAAATCAATATAAGTGTATCAAAGGGTCACAAAACCTTCCTTTACCAGCAAAAATAATGCAGAAAAAAGCATGTGTCAACGTACAAAATCGAGACGAGTACTGCTTCAAGTGGGCAATCATATCAGCACTATACCCAGTCGCTCCTGAATATACAAAGAGATGTTCATCGTATAAAATTAATGATATTGAAGATGACATCATTTTGCTGGATAATGGAATCAAATTAAATTTCACCAATTTAAATTTCTCTCTTCCGATTAATCAAATAAGAGATTTCGAGCTTATGAATCCTGAAATAAGTGTGAATGTGTTTGGACTAGAAGATGATGTTGTAGTGGGACCATACTACTTCACCAAAGAAGAAAAGTCCAAACACATCAACTTAATGCTGTTAGAGGATGGAGAAAGATTCCATTACGTATGGATTAAAAATATTTCAAGGTATGTTAATAATATTTATAAACTATTTAAAAATTATATTAATCAAAACATTTCTACTTTTTTCATTTAATTACAGATTGATAAACAATCAACTAACAAAACATAGACGTCAAATATACATATGCAATACATGCTTAATCCATTTTCATACAGAGACGTCGTTAATTAACCATAAAGAGGAATGTAATAAAATGGTCACAATGATGCCAAGTATAGATAAAAGTAAGCTTAGTTTTAAAAATTTTAAAAAGCAAATGGATGTGCCTTTTGTTGTATACGCTGATTTTGAATGTATTCCGGAAACAGTAAGCATTCAAAATTCTAAGAACGTAAAATCAACACAAAAGCATATTCCATTTGCTTATAGTTATTATATTAAATGTTCGTATAACTCAGACTTAGATATTTTTAAAATTTACACTGGAACTGATGCGCCACAACATTTTTTTAAAACTTTAGTTGACGACATTTAGCTATTTACACTAGTCATCTAAGTGTTATTAAGCCAATGAATTCCTTAACACCTCTGCAACAGATACAACATTATGAAAGCAAGACTTGTTATATTTGTACGAAATCTTTATCTAATGAAGATAAAGTAGCTGACCATTGTCATCTAACTGGTCAATATATGGGTGCTGCTCATAATCAATGTAATTTAGAATATCAAATTGCAAATTTCATCCCTATATTCTTTCATAATCTTTCGGCATATGATTGTCATCTGTTTGTAAGAGAGCTTTCAACAATTGAAGGCGATATAAATATTATACCTTTAAATAAGGAGCTTTATGAGTCCATATCAAAAAGAATTTCTGTAAATGAAAAAGATACAATTGAGTTACGTTTTCTCGATTCATTTAGGTTTATGCCATCGAGTATAGCAAAATTAGCAAGTTATTTGTCCGACAGTGATCTAACGGTAGTAAAATCAAGCTATCCAAATGATGAAGAATTTAATTTAATGAAACGTAAGGGTGTCTTTCCGTATGATTATTTAGATTCAATGAATCGTCTTGAAGAAATTCAATTAACACCTCGTTCAATATTTTTCAATAAATTAAATAATGAGTCGTGTAGTGTGGAGGATTATGAACATGCGCAAAAAGTATGGAAAACATTTAAATGTAGAACATTAAAAGATTATCTACTTTTATATTTAAAAGTAGATATTCTTTTACTTTGCGATATATTTGAAAATTTCCGTAAAGTTTGTACAAACATTTATAATTTAGATCCATGTCAATATTATACTACCCCAGGTTTATCCTGGGATGCAATGTTGAAAACAACTGCAATAGAATTGGAGTTGTTGACTGATATTAATATATATAATTTTGTCCTTCGAGGCATCAGGGGAGGTATTGTTCAATGTTCTAATCGTCATTCAATTGCTAATAATAAATATATTAGTGATTATGATTATAACAAAGAATCAAACTACTTAATATATTTAGATGTTAATAACTTGTATTGCTATGCAATGTCACAATACCTCCCCTATAAAAATTTTAAATGGGTTGAAAATTATGAACATTTCAACGTTAATAATATAGCAGAAGATTCTCCATTAGGATATATATTAGAGGTAGATCTAGAATATCCATCTACATTACACGACTATCATAATGATTTACCATTTTGTGCTGAGAATAAAAAAATTGAAACCATGAAACAAAAGAAACTAATAACTGATTTAAATAGTAAAACTAATTACATAATACATTATCGAAATCTTCAGCAATGTATTCAACATGGTTTAGTTTTAAAGAAAATACATAGAATTCTTCCATTTGATCAATCAAATTGGTTACAAAAATATATTGATTTAAATAACCATCACAGAACACTAGCAAAAAATTCATTTGAACAAAATTTTTTTAAATTGTTGAATAATGCAGTATACGGGAAAACTATGGAAAATGTTGATAAGAGGAAAGACATTAAAATAGTATGTCAATGGGAGAATAGAGGTAAACGTTTAGGAGCCCGTGCTCTTATAGCTAAACCAAATTTCCATAGTTCACTTCAAATTCATGAAGATATGCATGCTATCCAAATGAATAGAATTAAAACTGAATACAACAAACCTATTTATGTTGGATTTGCAGTCTTAGAAATATCCAAATTTAAAATATATAGTTTTCATTATGATTACATAAAGCCTAAATATCGTGAAAACATTAAACTCAATTATATGGATACTGATTCCTTTATTTACGACATTAAAACAGATGATCTATACAGAGATATTAAAAATGACATAAATACTCATTTTGATACATCTGCATATCCGATAGATAATGTCTACAATATCCCCCTTCTTAATAAAAAAGTTTTAGGGATGATGAAGGATGAGTGTAATGGTAAAATTATTAAGGAATTCATTGGGTTAAGAGCTAAAATGTACTCAGTGAAAATTGATAGAGAAGATAAGGAAATTAAAAGAATTAAGGGCGTTAAGCAATGTGTAACTAGTAAATTAAGTATAAATGACTTTAGAAAATGTTTATTAGAAAAAAAATTATATTATGATTCAATGTATATATTTAGATCTAAGATACATCAAATTTATACTCAAAATATAAGGAAACTAACATTAAGTTATTTAGATGATAAGAGATTTATTAGAGATAATGGCGTTGATACTTTTGCATGGGGTCATTATAGAATAAATAACTATTCTGACCCTATGGAAGAGGATAATGACATTCTTCTCAATGTAAATATAGATTTTTAATTAATTTTAAGTTTTTTTAGATAATAAGAAAAATTGTAAAATAAAAAAATTATGAAAAAAGAAATCGTTAAAATGTTGTTTTTATTTCAAACCATATTTATTTAATAAAAATTGTAAACTAAAAAAACCACAACTACCTCTAATCTAACCCCAAAAATGCCTTGTTGTTGTTGTTTTTTATTTGTTTTTCTGTATATCTGGAGAACGGCAAGAGCCAAAATTTTCAAATTAAGTACAAACATATAGGTTTTTATTACACAGAATCTATTTTCGATCTGCTTTTGATCTGCTTTCGATCAGCTTTTGATCTGCTTTTGATCTGTTTCCGATCTGCTTCTGATCTGCTTTCGATGTGCTTTTGATCTGCTTTATATCTGATTTCGATCAGCTGTTCGATCTATTTTATAAATACAATATTACTTATAATTGAATATTGCAACACAATACACAGAATCTCACAAAATGTGGGCGGGATGGGAGAAGTGGGCGTGGCACCTTCCGAACTGAAATCATCAAAAATAAAATAAAATCAAAATAAAATAAAATTTTTGATGTAATGTAATGCATGTCCGTGCTAAAATCATGAAAGTGGACATGCATTACATTACATCAAAAATTTTATTTTATTTTGATTTTATTTTATTTTTGATGATTTCTGTTCGGAAGGTGCCACGCCCACTTCTCCCATCCCGTCCACATTTTGTGAGATTCTGTGTAATAAACAATTCCCCCTCTCCTCCCCCCTCTCCTCCCCCCTCCCCCCAAGTTTTACTGTAACAATATATCGATGATGAGGTGAAAGGGAAACTAATGAAATTATTATCCTCGCGCCTTATGGATATGCAACACAATGTTGCAATATTCAATTATAAGTAATATTGTATTTATAAAATAGATCGAACAGCTGATCGAAATCAGATATAAAGCAGATCAAAAGCACATCGAAAGCAGATCAGAAGCAGATCGAAAACAGATCAAAAGCAGATCAAAAGCTGATCGAAAGCAGATCAAAAGCAGATCGAAAACAGATTCTGTGTAATAAAAACCTATATGTTTGTACCTAATTTGAAAATTTTGGCTCTTGCCGTTCTCCAGATATACAGAAAAACAAATAAAAAACAACAACAACAAGGCATTTTTGGGGTTAGATTAGAGGTAGTTGTGGTTTTTTTTTGTTTACAATTTTTATTAAATAAATATGGTTTCAAATAAAAACAACATTTTAACGATTTCTTTTTTCATAATTTTTTTATTTTACAATTTTTCTTATTATCTAAAAAAACTTAAAATTAATTAAAAATCTATATTTACATTGAGAAGAATGTCATTATCCTCTTCCATAGGGTCAGAATAGTTATTTATTCTATAATGACCCCATGCAAAAGTATCAACGCCATTATCTCTAATAAATCTCTTATCATCTAAATAACTTAATGTTAGTTTCCTTATATTTTGAGTATAAATTTGATGTATCTTAGATCTAAATATATACATTGAATCATAATATAATTTTTTTTCTAATAAACATTTTCTAAAGTCATTTATACTTAATTTACTAGTTACACATTGCTTAACGCCCTTAATTCTTTTAATTTCCTTATCTTCTCTATCAATTTTCACTGAGTACATTTTAGCTCTTAACCCAATGAATTCCTTAATAATTTTACCATTACACTCATCCTTCATCATCCCTAAAACTTTTTTATTAAGAAGGGGGATATTGTAGACATTATCTATCGGATATGCAGATGTATCAAAATGAGTATTTATGTAATTTTTAATATCTCTGTATAGATCATCTGTTTTAATGTCGTAAATAAAGGAATCAGTATCCATATAATTGAGTTTAATGTTTTCACGATATTTAGGCTTTATGTAATCATAATGAAAACTATATATTTTAAATTTGGATATTTCTAAGACTGCAAATCCAACATAAATAGGTTTGTTGTATTCAGTTTTAATTCTATTCATTTGGATAGCATGCATATCTTCATGAATTTGAAGTGAACTATGGAAATTTGGTTTAGCTATAAGAGCACGGGCTCCTAAACGTTTACCTCTATTCTCCCATTGACATACTATTTTAATGTCTTTCCTCTTATCAACATTTTCCATAGTTTTCCCGTATACTGCATTATTCAACAATTTAAAAAAATTTTGTTCAAATGAATTTTTTGCTAGTGTTCTGTGATGGTTATTTAAATCAATATATTTTTGTAACCAATTTGATTGATCAAATGGAAGAATTCTATTTATTTTCTTTAAAACTAAACCATGTTGAATACATTGCTGAAGATTTCGATAATGTATTATGTAATTAGTTTTACTATTTAAATCAGTTATTAGTTTCTTTTGTTTCATGGTTTCAATTTTTTTATTCTCAGCACAAAATGGTAAATCATTATGATAGTCGTGTAATGTAGATGGATATTCTAGATCTACCTCTAATATATATCCTAATGGAGAATCTTCTGCTATATTATTAACGTTGAAATGTTCATAATTTTCAACCCATTTAAAATTTTTATAGGGGAGGTATTGTGACATTGCATAGCAATACAAGTTATTAACATCTAAATATATTAAGTAGTTTGATTCTTTGTTATAATCATAATCACTAATATATTTATTATTAGCAATTGAATGACGATTAGAACATTGAACAATACCTCCCCTGATGCCTCGAAGGACAAAATTATATATATTAATATCAGTCAACAACTCCAATTCTATTGCAGTTGTTTTCAACATTGCATCCCAGGATAAACCTGGGGTAGTATAATATTGACATGGATCTAAATTATAAATGTTTGTACAAACTTTACGGAAATTTTCAAATATATCGCAAAGTAAAAGAATATCTACTTTTAAATATAAAAGTAGATAATCTTTTAATGTTCTACATTTAAATGTTTTCCATACTTTTTGCGCATGTTCATAATCCTCCACACTACACGACTCATTATTTAATTTATTGAAAAATATTGAACGAGGTGTTAATTGAATTTCTTCAAGACGATTCATTGAATCTAAATAATCATACGGAAAGACACCCTTACGTTTCATTAAATTAAATTCTTCATCATTTGGATAGCTTGATTTTACTACCGTTAGATCACTGTCGAACAAATAACTTGCTAATTTTGCTATACTCGATGGCATAAACCTAAATGAATCGAGAAAACGTAACTCAATTGTATCTTTTTCATTTACAGAAATTCTTTTTGATATGGACACATAAAGCTCCTTATTTAAAGGTATAATATTTATATCGCCTTCAATTGTTGAAAGCTCTCTTACAAACAGATGGCAATCATATGCCGAAAGATTATGAAAGAATATAGGGATGAAATTTGCAATTTGATATTCTAAATTACATTGATTATGAGCAGCACCCATATATTGACCAGTTAGATGACAATGGTCAGCTACTTTATCTTCATTAGATAAAGATTTCGTACAAATATAACAAGTCTTGCTTTCATAATGTTGTATCTGTTGCAGAGGTGTTAAGGAATTCATTGGCTTAATAACACTTAGATGACTAGTGTAAATAGCTAAAATGTCGTCAACTAAAGTTTTAAAAAAATGTTGTGGCGCATCAGTTCCAGTGTAAATTTTAAAAATATCTAAGTCTGAGTTATACGAACATTTAATATAATAACTATAAGCAAATGGAATATGCTTTTGTGTTGATTTTACGTTCTTAGAATTTTGAATGCTTACTGTTTCCAGAATACATTCAAAATCAGCGTATACAACAAAAGGCACACCCATTTGCTTTTTAAAATTTTTAAAACTAAGCTTACTTTTATCTATACTTGGCATCATTGTGACCATTTTATTACATTCCTCTTTATGATTAATTAACGACGTCTCTGTATGAAAATGGATTAAGCATGTATTGCATATGTATATTTGACGTCTATGTTTTGTTAGTTGATTGTTTATCAATCTGTAATTAAATGAAAAAAGTAGAAATGTTTTGATTAATATAATTTTTAAATAGTTTATAAATATTATTAACATACCTTGAAATATTTTTAATCCATACGTAATGTAATCTTTCTCCATCCTCTAACAGCATTAAGTTGATGTGTTTGGACTTTTCTTCTTTGGTGAAGTAGTATGGTCCCACTACAACATCATCTTCTAGTCCAAACACATTCACACTTATTTCAGGATTCATAAGCTCGAAATCTCTTATTTGATTAATCGGAAGAGAGAAATTTAAATTGGTGAAATTTAATTTGATTCCATTATCCAGCAAAATGATGTCATCTTCAATATCATTAATTTTATACGATGAACATCTCTTTGTATATTCAGGAGCGACTGGGTATAGTGCTGATATGATTGCCCACTTGAAGCAGTACTCGTCTCGATTTTGTACGTTGACACATGCTTTTTTCTGCATTATTTTTGCTGGTAAAGGAAGGTATTGTGACCCTTTGATACACTTATATTGATTTATGTTCATCTCCAAACGTGTTATTTCAATTAATGCCCAGCCACTATCACGCTCCTGAAATTCGCTCATCTTTTTTATTATAATATTACATTGTTCGTTGTAAATATTTAGGATATCATCTCTTGTTGAAAGCATAGTAAGAATGTTCATTTTGGTCTGATGGGATTTTATATCCACCATACAAGAATCTTCACCTTCCTTTATCAGCACATATTCACCATACAGTTCCATATTAAATTTTATGTTTCCGTGTTTTTGCATGGTGTCTGTTAATAATTTTATTAATTTCTCTCTTATTTCCGTTAAAAATTTTTCAGGTATTAAATTATTTTTATTGTTGTTTTCAATTAAAAATGTGACAATTCTATTGTTAAAAGATGATTTTATGCATTTAACATCACTATTATTATCTGCTTTCTCAGCACAGTTAAATTTATGTGCATTTGACCTTATATGATAATGCCAATTTATTTTTTTTATATATTTTTCACAACCTTTACAGTAAGTATTTGTTTCTTCTTCATTACCGTCACCTTTTGTATCAGAATGTGAGTGTCGGTGCCATTCCTTACGATCCGAAAAATGTAAATTACATGTTTGGCATTTAAACGATGATGATGGTCCATCATGATGCAATCGAACATGTCTTCTTAAATTTGTATTCAAAGTGAATACTTTATCACAAAACTCACAAATAAAACCGCCAGACATTTCACTTTTTTAGTATAGAACACACTGATTTAACTATCAGAACAAGAATGATTCTGTCTCCTCAGAAGCAGTCGTATTTATATCATAAATTGTTGATGAGGGGAGTACTAAGTTAGTGGTAAGTGTCACATAAGTTTATATAATCAAAAACCGCAACATCAGCGGAAGAATTCTAAACATCTGCATATGCATGTCTCATATTCCTTTGTTTTTCCGAGAATTTGTTTTTCTAAGAATTCTAAACATCAGCATATGCACGTCTCATATTCCTTTGTTTTTCCGAGAATTTGTTTTTCTGAGAATTTTGAGACTACAGTCCTAATCAAAAACCGCAGCATCAGCGTTTTCTTTGTTTTTTCCAAGAATTCTAAACATCTACACGTGCCTGTCTCATATTTCATTGTTTTTCCAAGAATTTTGAGATGAGGACTCATTTAAAAAAAACGCTTTATGAAATTTAAATTTGTCACGTACATATGTAGAATTCATTCGAAAAATAAAAATGTTTCATATTACAAAAAAATTAGCAGATTTTTTTAAATATTTATTTATTTTTTTCTTAGTTAAAATTATTGCATTAGTTTATTTCATATAATCAAAAACCGCAGCATCAGCGGTTTCTTTGTTTTTCCAAGAATTATAAACATCTGCATATGCATGGCTCATATTTCATTATTTTTCAAAGAACTTTGAGATTAGGAATAGAGTTTCTACGCGGGAAAGAATCCTGGGACTTTTTTTAAATAAATTTTTTCCTGGAATTTTCCGGAATATCAAATTAAATTTTTTGAAATTTTAATTTGAAATTTATCATCGATAACATCAAAAACGAACAATAACAATATATTCTTTACTAAATAGTGCTTACAAATCAATCTTCTTTCCCTACGCCAATAAATCAATAGTCTATTTAATTCATGATGAAATGTCTAAAAAGCTTCTTAAAGTGGAAAATAAAAATTTACACGACACACCAACACCAGATGATGATCATCTACTATCTTTAAAGATCATTTTGAAAACGCTATATTAAATTCTAAAAAAATCAATGTAAAAAAATTTTCTTAAAAGAAAATTAATTTTTCAAGTCGCTAATAATAATAACTACTTAGTATTAATAAGTTTAAATAGTTCGAGATCTCCCAATATATATATATATATATATACATACATATAATATGTATGTACATATGTATGAATGTTACAACTTATTTGGTTTAGTTTTGGTTTTCTGTAGAATGAATAAGGCTAATTTTTTTTTAGACTGTTGTATATGTGTATATTCTTTTAAAAAAATAAAAAATTTTGCCTTGAACTCATATAATAAAACGATTGTTTTATTCTAAGA
The DNA here is from genome assembly GCA_930367215.1 of Pollenia angustigena. Lineage (NCBI taxonomy): Eukaryota > Metazoa > Arthropoda > Insecta > Diptera > Polleniidae > Pollenia > Pollenia angustigena. The sequence continues at coordinate 78,608,311 of OV884058.1, read as the reverse complement.
ATCCCGGAAATAAGATTTTTTGTTTCGTTTCCCGGGAATAAAAAAAGGCCTGGGAAATTAGAAACCCTAATTAGGACAGTTACAAAAAAAGCTTTATGAAATTTAAATTTATCACGTTCAAATGTAGAATTCATTCCAAAAAAAATAAATAGGTTTCATATTACAAAAAAAGGCAATTATGAAAAGGAACAAATTTTAAAAAATATTTATTTATTTTTTTCTTAGATTAAATTATTGCATTATTTTATTTTATATAACACCTACACATCTGCTCAACTAATACTCAAATTTCTTTGTTTTTCCAAGAATTTTGAAATAAGGACTTTATAAAAAAATCTTTATGAAATTTAAATTTGTCACGTATGTATATATAATTTATTCGAAAAATAAAAGGGTTTTATATTAAAAATATACTATCCGACATGGTTGTATCTACACACACCCTACTCTTTACGAACATCTAACAAAGACCCCGCATAGGGTTGGCAGACGGTCACATTTTCACACACACACAGCCACGAAAATCACATTTAAACATTCACACACACACACATATAATAGAAGTGGAGGTGCTAGCAAATTGCAACCCTACAAATCTTAGGACTAGTTTATAAGGGACTAGAACTAGTACAAAAGTAACCGCAACGTAGGTAAAAACATGGTCTATTTAACATTACGATGTCCAATGGCAGGATCATATAACCCAGCTTTGGATTAAAACGGAGTAGTCTCAAAACTATTCCATGGTATACTCAAGTGGACTAGTTTTGAAGTCGTTTAAAAACAAAAACAAGTCGTTAAAAAACGAAGACATTTCGTCTCACTACAAACAATTTTTAACAATGATATGGTCCATACTTGTAGTCCAGGTAGTAGTCCATTTAATTAAAATTGATCAGGTAGTCTAATATACACATTATATACGGCTCAGCCATCTCATAAAACATATAATGTAGTGCTGGGATGATCCTAATTGAATTGATTAATGTTATATTAACATTCGCACATATAGCGAAAGATGAATTAATGACCTTAATTAACTCAACTGTAGCAAAGCGGCCGACCGATCATATATGCCGACTCAAACCAACGTAGCGTAGGCATCATCCCACATTCGAAAATTAAAAAGGTTTAATATTACAAAAAAAAGTTTCATCCCAGGGATGGAAACACGGGTTTATCTTATTCTCATTTTTTACATACAAAAAAATTTTTAACGATGCAAACACAAATTATTTTATTTTTAAACTAGTCATTCAGACGCACAGACGGATAAATACAAATTATTTTTCCTATACAATTATAGTAACTTACTCAAATCCAGGCATGAATCATATCTTATAGGGAGCCAAATACAACATATTTATACCAATTCTTATTAGAAATGTATACATACTCCCATCTATGGATGATCCCAAATTTGTATGGAAAAAGTGCTGTAGAAGGTACATAAACATACTACTCAAGATCATCCTTGTCTTGCCACACAAGCTTACTCCACAAGCAAATTTCCGCAATTATTGCACTCGGCGACTTTTTGCCTCTTTATCTGTAAGTTTTTGTTTTATTTGTTTTATTAAAATGAGTTTGAAAAAATAAAAAATCAGTATTACCTCATTTCAAATGGCATAGCAACTTGATGATAGCGTTCAACTTGTTCATCAGATTCGGTAGCCAATTGTTTGCTGAAGTAGTCCAGATGATGATGTAAATAATGGATTTTCAAGGACATGTGGACACCAATTTCCGAGAATGCTCTTAACATCCTTGCGACAGAAACATCGTAGTTGTTAGAACGATGCTTTCTCAACAAGCCTTCTATTACTTCTTTGATTGCCTGCCATGCATTCAATTCAGCGTCAATCAAAATATTGTTGAATGCGTCACTTTTAATCAGCTTTCGTATATCTGGACCATTTAGTACGCCTGATAGGAAAAAATTAATTTGTTAAGATGGAAAATCATGGGAAATGAATGTGATATTACAACTTACCTTCTTTAATTTTACTTTCGCTGAGTCTCGGGTAAATTAGTTTCAAACACAAGAAAACTTCATCTCTTTTGGCGACAGTTTTGATAAAATTCTTAACAATTCCAAGTTTAATATGCAGTGGAGGCAGCAATATCTTCTCCTTCGGCACTAGAGGCTCACGAATAATATTGGCCGTTTGTAACCTGCTGTGCTCTCTGAGTTTCCATCCGTGGCATGCATATTGGTCACCGGAAAATCGTGTGTCCCAATCGCACAAAAAGCACATATATTTTATATAGCCGCATTGAAGACCGCAAAGCATTGCTACAACTTTTAAATCGCAGCATAGCGCCACATATGTTTGGCGTATTTAACCATTTTTAAAATATTTTCCAGTGCATCATATGTTTCTGTACTATAGGTGATTGGAACTGAAGGTTTTTCATTGGTCTTATGCAGTAAAACCGCCTTCAAGCTGAGTTTTGAACTGTCAATAAATAATCTCCAGTCATCTGCTTCATATTTTATTTCCATTGCGTCCATCAATTTTCCTACATCCGGGCAATATGCAGAAGTTTTTTCATCATTCACAAGGAATAAACTTTGGAGTGTTGCCTGACGACTTCGATAAGCTGTGACTTTCACACCGGGTGCCAACAAATTGTTTGATTTCAAAATGGAAGCCAGCTCTTCCGATTTATGCTGTGTTAATTCCAACTTGGCAACAATTGAATCAAGCTTATTTTGATTTATTAAAATTGGCTCATTGGATACTGATGGCTCATTTGGGGGATCATCACGTGCATGATATATCGGAGCAGTCGTAGAAGAGAAAATATCTGGGCTAGCAGCTTTTGGCACAGGAATGTGGTCCGAATGAGGCAATGGTGTTGCGGCACTTGCAACACCAACGTAATTATACGATTTTCTTATCCTTTTTGCGGCTCCTTTATTCGCACATGCATAGCAATTCAATGGATTGTGACCTTCGCCAGGATTAGTCCAAGTCATTGGGATACCGAATGGCATACTTTCACGTCTTCTATTTTACCAATCCATTAGACGGTTGTAGCAGCTTTTACACACTATATTTGGTACCCAATTTTCGTTCACTATAACATTTTGGTTGAAGTACATCTCGTATGTTTGAACAAAATCAGTACTGAAATTTCCCCTTTTTTTTATGTGTTGAGACATATTGACCACAGCAGTAGCAAAAGCTATTTATATCTGGCTTGCACAGTTCCATATTCTGTTCTCTTTTGTTCACTTTTAAACAACTGGAGAAAAATCACTTTTACTGTTCGCGTTCGTCGGCACTTGTTGAATGACAAAAATCGATAAATGAACACCTATAAATACTACGTATTTTTGAATATTTTACTGACAGGTACGTTCCAAAACATGAGCACTAATAGATGTGGGTGGAATTTCTGTAAAACAATCATACAGGTAGCCAACGGAAAACCCCAAATAATTAAAAAAGTGCACTTTCCTTTTTTCCTTTCAATTGTCCACGCACATTTATTACCGCTTATTACTTTGCTACAGCAATCATAAAAATCAAATAACCTTTTGTTTATTACTTTTTTTTTTTTTTTTTTGAATTCTAAGAATCATAAAAAAAGTCATAAATGTTTTTGCAAAGAAATTTTTGAAATGCATACCTTCACTTAATTGTTAATAAAAGCGAAACGCGTTCATCGATTTTCATGATTTATGTCTCATTTATTTCATAGGTTATGCGACTTCACGTGAAAGTAATAGGACTTGAAACTTTTTTTTGCTGTTTTGGATTTTTTATGAATTAAAAATAAAAAATTTAAATTTTTTGGGCAAAAAATATTTTTTTTTCTTCATACATTCATTTTTAACTTCGAAAGTGTTGCACATATAGGAAAACGGTATAGAAACAGATTAGAGAAATTGTAATTCTTAATTTTTCTAAATTTGTTTCATCAAAATCGGACAAGTGGCTCTCGAGTTATGTTAAACTACGTTTTTGCCAAAATGTTACAACTAAGCGAAAAAACATCAAGATAAGGGAAAAATTTAAAATGTCATAAAAAAAAAACTGACACATACGAACGCCAAACCCTTTGAGGGTTTCACTAGACTGACCTAGTACCATTGGCTGTTGTACTGTGTTATTATTGAATCATATAATGGCTAAATATATTCGTAATATTACATCATAATATTTTTCCCTTAATCATATTATTATTCTGTTAATCATAATAAGTTAAGAAGGAATCATATTATTGTCATGTAAATCATAATAAGTTAAAAAGCAATCATATTATCATCATGTTAATCATAATAAATTTAGAAGCAATCATATTATGATACAGCTGCTCTAATAACTGTCATAACAGTACAAATTTTTTTTTTTTTTTTGTCATTATTTTTTATTGAATCTTCATATCGATGGCTTTATATAAAAAAGGCGTAACTCAATTTTTCTTAAAAATGTTTTTTTTTTGTATATTATGGCAGACAAATGCGAAATGCATCTTGCTTTAAAATTTTAGGGCGCCATAGAATAAAATTTTTGCATATTTTCATTAAAAATAGATTTAAACTTTTTTATATCTAAAATTTTACGGATTTCATAAGTATTTTTATCTTCCCCTTTGAACTTACAAAAAATCGAGTTACGCCTTTTTTATATTAAGCCATCGATATATTAAATATGAACTAACAATAATTAATCAAATCTTAACCTAATACGTTATTTTATGTCCTGCCAGTGCCAGACAAAATTTTCTTCATCACGGGTTCTGTTCACTTATATAGGTGTTTATCGCTCATCTAATTGGGTAAGTGCTGCAGTGTCTCTTCTTCTTAAGCGAGTGTGGCCGCCATGATTTAAAATATTTCGAGCTAGTGGATTTGGGTGTTGTTCAAGCCTTTTTAAATATTTTATTGCATATTTTGTAATCATAGCTTTAACTAATGGCACATTGAAATCCTTATGAATGTTTGAGTTTTTAACATACCAGTAGCCCGTTTCTGTATTTCTCACATCTTAAAAGTTTTCGCATGAAACTTGTGAATTGCAACAAAAATAGTGTAAAATGAAACAAAAAATGGTTTTTCTCACACAAGTGTTTCTGTATCTTTTCTTTGCGAGAATTATCTGTCATTTAAATAATTTTCCAGCATTTATTGGAAGGATATGAGAAAAAGTGTTTCTTTAACAATATTTTGCGAAAAGTTTCTTACAAGAACTGTCAAAATTAGTCGCATTTGAAATTGGTGCGAGAAAAACAAAATGTGGATATTTTAAATTAAAAATCACCCCTATCGCAAACAACTACTCCCATGAAAATATTCCCATATTTTTATACCCTCCACCACAAATAGTTGTGAAGAGGGTATATTCAGTTTGTCATTCCGTGTGAAACTTTTTTACTATTCATCTCAGACCCTATAAAGTATATATATTCTGGGTCCTTGAGTAATTTTAAGTCGATTTAGCCATGTCCGTCTGTCTGTCCGTCTGTCCGTCTGTTGAAAACACGCTCACTTTCGAAAAACTCAAAAGAAATCAACAAACTTGGTGTCAAATTGCTTGTAGTTATCCTAAGCAGTTTGGGATTGAAATTCAGCAAAACCGGTTCAATAGGATCTGAGCTATGAATCAAAATGTGGAACCACCACCTAAAAAAAATTGATAATTTTGTTACAAAAACTAACATAAATGGTGGAAAAATGCACAGAATGATATAAGATTTCGCAACAATTCGTTTTATTCAACTGAAAATCACGCTGTGAAATTTCGTGAAGATCCGTCAATAATTTACCCTAGGCCCCATATAAGCCCTACTCCCGGAAAACAGTATATTAAGCCTAAAACCCTAACTAACAATGCTATCATTACAAATTTTGGCAAGTCACAGTTACATAGGACTAGAAATTAAACTGTTAAGTTTCGTGAAGATCGGTCCATAATTTACCATAGGCCCCATATAAAACCTACTTCCGGAAAACAACTTTGTACGCCTAAAAACGTAAAAAATAATGCTATCATAACAAAATTTGGTACATCAAAGTTTTATTGGACAAGAAATAAAATTGTGTTATTTCGTGAAGATCGGTCCATAACTTACCCTGGGCCCCATATAAACCTTACTCCCGGAAAACAGTTTAGTACGCCTAAATCCGTAAAAAATAATGCTATCATAACAAAATTTGGTACATCAAAGTTTTATAGAACTGGGAAAAAGACTGTGAAATTTCGTGAAGATCGGTCCATAATTTACCCTAGGCCCCATATAAACCCTACTACCGGAAAACAGTTTAGTCGCCTAAATCCATAATTAATAACAAACCGTCACAGTTTAAGATAATAATAACATCATACAGATATTACTCTTTAAACATTCGAACGGTCGGTGGAGGGTATCAAAGATTCGGCACAGCCAAATATAGCACTCTAACTTGTTTTATTTCGTATTGTGAATTATTCCCATAACAAATTTTTTGGGAATGAATTCCCAAACTTAAAAATTTTGGCATCGCCAATGTTTACTCCCGCGAATTTTTTTACTAAATAACTTCCCAACAAGTGTTGATGTGAACGAGAAGGGAACATATAAATTTTAATTTGTATTCTAAAGTAGGACTAAATGAAACTACTTCTTCCTTTTATTGAAGGAGTGTACATAAAGAAAATGAAGATAAACACTATTCATTATTTATTTTATTATATTTTTATTAGTATTTTATTTTGTATCTTTTTCTTTCACAATACAAGCACTGACAAGTTACTCACAATAGAGACTTTTGTTTACAATCCACTGACAAATGATTCTCAATTGAAATTTTTACTCCCAAAATATTTGCGATACCGATTTGTTGGGGATAGGAATTTAGGTTTGATCCCATATATCATATTTCCATAACATTCGCGATAGGGGTGAATATGTTTACATCCTATTTTTTTTTAAATAAATAAAAAAGTTTAAGGAATTTAAATAATGAATGCATAATTTATATGATGAAAATAAACAAAACACAATTGTTATATTTTGTTATTTAAATTTTTTTTTTTAGCCTTTCCTTGTTTTGATTTTATTCAGTGCTGCCAGATAAATTTGTGTCAAACTCGTCGATTTACTGAGAAAAAGATTGTCTTTTTTGTTTTAAAAATCGTGCAATTTAAAATAAATTTTAAACAAATTTGTTTCGACTTTTATTAAAACATAATCAAACAAAAACAAAGTTAAAGTTCATGGGTATTTAATAATTTCTTTAAATTTATATTTCTTTTGTTAAGCTGAATGATTATTTTTTATAAAATTATTTATTTTCTTTAATCCGATAACAATTTGAAATTGTTGTTTTTCCCTGGAGAAGTCACACAAAGGCATGAGAAAATATCATATTAAACAAAAAATAAAGTAAATATTTTTACAAAAGAAAAGAAAGTGAATGTTATATGTACGCATTTTTGCTCATTGACCATTATCCTCCATTGTCTTAACCATATTTCTAGTTGAAATATATGAAGCTGTAAGTAACGCGATGCTTCATAACGATTTTCGTGGACGCTGAGAAAAGCTGTATCGTCTGCAAATGTTGAAGTTTGTATGTAGTTGCTTGTTGGCATGTCCGAAGTATAAATTAAGTATAATAGGGGGCCCAGGATGCTGCCTTGTGGGACTCCAGCGGCAATGGGCTGAGGTGAACTTAAGAAATTTCCTTCTTTAATAATAAATTGACGACCGACTAAGTAGCTTTCTAGCAGCTTGTGTGTGTTTGCTGGTAAATTTTGCTTCAACTTATGTAATAAGCCTTCATGCCAGACTTTATCAAAAGCTTGGGAAACATCGATGAAGAGTGCTGAGCAATATTTCTTTTCTTCAAATGATTTTCTTATGACATTTACTATTCGATGAGTCTGTTCGATTGTGCTGTATTTTCTTCTTAATCCGAACTGATGGTTTGGAGTACATCTATTTTCACTTAAACTAATAATTTCTCAAACAGCTTTGACATATTTGATAATAAGCTAATAGGCCTATAAGACTCAACTTTTGTATGATCTTTACCTGGCTTTGGTATCATGGTACCTAAGGAAACCTTCCATTTTTGAGGATAGTATTCAAGGCGTAAAATAGCATTAAAAATAAAAATAATAATTTTCTTTGCTATGCGAGGTAGCTCCAAAAGCATTTCATTACTGATTTTAACAATACCAGGTGACTTCTTAGTGTTTAAGTCACTAATAGGCTTTTCGATTTCTCTTATCTCAAATTTGAGGGGAAAAGCTGCTCTAGCAGCAACAGGTGGTAAGTCGACCGCAATATTGTGAGATATATTTGGTGTAAATACGTTTTTCAGGTGACTTACAAACAGATTTCCTTTTTCAATATCGTTTCTTGCCCAACTACCATTCAAGTTTCTTAATGGTGGCTTAGATATAACTGGCCTTTTTAGATTTCTAGCTGCACGCCATAATGAGTAGTCAGATTGTGGAGTTGCATCAAGTTCCTTAAGATATTTTTCTAGAGAAGCCGTTTTCTGATTCTGCAGTAACTTTTTTAGCCTTTTTGTGCACTCTTTTAATAAAATCTTAAGTTGCGGGGATTTGTAAAGTTGCCACTCTCTTCGAACTCTCCTTTTTTCAGTCAAGAGCCGCTCGACATATGAAGAATATATTTTATTATTTTTTTGGGGGTAACGCTGGAATGTTGAACACCTAGTTTAAGATAACTGTCAAAGTTAACAATAGAGAGATCCACATTCCCCGTACTTTAGTACTTAGCGGCATAGTTTGGGGTAGTGCACTAAATATTGATTTAAATCAGCAGTGAACTATCACTAAATAAAACTGCAAAAATATTAGTTTGCACTCTTTTTATCAGCTTTAGTGATGATTGCTATTTATTTAACTACCACTAAAAAAATAGTGATATTGCAATTTTTTTCACTATCACTAAACGCAGATTGAGTGCAAAAAGTATGCACTCAATTCAAATAGTGCAAAATTTGAACTTGCAATCAAAAAAAGGTGCATTTAAACATACTCTCACTAATCTATCAAAAATTAGTGGTCATAAAATTCTTGAAGACAAATTCGAAAAATACAAATTTTTACTAAAAAATTTAACAACAACAAATTCTACTAATCTAAGGATTTAAGTTGATATCGAAAAAAAAGATGAAACAAATTGTTTCGTATGCGGGGTTAAAAATACACGTCTGTACAAGTACCCATAAGAATAATATACAGAGGTATTTACCCACGCTTTTCGTTATTGTGTATACACATATTTATAACACAAATAATAACAACAGCTATGGTTGTGCGTTGCAAAAAGTATGGTTATTACTTATATTTATGCGCGGCAATATCTTCACGCACCCACTTTCAGTAAACAAAAATACATGAATATTATGCTGATGTAATTCAATACCCATGAATGTGTTTTGGTTATCTACCATACATATAAAATATCCATGTTTAAAAAAATACCTTCAGTATTTTTGGCACTTCTGTGTAAAAATGAAAAAAATTTTTTTTAGCAAAAATGTGCTTTGATCACTAGGCAGGTATGGGACTATGTACATATTATTTATGATATTTAAAATAAATTTGTCCGTAACATCAGCAGTATCTATGTAAAACTACACATAAGCTATAGATTTTTATAGAAAATGGGACCACGAGGGGGGGAAGGAGCAATTTCTGATCTCCGAAGCTATCTGACAGATTTTAATGAATTAAAACATAGATAGATCCATATTTATATAGACACTTGAGCTATGTATTTTTTAAAAAAATAGGATAACGAGGGGAGATAGGGGGCAATCTCTGCCTCTCCGAAACTATTTAGTAGATTTTAATTAAACAAGTAAGAGTGCTATATACCCTTCAATATTGTGCGAGCAGAATACAGAGCAACTAGACAAAAACTAAATAATTTTTACATATACATACATATTTGCAATACTTAAAACTTCATTATAAATAAAATTTAAAAAGCGAAAACTGGTAAATATTTTTTTAAATCGTTTTTAGAACATAAAAAAAATAAAAATATTAAAAAAAATGCATTTTTAAAAAACCAAGATTCGAACCAGGGAACTCTCAGTTTCTAACTTAACACACCCCCTAGACAACTGAACCATGAAGGAACGTTAATCGAATATCATAAAAATAAAATATGGCACGTTTACTGTTCACAAAATTCAACACAGTTGAGTTGAAATTACTTTTGTTGTTTTTGTTCACCGAAATAGCAAAGTTGGGAAATATATTCACCAAAATAGTCTGTGCCATGTATGAACGTGAAATTTTTTCCTTTATTCTATTACCAAACAGTCGTAGGCGTATTTTAAATACGCCAAACACAATAGCAATAATTAAAAAAATTTGTTAAACAGCAACTGTAACACACATGCACAGTAACATGTGACCTGAAAAGTTGACAACTCAGATGTAAAAAACATGTCGTGTACATGTATCTTAAGCAAACGCTATAAATACATTTTTTTAATCCCTATGCTAATCCCCGCGAAGCTTGAAGCTTGTCTGCAGGAAAGAAACCAGAGTCTATGGCGGGAATCGAACCCGCAACCCCGGGGTTGATAGACTAGCTCACTACTAGCTAACCTACCGGGGCACCCTTATTATATGTATTGAGTGGTTGTTTCACTCTTTCTTATTTGCACAACATACAAATCAATACTTTCATGCATACATAAAAACTTATTTATTCCGTCTCGTGACACTTATATTTATATGCTATGTGCGTGTGACAGCGACAAGTGGCTCTACGATGTTTTTATTTTTGCATGTAAAAAACCTTTACGCATCCGCACAATTTTTTTGCACTTCTGCACTTGTCGCTGTCACACACACATAGCATAGGTAGACGACACGAGATGGAAGATATTGTTTTTTATGTATGCATGTAAGTATTGATTTGTATGTTGTGCTAATAAGAAAGAGTGTAACCGCCATTGAATACCGTAACTGCAAATAATTTTGATGTGGTATCGAGTGGTGAGCCTACCTATTGGCCAACCGACTTCAATAAGCTACCAGACCTTATTGACTTTGCTGTAATCAAAAACATCAAGCGCGATCAGGTACTAGTTAGTTCCTCCTATGATCTTTCGTCTGATCATTCACCTTCAATCCACATTTTAAAAGGTAACTCTGACGCCGCAGCTGCAAGCTGTATTTCCTATCCATACAGAAACACAAATTGGTTAAAGTATAAAATGTATGTGAGCTCTCACCTATCACAGTGCATTCCCCTTAAAAATTCATCTGACATCCAAATAGCTGTCGGCCGATTTACAGAAGTCTTGGATGCTGCAGCAAGAAATGCAACCCCAATCAAGCGGACAATTAAACGTGCTCCTTACAATACATCGACGGATATAGAGACCCTTATCAGAGAAAAAAGGAAGTTAAGAAGACAATGGCAAAACAGTCGTTCCCCAACCACTAAGGCCCAATTACAATTATGCCTGACAACTCTTCGCAACAAATTGAGACAGAAGCACGAGTCTGCAATAGAAGGCTATCTAAACAGCCTAGATGCCACAAAAAACTCCAATTATAGCTTATGGAAGGCTGTACGGCATATGAAATGCCCTATAACCCAAGAATCTCCATTAAGACTGGAAAACCGCACTTGGGCCACCTTGAGAAAGTTTTCACGCCACATGATACACATGCTTGTTCCTGCCGTCCAATCATTCCTGATAAGGTAAACCATCCATTTAAATTTAACATTACTCAAGTAAAATCTGCAATAGAAAAAGTGAATATTAGAAAATCTCCCGGACTTGACCGTACCACAGGGTCAATGATAAGAAACTTACCATCGTCTGCTTCCAGAATCTTGCTACTCATTTTTAACGCTATATTAAGAGTCGGATACTTCCCATCCTCATGGAAGAGGTCTATAATTGTTATGATTCCCAAGCCAGGAAAAGATGCTAGCCAGGTTGCGTCGTACAGACCGATATTATTATCAATCCTATCGAAGCTTTTCGAAAAAATATTCATTTTAAGTATAACTCCTCATCTAAATGAACACGACATTATCCCGGATCACCAGTTCGGATTCAGAGCGAAACATGGTACAATAGAACAAGTGCATAGAATTGTCACCCTTATTAGATCGGCGTTTGAGAAAATGCAATACTGCTCAGCCCTGCTTATAGACATTTCCCAAGCATTTGACAAAGTTTGGCATGATGGGCTACTCATCAAAATAACACGAATGCTTCCTCAAAACACTCGCAAGCTTCTGGAGAGCTATCTAACAGGCAGAACATTCATAGTAAGGTCGCAAGATAAATACTCCCCCCTCAAGAAAATTACTGCTGGTGTTCTCCAAGGCAGCATATTAGGACCGCTTCTATATAATATACACAGCGGATATGCCAACAAACCTGAGCACGCATACCTCTACATTTGCAGACGACACAGCATTTATTAGCGTTAACCATGACCCAAAAGTCGCATCGCAAAATCTGCTGTCCCACATCAATGAACTAGAGGCATGGCTAGAAAAATGGAGAATAAAGGTTAACCAGGCTAAATGTGCTCACTTAACTTTCACGCTCAGAAGACAAACGTGCCCAGCAGTAAAAATAAATAACATCACTGTTCCGGTAGAAAACCATGTAAAGTACTTGGGAATTCATATAGATAGACGCTTGACCTGGTCTCGTCATATCGAAGCGAAAATAACGGCAACGAAACTTAAAGCAGCTCAACTACATTGGCTTCTCGGTGGAAACTCAAACTTGTCTTTAGACAACAAAATTCTTCTATACAAGTCCATCATAAAACCAATATGGACATATGGCATCCAATTATGGGGTACTGCATGCGCATCTAACATCCAAAAGCTTCAAAGAAGACAGTCTAGAATATTACGACAAATTGCCAGCGCCCCATGGTATATACGTAATGATATTATCCACAGAGATCTCAACGTCCCCACTATCCAGGAAGAAATTAAAAAATATTCAATAAGCTACATCGATAAACTAATGGTCCACCCTAACTACCTCGCTCGGGGTTTGCTTCAGTTCGAAGGTCACCAGAGGCTAAATAGAACCGATACTTTGAGCCTAACTAGAAGACAGTCTTAAAATTTCAATACAGCAGTTAGTGGTTACACTGGTAACAACTAATAAACAACAAGTAGAATTAAGATTTGAATACATATTGTAAATTTCGATAAGAAAGATTTAATAATAAAAAATAAATTTAAAAAAAAAAAAAACATTCTATTAAGTAAAATGTTTTCTATTTACAAAAAATCTTCGTTTACAATAAGAGCAACAATTTCTTTTTTTCTTTTATTTTTTAAATTTCTAAAGTATTTCATATATTTTCTTTCATAATATTTCCCCTTCATTTAATAACAATAAATAATATTCATAAACAATTCAAAGAAAGTATAAATTTATAATATACATACAAATAAGTTTTTTTTTAAACAATTTTATTTGAAATTTTTTACGATAAATATATGAAATTTCAAAAAATTTAATATATATGTGTATAGAAATAGTGAATATTTCTATTCAAATTTAAAAAATATAAATATACCTATGTATCGCTTTGGATGATTGAAAATTTAATTGGAAATATTATTTAAATATATGAAAGCATAAATTATTCAACATATTTGAACACAAAATATTCGCGGCTATAAAAAAAAGTAATATTTTTTTTATTAAATTTTGACGTTTCGGTTCGGGTTTGGCCGAACTTTGTAAAATTAACCGAAGTTCGTCTTAGTTTGGTCTGAAAAAGTACGTTCGGTCGAAATAACATTTTAAAAAACACTTTAAAGCTAAAACGTTTACAAATTAACGATAAATAAATATTTCGAAAATTTCGGCATATTAAAAGATTAACTTACTACGGTTGTTATACATTTATAGACTTGCTTTTTATTACGAACACAACACGCCACATAATTTAAAACGTTACGCCTTTGTTTTAAATCGTTAATTTATGTGTATGTAAATAGAATATTTTGAATAATTTATAAAAAAATAAAAATGTCAAAAAAATAAAAAAATGTATAAATAAATATGGCAGCCCTGTTTCTGGCACTCAAAGTTTACTTAACAGAGTCTTGTTATTGTGGGAGAGAGAGAGAGAGGGGATAAGAGAATGTCATTTATTTTCCCCTCACACCATCAACGACAAGACTATGCAATAGTGATGGAAAATTAACAAATTGAGATGGTACTGACCACCAAGCAAATGAGTACAAATTCTGAATATAAACTATATAAATTCCAAGCATTATTTATATTAATCTGTTTACTATGTGTCGAAAAATAAATAAATACTGCTAGAAATTTCATTAATAGGGTACTGACGATTAGTGATGAAATTTTTCAGAGGAAGAACAGAATTAGAATTAGGAATATACTAAGGAATAACAATTTTCCAGGAAAACTTATTTATAAATTAATTAATGAATATAAGCAAAGAAGTAATAGTAATATAATAATAACAATGGAACCAAAAATATACAAGTCGTTCTCGTATATATCTAACATATCGGAAAGAATTAAGAGATCAAAGATGTTTGACGCAAACAAATATTAAGAGACATTAAAGGCTTACAACACGTTAAATTGTTAATTCAGCAAAACAAAATATGGAATAAATAAATAGAATATGTTCAACATTCAGGTCTGTTCTGCAAATCACGTGATTTCAAATCACATGTGCTTAAAAATCACACGTGTGATTTTGTGGTGTTCTGTAAATCACACCGTTATTGTGTTTTTCGGTGTGATTTTCAATTGTCGAAAGCACAAGAAAATACAAAAAGTGTGTTTTACAAAATTATAGCTAATTTTTAACGCTTTTTATTTATGTTATTTTCCAACAATTTGTTTTTTTTAACCGACTTAGCGATCTCAAATTAAGTTTATGGTGTGTTTAAAATTTTGCAAGTTATTTGCGAATTTTAGCCATGTTCGCGATAAAAGCAATTTGTTTTTATAAGTTTTCGATTATTTATAGCTTTGACGATTTATAATAAATATGTAGTAGAATTTTGCTATCATGCCGCTGTTAGCAAATGTTTGAGAATTTCCGCTAATTTAGACATTTTCACCGAATTTTTGCCATTCCTTATAGTTTTAGGGACTTTCAATAAATTGTATGGCTCGTTTGAAATATAAAAAATTTTCTCGAATTTTCGCCACTTTTGCAACATTTTTTTTTATTTTTTTACCCATTTAGCGATTTCATATAAAATTTAGCTTGCAATTTTTCGCGAATTAAGCCATTTTCGCGATAGAAGCGATTTTTTCCTGTGATTCTTTACAGCTCTTACGATTTTTAATAAATATTCTTCATGCCGCTGTTAGCAAATTAGTGATCTTTAACTCAACTAAAAAAAAGAACAAACTGAAATCACAAGTCTCAAAAGCAAATAATTTTGTTAGTGTCGTCGAATTTTCTTATTTTTAAAGGATTTCTTGCAAATAAAATAGTTTATTGCATAAACAACACATTAAATATTTTATTTAAGTACTTTATTATGACGGCCATCTTACAATAGTCACAAAAATAGCAAAGTGATTTCAAAAAGTTGTTAACGTAGCTGAACGTTTTGAAATCACAAAATAATATGCCCAGAACACCTTTCTTGTGATTTCAAATAACTTTCATAAAATGTGATTTTCAGAACAGGCCTGATTATCTACAAAATTCCTTGTTATGGAAATGATAATGAAAATTGCGACAAGGTTTCTGGACATAGGTTAGGTTGGGTTAAGAAGGGTTATGTGCCCAAGGTCACACTTCCACCCGGAGACCAATGCGGTCCGTTGTGAATCTTATCAATGAAAAAAGGAAGGTATAGAAAGAGAAAAGTAAGGAAAAGAAGTATGAGGTGGATAGAATTAAGAAAGTTGAAAAGTTAGTAGGTACCACGTAGAACTATCGCCCTCTCTACAGTCCCCTCAACAGAAACAACGGCACTATTTCCCTGACAGACTCCAGTATATCCGCCGGATTACATCCAACGATGCAGTTCGTCGTGAAATCTATCCCCTAGCCACTTCTGTCTGAGACCCTGCATCCTAGGACAATGGCACAATACATGCTCGATCGTCTCCAGCTCCTCAGAATCATCGCACAACATGTAGAAGTCCGGTATGGTGTTGTCCTATTTGCCCGTAAAAGCCCTAACAGGACAATGACCCGTCAAGAACCCTTTAAGAGTTCTAACACCATCCCTGTCCAATCCCAGTAGAACCCTGGTTGCCCCCGCGTCCAATCTGGGCCATAGTGCCCTAGACACCTTGCAGCCCGTTCTGTTCCCCCAGGATCGGGCAACGTCATCACGGAATTTTTCCCGTAGAACCCCATAGAGGTAGCATCACCTCTATGGGGTTCTACTCTCGCGAGTTCGTCTGCCACCTCATTCCCATCAACCATGCAGTGTCCAGGTACCCAACACAGCCTTACGTTGAATGCCTCCAAGAGTTCGCTAAGAGAGTTCGTACACCGAGCGACCAGGCACGATCGCACTGTATAGTTTGTCAATGCCCTAAGCGCCGCCTGATTTTTTCTTTTTTTTTTTTTTTTTAATTTTTAATTTATTTTTATTATTTTATATTTATTATCGAAATTTACAATATGTATTCAAATCTTAATTCTACTTGTTGTTTATTAGTTATTACCAGTGTAACCACTAACTGCTGTATTCAAATTTTAAAAATGTCTTCTAGTTAGGCTCAAAGTATCGGTTCTTTTTAGCCTCTGGTCACCTTCGAACTGAAGCAGACCCCGAGCGAGGTAGTTAGGGTGGGCCATTAGTTTATCGATGTAACTTATTGAATATTTTTTAATTTCCTCCTGGATAGTGGGGACGTTGAGATCTCTGTGGATAATATCATTTCGTATATACCATGGGGCGCAGACAATTTGTCGTAATATTCTAGACTGTCTTCATTGAAGCTTTTTGATGTTAGATGCGCATGCAGTACCCCATAATTGGATGCCATATGTCGATATTGGTTTTATGATGGACTTGTATAAGAGAATTTTGTTGTCTAAGGACAAGTTTGAGTTTCGACCGAGAAGCCAATGTAGTTGAGCTGCTTTAAGTTTCATAGCCGTTATTTTCGCTTCAATATGACGCGACCAGGTCAAGCGTCTATCTATATGAATTCCCAAGTACTTAACATGGTTTTCTACTGGAACAGTGATGTTATTTATTTTTACAGCTGGGCACGTTTGTCTTCTGAGCGTGAAAGTTAAGTGAACACATTTAGCCAGGTTAACCTTTATTCTCCATTTTTCTAGCCATGCCTCTAGTTCATTGATGTGGTACTGCAGATTTTGCGATGCGACTTTTGGGTCATGGTTAACGCTAATAAATGCTGTGTCGTCTGCAAATGTAGAGGTATGCGTGCTCAGGTTTGTTGGCATATCCGCTGTGTATATTATATATAGAAGCGGTCCTAATAGGCTGCCTTGGGGGACACCAGCAGTTATTTTCTTGAGGGGGGAGTATTTATCTTGCGACCTTACTATGAATGTTCTGCCTGTTAGATAGCTCTCCAGAAGCTTGTGAGTATTTTGAGGAAGCATTCGTGTTATTTTTATGAGTAGCCCATCATGCCAAACTTTGTCAAATGCTTGGGAAATGTCTATAAACAGGGCTGAGCAGTATTGCTTTTTCTCAAACGCCGATCTAATAAGGGTGACAATTCTATGCACTTGTTCTATTGTACCATGTTTCGCTCTGAATCCGAACTGGTGATCCGGGATGATGTCGTGTTCATTTAGATGAGGAGTTATACTTAAAACGAATATTTTTTCGAAAAGCTTCGATAGGATTGACAATAAGCTTATCGGTCTGTACGACACAACAATCATAACAATTGTAGACCTCTTCCACGAGGATGGGAAGTATCCGACTCTTAATATAGCGTTAAAAATGAGCAGCAAGATTCTGGAAGCAGACGATGGTAGGTTTCTTATCATTGACCCTGTGATGCGGTCAGGTCCGGGAGATTTTCTAATATTCACTTATTAGGAATGATTGGACGACAGGAACAAGTATGTGCATCATGTGGCGTGAAAACTTTCTCAAGGTGGCCCGCGAAAGCGTTTAATTTTTCATGTGTGTTTTTGGCCCAAGTGCGGTTTTCCAGTCTTAATGGAGATTCTTGGGTTATAGGGCATTTCATATGCCGTACAGCCTTCGATAAGCTATAATTGGAGTTTTTTATGGCGTCTAGGCTGTTTAGATAGCCTTCTATTGCAGACTCGTGGTTCTGTCTCATTTTGTTGCGAAAAGTGGTCAGGCATAATTGTAGTTGGGCCTTAGTGGTTGGGGAACGACTGTTTTGCCATTGTCTTCTTAACTTCCTTTTTTCTCTGATAAGGGTCTCTATATCCGTCGATGTATTGTAAGGAACACGTTTAATTGTCCGCTTGATTGGGGTTGCATTTCTTGCTGCAGTATCCAAGACTTCTGTAAATCGACAGCTATTTGGATGTCAGATGAATTTTTTAGGGGAATGCACTGTGATAGGTGAGAGCTCACATACATTTTATACTTTAACCAATTTGTGTTTCTGTTTGGATAGGAAATAAAGTTTGCAGCTGCGGCATCAGAGTTACCTTTTAAAATGAGGATTGAAGGTGAATGATCAGACGAAAGATCATAGGAGGAACTAACTAGTACCTGATCGCGCTTGATGTTTTTAATTACAGCAAAGTCAATAAGGTCTGGTAGCTTATTGAAGTCGGTTGGCCAATAGGTAGGCTCACCACTCGATACCACATCAAAATTATTTGCAGTTACGGTATTGTATAGCTGATTACCTCTAGGACTAATAACTCAGGAGCCCCAATATGTATGTTTAGCGTTGTAGTCGCAAGCAGCAATGAATTTCTGGCCCAATGTGGAGAAGAAGTTGAGAAATTTATCGTGTACAATTTTGTGCCTCGGGGGACAATTAACGGATGTTAACGTTAGATTGAAATCAGTAAGATTTATAGATGTGGCCTGGATACAATCTTCTTCGAACTCTGGCAATGGCAAGTGTCTGATTTGTTTGTGCACCATAAGGCTGTGCCACCACAAGCTCGTTCGCTGGGATGTTTTGTGTCATACGTATGGTATCCATTTACCCTAAAGCAGTTTTTATGAGTAAAGTGTATTTCAGAGACAAGAAGTACGTCGATTTCATGCCTATGAAGAAAGTTTGCAACTTCGTGTTTATGTTGGGATAACCCGTTTGCATTCCAGAAACATATTTTTAACTGGTTAATTTTTTGTTGAGTAGAACTTGCAGGAGCATGTTCTGGTTTCGCCGCCTGACTGTCGACGTAAATTGTCACATTAGATACATCAACGATGTGATCCAATATCACTTCCGTCGCTCTCCAGATCCCTAGGATCTCAGCTTGGTAGACACTGCACTCATCGGGGAGTCTGAATGAATGGCACAAATGGCACCAGTGCCAGTTTCCATCTTGAATCCATCCGTAAATACTGCCCACACCTCAAAGAGTCCATTGGATCCACGCCAAATTTCCCTATCCGGGAACTCCACTGGTGGTGTTGCACCGAAGTACAGGGTCATATTCCTATGATCCGAAACTCCCTCGAGCATCATACCCTAATAAAGCAGACCCACCTCGTACAAAATTCTAGGTCTAACTAAAGAAGACTCGTAAAGTCTGTATATTGAATGGACTCTTTTGTCCTTCAATGAATTTGTGTTGGGTTTTTTATCGAGGCAGTATCACCAAGATAAAATTTGGAGCAACTCAAGCACTTGAACTTGGTTGCAGCGGAGAAAAAGTGGAAAGAAGTCGAGACACTAACAAGTTGTGAATTTCTGACAATTTTATTGGTAAATACTAAATTATTGCTAAGTTTACAATTTATTGTTTATTTTTATTCTATAGTGTATTCCCTTTGGATAAATGGGAACGCTGCTCATTTAGTTAAACATACATACATACATGTGATATTTTTTTTTTTATAATTCATTGCTAAGTTTACAATTTATTATTGGTGCATTGACCAGTGTGGTTCATTGAACTATTGCGTCAATTTTGTTTGTTTACATAAAGTTTTTATGCA
This sequence comes from Pollenia angustigena, assembly GCA_930367215.1. Classification (NCBI taxonomy): domain Eukaryota; kingdom Metazoa; phylum Arthropoda; class Insecta; order Diptera; family Polleniidae; genus Pollenia; species Pollenia angustigena. The sequence goes on along the minus strand of OV884058.1, from coordinate 78,588,211 downwards.
AGTGGGTGTGTGTGTTTATTATTGGGGCAAATAAATAAAATTTTGAGTCAGCGTAAATAATTAACAAAAAAAAAAAAAAAACAAAAAACAAGCGATGTGAATGTATGAACATGCTCCCCGCCGTTGAGCTTTGCTCGTCAAATTACATTGTATTGATATTTGATATTTTCAATGGTTTGAATGTTCCTGACCTAGTCGCTAGATGATATAAGTATTAAAAAAAATAATAATGTTTCTTTTTTTTTTTTTTTTGTTTAATTTTATTTCTTTGATGTTCAAGCTACTGTTACTGTAAATTCTGATGACGCTGCATGCTGGCAAATTGCTGCTGGTGATGTTTGTTGACCTATTTTTCTTCTTCGACCTTGTAGCTTCTGGTAGATTGTCGCAATGATGACTCCGATTGTAAGAAGAAGGGCGGCGTAAGCTACTGCGGCGGTTATAGAGGTTGAGTGCGGCATGGTGTACATCCATTGATTGTTGTGGTTCAATTGAATGAGTGATGTGTTTTCTACAAACGGAGTTACGTTGCAGTTGGTACTAGTGACATTGTTCAGCAACGAAATTTCACATAGGCATTTGGCTGCATCTGAATTGAATTCAGATTGCATGCTTGAGCACAAGACTTCATCTTCTGTTAATGGTGTGCAAGATTCCCATTGCTGTTCAGTCAACGTATAATATTCATCTTGGTGAGCGTTTATGGCGATGATTTGACTGCATGGCCGGATAGCTGTCATCGTGTTGTGGAGAAGAGCTGGTATCGGGTGCAGTTTAAAAAGTTCCAACGTCTCTGGATCACATAGAGGAATTGTTATATGGAAAATTATGTGATTGTTTGCGATTCCTCCCTTCACGTTCATGATTTTATAGAGCTGAAGCAGATTGTCCTGATTGACTGGTAGTTGTAGTGCTGAGGGTAAGTTATTTCTCACTTGCATCAGCTCGGCTTGAAGTTGTGATGGTGACAGCAGTAATAGGCTGATCTTGCCATGTTGAGAGTCAGACAATGCCGTGATTATTGCTGTATGAGTTCGGTGTAGTCTTGCTGACATCAATGACAATTGTGTAGCTAGTAGAACAAAACTTTGTATTAACTTAAGTTCATGTTCTTGTTGTTCGTTGTCGCGTAACCTGGAGTCAATTCTGTTTACTTGCTCGTCGAGGTTGTCAAATTTGCTCTGAATCTGAGTTTCATCTTGCTTAAAGATGTTGAGTCTATGAATGAGGTCTGGTTTTTTAACAGTTGCATTAGATAAGTTTCATCTTCCTTGATCTGCTCGATGGTGTTCGACATTTGTTCAGCATAGGTTGAATCCAGTACCCCAAACAATGAGTTGGCAACATTTCCCACGATATCTACTGCACCACGTTTATTTCTTTTGTTCTTGAGTAAAGTGTTTCCAACTTTAAGATCTGAGATGCCAAATTTGAGACTTGTAGAACGTTTATACATGTTGTTTTTTGAGATACGAGGGTACACAGATGCTGTAGGGATGCCGTGCCATTTGTGAAGGTCTGCATTTCTCGCCAGTACGGTTGTAATTCATAATATGTTATGATTTTCCATTCCTACCGTGAAATTCGTGTTGTGCCGATGCCTTCAAATTGTATGTCAATGTTTGGTTGAAACTTAGTTATTTCTATTTTACTCGCGTTGCAGATTAGTGGAAGAGCTAGTAATGCAACGAACATGGTCATCATTACACCGGAGGTGACTGTCTTTCGTTTTTACCTGCTTGGACTCTCGTCTTGTGAAGTTAGCGAAGCTTGTTCCTCTTCCTCATCTGTGTCAACTGGCTGCGACGTGGTTAGTTGTTCTTCGCTAGTGGTGTCTTGTTTGAGTCTCTGCAGTGGTGCCAAATAGTGGATGGCTTGTTTGAGCACACCGGAGGCTGTTTTTACATCTGCAACTCTAACTGTGTTGTCTTTTTCACTGCATTACTGGAGCATTATCTTCTTTGATGATGACAATGGATCCTGGTTCAAGATTTTTCGACTGCTCTTGCCATTTGTTGCGATACTGTAATTCATTTAGATAGTCTCGGGACCATCTGCTCCAGAAATTATGCTTAAGTTGGGAGACCAGTTTCCATCTAGTGGCCAGGCTCGACGCCGCTGGCCTTGCTTGTGCGTCAACTTGGGCCGTGAGTGGTTCACCGATCAGAAAGTGTCCAGGGGTCAGCGCGCCTATGTCATTTGGATCGTTTGACATTGGAGAGATGGGCCTTGAATTCAGTATTGCCTCGATTTCTACGATTAATGTTTCAAGTTCCTCATAAGTTAGGGAAGCATTTGCTGCGCTTCTTACCAGAAGATGCTTGGCTGATTTGACAGCTGCTTCCCAGAGGCCACCAAAGTGTGGTGCTCTTGGCGGGATGAAATTGAACTGGATACCCTTGTTGTTGCAGGCGTTTGTAATGGCTTCTTGCGCAGCAGGGGTGTGTATGACCTCTGACAGCTCTGGTAACTTATTTTTCGCTCCAACAAAATTTGTTGCGTTATCACGATATACTCTTTGGCAGTGGCCTCGTCGTCCAATGAATCTTTTGAGGGCACCTATGAAGGCCTCAGTTGTGAGGTTGCTCACTAATTCTAGGTGCACAGCCTTTGTCGCGAAGCAGCAAAAGATTGCAATGTAGGCCTTATGTGGCCTTTTTCCCCGCAGCTTGTAGTGGACTGTTAGAGGGCCACAGTAGTCAACTCCGGTATTAATGAACGGTCGTTCTGGTGTTACCTGTGTTGAAGGCAGGTTTCCCATGACTTGGTTGAGCAGTACTGGCTTAGCTCTGCTACATCTTATGCAACGGTGAACAGTATTTCGAGCCATGATTATTCCTTTCAGTGGCCAGTATCGCTGTCGTACGATTCCCAGCAGAGTTTGCGCTCCACAATGCTTATTCTCCTGATGGACCTTTTCAAAGATGAGTTTTGAAATTGGATCATTGTAGGGAATTAACAATTGATGTTTTGAGTCGAATGGCAACGATGATTCTTCAAGACGACCTCCAACGCGTAGTAAGCCGAAGTTGTCCAGGAATGGTGATAAGTTACGTAAATTGCTTGTTCCGCGCAATTCTTGATATTTTTTTAGCTGGTCAATCTCTTCCTTGAAGTCCGAATCCTGCATACCCCTGACTATGTACATCAGGGCAGTGTCTAGTTCGATTGTGGTAAGTGCCTGCTGAGTCTGTTGATTGATGTCCTTGCGCCTGCATCGATTACTGAAACGCAGCATATAAGCTATAATGCGTTGTAGACGGGCAAATGAGTTGTTGTGTCCTATTAGATACATAAAGTCAGATGAAGCTACTGAAGTGACAAGAGCCTCAGGCGCCTTATGTTTTCTTTCTTGTTCCGTTGGGATTGCCAGTTGTGAATTGTATGTGGGTGGCCACATCGACTCGTTTCCGTGTAGAAACAGAGGGCCACAAAACCAAAGTGCACAATCTTTTAGAACGGCTGGTGAAATCCCGCGAGATAAAACATCGGCTGGATTTCTTTTTGAGCCAACATGACGCCATTGATCTGCTTGGGTTGACTCTTGAATGATTGCAAGTCTGTTTGCCACAAATGTATGAAAGGCGGCAGATGATGAATTAATTCAGGCCAGAACGCTTTCTGAGTCGGTCCAGAACCAGACAGGACATGATAATTGAACATCAGTTTTGATTCTTGATGCAAGCTGAGCTCCAAGTACTGCCGCGCAGAGTTCCAACCTTGGTATAGTTTGTCGCTTAAGAGGGGCGACCCGAGATTTTGCGCAAAGAATTCGAGTCATGGTGGTTCCATCATTGAATGTGGATTGGATGTATGCCACTGCGCCGTATGCTTTTTCTGATGCATCGGTGAAGATGTGTAGTTGCATCGGCTGGGGCACCTTTCCCTTACCAATGTGCCGCGATACCCGAAGAGTTTTTAACGCGTTCAGGTCGTTTCTGAATGTAGCCCATTTAGTGTGTAACGATTCTGGCAGCGACTGGTCCCAGTCAAACTTTAATTCCCATAACTCTTGTATAAATATTTTTGCTGTTATTATGACTGGTGATAAAAACCCCAACGGATCAAAAAGCTTTGCTAGATCGGATGTGACCGATCGTTTAGTGATTCTCTGAACCGAGTCAATGTTGACCTTTACGCAGAAGGTGTCATCCTTTGGGAGCCATGTGAGGCCTAACGTCTTGATCGAATCCACCTTTGAGCTTTCAAAATCTAAATTGACTTCCTGATCTCCTTTCGAAATGTACTGCAACAATTGTGGGTTATTGGCACACCATTTGCGTAGGTTAAAGCCATTCTCCTTCATGATTTGTATGAGTTGCTGTTGTAGTGTTAACGCTGTCACCAGGCTATCGGATCCACCCAGGACATCATCAACGTAGAAGTTCTCTTGGAGAAACTGCGACGCGAGCGGGTACCGTATCGTGTTTGCCTTGGCCACCTGATGCAGGCATTTTGTTGCTAAGTACGGTGCCGCTCTGGTGCCATACGTAACTGTGTTTAGTTGATAGTAAGTTATGGGTTGCGAGGGTTCCTTTCGCCAAATTATTAATTGAAGGTGACGATCCTTAGGCGAGACGAGTATTTGTCGGTACATCTTCTCGATGTCAGTTTTGAATACATATTTGGGCAACCTGAACCGTAGAAGTATGGAGAACAAGTCACTTTGAACAGTTGGACCTGTGTACATTAGGTCATTCAGTGAGTGTCCCGATGAAGTTTTTGCTGAAGCATCAAATACGACCCGAAGCTTTGTGGTTGAGCTTTCCGGTCGTTGCACGCAGTGATGTGGAATGAAATAGTTTGGAGAGCAAATCGCTTCTGCTGGTATCTTTGTCATGTGTCCCAGCTTTTCGTATTCTTCCATGAAATTAGCATATAGAGCTTTTAATTCCGGGGTTTTCTGCAATCGCCGTTCCAGAGAAAAGAAGCGATTGATTGCGATACCGTGTGAGTCACCTAAAGCCTCAGGAATTTGATGGAAAGGAATCTGCACCACAAATCGATTTTGATTATCCTTTATGGTGTGTTGTTCAAAGTGATTTTCGCATTGTTTATCTTCAATGGACATTGGTTTACTGGATGTTTTGATCTCTTCTAGTTCCCAAAGTCGGGCGATGGAAGCATCAAGTGATTCATCAGCGGTGCATATTCCGCACGTCAGATTGTTGGGTTGTTCCTCCTGTATTTTTCCAGAAACTACCCATCCGAATACAGTGTTCTGCATTGTTGGAAGCTGATTTGCCAATTTTATTTGTCCGATCGCTAGCAAGTCGTGAAAGTGTTCTGCGCCCAGCAGAATGTCGATTCTATCGGGGCGGTTGAAAGCTGGATCAGCGAGTGCCACATTTTTGGGTAGTGGCCATTTGTCAGTATTGATGAACTGTGATGGTTGTGGTGACAATATACGCGGCAGAACAAAGGCCTCAAGTCGCGTCGAATACTTGTTAATTCGGGATTTGAGTCCTACATTTACTCGGTGCCTTGTCTTTGTATTTGTTGAACCGATTCCATTGATGCTTATATTCGAAATCTGTCTGGAAATGCCGAGACATTTTGCTAGACGTTCCGTGATGAAATTGACTTGTGATCCGGAGTCGAGTAAAGCACGGCATTCCACTTCTGTTCCATTTGCTTGTATTTTCACAACTGCTGTGCTGAGTATCACGTACGAACTTGATTGTTGATTATTAGATGCTGCTAATGAAGTAGCTTCTATTTCGTTGGTCGCCTGAGATGATGACGTTGAAGATGAAGGCCCTGTGCCCCCCGCTCTTTTAGTTGATGCGGCTGATGATACCTTTTGATATTCCCTTTTGTTTGAGGACTCTTGCTTGTTATCCAAATGCAACAGTGTATTGTGTTTTTTATTGCACTTCATGCAACATCGTGAAGTGCATTGTTTTGCTGAATGTCCCGTACGTAAGCAGTTCACACAACATTTTTGCCTTTGTGTGTAGTTAAGTCGCTCCGAGGGATTTAATTTCAAAAAGGTCTGGCACTGAAATAGTTTGTGAGTGTCATCGTTGCATAGCGTGCATGCCACATTGCCTTGGTGTGTTGAAGCTACTGAAGCGCACGACTTGGCTGACCCTTTTTCCTTCTGCCCCATGGCTTCCATTGATTGAAACCGGGTCTCTAGAAATTCTAGGAATTGGCTCACATGCTGCAATTCCTTTGGATTTTCTATTGTTTTTTCATATTGCGAGTGAAGACCCCGATCTAACTTTTTTATGAGAAGATGAAGCAGCATTGGACTCCATGAAGAAGTGTCCACCCCTATATTGTTGAGGGCATGCAGACACTCTTGAGTGACATCATGTAGCTGTTTTATGGAGGCTGCTGACGTTCCAGATGACGGCTGATCGATTAGTTTCTGCATTAGTGTTGATACCAGTACACGCTTATTGTTGTACCGGTCTTGTAATGCTTTCCAGGCTGTCTCATAATTATCAGCTGTGGCGGAAAGATGGCTGATGCATTTTTATAGATTCACCGGTTACCTTCGCCTTGAGATACCATATTTTCTGCACAACGGGAATGTTTTGGTTGACTGCCAGCTGTGAAAAAAGATCAGCGAACGTAGGCCATTTCAAATAATCCCCGTCTAATTTCGGAATTGTAATTTTGGGAAGTGGGAACGCGTTCGTTTGTGCACATTCTGCCCTGTATTGTGCTGTAGGTACTGTTGTATGTTTGAAGTTTTGTATCACCATTTTTTCTAGATCCGTGTACGAGTCCATGTCATATCCTTCTTCGAGTGGGTTGACACAGTTTTCCCAAATTGAGAAATGTAGCTCCCGGATCTGTTCCCATAGCTTTTCTTTCAATTTCATGTTTGTTGCTGTTGGGTCCGTTGTGATTACCCGTTTTAGAGACGATATCATTACGTTTTGTCTTCTAATGGATAAGGTAATTTGCGACGCTTTTGCGGATGGAGTAGGTGTTGGGAAAGCCATATCCTGCTGTTGAATTTGTGGAGGCTGATGATGAGCTTGCGTCCTTGCCATTGTTATAGTTGACTTAGCGGCGGCCAGTTCTTGATGTTGATACTCTGCTTCTGGATTGGTTAGACCTTTTTGCTGGTTAACCGGTGTTTGCATCATTGCCGACTCAAATTCCTGCCGGTATTTTTCCACGAGCACCGCTATGTCAGTGTAGAAATTACTGACAAAATAATCGTGGTTTAATGGTGGATTTTCAAGACAACGTATTTTGTTGTCAGTTATCTCGAAATCCGCCCATGCGCTATTCAACCTCCTAAGGCGTTCCTTATAGTACTCTAGGGTCTTCCTGGACTGGGAGTCCTTCTTATATTTTTTGGGATTGAGCCAATACGTCCATACAGATTTTTTTTTCTGCCATCTTCTGAAGCTAGCACAATGCACCGATGATCCGTTGATTGGTTCTCTGACTGCGGTTGCGAGTTGCTTTGTTGATCCTGATAATTTTCAGGACCCAAATGACTATTGCTGATTGCTGTGTCGACAACTATCCAATTTTTGCAGCAAATCGATACGTTGATCCTGTTTAATGTTGCAGGATCTGACGTAATTCGCGAGGTTGCGTGTTTTGTATGTTCTATAAAAAGAACTAGGGGTCACCAAATGTATATTGAATGGACTCTTTTGTCCTTCAATGAATTTGTGTTGGGTTTTTTATCGAGGCAGTATCACCAAGATACAATTTGGAGCAACTCAAGCACTTGAACTTGGTTGCAGCGGAGAAAAAGTGGAAAGAAGTCGAGACACTAACGAGTTGTGAATTTCTGACAATTTTATTGATAAATTTTTTTTCTTAAATACTAAATTATTGCTAAGTTTACAATTTGTTGTTTTTTTATTCTATAGTGTGTTCCCTTTGGATAAATGGGAACGCTGCTCATTTAGTTAAACATACATACATACATGTGATATTTTTTTTTTTTTTTACTTCATTGCTAAGTTTACAATTTATTATTGGTGCATTGACCAGTGTGGTTCAGTGGACTATTGCGACAATTTTGTTTGTTTACATAAAGTTTTTATGCAAGTGTGTGTGTGTGTTTATTATTGGGGCAAATAAATAAAATTTTGAGTCAGCGTAAATAATTAACAAAAAAAAAAAAAAAAAAACAAGCGATGTGAATGAATGAACAAAGTCTAATTAAGTTCCTAGCAACCACACTCCTCACATAATACTGATTGCCCTTCTCATCCTCTCCTGAATATTTCTCTTCCAAGACAGTTTCCAGTCCAAAGAGTTACCCAAATACTTCGCTCCGTCCGATAGAGGTAACTCGACTGGCACTGGCCCCCTTAATCCCTCTATAGTACCAGCTCAGTTGTCACAGGGTTAACACCCAGCCCCCTATCCTTTGACCATGCCGAGAATTCGCCTAGCATCAACTGCATAATTTCCCTACGATCGGTGACCAGCAGAACTATGTCGTCCGCATAGGCAACAACCTAAGAATCCGGCTGACCGCAAGCAACCACAGTAGAGGCGATAGAGCACCCCCTTGTGGTGTCCCCCTGGTAACCATCCTGCCTTATCACATGATCCCCCAGGCTCGAGTTTATAACCTTACACAGAAAAAAATATCTCAAAAAATTTTTAACAACACAGTTTTGTGAAAATAAAATTTTTGGTCAATAAACTTTTTGTTTGATTCAATGAAAAAATTTATCAAATTTACACTTTGCAAAATACCATTCAATAAAACATATTTAATAATGAAATAATTAAATATTTCTACATATTTAATAAAAAAAATATTTGAATCAAAGTAAAGACAGTATTTTTGCAACTCTTTTCCATTTGTAAAGTCTCATTCGCTTTACAGTTTTATTTGCATAATATATTTAGTTTTGCCAATGTCTTTGGAAAAAGGTTTCCTGATGAGCTGGCATAAGCAACCGGAGAAATGCACATAGGAATTAGCTTACCCCCCATAATAAATTTTAGTGTATTTATTTAAAAAGAAAAAAAATTGGGAATCAAGCACATCATCATTAATAAATAAATAAATAAAGATTCAATAAACATTTTGTTTGATTTATTCAACATTTTCAACAATTTATTTTAACAAATCACGTAAACATTTTGTTGAAAAAAATTATTTTGGGCAACAACTTTTTTTATTGAATCAATAAACTTGGTTGTTGACTAAAAATTCAATAACTATACCTACAAACTTTTTTATCAATACCGCAAAAATCGTCATCGCAGAAAATTTAAAAATTTCTTTTATCAAATATGCGATTTTCGTATTCAAATATGAAAATTATTTTTTTCTGTGTACTGCTAAGCATGCAGACTATCCACTCTACCAGAAGTTCTCAACTCCCAACTCAATCAACGAATCTCTAATCGCCTCAATCATAATGTTATTAAAGGCTCCTTTTATATCCAGAAACGCGGCGAGAGTATATTCCTTATTCCTCAGACTGTGCCCAGTACAACCTACCATCTCATGTAACGCACTCTCAACAGATTAACCCTTCAGGTAAGCATGTTGAGCGTTGCTTATAAGGCGGGTCTCAATATTACTCCTGAGATAGAAATCTATTAGTCTCTCAAGAGTGTTCAACAAGAATGAAGACAGACTAATAGAACTAAAATTCCACCGGTTTCGAGTGGCCTGCTTTACCAGCCTTGGGTATAAAAATCACCTTAACCTCTCTCCACCTCCTGGACAGATACCTCCTTCTGAGGCACTTCTTGAATATATTCACCAGCAGAAATGATGCATCGTCCGGGATGTTGCAAAGCATGGCCGGAATAATGCCATCCGGATCCGGTGACTCGTATGGGTCGAAAGTATTGATCGCCCACGCCAGCTTCTCCCTTATGACCATTTCCTCGACGCAAGCGGAAGAATGATCCGATGTCCTGGACATCACGTCCCACTGACCATCTTCCATAACCCGGGTTTCCATGCATCCGGGAAAGTGCATCTCCATAAGTAAGGTTAGGGTCTCAGAGCTAGACCCAGTCCATTAGCCGTCATTCCTTTGGATGTTACCAAGGGCCTTAGGGTCCTTGGATAAAATTCGCCGGAATCTTGACAACTCGTTGACATTATCAATGGATGCACAAAATTGTCTCCATAATAGTCGCTTTGCCCTTTTTAGATCCGCCTTATAACAGTAGAACTGCACCCAGTAATTGTTCCAATCCTCTGGTGCTCTCGTAAGCTTGGCCCTATAAAACGGTCGCCTAATCGTAGACCTTTGAACATAAAGTTCCCTGGTCCACCATTCGGACTGTTTACGCCTACTCATAGCTTTCCCTTAACAGATGAGTGAACTTGTTCACAACACCCTCCAAATCAGTCGGCAGCAAGTCGCCCAAGACCCTTTGCGCCAACCCAATTCGTACTCTTTCCAGGTTCCTAAATGGAGCAACCCTAGATGGGTCAAAATTCAATGTGAAGGTAATACGACTATGGTCGGAAAAGTACAGTCCGTTGCCAACCTCCAATCAACAACAAGTTGCTCGTCACGGTTCACTAATTTCAGATCTATCACTGCCTGCATATCTTTAATAATGAACGTCGACGTGTTACCCATATTACCAGGGCAAGGGACTTCATGCAAATGCATGTTTGTTGTCGGCACTTTGAGACCCACCTAAAGTTAATATCTTTGCGAATCACAATATTTCCAGTAAAATGGCATCAATTTGTTAGTGCATATTTTGCATATTTTGCTTTAAACGCATGTTTTTGCATATTTTGATATAAATGCATATTTTTCGTCATATTTCGTTATAAATTCACTCTTTTCTTAGTTTTTTGTTTAGAAATATCTTTCTGTTCAAGGCGAATTCATTATAAGGTGTAGTCAGTGAATCAGCTGGCTATAGTTGTTTCAGCCCTGAAACAGTTAAAATAGTATGGGAAAATCTGCTAACTTCGATATTTTCAAGGAGCAAAAACAACATGTTGGTGTTTGGTACTGAACTACCTACATTTTATTATAAATTCACCTTGTTTCTTTTACTTTTAAAAAGTAGCACATACAAAAATTTTACAATTTGTATAAATGTGCACATAATTGTAGAAGTAACAATAAAACAGTTTTTGACATTTCATTTTGTTCGCGGTTTTTTTTACTTGAAGAAGCAGCAAATAAAAATAATGATCGGAGAAGAAAAAATAGAACTCAACATAATATTTTTGATTTACGGTGTAAGAAGTATGACCTAAAATCAAAAAAGTATTAAAAAAAAAATAAATTGTTTTTAAGGAAAAAAAATGCCAAAAGAAAAAATATCAAAAAATAATCTTTTAAGTAAGTGTTTTTTTGAGTCTTCAAAATAGAGGGAAAAGTACTTTTTTGCAAAGTTTACAAAAAGGTGTTTCATTTAAAAATTTCAAGTAAATCAGCACCTTCAAAGCCAGAAACGCAAAGAAAATCAACTTTTGGGGATAAGACTAGCAAATTTAGTTTTGAATTGTATAATGCTCTGGTGTCTGCAGGTATAACAATGAAACCATTCCTACGGAAACAACCCTTATAAAAACTTATATCGCCAAGTTGTACACTATACAACTATGTGACATTGTTGAAAGAATTAAGTGACATAATTTGTGGCTGTTTATTGACGAAGCAATGGACACTGAAGGACGTTTCGTTGTCTACGTAATTGGGATCTTGAATGCAGAAGAAGATCTTGAATGCAGAAGAAGAACAGAGTAAACACAAATTTTTGTTAAATATTGTAAAGTTGGAAAAGGTGGATCATGCTTCAATAGCTCGAACTTTCAAAGATTCAATTTCTCTTTTAGAATCCTTTAATAAAAATAAAATTTTGCTCTACTTGCCCTTTTTTTTAAGATATCTTACTCAAAAATGTTACATGTCACATGCTAAGCTCATGCCATGCATGAAAGTTTTAAAAGTCACCTTTGCGTTTCAACCATGTATAACAAGATGGGGTACCTGGTTGCAGGCAGTTGAGTATTATGCCAAAAAATTTTGAAGAATTTAAAGATGTGGTAAATAATTTTAATGAAAATAATGCAGTCGCGATAAAAAAGGAAACAATATTTTAAATGTACCTAATATAAAGGCTCAATTAGAATTTATACACTCAAACAATGGGTTTCTAGTCGAGACAATAACCCAACTTCAGGGGTTTAAATCATTGAACATCTCGGTTAAACTCGTTGATGACGCTGTCATTAAAATAAGAAAAGTAGAAGGTCAAATCGGCGAAAAAATAAAAGCCAAAATTTATGCAGTTTTAAAAAAGAATATTTTTAATTTACCTTCCAGTAAAGAAAAAATTGTAGACAATATTTAAAATGACCACTTTTAAATATACATCCGTTGATGTCGAACGAACACTTTCAATGCTTAAAACTGTTTGAAGACCAAATAGAATGAGTTTTACATTTGATAACTTAAAAAAAAACTTATTTATTTATATATGTAAATATATCTTGACCTACTACTACTTTTTAAACTATGTTTTAAGTTTTTGAAACTGAATGAAATGTATTTATGTTTTTTTTTTTTGTTAAATATGGTTAAATAAATATATTTTTAATGCATATTTTTACTTTTATTTTTGCATATTTTGCGATTTTAGTGCATGTTTTATGCGCATATTTTGCGATTTTAAGTGCATGAACTTCCTTGCCCTGCATATTACAGATAATAAGATTGTTAGTAGTTATAAAATCAAACATTAACTCACCCCTTTTGTTTATTTTTGCGCTGCCCCATTGGCTACGATGAGCATTAGCATCGCAGCCCAATACAAGGATTGCACTCTTCCACCTTGCAGATGCCGTCAGTTCCCGCACCTCCGTGCCAGGTGGATCTATCGCCTCGTACGACATATACACCGAAGCCAGTGTAAGAAAGAGTACGCTTACCTTTGGCTTCTCCATTTACAACGGTCAAGTCACCACACCTGAAAGAATGCGATGATAAAATTCATTTCATTCCTCGCTAGTATACACGTTCTAACCTTGTCCTCTGTGGACGGGACAAACAGAGTGTAGAATACCGCAACCCTTAAGCCGCAAACCTTATTTTTATTTATCCACGGTTCTTGGATAAGGGCTACGTCCGTCTGAGTGCTGGTGAGGAAGGTTATAAGTTCGGCGGAAGCTGCTTCACAATGGTGCAGGTTTATTTGCACCACTCACAGCTTCCTTGGTCCTGTCATGTTTCGGATATCGGAACCTGACGTTACCTCCTCTTTGCCTCAGAATGCAATTCGTCGATAATCCTAGCCTCTACTAACTGCCATAGCTCGGCACTGATCCTCCCATCCGAATCATGTACCAGACCTCTTCAAAGAGCTTGGTGACTTCGGCACGACTTGTTTAGAAGGCTTGTTCCTGCCCACGCCGTTTCCTCTATTGGCTCCCTTACGATTACCAGTCTTCCTCTCCGTGTGTGCTGCCTTAGCCACTTTGCTTTCCGTCTTGGGTATCGCCCCCTTATTCTCCGCAGGGGGCAACCCCTCCTTTTTTACCTCTCAACGGCAGGTTGACGACGCCACTGGCCCTATACTCTTTTGAGCAGTGTCCGGGTCGGCAGCTTCATCCACCTGCTTTCTCCAAGGATAGGGCCATCCAAGCACGGTACTGACAGCGCCGTAATATCTGTCGAATTTAGCGACGCTTTGTCGGTGCCTTCTCAGAAGGTGCCTATCCCTCGCAGAGAACGTTGAAGGATCTCTCTTCGCCATCTTGGCCAGATATGCAAGAGAACTTCTTGTTCCGTTTTGCGCCTTCTCCTCCTTCGTTCGGCTGGAGTTCTTAATGTCTCTTGAAGGGTCGCTTGGCCCATCCTCCACGGCGCCCTGCCGAACAAGTTGTGGACAATCTTCTCCCGACTGTCCCCTGGCCTCACAGATGAGAGAGGCAGACTCCGTAGTCTGCTCCGTGTCAGAGAGTAGAGTCAGCCTCTCCAACCCTTGAGTAGCTCCGGTTTCATCACAGGAGTCACTCGATAGTCCCAGCAGACTATCCACGTATGGGTCGGTCAGTACCTGTCCCTCCTGCTCAATTATGTTCTCATGAACAGTCGAGAGGGTACTCTCCGACTCACCGACCGTGACGTCCGACTGACCCTGTTTAACCCCATCCGTCGTGTCCTTGTTAGTTGTTGTTGTTTCAGTTTGTTCCCACGAGTATGCTCGTTCAGACGGACCGTACCACGCGGTGACGGCGCGCGTGGACTAAGCAACTAACATACAACAGCGCTGAGGGGAGCTGTTAACGACTAGTTTCTTTTCGCACTAACTAGCCACACAGGACCTCGGCACTGCTACCAACCACGTTGTCCGTAAAATGGCATATTTCGCGCCCCAATGACTAGTAAAGGCCCCACCTTGCAAGGGGCGAACCCAGGCGCTGGACATAGATCAGATCAAAAACATAGAAACATTGATTCTAAAAAAACAGGATTATCTCATCATTGTTATGAATTGAATATCACTATCCAAATTTTAAAAATGCATCAGTTTTAAACGCTGAAACGAACTACAAACGTAGATATGAGCAATTTTTACATAATCAATCAACAACACAAAGAATGAATTTCAAAGGAGACACAGAAAAAATAACTAGTAATTATATGTATATAGAAATTTAGTTTTTAAGAGAAAGAATAAATAGTTTTATATAAATATGTATGTGTTATAAATATGTAAGATAAAAAATAAGTTTAATTTACAAAAATTGTTATATGTTTTTTATTATTGTAACTATGTTTTTTGAATTCGTTTTGTACTTAGGAAATTATTTTTTCAGTTTATATAAATAGTTTTTTTGAATTTGGCTTAAGGAAAGGAAATGTTTTTTCAGTTTATAGGTTTTTTATAGTATAAGGCTATCAGCGCACAGTGGCTGAAAGTCGTTTTTCATTGGCCAAAAATCTGTAACTTTTGAACCGAAGGAGATATTTTAGTGAAATTTAATTTAATCGACAGTTAGATTCTTAAACTTTCTTCACTTTAAATTTCATTAAAATCGGTTGAGTAGTTATTAAGAAATTTAACCCTTTCGGCACGGGACACGATTAGTTAGTTGCAAGCTTTTAAAATGCAATATTTTTACAAAGATATGCATATTAAACTAATATTTATCTGTTTTTTGAGTACCCCTACCCAGGGAAGAGGCTTGGGGTGGGACATATATGTCCCATCAGGAGTTTGGCATGGGACATATAAGTCCCATTAGTCGTAAACACATAAAAAAAGGGTATACAAAATAAAGAAATTGTTTTCTTTTAACGTTGTAAATTCATAGATATGATCCACGAATTTACAGCTGACATCACCAATCTATGAAAACTTTATTCCACCATTTCTGTGATTTACGGTCTAGTTCATACATTTTGGATAACTGATCAAAAAACTTCTCCAACCAACACGTGTTATGATAATAAGCAAAACTTTGTTTAATATTTGTTCTTAAACGTCTGAATAACTAAATGGGAGAGTTTTGAACCATTTAAAGTGAAAAACTTCAATACTAGGACTCTGGGAACATTCAGTGGGATACATATGTCCCAATAGGTGCGAAAGGGTTAAGGTCAAAGTGGAACTTAAAAATTTTTTTTAATATAGCGTGCAATATGGTTTTTTTTAATTAAAAATTAAATTTTTTGATTTAAATAATAATCATTAACATTTTTTGTAATAATGGGACACTCAAAAAATTAAATGCTTACTATAAAAAAAAATTTAACATAAAAAAAAATAGTAAAATCCACTGGAAATTTTGCTATTATTGCTGAAAAATAAACAATTTTTTGCTTTCAAATTTGATTACACTTATTTATTCTTATTTATTAAAACATTTCATACATATGTGGATAATGTATGAATAATAGCAGCAATAGATTTTAATAGCTTTTGTAACAGCGTAAGCTTTTATTTCTTATTATTTTTTACTAATACAATGTCTGTCTTTGATCTAATGAATTATAATTATTGTTCATTTAATTGAAAGGTTGATTGCAAATATTCCATATTTTGTTCTGTGTTATTTCTGTTCTTAAGTAGTTTTTTGACTTCTTCATCTAAATCCCGATGTTCCACTTTCCATTGATTTCGAATACTGGAGATAAACAGATCTGACGTTGCCAATAATATATTAAATAGATCTTCATTAGTGGAATTTCGTGAAATTTTTCTAGTATTGTGCTCTCTATAAAATCTGTAATCCTTATTCCTTTTTTCCTGAGCTTCCTCTGATAAATCTCCAAGAGGCACCAACTGATATTTAATGACATCTTCTCCATGATAAAGGATTTTGTGAACTGTAGCAGATATATTTCTCCATGGGTACTTGGTTGTATATATTTTTGCAGTTTCCTTAGCAAAATCTCCAAATTTTCTAGAGTCAATTTCTTCATTGCACGCAAGTACTTCTAGGATTATTTTAAATCTAAAAATTAGGTTAAAATCAACACCTGTTATTTCAGATGCTGTTTCTGGATCTGAAAATAATCTTCTTGCGGTATTGCCATCATTTGTATTGCCTGACCCATGTTACGGCTGATCTATAATCAACCCAAATTTGCGATATTCATCTTGAACATGTTTCCTTTTTGAACTTCTTAACTCCTTGTTGGTTTCGTTATTTCTTATTGATCCTGAAGATCCGAAATCCAAATCATAACTGATTTTAAGTATGTGTTCCATAAGTCATATTCTTGCATGTAGTGGTGATAATCCAAATACATATGCATCAGTATTATCTAATGATTTTGTCGGGACTTGGTTTAATTGGCTTGATGTTGCATGGCATATGATGCAGCTGGATGCAGCCTTCGTGTAAGTCAAAGCCTGGCCTACTTTTCTATCTATCATTGTTAGCACTAATTGGTAGCTAACTTCAATTTGCTGCCCATCTAAATCTAACTGTAATGGCTGTAGCATTGCAATTTGGGCCTTGATATCACTAACTTCTTTATTAATGGCATCATGAGTTTCTTTTTTGAATTCAAATTTTATAGGTCTGCAATATTTCGTAGAAGATGGTGTCTCATTTTTCCAAATATCCTTTGTTTGCGTTGTACTTGTCGAAGGCTCTGAATCTTTTAAAATCTTTTTTAATCGCAATGGTACAAATGATACCATGAACATATCTGAGTCCGAAATATTTTCACATACTACTTGTTTGTTTTGTTTTTGTCCGGAAGAACCATCACATCCCCATTTACAAAAAAGAATTAACTTTGTGTTTCCATATTTCTTTAACTCATTTCCTTTTATTGATTGTAGCAAGCGTTCGGATGTGTGATCAAGTAGAGATTGTAGTTGTACCTCTGCCGAAATTGTGATGTGATTGCAATAGTGCCCTTTAATGGCAAACAGACCATTTTAGCAGATGTTATGTGATGATATGCTGGATACAGATTTGAGTATTTTTCAATCGCACGCAATCTGAGCTGTATATATTGCTGTTTTGTTAATTTCAAATCCAGAAATAATGCTAATGCCTCCTCATTTGTGAATTGTTTTGCATCGCTTGGAGTTGGTAAACTTTTAAGAATCCGTTTTGTTCTCAATGGACTAGCTTTAACAACTTTTTCAATGATATCCACTTTTGTCAATTGTTTCTGTGATCGCAATTGATGTAGGAAAGTATCTTGAATATTTTCATATCCGATTTCTTCATTTATATCCTTAAGCTTCCGCCTCTTGGATCTTTCGCTACAGTTGTCCAGCGATTTTTGTGGTCTCCCACGTGTGTTTTGATTTGAAGTTTCTAAAGCGATCTGGACAGAAAGTTCGTTCTCTAACCAGTTTGCAAAGCTCTTATAAAATCTATCTTTGCTGTAATCAACTCTCCTGTATCGCTGTTTTAAATGTTTGATGAAAACATATAATTTATTTTCTAAGTCCGATTGTATTTCAGTGCTATAGGAATTCAAGTTTCCTTTTTTTCGAATGTAATTTTTAACATCTTCCTCGTTTTTGTTTCTAAAATACTCTCCGGCCAATTCTTTATAGCTGAAGCTCTCCATGTTTATGAAAAACGTTGTTATTGCTCAGATATATTATATCCACTGAGTTTGCATCCGAATGTCACTTGCTTTTAAACCTTTTCATACTTTTTTTCATACCAAGTACAGGTAGAATAAAAAGGATTAAAAAACTTAAAATCCTTTTATTTATATGCTATAAAATACCTGACACAAATTTAACAACGCATTGCATAGCTATAGGGTCATGGAATATTATTAGAGTCATAAAAACAGATAAAATAAAAAGACCAAACAAAATTTAAAAAGCCCTTCTAAGGTGAGAGTCACAATATACCTGTTTAGCTTAAACGAGTGTATAAGCTCTTTATTCTACTATAGAATACGCTAGTGTGAACGTAGTGTAACGGATAAATAGCTAAACGTTTTTCTGATTGTGTAACATTAATAAAAATTTGTATATGTACTACCTGTATTATGTTCGATCACGATCAATTTTCCCTATAGCATAAAATTTTTTTGAAGACAATAGCACATGATTTCTGTTACTTCTGCAAACATTTTTGCGGAATAAAAAAAATTTTAAAAAACAATTTAAAAAAAATTTTTTTTTTGAGTAATATCATTAAAATTACCTTTCTATCAGTGGTTTTACCTTCTTAATCCCTTTTGGGCCGCAAAAGTTCTATTCTTCTAAAGTTAAAATATGACAAAAATATAGTTGTTTAGAAATTTTTTTTGAGTAATTTCATTAAAATTAAAAAAGTGTTAAACAGACGGGTCCAAACGGGTACAAGAGTATATACAGGGTAAAAGAAAACACTTTCACCTTTCTATCAGTGGTTTCACCTTCTTGGTCCCTTTTGGGCCGCAAAAGTTCTATTCTACTTAAGTTGAAATTTGACAAAAATATAGTAGTTTAGAAAATATGTCCTAGCATCTCAAATATAAATAACACAACAGTCGCAAATATTACCTTTTTAAAGATAACAAGACTACCAACCTAGCAGAAAAGCAAGCAGGTCATTATCGCTTATAGTTTTTGTGCAATGATAATTTCTTTTGGATTAAATATTAAAAAAAATACTTTTTTCTGAATTAAAAAAAAAAAGTTGTGTTTAACAACATGTCACACCCACAATAACCAATATTTTGACCAAATTATTTGGCTACCTTAGTTTTAATATGTTTACTATTAAATCAAATTAAAATGTTTGAAATCGGTGACAAACAAAAATTGGACTTTTGGCCAATGAAATAAAATTTTCAGCCACTGTGCAGCGCAGAAATGGTGTAACCCACAATTTAATTTGGTTACGGTTCTGGTGAAATATACATATGTTATTTTCACTGTTCTTTACAGTGCAATACTCAAGTAAGCCAACTGTTTGTATCCAAAACAGATGGCGCTAGAAACATAGTCTTTGCACTGGCCGTTACAACCAAGTACTATAGTGCAAGAGTTGTGTTAACTCATCATTATTTCATAATAAGTAGACTGGGGTTACAAATAGGTTTTTGAATTCAATTTTAAAATATTTTTTCCATAACTTTTTATTATTTGTGTTATACATATTAAAAATATTGTTAATTTTTCCTGAAGATGCTAACCAAAGGTTAGTGAAATATCGAGAGAATAAATAAATAAATATTTTTTTTTGTATAAAAAGACATGGAGCTTAACATTAAAAACATTCAAAATATAATATAATATAAAAGGTCGATTAAAACTGAATTTAAATTTTAGAAGTTTTTACTATTTATTAACACGCGTTTATTATTTTATAAAAACTATTTTTTTTTTTTTGTTGTCATTTTATTTTGTTTTTGCTTATGGTGCAATTGTTAGGTCTATGCAGAAATACAACAATTGAAACAAGTAAGAAAGTATAGTCGGTCAAGCCCAACCATATGATACCCTACACCACAGTATTTAAAAACACATCATGCTTATGTGTTTATAAACTTCATTAAAATCGGTTTGAAAGTTTTTGAGGGGCAGAAATTGCCCGCTACCTCCCCTTGTGGTTATATTTTTAAAAAACTGCATAGCTTATGTGTCAATATAAATATGTTTTTATATATGATTAAAATTTCATTGAAATCGGTTTGATAGTTTCTGAGGCAGAAATTTCACCCTATCTTCCCTCTTGTTCCTACGAATCGGCCCATTTTCAATAGGATTTGTCCTTGTGCTTATAAGAACCTATGTCCCAATCTTTATCAAATTATCTCCAAAATTGCGACCTGTACTTTGCGCACAAGGTTACATGGACAGACATCATTAGTTTGAATCACACTGAGTAGATCGGTATACTTTAAGGTGGGTCTAAGACCAATATTTTAATGTGTTACACACATCAGCATAAGTGCATAATACCCTCACCACAATTGTGGTGTGGGTATAAAAACAACACGCACTTTGTTTGTGTATAACCAAGGGAAATTTAACTACAGGTGGTGTCGGAACTACAACAATCCAAAAACAACAGAAACATCAAAGGGTTTTTTGTTAGTGTTTACTGCTCGAAATGTCAACTGTTCCTTACAAAACACTAACAAATCAAAAAAAAAAAAAATTTGCTCGAACTGTCAAAACCAGATGTCGTTCCGACACCACCTGTAGTTGAACTCTTCTTGTGTATAACATGATGAAGATATCAAAAACAATTGCTACAACAACATTTACATGGAAAAAAAAACTCTTCAAAAAATTAGCAGTCGTAGGTCAAACAAATAATGAGCTGACAATATATATCCCTAAATGAAAAAACTAACTTTAAGACACTTACGTTATTTGAATCAAAATAGAATATGGCTCCCTCTATTTTACTTTTAACAGCCTTTGTTAACGAATTTATATCGCAGCATTCAAACAGAAGAACTTCATTTTTATAGTATTTAGTAGATATACACAATTTGTGTGCATTTACATTAATTGTATCAAAACATATACTCATAGGTTCCACAACGCTATCGCCATTAATTCTTAACAGTTCTAAAAGCAAAGAAAATTTAATATTAATATTGTATAAGATGTTTATATATTTATTTGTTTAAAGTTCATTTTGTAATAAAAAGCCCAAAGGCCAAAAATACATAGAACAAAATATTCAAAACTTATCAATTAAATAACCTAGCATCCATGAAAAGGTGTTAGTTAAAAAACAGTACAAAATAGTAATCTGAGCCAGTAAAAACGTAGCAACCTCAATACTATACTGCGAAGAATTCAATTTAGATGTGCATGTGTACCAGAGAAAGCCAATGAGTATAAAAAAAATTAAAGTACTCTAGCACATATCGACAATTTTCAATACGTGTGCGTACTCGTATCTGTTTATTCTCATACTTGTGTATATCCATGCGCATTTGATTTCATTCTTGTATGTTATCATACTTATTGTGTTTCTTGCTCGCACATATTCAGACACACCCATAGTTATAGCATTGACTTCAAACATTTTTTTTTTTTTTTGTTAAATTTTTTCATTAATGTTGCCAGAATTTTTTTCCCAAATTGCTGAATCACAAATAAATACGTTTTTTCAAAATCGTTTTTGTACAATTCAACAAAATTTTATTGAAAAACGATTGTTGACTTTAAAAAAATTTCTGTGATATAAAGATTTGCGTTCTTATTTAAGAAAATCTAAAAAAATGACTAAATGGATGCAAATTAAAATACGTCGTGTCATTTTAATCGTTCTTAATAAAAACAGAAAAAGTAACCTTAATCCAAAAAAAATCGTCATATTGGCAGTTAAGAAATAAGATATCACAGGTAAATACATTCATTTATATTATGAGTTTGAGTAGTTTATCTGTTGCCAGTTGCATTTTTAAGACGTTAAAAATGGTTAAAAATTTAATTGCTGAAGTCAATCAGTATGCCAACGAAAATGTTAGCCTTAAAGAAGACTTCGACATCATGCTATGGTGGAAAAACAACTCCACAAGGTATCCACGGTTGTCTTAATAAGAATCAAGAATTTTATGAAATTTCCTGCCTGCAGCGCAGCTTTAGATTAAGATTTCTCTTTAGCTGGCAACATAAAAAAGAAACAGAAAAGACCCCAAAATAGTTGATAGCCTCCTTTTTTAATTATTTTTATAAAAAACCTCTTTCGTAAAATAGATTATAATTTATTATAGCTTTAGAAGCATTATTTTAATTTGATAGCAAATATTTATGTTTTAATATAACTTAAACATAAATTTTTAGGTCGTGGCAACACTGCTTGCTTTAAAATAACCATACAAAATGTTGAAGTTACTTGTCGATACTTACGATACATGCCTTTACTCATACGCATTCAAAGGATTACCCATAAGCATGCGTGTTTGTTCATACTCATACCGGTCGATATACAAACTTATTCATGCTCATACTTATTGGTAGTCATACCTGCCTGTACTCGTGCTCGGTGGCGTATAAATAGGTTATAAGTATTAAAAATATAACTTTTTGGCTTTCTCTGATGTGTACGTACATATTACAATATACATACACATGTTATATGTGTAAATAATAATCAATCGAATAAATTACTTGATTCACACGTAGGAGCCAGAGACATATTGGCAAAATGGAATTACAGTCAATGAAAAATAATTCATCAAATTCAACCGAAAAACAATGTGGCAAATGGTTTGAAGGTTATCTATTTTGATTACGCTGCATCGGCTTTCTAGCTCCTTTTTCCATACAAAAGTGTGGAGCATACTGGCAAAGTTGTCACGTTTTTGTTATTGCATTTTAGCGCTTTTTTTAGTACTATTATTATGGAAAAATAGAAAAACGCTACAAATTTTTAAAAATACTGTTTAGATACATATACGAATATGAGTGTAAAAGGGAAATAACGTGTAAAGAAAGTTGTTTATTTATGATGTGTGAAATTTTTGTTAGGTGTGAAATTTCTTAGTGTACGTGTCAGTCTTGAAGATTTTAAAAATTTTGTGAGGGATGATAATTTTACTTGTGCGTTTTCGTATTAAAGATAAAACTAATCGTGGAATAATTATTTTTAGTTTTTTCAGTTTTTGTGTGTGTTTAGAATAGTAAATGACTTTGTTGCATAGGTTTTCTAGTGACTTTTTGCTTTGAATGACTCGGTAGGTTTGTGGGATAGTGGGCAAAAGGGA
This sequence comes from Pollenia angustigena, assembly GCA_930367215.1. Taxonomy (NCBI): domain Eukaryota; kingdom Metazoa; phylum Arthropoda; class Insecta; order Diptera; family Polleniidae; genus Pollenia; species Pollenia angustigena. The sequence continues at coordinate 78,565,121 of OV884058.1, read as the reverse complement.
AATGAATAAGAAAAAATTTTGTTTATTTAGAGGCAGGTGTTAAATTTCTTCGTATACGTGTCTTGAAGATTTTAAATTTTGTGACGGATGATAATTTTACTGGTGCGGATTCATATTGATGATTCACAAGTTGTTTATTTAGTGGAAGGTGTAAAATTTCTTCGTGTACGTGTCTTGAAGATTTTAAAATTTTGTGATGGATGATAATTTTACTTGTGCGTTTTCGTATTAAAGATAAAACTGATCGTGGAATAATTATTTTTAGTTTTTTCAGTTTTTGTGTGTGTTTAGAATAGTTAATGAGTTTGTTGTAAAGGTTTTCTAGTGACTTTTTATAAACATACCTCGGTAGGCTTGTGGGATAGTGAGCTAATCTCAGTATAAGGGTTGCATATTTGATTATCACCAGAGACTCTGGTCTGTTTTACTATAGCAGACTGAGGATCTAAGTAACTATTGATCGGTTGTATGTGTGTGTGTGTGTGTGTGTGTGTATGATTGATAACGATTATTCATGTGAAAAGTTGGATTCCATCCACTTTTTTTTTTTTTGTATCAACAGCAACCAGCTGCACATTAACTGTGTTTACATAATTAATCAGCATAAATACTCAGAATTATATTACAAAAAAACAGTAGAAAGTAGCTTCTTGCTTAATATTTTTCCTTATCGTACTCTACTCCTCCTTATTTATAACAACAACTTAGAATATACATGAATAGAGCTGACGCAGCTGTAACAAGTCTAACAAACAGAAAACAAATCAAAAAAAAAAAAATATTTGGTTTTCTGAAATTCTTTAATTCTACTAAAATAAGCCCCGCCCCTATTTATAAATTTTTTAGCTAATGAAATATGACGGGACTGTACCAAAAATATGAATAATTGTGAAATTAAAACTGTTGATTGAGCATGCTTTATTATGTTTATAATTATTAAATATCACAAATATATTAATAAGACTAACCTAGCAATATCAAAACCAAACATGATTGAACAAGAATATTATTTTTGTCGAGCTAATAGGGCCTAAATTTCTTCAATGTAAATAAAATTCAATTTTTATTACAATATTTTGTTTAAAAGTAAAATTTTTAACTATAATAATAAAGATATATAAATATTAAATGAAATGGAAAAAATTTTGTTTATTTAGAGGCAGGTGTTAAATTTCTTCTTGTACGTGTCTTGAAGATTTTAAATTTTGTGAGGGATGATAATTTTACTTGTGCGTATTCATATTGATGATTTACAAGTTGTTTATTTAGTGGAAGGTGTGAAATTTCTTCGTGTACGTGTCTTGAAGATTTTAAAATTTTGTGAGGGATGATAATTTTACTTGTGCGTTTTCGTATTAAAGATAAAACTGATCGTGGAATAATTATTTTTTTAGTTTTTTTCAGTTATTGTGTATGTGTTTAGAATAGTTAATGACTTTGTTGCATAGGTTTTCTAGTGACTTTTTGCTTTGAATGCCTCGGTAGGCTTGTGGGATCAACCACTTTTTTATATCAACAGCAACCGGCTGCACATCACTTTTAATTACATTTAACAAATAGAAGGAGTTGTCATTTTTGGGTTTTGTGAATCTTAAATAGAATTATATATATATATTTTTTTTTTTGCGCAGATTTAATTATCACAAGAGACTCTGGTCTGTTTCACTACAACTGACTAAAAGTCAGGGTAACTATTAATCGGTTAATTAAGTTAGCATATAATTTTTGTTGATAACACTTAATAAGCATTTTCTAAAAACATTTGCAGATAGTTTCACTATTACTCAATGTTTATAACCTTTTATTTATTTTTTTCTAGTTTGATACTCTATAATATAAGTTTAATGAAGAATTTTTCTATGGTTTGATACTCTACAATGACAGTATAGTTAAGAATTTAGTTCAATCCATGGATACACTTCATACAGTTAATAATTATACATTATACATACAAATACAATAAAATTTCCATTTTATTAACCATAGTACATGGTTTATTAATTGTTTTGATAATATTTAGTAAAAGTTTATATATAGTATAAACTTGAAGTCGATTATACCAATAGAATATTAAATGTTACTGAAAAAAGGAAATCATATTACAAAATCAATTAAGATGATCTAAAAAAGAGTATTACATAGGAGTTTCGAATATTTAATAAGGAAATATCTATTATATCTGCTTATAATTATCAGTTAGGAATTTATATGTTTTTTTTTCTAGTTTATTAACCATACATTATCATACCATACCATTATAATCCATAGCATATAAAACAATTTAAAATAGTTAAATCCGCAAAAGAAAATCACAAACTTTATATATTTATGTAAAACCTTACTCCATTAATCATTTATTTATACTTTATATATACTAATACCATGAAATGAATAGTTCAATGACCATATTATATGGTTTATTTAATGTTTTTGTATACCGTTTTGTAATTCCTATAATTTATTTTCCTATTATTTCCCTTCTATATTTAATATTTATACACTTCCATACATCCTTAAATATACATTCTGTTTTAAGCATTTCTACTATACATATATAAAAATTTTTTTCTTTTACTAACATTCTATATTTAATCTTAGTATTATGATCTTACTCTTGATTTTAATCTTACTCTTAGTGTTGATCTTAGAAGTAGTCTTTTGGTCTTGGTTTTATAGTTTCGGATTTCGATCTTGTTTTGTTTTTGTTTATAGACTTGCAACATTACTCTTGCGTGCTGCTTTGTTTACGATTTCTTAGACTGAATACATATCTGGAAATTTAAAATTTATTTAATTACACATAAAATATCTCTCTACTGTTATACGAATGCGTTGAACTTAGTGTTTTCAATTGAAATATTAAACTTCGATTTCAAACAGACATATGCATCTTTTATTTTATATAGGAAATTAATACTCGGTACTTGCGGCAACCTCGAAACTTGCACCGACCCCAGTTTTCATTACGTACAAGAATCGAGTTTCTACTATACTTCATTCTCATCAAACTAATCAAAGAAAGAAATCAAAGAATCTAAGAAAATCCTTACTAATCCTTTCCATTTTATCAAATCTATCCATTATATTATTATTTTAATTTTAACAATTCTTATAAATTCTATTCAGTTCTCACATAATTTAATTCATTCTATATACAACCTTAACCAGTAACTCATATTTATATATACAGTTTTTTCAAACCACTTTTAAAAACATATTTTGATTTTTACTTGTCTACTATATTAAAAAATAATCTATAAACTTTAATGAAAATTAAGGTTTATATTAAGTAATTTAATTATACGCTGAGATACGCTGATGGTTTTTCTACCTTTAATTTATATATTGGATAGAAAGTTAAATCTGAATGTAGTGTTTCGGTAAGAATGTCTCTATATAACTTTAAATCAGGTTTCTTATAATACAAAGTTTTTGAATGAAATATTAACAATCCTAATGTTAATTTCAATCTAAGTTCATTTAAATCATATATATATATATACATATATATATATTAATTTGTTAGAATCTAACCATTAATTACCATCATGACCTTATTAATGCCATATATTTTTTTTTTATAATTTTTATTATTCGTTAAAAACTTTATATTCTTATATGTAGGAGATACATATGATTTAGGATTTCTCCTTCAGTTTAAACTTGTTTGATTTGAAAATTTTCATATTAGTTATTTCAACCTTTTCATTATCATTATACTCATTATCATAATCATCATAATTGAGATTAGTTATATTCTTTTCTCATTAAAACCAACACTTTTATTATCATAATCATCAAAATTGGGTTTAAATATATTTTGTTTTTATTTTTTCGTTGAAACCAACAAATCATAATCATTATTACCAAAATCAGGTTTATATATGTTTTTTTTTTTAGTCAAGATACTTTAACATCATCATAATCAGAAATATTATTTTTACAAATGTTGATATTGTGATTTTAATTAAACTGGTTATAATCACCTAAGGTTGAAATGATAGAGATGTTATCCGTTTAATTCAGTTGACTAATTCACATTTATTAAGACATATAGATAATAACAGAATTGATAGAGGATTCATAATTGAATAACTTTGAATAAGAATTGAGCTTATAGTTGGATGTAAGTACGATTTAAACAATAATAACCGACATCGAATGAGTGATTCATCATTTTATTTAATTGAAAACATACCACTTTACATCAAGATACCTTATTTTTAATCTGGTAGCATAAAACAGTTACCTATTTTTGATCTGTACCCATGTTCTGTAACTTTAGTGAAAACTTCTTGCATCGAAAAGATGTGAAACAAAATATTCCATCGTTTCTCGAAAAGTGAGAAAAATGTGTGTCTGTAACTCATGTCGAAAACTATCAAAATAGATTACGTTGTTACGTTATAAATGTCATAATATTGCACTCGAAGTCGATGTGACATTGCAAACGTTCAGAACGCCAGTAACACATATCGTTGACGGCGACCAAAATTTACTTAAATTGAAAATTTTTCAACGACGGCGGCGAAAACACAACCGTCGGCTATACCAAATTGTGTAAAGTGCGACTTTAATGTTTGTTGCTTGCAAACGAGTTTTGAAAAAATTCGTATACATATTTTATAAAAATATTAAAAGCAAAATAATAAAACAATGAAAAATGTGCCAAGAATAAAATATTATTATTATTATTCTTTGCATTTTGCATTTTTAATGGTTTTTTTTGTGTTAAAATTTTTTCTCGCCCCATTTTAATTCGTGAGTTTATTTGACAGTTCAAAGCGGGAACTTTTCTCACCAAAATGTTACAGACACACTTTTTCTGTAAATTGGCTAGTAATTTCCTTACGTGACAGCTTGTACTCGCCAAAAAAAGTTACAGACACAGTTAAGTGAGAAAAACAGCTGTTTGTTTCAATTTATGGCATTTTTGTTTCATTTCACACATTTCAATCGAAAACTTTCTCGACGCGAGAGTTACAGAACATGGGCACTGGTAACGCAGACACAGAGAGAATTAATATCAGATTTAAATAACAAACCAAATATAAGATACATTATATAATCCAACAACAACAACAACAATATATTCAACATGAATTGATTCGAAATAAAATACACACAATTCTTAAATACATTCAATTAGTTTGTCTTATGATTATACTTTAGCTGAGAGAGATTCCTTCCATATACATATTTACACGTTATGCACTTACGACATAAAATTCAAAGTTTATTAACCATAATATATGGTTTTATATAATGTTTTAACAGCAATCATTAAAAATTTATATATAATATAAACTTATAGTCGACTGTACCATCAGAATATTGACTGATAATATCACAATAGAATCATATTACACAAACAATATATAGAATATTATAAAGAGAAAGGTATAAATTCATATGTCTATAGGTAACAGTAAAGAATTTTACAATATATTGGTTTAAGATATGTTATTTCTAATTGAGAGTTTAGTTTGATGGTTTTTGGAAGTTTATTTTCAATATAAATACATACATACATATTTGCTGATTTATTCCTATTTGATAATTTTTGATTTGATTGTTTTTTTTTTCTTTTTTACCTACAACACATTAATGAAATGGATATACATTATGATGATGTTTTTTAACACTTTTAAATATTTGTTAAATATAGCTACATCAATTTCTTAATACATCGAATCAACTTACTGATAATTAATTTTTAAATTAATATTTTGATATCCGTATACCCAGCTGATAGGCTGGTTGTGTATAGGTTTACATGATAATCACAAATTTCTTTAAAATAATAAAATTTCATTGAATTAACTCTCAAATTGCAACCATACCCATAAAGTATAGATAGTACATCCCATATAAATTTATACTTTTACATTAAATTATTTAGTTTCACTATGTTCTCATCATGATTAATATAGAAAATCATATTTTCATATACCCACACCACAAAAGTGAAGCGTATATTAGATATACGTTAATACTAATCCTAGTTACCTTTTGATATAGTAAATCAACTTATTTACTTAGAATTACTTTTTAAAACAATTTAAACATGAACCAATCCGACTGGTTGGTGGGCTGTTCATATAAAACTAAAAATAAAATTTGATTTTTAGGGTTACATGCACAGCTAGCTGTCTATTGTGTCGTTTATAGAACACAAACGCAAAACTCATCAGTTCAACTTTCATTTAAAACCAAATTTGTTTCAGTTTTAAATGTAAGTTGAACTGATGAGTTTTGCGTTTGTGTTCTATAAACCACACAATAGACAGCCCACCAACCAGTCGGATTGGTTCATGTTTAAATTGATTTAAAAAGTAATTCTAAGTAAATAAGTTGATTTAGTACATCAAAAGGTAACTAGGATCAGTATTAACGTATATCTAATATACTCTTTACTTTTGTGGTGTGGGTATATGAAAATATGATTTTCTATATTAATCATGATGAGAACATAGTGAAACTATATAATTTAATGTAAAAGTATAAATTAATATGGGATGTACTATCTATACTTTATGGGTATGGTTGCAATTTGAGAGTTAATTCAATGAAATTTTATTATTTTAAAGAAATTTGTGATTATCACGTAAACCTATACACAACCAGCCTATCAGCTGGGTATACGGATATCAAAATATTAATTTAAAAATTAATTCTAAGTAAGTTGATTCGATGTATTAAGAATTTGATGTAGCTATATTTAACAAATATTTAAAAGTGTTAAAAAACATCATGAACGTATATCTTATATCCATTTCATTAATGTGTTGTAGGTAAAAAAGAAGAAAAAAACAATTTAATCAAAAATTATCAAATAGAAATAAATCAGCAAATATGTATGTATGTATTAATATTGAAAATAAACTTGCAAAAACCATCAAACTAAACTCTTAATTAGAAATAACATATCTTAAACCAATATATTGTAAAATTCTTAACTGTTACCTATAGACATATGAATTTGTACCTTTCTCTTTATAATATTCTATATATTGTTTGTGTAATATGATTCTATTATGATATTATCAGTCAATATTCTGATGGTACAGTCAACTATAAGTTTATATTATATATACATTTTTAATGATTGCTGTTAAAACATTATATAAAACCATATATTATGGTTAATAAACTTTGAATTGTATGTTGTAAGTGCATAACGTGTAAATATGTATATGGTATGAATCTCTCTCAGCTAAAGTATAATCATAACACAAACTAATTGAATGTATTTAAGAATTGGGTGTATTTTATTTCGAATCAATTCATGTTGAATATATTGTTGTTGTTGTTGTTGGATTATATAATGTATCTTATATTTGGTTTGTTATTTAAATCTGATATTAATTCTCTCTGTTTCTACATTACCAGATCAAAAATAGGTAACTGCTTTATGCTACCAAATTAAAAATAAGGTATCTTGATGTAAAGTGGTATGTTTTCAATTAAATAAAATGATGAATTACTCATTCGATGTCGGTTATTATTGTTTAAATCGTACTTACATCCAACTATAAGCTCAATTCTTATTCAAAGTTATTCAATTATGAATCCTCTATCAATTCTGTTGTTATCTATATATCTTAATAAATAACATCTCTATCATTTCAACCTTAGGCGATTATAACCAGTTTAATTAAAATCACAATATCAACATTTGTAAAAATAATATTTCTGATTATGATGATGTTAAAGTATCTTGACTAAAAAAAAAAACATATATAAACCTGATTTTGATAATAATGATTATGATTTGTTGGTTTCAACGAAAAAATAAAAACAAAATATATTTAAACCCAATTTTGATGATTATGATAATAGAATTGTTGGTTTTAATGAGAAAAGAATCTCAATTATGATGATTATGATAATGAGTATAATGATAATGAAAAGGCTGAAATAACTAATATGAAAATTGTAAAATCAAACAATTTTAAAATGAAGGAGAAATCCAAAACCATATGCATCTCCTATATATAAGAATATAAAGTTTTTAACGAATAATAAAAATAATGAAAAAAAAAATATATGACATTAATAAGATCATGATGGTAATTGATGGTTTGATTCTAACAAATTAATATATATATATGATTTAAATGAACTTAGATTGAAATTAACATTAGGATTGTTAATATTTCATTCAAAAACTTTGTATTATAAGAAACCTAATTTAAAGTAATATAGAGACATTCTTACCGAAACACTACATTCAGATTTAACTTTCTATCCAATATATAAATTAAAGGTAAAAAAACCATCAGCGTATCTCAGCGTATAATTAAATTACTTAATATAAACCTTAATTTTCATTAAAGTTTATAGATTATTTTTTAATATAGTAGACAAGTAAAAATCAAAATATGTTTTTAAAAGTGGTTTGAAAAAACTGTATATATAAATATGAGTTACTGGTTAAGGTTGTATATAGAATGAATTAAATTATGTGAGAACTGAATAGAATTTATAAGAATTGTTAAAATTAAAATAATAATATAATGGATAGATTTGATAAAATGGAAAGGATTAGTATGGATTTTCTTAAAATCGCCTTGTGTGATTAGTTTGATGAGAATGAAGTATAGTAGAAACACGATTCTTGTACGTAATGAAAACTGGGGTCGGTGCAAGCTTCGAGGTTTTCGCTAGTACCGAGTATTAATTTCCTATATAAAATAAAAGATGCATATGTCTGTTTAAAATCGAAGTTTAATATTTCAATTGAAAACACTAAGTTCAAAGCATTCGTATAACAGTAGATAGATATTTTATATGTAATTAAAGAAATTTTAAATTTCCAGATATGTATTCAGTCTAAGAAAACGTAAACAAAGCAGCACGCAAGAGTAATACAAGAGTAATGTTGCAAGTCTATAAACAAAAAAAAACAAGATCGAAATCCGAAACTATAAAATCAAGACCAAAAGACTACTACTAAGATCAACACTAAGACTTAGATTAAAATCAAGAGTAAGATCATAATACTAAGATTAAATATAGAATGTTAGTATTAGAAAAAAATTTGCATATATGTATAGTAGAAATGCTTAAAACAGAATGTATATTTAAGGATGTATGGAAGTGTATAAATATTAAATATAGAAGGGAAATAATAGGAAAACAAATTACAGGAATTACAAAACGGTATACAAAAACATTAAATTAACCATATAATATGGTTATTGAACTATTCATTTCATGGTATTAGTATATATAAAGTATAAATAAATGATTAATGGAGTAAGGTTTTACATAAATAAATAAAGTTTGTGATTTTCTTTTGCGGATTTAACTATTTTAAATTGTTTTATATTCTATGGATTATAATGGTATGGTATGATAATGTATGGTTAATAAACTAGAAAAAAAACATATAAAGCTGTACTAATTATAAAACAAATTTGTTATCTTTAAATTCCTAACTGATAATTATATGCAGATATAATAGATATTTCCTTATTAAATATTCAAAACTCCTATGTAATACTCTTTTTTAGATCATCTTAATTGATTTTGTAATATGATTTCCTTTTTTCAGTAACATTTAATATTCTATTGGTATAATCGACTTCAAGTTTATACTATATATAAACTTTTACTAAATATTATCAAAACAATTAATAAACCATGTACTATGGTTAATAAAATGGAAATTTTATTGTATTTGTATGTATAATGTATAATTATTAACTGTATGAAGTGTATCCATGGATTGAACTAAATTCTTAACTATACTGTCATTGTAGAGTATCAAACCATAGAAAAATTCTTCATTAAACTTATATTATAGAGTATCAAACTAGAAAAAAATAAATAAAAGGTTATAAACATTGAGTAATAGTGAAACTATCTGCAAATGTTTTTAGAAAATGCTTATTAAGTGTTATCAACAAAAATTATATGCTAACTTAATTAACCGATTAATAGTTACTTTGACCTTTAGTCAGTTGTAGTGAAACAGACCAGAGTCTCCTGTGATAATTAAATCTGCGCAAAAAAAAAATATATATATATATATATATATATATAATTAGTATTGTGGTTATTTTGTTGAACTAATTATGGTTTTTAATCCAAATTTTTAATATTTTTAATTAGGCTTAAGTTCATGAAATTTAATTTTTATTAAATTATTTTTATGAAGAAAGGAATTTTACAACATGAAAATTAATTAAAATTGTTATTGATAATCTTTCATTCTTGACGTGGCTCGGGCTCGAACCCTGGCCGGCAGGTTACCATGACATGTTTCGATCGCAACCACTCGATCTCCTCAGATGGATTTGCCGTCTTACACTCGCAGCCATCGACGACTGCTGACGTCACTAGTCAAACATCAATCCTTAAACCAAATTGTATTTTAACATTTGGTAGATCGAAATTTGCTTTCCTGAATGATTATCCATTTTAATTGATTTTACATGTTTTTTCCTTTACTTCTGTTTTTTCGTACTTTCGTCAAGAATTTTTCTTGAAGTCCAAGTACATTTTTTTGTTTTTTTCACTTTGTCTTTCCCTTTTCCGTTGACCTTTTTCAGCACAACTTGAAGGACAAATGTACACATAGAGCTCGTGCCTTAGCTTTAACAATAATTAGTATTGTGGTTATTTTGTTGAACTATTTATGGTTTTTAATCCAAATTTTTAATATTTTTAATTAGGCTTAAGTTCATGAAATTTAATTTTTATTAAATTATTTTTATGAAGAAAGGAATTTTACAACATGAAAATTAATTAAAATTGTTATTGATAATCTTTCATTCTTGACGTGGCTCGGGCTCGAACCCTGGCCGGCAGGTTACCATGACATGTTTCGATCGCAACCACTCGATCTCCTCAGATGGATTTGCCGTCTTACACTCGCAGCCATCGACGACTGCTGACGTCACTAGTCAAACATCAATCCTTAAACCAAATTGTATTTTAACATTTGGTAGATCGAAATTTGCTTTCCTGAATGATTATCCATTTTAATTGATTTTACATGTTTTTTCCTTTACTTCTGTTTTTTCGTACTTTCGTCAAGAATTTTTCTTGAAGTCCAAGTACATTTTTTTGTTTTTTTCACTTTGTCTTTCCCTTTTCCGTTGACCTTTTTCAGCACAACTTGAAGGACAAATGTACACATAGAGCTCGTGCCTTAGCTTTAACAATAATTAGTATTGTGGTTATTTTGTTGAACTATTTATGGTTTTTAATCCAAATTTTTAATATTTTTAATTAGGCTTAAGTTCATGAAATTTAATTTTTATTAAATTATTTTTATGAAGAAAGGAATTTTACAACATGAAAATTAATTAAAATTGTTATTGATAATCTTTCATTCTTGACGTGGCTCGGGCTCGAACCCTGGCCGGCAGGTTACCATGACATGTTTCGATCGCAACCACTCGATCTCCTCAGATGGATTTGCCGTCTTACACTCGCAGCCATCGACGACTGCTGACGTCACTAGTCAAACATCAATCCTTAAACCAAATTGTATTTTAACATTTGGTAGATCGAAATTTGCTTTCCTGAATGATTATCCATTTTAATTGATTTTACATGTTTTTTCCTTTACTTCTGTTTTTTCGTACTTTCGTCAAGAATTTTTCTTGAAGTCCAAGTACATTTTTTTGTTTTTTTCACTTTGTCTTTTCCTTTTCCGTTGACCTTTTTCAGCACAACTTGAAGGACAAATGTACACATAGAGCTCGTGCCTAAGCTTTAACAATAATTAGTATTGTGGTTATTTTGTTGAACTATTTATGGTTTTTAATCCAAATTTTTAATATTTTTAATTAGGCTTAAGTTCATGAAATTTAATTTTTATTAAATTATTTTTATGAAGAAAGGAATTTTACAACATGAAAATTAATTAAAATTGTTATTGATAATCTTTCATTCTTGACGTGGCTCGGGCTCGAACCCTGGCCGGCAGGTTACCATGACATGTTTCGATCGCAACCACTCGATCTCCTCAGATGGATTTGCCGTCTTACACTCGCAGCCATCGACGACTGCTGACGTCACTAGTCAAACATCAATCCTTAAACCAAATTGCATTTTAACATTTGGTAGATCGAAATTTGCTTTCCTGAATGATTATCCATTTTAATTGATTTTACATGTTTTTTCCTTTACTTCTGTTTTTTCGTACTTTCGTCAAGAATTTTTCTTGAAGTCCAAGTACATTTTTTTGTTTTTTTCACTTTGTCTTTCCCTTTTCCGTTGACCTTTTTCAGCACAACTTGAAGGACAAATGTACACATAGAGCTCGTGCCTTAGCTTTAACAATAATTAGTATTGTGGTTATTTTGTTGAACTATTTATGGTTTTTAATCCAAATTTTTAATATTTTTAATTAGGCTTAAGTTCATGAAATTTAATTTTTATTAAATTATTTTTATGAAGAAAGGAATTTTACAACATGAAAATTAATTAAAATTGTTATTGATAATCTTTCATTCTTGACGTGGCTCGGGCTCGAACCCTGGCCGGCAGGTTACCATGACATGTTTCGATCGCAACCACTCGATCTCCTCAGATGGATTTGCCGTCTTACACTCGCAGCCATCGACGACTGCTGACGTCACTAGTCAAACATCAATCCTTAAACCAAATTGTATTTTAACATTTGGTAGATCGAAATTTGCTTTCCTGAATGATTATCCATTTTAATTGATTTTACATGTTTTTTCCTTTACTTCTGTTTTTTCGTACTTTCGTCAAGAATTTTTCTTAAAGTCCAAGTACATTTTTTTGTTTTTTTCACTTTGTCTTTCCCTTTTCCGTTGACCTTTTTCAGCACAACTTGAAGGACAAATGTACACATAGAGCTCGTGCCTTAGCTTTAACAATAATTAGTATTGTGGTTATTTTGTTGAACTATTTATGGTTTTTAATCCAAATTTTTAATATTTTTAATTAGGCTTAAGTTCATGAAATTTAATTTTTATTAAATTATTTTTATGAAGAAAGGAATTTTACAACATGAAAATTAATTAAAATTGTTATTGATAATCTTTCATTCTTGACGTGGCTCGGGCTCGAACCCTGGCCGGCAGGTTACCATGACATGTTTCGATCGCAACCACTCGATCTCCTCAGATGGATTTGCCGTCTTACACTCGCAGCCATCGACGACTGCTGACGTCACTAGTCAAACATCAATCCTTAAACCAAATTGTATTTTAACATTTGGTAGATCGAAATTTGTTTTCCTGAATGATTATCCCTTTTAAATGATTTTACATGTTTTTTCCTTTACTTCTGTTTTTTCGTACTTTCGTCAAGAATTTTTCTTGAAGTCCAAGTACATTTTTTTGTTTTTTTCACTTTGTCTTTCCCTTTTCCGTTGACCTTTTTCAGCACAACTTGAAGGACAAATGTACACATAGAGCTCGTGCCTTAGCTTTAACAATAATTAGTATTGTGGTTATTTTGTTGAACTATTTATGGTTTTTAATCCAAATTTTTAATATTTTTAATTAGGCTTAAGTTCATGAAATTTAATTTTTATTAAATTATTTATATATATATATAATTCTATTTAAGATTAACAAAACCCAAAAATGACAACTCCTTCTATTTGTTAAATGTAATTAAAAGTAATGTGCAGCCGGTTGCTGTTGATATAAAAAAGTGGTTGATCCCACAAGCCTACCGAGGCATTCAAAGCAAAAAGTCACTAGAAAACCTATGTAACAAAGTCATTAACTATTCTAAACACATACACAATAACTGAAAAAAACTAAAAAAATAATTATTCCACGATCAGTTTTATCTTTAATACGAAAACGCACAAGTAAAATTATCATCCCTCACAAAATTTTAAAATCTCCAAGACACGTACACGAAGAAATTTCACACCTTCCACTAAATAAACAACTTGTAAATCATCAATATGAATACGCACAAGTAAAATTATCATCCCTCACAAAATTTAAAATCTTCAAGACACGTACAAGAAGAAATTTAACACCTGCCTCTAAATAATCAAAATTTTTCCATTTAATATTTATATCTCTTTATTATTATAGTTAAAAATTTTACTTTTAAACAAAATATTGTAATAAAAATTGAATTTTATTTACATCGAAGAAATTTAGGCCCTATTAGCTTGACTAAAATAATATTAATGTTCAATCAGGTTGGGTTTTGATATTGCTAGGTTAGTCTTATTAATGTATTTGTGATATTTAATAATTATAAACATAATAAAGCATGCTCAATCAACAATTATTCATATTTTTGGTACAGTCCCGTCATATTTCATTAGTTAAAAAATTTACAAGTCTACCGAGGTATGTATATAAAAAGTCACTAGAAAACCTATACAACAAACTCATTAACTATTCTAAACACACACAAAAACTGAAAAAACTAAAAATAATTATTCCACGATCAGTTTTATCTTTAATACGACAACGCACAAGTAAAATTATCATCCCTCACAAAATTTTAAAATCTTCAAGACACGTACACGAAGAAATTTCACACCTTCCACTAAATAAACAACTTGTAAATCATCAATATGAATACGCACAAGTAAAATTATCATCCCTCACAAAATATAAAATCTTCAAGACACGTATACGAAGAAATTTAACACCTGCCTCTAAATAAACAAAATTTTTTCTAATTCATTTCCCTTTTGCCCACTATCCCACAAACCTACCGAGTCATTCAAAGCAAAAAGTCACTAGAAAACCTATGCAACAAAGTCATTAACTATTCTAAACACACACAAAAACTGAAAAAACTAAAAATAATTATTCCACGATTAGTTTTATCTTTAATACGAAAACGCACAAGTAAAATTATCATCCCTCACAAAATTTTTAAAATCGTACACGAAGAAATTTCACACCTAACAAAAATTTCACACATCCTAAATAAACAAATTTCTTTACACGTTATTTCCCTTTTACACTCATATTTGTATCTAAACAGTATTTTTAAAAAATTGTAGCGTTTTTTTATTTTTCCATAATAATAGTACTAAAAAAAGCGCTAAAGTGCAATAATAAAAACGTGACAACTTTGCCAGTATGCTCCTCACTTTTGTATGGAAAAAGTATCTAGAAAGCCGATGCAGCGTAATCAAAATGATAACCTTCAAACCTAAAAATCTTAAATTAATATTCAAGTCGACGCTAAAATCCCGTCAAAATACCCATTTTGTTGGTATTTTGGTTTCCCGGTTTTTAAATTCCTATTCCTATTATTAATATTTAAGGCATTTTTTTTATTTTTCAAAAAAAAAGCACTAAAAAAAAGCACTAAAATGGCCCATATAATAAAAACTTGGCAACACTTACAACATGCAGCCAACTTTTGTATGGAAAAAGTGCCGTAGGACATACATAAACACACTACTCTAATCGTATATCAAGAGCATTCAGGGGTGTGCTGGAAATCGCAAACGCAAAACGCAAGAATTTTAAAAGTCGTTTTTTAGTAAGATTTCTGTAATAAAAGAATTTTATGACAAATATTATACAAACATTTTTCTATTAAACAGAATTTTATAACAAAAATTATAAAAATTTGATTAAAAGTGGAATTTAAACAGCCTCCAAATTCTTGCGCTTTGCGTTTGCGATTTCCAGCACACCCCCCATTATTTCAGCACATGCATAGTTTGAGACCATAATTTTTTTTTTTCTTAGACTTAAATTTTAAATTAATTCTCTTTGATAATTAAATCATCTCTATATATCGCATAAGCTATAGACTATTTTCAAATATGCAAATTGTTTAAATTAAATTAAAATTACAATGCAGAATATTGCCATACTACGGTCAGTGCTTATGCGTTTTTCATTGTTTTTGAATATTATAACCAAGGTGGCTACTAAGAAACAGCAGATCACTTTTTAATCCCATTTGTCTATGCCTGTTGTTGTATTGGTTGTAAAAGAACAGTGTTACCGCTGTGATTATTGAAAAACAGTGCTACCGTTGTGATACTAAAGTATACATTTTTTTGTTAATTTGATTATTTGTTAAATTTTTTATTTGGTTATTTGTTAATTTGTTTATTTATTTATTTGTTTATTTACTTATTTGTTAATTTCTTTATTTGTTTTATGTTTATTTGCTTATTTGTTAATTTGTTTATTTGTTAATATGTTTATTTGTTTATTTAATTATTTGTTTATTTGTTAATTTGTTGATTTGTTAATTTGTTTTATGTTTATTTGCTTATTTGTTTATTTGTTTATTTGTTAATTTATTTGTTTATTTGTTTATTTGTTTATTTATTTATTTGTTTATTTGTTTATTTGTTAATTTCTTTATTTGTTTATTTGTTAGTTTGTTTTATGTTTATTTGTTAATTTGTTTATTTGTTAATATGTTTATTTGTTAATTTGTTTGTTTGTTGATTTGTTAATTTGTTTAATGTTAATTTGCTTATTTGTTTATTTGTTAAATTGTTTATTTGTTAATTTGTTTATTTATCTATTTGTTTATTTGTTAACTTGTTAATTTGTTTATTTGTTAATTTGTTAATTTCTTTATTTGTTAATTTGTTTATTTGTTAGTTTGTTTATTTGTTAATTTATTTATTTGCTTATTTGTTAATTTGTTTATTTGTTAACTTGTGAATTTGTTAATTTGTTTATTTGTTAATTTGTTAATTTGTTAATTTGTTAATTTGTTAATTTGTTAATTTGTTTATTTATTTATTTGTTTATTTGTTTATTTGTTTTTTTGTTAATTTGTTAATTTGTTTATTTATTTGTTCATTTGTTTACTTGCTTATTTTTTATTTGTTAATTTGTTTATTCGTTTGTTCGTTTATTTGCTAATTTTTTAATTCGTTTGTTCGTTTATTTGTTAATTGGTTAATTTGCTTATTTGTTTATTCGTTTGTTCGTTTATTTGTTAATTGGTTAATTTGTTAATTTATTTGTTAATTTGCTTATTTGTTTATCTGTTTATTTGCTTATTTGTTTATCTGTTTATTTGTTTTTTTTTGTTAATTTGTTTGTTTGTTTTTTTGTTTATTTGTTATTTGCTTGTTTGTTTATCTGTTTATTTGTTAATTGTATATTTGTTTATTTGCTTATTTGTTTATCTGTTTATTTGTTTATTTGTTTGTTTGCAACATATAATTTTCATAAATTTCCGATAAAAAATACAACTGAAAAATGTGAAAAAATGCATTTTCCAGGAATTATATATGGGCAATTCCAAAGTGTTGAACGTGACAGTTGTACGCATCAAAAATGCAATAACATTTTAAGCAAAAAATATTTTTACGTTTTCTTAACCCTTAAATTATAGCACTAAGAAAGCACTGTTATCTATGCTAAAGTTTATGGAGGGCACGATTCTAGGTCAAAGGTAATGGCAAAAGAAGTAGCGGTTCGAACGTGAAAAAAACAGAAGTAGTTTTTTTGACCATGTATAAAAAGGCGTTATTCCGCGAAACCTGGCATAATTTTTTAGTTAAACTACTGTCAGAATTTTACGTAGCAATGTTACATTAAAATGTCTTGGTCTGATTCCAAAATCTTCTGTATTTCCTTTTTTTTTAAGCCAAAAACTGGGTCGATACGTGACATTTCGAACTTGAAATTTTTTCCGTAATAATTTAACTGAATAATTATCAAACAAAATAAAAATTTACCGGTAATCCGAATATCATATTTCTCTTTGAACTCTTCCTTAGATTACAGACCATGTAAGAAAATTTTTTTGGAATTATTTTTATCAAATATCAACTCTTTTAAGAAAGAAAAATATTAAAGAAAACATACAATAAAACATTCTCACATATAAGAAATTACGTTTGCACAACTTTGTAGTCTGATTGTTCATCTAAGTGAACAAATTTATGAGTAAATTTATAAAATTAGTTAAATCTAAATATTTCTCTATAACAATATCGTAAAATAATCAGCTTTTAATATCTCTTAAATTTTCGGTCACGGTGGACCTTTTGACGGAAATGCCCATATGAGGAATTATGCATTGCAGTAAAAGGAATATTTTTTTCTGAAGATTACCGTTTGGCAGCTACGGGCCAAAAATGGTGCAAAAAGATATATAAATTAAAATTGTTCGATATTTTAGCAATTTTGAGGCAATAGATGCATTTTTTCGGATTATTTTGTTCTACTTTTTTTGCCTTATAGTTTGTAGGCTACAATTG
Organism: Pollenia angustigena; assembly: GCA_930367215.1. NCBI lineage: Eukaryota > Metazoa > Arthropoda > Insecta > Diptera > Polleniidae > Pollenia > Pollenia angustigena. Next base: position 78,546,952 of record OV884058.1, on the reverse strand, counting down.
TAGCGAAAATAATTTCTTAACGAGATTTTGACATGAGAAAAATAACATAAAAACTAGCAAAACGCAAAAGGGTTTTGTTGGTTACGATAAGTGCTTCGAGAAATTCCACACGAGAAAGAGTTTGAACTCGATAACCTTAAATATTTGGACAATTGACCAAAAATGGTGAAATATTTATAAAAATTTTATATTTTAGCAATTTTAATGCACTAAATACAGTTTTTCAGGACTATTTTGTTTACAGCTTTCCTTCTCCTAGTTTATAGCTAAGATTATGGCGAAGACAAGAAAACAAAATTCTAAATGGTTTTCGAGGTGAAGGGTATATTATATAAAATATAATAAAAAATTGTTAGAACCAAAATTTATTATTGAATAAAAAGTGCTTAAAGTAAAACTACAACGTGTTTCATAAGGTCGTTATCAAAATCGAACTTTTGAACAGAACATTACATAATTCAACATAAGACTTTGAACAGTTAACTCTTAAATCGATTTCATCATCTTTAGATACTTTAGCACCTAAAAGAATATATGTACGTATTTTCGATCTTTAAGGTATGAAGTATTTAAGGAGTAAACGAAATTAAACAACTTAACAGTAATAAAGGACAGATACTATCTGAGATTGCTTTATTGCATTAAAACTTCACTGCATCCTCTCATCTAATATGCTGCAAATTTTAGTTTATTATTATTATTTATGAAAATTTTAATAAAAATTTTAAACATTTTTACGTCTAAAAATACTTATAAAAAAATAACATGACAAATGGTAACGCTGGTAATATGCAACTCTGTGTGTTTCTTTCTACACTGCTGCTAATTTAGCTATTTTCTCGTCAAATCTAGCGATTTTTAATAAAATTTTACTGGAATAAATAATTTTATTTTAAAAAAGGTGGGTTTTAGCGATTTATAGCTAAATTAACTTATTATTTAAAAAATTTTGCTATTTTATTTGTCTTTGTTTTAAAATATTTCAATAATTTTATATAAAAAACTTATTCTTTCATTATTCATCACTTATTATTATTGTGTTTGTTTTATAATATTTTAATAACTAAAAATTTAAAAAGTTGAGCTATCTTTATTGTGTTTGTTCTATAATATTTCAATAATTTTATTTCAAAACCGTAGTTTTGAGCGATTCATAGCTGAAATGATTTATTATTTTTAAAATTGAGCTATTTTTTATTGTGTTTGTTTATAATATTTCAATACTTTTATTTTAAAAAGGGTGGTTTTTGCAATGTATAGCTAAATTCATTTATTATATTCCAATAATTTTATTTCAAAAAGGGTAGTTTTAATGATTTATAGCTAAATTCACTTATTATTTAAAAATTTAGCTCCTTTTTCTTGTTTGATTATTAATATTTCAATAATTTTATTTGAAAAATGGTGGTTTTAAGCGATTGATAGCTAAATTTACCTATTATTAAAAAAATTAAGGTATTTTTTCTTGTTTGTTTTATAATATTTCAATAATTTTATTTCAAATAGAGTGATTTTTACCTATTGATAGCTAAATATACTTATTATTTAAAAAAATTAGTTATTTTTTCTTGTTTGTCTAGTAATATTTCAATAATTTTATTAAAAAAACGGGTGGTGTTTACCGATTTATAGCTAAATTCACTTATTATTTAAAAAATTTAGCTATTTTTTCTTGTTTGTTTTATAATATTTCAATAATTTTATTTGAAAAATGGTGATTTTTAGGGATTGATAGCTAAATTTACCTATTATTTCAAAAATGAATCTATTTTTTTATGTGTTTGTCTAATAATATTTCAATAATTTTATTTGAGTTGGTGGTTTTTAGCTATTGATAGCTAAATTTACCTATTATTTAAAAAATGTAGCTATTTTTTTTATGTGTTTGCCTAATAATATTTCAATAATTTTATTTAAAAAAAGGGTAGTTTTTACCGATTTATAGCTAAATTCACTTATTATTTAAAAAATTGAGCTATTGTTTCTTGTTTGTTTTATAATATTTCAATAATTTTATTTGAAAAATGGTGGTTTTTAGCGATTGATAGCTAAATTTACCTATTATTAAAAAAATTTAGTTATTTTTTCTTGTTTGTTTTATAATATTTCAATAATTTTATTACAAAAAGGGTGGTTTTCAGCGATTTATAGCTAAATTCACTTATTATTTAAAAAATGTAGCTACTTTTTCTTGTTTGTTTATTAATATTTCAATAATTTTATTTCAAAAAGGGTGGTTTTTACCTATTGATAGCTAGATGATTCACTTATTATTTAAAAACTTTAGCTATTTTTGCTTGTTTGTTGCATAATATTTCAATAATATTATTTAAAAAAAAAGTGGTTTTTTTTAGCCAAATTAACTTATTATTTAAAAAATTTAGCTATTTTTTCTTATTTGATTATTAATATTTCAATAATTTTATTTTAAAAAGGGTGGTTTTTAGCGATTGATAGCTAAATTTACCTATTATTTAAAAAATGTAGCTATTTTTTTATGTGTTTGTCTAATAATATTTCAATAATTTTATTAAAAAAAATGGTGGTTTTTAACGATTAATAGATAAATTCACTTATTATTTTAAATATTGATCTATTTTTTATTGTGTTTTATACACATTGGCGATATAATTGTAAAATACGTAAAACTGAAAAATTTTATTGCAAGTGTATGAGCCGCTTTAAATTATATTATTGGACACCCAATAAAAATAGCAAAATTTTTTAAATAATAAGTGAATTTAGCTATCACTCGTTAAAAGCCACCATTTTTATAAATAAAATTATTGAAATATTATTAGACAAACACATAAAAACTAGCTACATTTTTTAAATAATAGGTAAAGTTAGCTATCAATCCCTAAAAATCACCATTTTTCAAATAAAATTATTGAAATATTATAAAACAAACAAGAAAAAATAGCTCAATTTTTTAAATAATAAGTGAATTTAGCTATAAATCGGTAAACACCACTAGTTTTTTTAATAAAACTATTGAAATATTATTAGACAAACACATAAAAAAATAGATACATTTTTTAAATTATAGATAAATTTAGCTATCAATCGCTAAAACCACCCTTTTTGAAATAAAATTATTGAAATATTAATAATCAAATTAGAAAAAATAGCTAAATTTTTAAAATAATAAGTTAATTTAGCTATAAATCGCTAAAAAACCACCCTTTTTTGAAATAATATTATTGAAATATTATAAAACAAACAAACAAAAATAGCTAAAGTTTTTAAATAATAAGTGAATCATCTAGCTATCAATAGGTAAAAACCACCTTTTTTGAAATAAAATTATTGAAATATTAATAAACAAACAAGAAAAAGTAGCTAAATTTTTTAAATAAAAAGTGAATTTAGCTATAAATCGCTGAAAACCACCCTTTTTGAAATAAAATGATTGAAATATTATAAAACAAACAAGAAAAAATAACAAAATTTTTTTAATAAAAGGTAAATTTAGCTATAAATCGCTAAAAATCACCCTTTTTTGAAATAATATTATTGAAATATTATAAAACAAACAAGCAAAAATAGCTAAAGTTTTTAAATAATAAGTGAATCTAGCTATCAATAGGTAAAAACCACCCTTTTTGAAATAAAATTATTGAAATATTAATAAACAAACAAGAAAAAGTAGCTAAATTTTTTAAATAATAAGCGAATTTAGCTATAAATCGCTGAAAACCACCCTTTTTGAAATAAAATTATTAAAATATAAAACAAACAAGAAAAAATAACTAAATTTTTTTAATAATACGGAAATTTAGCTATCAATCGCTAAAAACCACCCTTTTTTTAAATAAAATTATTGAAATATTATTAGACAAACACATAAAAAATAGATACATTTTTAAATAATAGGTAAATTTAGCTATTAATCGGTAAAAACCACCCTTTTTGAAATAAAATTATTGAAATATTAATAAACAAACAAGAAAAAGTAGCTTAATTTTTTAAATAATAAGAGAATTTAGCTATAACTCGCTGAAAACCACCCTTTTTCAAATAAAATTATTGAAATATTAATAATCAAACAAGAAAAAATAACTAATTTTTTTAAATAATAAGTATATTTAGCTATCAGTTGGTAAAAACCACCCTTTTTGAAATAAAATTATTTAAATATTTATAATCAAACAAGAAAAAGGAGCTAAATTTTTAAATAATAAGTGAATTTAGCTATAAATCGCTAAAAAAAACCACCCTTTTTTTAAATAATATTATTGAAATATTATAAAACAAACAAGCAAAAATAGCTAAAGTTTTTAAATAATAAGTGAATCTAGCTATCAATAGGTAAAAACCACTCTATTTGAAATAAAATTATTGAAATATTATAAAACAAACAAGAAAAAATAACTTAATTTTTTTAATAATAGGTAAATTTAGCTATCAATCGCTTAAAACAACCATTTTTCAAATAAAATTATTGAAATATTAATAATCAAACAAGAAAAAGGAGCTAAATTTTTAAATAATAAGTGAATTTAGCTATAAATCGTTAAAATCTACCCTTTTTGAAATAAAACAAGTAAGAAAGTATAGTCGGTCAAGCCGGACCATATGATACCCTACACCACAGTATTTAAAAACACAACATGCTTATGTGTCCATATAAATATAGATTTATCTATGTTTATAAACTTCATGCAAATCGGTTTGAAAGTTTGTGAGAGGCAGAAATTGCCCCTATCTCACCTCGTGGTCCTATTTTTGAGTAAATGCATACATTTTGTGTCGATATAGATATGGTTCTATCTATGTTTTAAATTTCATTGAAATCGGTTTGATAGTTTTTGAAAGGAAGAAATTTCCCCCTATCTTCCCTCGTGGTCCCACGATTTGGCCCATTTTCAATAGGCTTGGTCCTTTTGCCAATAAGAACCTATGACCCAAATTTCATCTAATTATCTCCAAAATTGCGACCTGTACTTTGCGCACAAGGTTACATGGACAGCCAGCCAGCCTGCAAGCCAGCCGGACGGACATCGTTAGTTCGACTCAGAATGTGATTCTAAGACGATCGGTATATTTTAAGGTGGGTCTAGGACCAATATTTTAAGGCGTTACACACATCAGCACAAATGCATAATACCCTCTCCACTATTGTGGTGTGGGTATAATTATTGGAACATTATAAAACAAACAAGCAAAAATAGCTAAATTTTTTAAATAATAAGTGAATTTAGCTATAAATCGCTAAAAACCAACTTTTTTTATTAAAATTCTTGGAATATAATAAATGAATTTAGCTATACATTGCAAAAACCACCCTTTTTAAAATAAAAGTATTGAAATATTGTAAACAAACACAATAAAAAATAGCTCAATTTTAAAATTAATAAATCATTTTAGCTATGAATCGCTAAAAACTACGGTTTTGAAATAAAATTATTGAAATATTATAGAACAAACACAATAAAGATAGCTCAACTTTTTAAATTTTTAGTTATTAAAATATTATAAAACAAACACAATAATAATAAGTGATGAATAATAAAAGAATAAGTTTTTTATATAAAATTATTGAAATATTTTAAAACAAAGACAATTAAAATAGCTAAATTTTTTAAATAATAAGTTAATTTAGCTATAAATCGCTAAAAACCACCTTTTTAAAATAAAATTATTTATTCCAGTAAAATTTTATTAAAAATCGCTGGATTTGACGAGAAAATAGCTAAATTAGCAGCAGTGTAGAAAGAAACACACAGAGTTGCATATTACCAGCGTTACCATTTGTCATGTTATTTTTTTTATAAGTATTTTTAGACGTAAAAATTTTTAAAATTTTTATTAAAATTTTCATAAGTAATAATAAACTAAAATTTGCAGCATACTAGATAAAAGGATGCAGTGAAGTTTTAATGCAATAAAGCAATCTTAGATAGTATATGTCCTTTATTACTGTTAAGTTGTTTAATTTTGTTTACTCCTTAAATACTTCATACCTTAAAGATCCCAAATACGTACATATATTCTTTTAGGTGCTAAAGTATCTAAAGATGATGAAATCAATTTAAGAGTTAACTGTTCAAAGTCTTCTGTTGAATTATGTAATGTTCTGTTCAAAAGTTCGATTTTGATAACGACCTTATGAAACACGTTGTAGTTTTACTTTTATCTACTTTAAGCACTTTTTATTCAATAATAAATTTTGGTTCTAACAATTTTTTATTATATTTTATACCCTTCACCTCGAAAACCATTTAGAATTTTGTTTTCTTGTCTTCGCCATAATCTTAGCTATAAACTAGGAGAAGGAAAGCTTTAAACAAAATAGTCCTGAAAAACTGTATTTAGTGCATTAAAATTGCTAAAATATAAAATTTTTATAAATATTTCACCATTTTTGGTCAATTGTCCAAATATTTAAGGTTATCGAGTTCAAGCTCTTTCTCATGTGGAATTTCTCGAAGCACTTATCGTAACCAACAAAACCCTTTTGCGTTTTGCTAGTTTTTATGTTATTTTTCTCATGTCAAAATCTCGTTAAGAAATTATTTTCGCTACAATTGTAGCCTACAGACTATAAGGAAAAAAAAGTAGAACAAAATAATACGAAAAAATGCATATAATGCCTGAAAACTTTTTAAATGTCGAACAATTTTAATTTATATATGTTTTTGCACCATTTTTGGCCCGTAGCTGCCAAACGGTAATCTTCAGAAAAAAATATTCCTTTTACTCTAAAGCATAATTCCTCATATATAATTCCTGGAAAATGCATTTTTTCACATTTTTTAGTTGTATTTTTTTATCGGAAATTCGTGAAATTTATGAAAATTATATGTTGCAAACAAACAAATAAATAGATAAACAAATAAGCAAATAAACAAATATGCAATTAACAAATAAACAAATAAACAGATAAACAAATAAGCAAATAAACAAATAAGCAAATAAACAGATAAACAAATAAGCAAATAAACAAATAAATTAACAAATTAACCAATTAACAAATAAACGAACAAACGAATTAAAAAATTAACAAATAAACGAACAAACGAATAAACAAATTAACAAATAAAAAAATAAGGAAGTAAACAAATGAACAAATAAACAAATAAACAATTTAACAAATAAATAAACAAATTAACAAAAAAACAAATAAACAAATAAACAAACTAACAAATAAATAAATAAACAAATTAACAAATAAAAAAAAAAATAAAAAAATTTACAAATAAACAAATTAACAACTAAACAAATTAACAAATAAACAGGTAAAAAAATAAACAAGTTAACAAATAAACAAATAAACAAATTAACAAATACACGAATAAACAAATTAACAAATAAACAAACACACGAAAAAACAAATTAACAAATAAGCAAACCAACAAATAAACAAATTAACAAATTAACCAATTAACAAATCAACGAACAAACGAATAAACAAAATAAAAAATAAGCAAATAAACAAATAAACAAATTAACGAATAAATAAATTAACAAATAAACAAATAAACAAATTATCAAATTAACAAATAAACAAATTAAAAAATTAACAAATAAACAAATTAACAAATAAACAATTTAACAAATTACCAATAAAACAAATAAACAAATTAACAAATAAACAAATAAACGAATAAACAAATTAACCAATTAACAAATAAACAAATTATCAAATTAACAAATCAACAAATAAGCAAATAAACAAAAAAAAAAAACAAACAAAAAACAAGTAAACAAATAAACAAATTAACAAATAAACAAATTAACAAATAAACAAATAAGCAAATGAACAAGTTAACAAATAAACAAATTAACAAATAAACAAATTAATAAGTTAACAAATTAACAAATAAAAAAATAAACAAATTAACAAAAAAACAAACAAATAAATTAACAAACAAACAAATAAACAAATTAACGAATAAGCAAATAAACAAAAAAACAAACAAACAAATAAACAAATTAACAAACAAACAAATTAACGAATAAACAAATTAACAAATAAACAAATTAACAAATAAACACATTAACGAATAAACAAATTAACAAATAAGCAAATTAACAAATTAACAAATAAACAAATAACAAATAAACAAAAAAACAAACCAACAAATTAACAAACAAACAAATTAACGAATAAACAAATTAACAAATAAACAAATTATCAAATTAACAAATAAACAAATTAACAAATAAACAAATAAATAAACAAATAAATTAAAAAATAAACAAATTAACAAACAAACAAACAAATAAAAGAAATCAACAAATTAACAAAAAAACAAAAATTGATACTTTAGTATCCCAGCGGTAACACTGTTTTTCGATAATCACAACGGTAACACTGTTTTTCAATAATAAAAACATGATGGCGGAATTAAAAACGCAGTTTTTATATGAAATATGTGGCAGCAAAAATTTTCATATGCATAGTGTACATATTCGGCACACGTCCTTTAAATGTGCACATGGTAGAGTTATGTACTGTAAAAATGCGCTTTATGCTAAAAACGATTTGCCTCCGATTTTTCTAAGAATAAGAGCAAAATATTTGAATCTATATGCACGATTTTCAAGAATTTTGTAGATTCCGTTAAAAAAAGTGAACAAATTTCATGTACTCAAAATATGCTTTTGGAATACATATATATATAGTGAAATCTTCCGTAGGCGGACACCGACCGTCACAGCAAATTTGTCCGTTAACGGGAAGCGTCCGTCTTCGGGTTAGTTCATTTAAAAAGGTCAGGATATATCTGCTTTTATAAGTAAAACAAATTTAAGCGCATTTCAACTTAAATATGTATGTTTATTTATTTTTTAAATTCATATTAGTTTAAAGATTCATACATACACATAAAACAATTAAAATGAGATCGAACTTTTATTAAAAAATTTCTTTTAAAAAAATTTACTTCAATAAACTATAAATTTATGTGGTAATGGAAAAGAACTGGCGGATTATAGCCTGCTTAAAGTTCGCTTGTTTCCTTTTTGTGTGCATTTCTTCAAAAAGGGTTTCCAAATTGTATAATTTCTTATGTATATGTTTAAAAAATTATTTAAAGCAAAAGAGTTCAAACGTGCAATATGTGTTAAGGCTTCTTTGAGCGATTTAATTTTATCAATTTCTTGCTCTACAACATCCTGAATCACTTGATATTATTTCTGAAGACAAATTCTTGCTTCTGGCAATTGCAAACCAATCAAAACACAACTTGTCAACTTCCAAAGCTTTTGTCGAAAGACAATTCTTTTTATAATTAATGTTAAATCCAGATTACCATCTGGCTTTGAGATGCTACTTAGTTTTTGGAATGCTCTCAGACTGAGTTTTCCCAATGCTCAATCTTAAAAAATAAATTTGCATGTAATTTATATTGTATGTTACAATACCGTTTTGCAATTTTACGTACTGAAAGTTTTTCTTGTTCTTGAACATTTATAACTTTAATTTTCTCATTTAATGTAAGAGAATTTCGCCCAGCCATTTGACAATAAAAATTCTTCGATAAATTGTTATTAACACCTAATCAATCAGCACTTGCTCTTAAATAAACTCGCTTAAAAAACATCAGAAAATCACACAAAAAACTGCCAATGATAGCACAACTTAAAATGTATGTCTAGTACTGATGTGGCTTAATGTATGGTAATTTTTATACATGAATGTAGATATTTTGTATGTTTTTATCGTAGTTGCTAAAATTGTTGTCCGTCTATTGGAGGTATTTTACAGAAAAAAGGTGTCCGCGTCCGGCCATGGGAGTGTCCGTCTAACAGAGAGAAATTTGTTCTAAAAACACTTTGAAAATAAAGGGACTTAGAAAATTGTCCGTTTTATAGAGGTGATCGCCTACGGGAGGTGTCCGTTAGTGGAGTTTTATTTGGTTTTTTATAGGAAAAATGTTCTTGTTTTTAATTTTAATAATTATATTGTTTTTTGTTTACAAAATAAAATTTGTTTGTTTTAGCAACGTTTAACAGCGTGTGGAACGTATTTAAAATAACTGTGGGACGTATTTAACTGGCGTATTCAACTTCACACACTTTTCAAGTCGTGGATCATTTCTTTTTTTCTTTCTTTAGTCCTATTTTCATCCATACATGATCTTGAAACTAAATCCGCTATCATATTAGAGTTACTACAAAATTGCATTTATATATATTCCGGAGCACCGTGTAAATGCATCTAATTTGCAAAAATGTAAATTATTTACATCCAAAGATAAAATTTGATACCCGTATTGCCCTATTTAAAACGAAGGATTGCCACCAATTGCATTTTTGTCAAAACGCGAACTAGCACGAATTTCAGAAAAAGCTGAAACACATTTTTAATTAAATAGACTAAAGATTAAAATATGTTAATTTGGCACTTTTATTACAAACAACCCCGAACAAAAAATTCAAAACCCGTATTTTTTTTACAGAAAATTCTTAAAAAAAGGACATGGATGCCCGTCCTTGGACAAATTGTATATACAGTTGGACGCGCCTTAAAAAAACGATACCAATATATATATGTTGGTAAGGAAACAGATTCTTAAATTAGCAAAACATGCAAAAATGTACCCATTTTCAAACTGGTCCAGCTCACGAGAGGCAAATGTTATCTTAAACAAGTCCAAGGTTCAATTTTAGGAGGGTACATCGAGCTTGAATATTGCTGCCATACAACTTGAGTCGCTCTAATATATATATGCACAGCGTTTATTTAGCGAACAGATTTTGAAGCTAGCGCATAAATAGCGAACAGTTGCATACTTAGCGAACAGTCCGCTAAATAATCACATGCCTAGAGCATTCACCGGATACGTCAATTTTGCCAAACAAATTTTAATTTTTTTGGTTTATTCTTTTTTTTACTTTATTTAATTGCGCACTGTGGTTATATATCGATCAATTACTATTAAAACTTCTAGATATGCGTTTTAAATGCCATAAATTTGTATTTTTTAACAAATTTTGTTGCGTAGTATTGCCAAGTGCTCTCACATATTTTCCCGTTTTTTACTCCATTAAAAATATATACAAGTGACTTCGAGGACACAGAGAAAAAATATATACATGTGACTTCGAGGACACAACGATCACCTCCATAAAACGGACAAGTCCCTTTATTTTCAAAGTGTTTTTAGAACAAATTTCTCTCTGTTAGACGGACACTCCCATGGCCGGACGCGGACACCTTTTTTCTGTAAAATACCTCCAATAGACGGACAAAAATTTTAGCAACTACGATAAAAACATACAAAATACCTACATTCATGTATAAAAATTACCATACATTAAGCCACATTAGCACTAGACATACATTTTAAGTTGTGTGATTCCCCTTTTTTGCTATCATTGGCAGTTTTTTGTGTGATTTTCTTTGATGTTTTTTAAGCGAGTTTATTGAAGAGCAAGGGCTGATTGATTAAGGTGTTAATAACAATTTATCGAAGAATTTTTATTGTAAAATGGCTGGGCGAAATTCTCTTACATTAAATGAAAAAATTAAAGTTATAAATGTTCAAGAACAAGAAAAACTTTCAGTACGTAAAACTGCAAAACGGTATTGTAACATACAATATAAATTACATACAAATTTATTTTTTAAGATTGAGCCTTGGGAAAACTCAGTCTGAGAGCATTCCAAAAACTAAGTAACATCTCAAAGCCAGATGGTAATCTGGATTTAACATTAATTATAAAAAGAATTGTCTTTCGACAAAAGCTTTGGAAGTTGACAAGTTGTGTTTTGGTTGGTTTGCTATTGCCAGAAGCAAGAATTTGCCTTCAGAAATAATATTAAGTGATTCAGGATGTTGTAGAGCAAGACATTGATAAAATTAAATCGCTCAAAGAAGCCGTAACACATATTGCAGGTTTGAACGCTTTTGCTTTAAATAATTTTTTAAGCATATAAGAAATTATACAATTTGGAAACCCTTTTTGAAGAAATGCACACAAAAAGGAAACAAGCGAACTTTAAGCAGGCTATAATCCGCCAGTTCTTTTCCATTACCACATAAATTTATAGTTTATTGAAGTAAATTTTTTAAAAAGAACTTTTTTAATAAAAGTTCGATCTCATTTTAATTGTTTTATGTGTATGTATGAATCTTTAAACTAATATGAATTTAAACAAGTAAGAAAGTATAGTCGGTCAAGCCCGACCATATGATACCCTACACCACAGTATTAAAAAACACATCATGCTTATATGTCCATATAAGTATGGATTTATCTATGTTTATAAAACTCATTAAAATCGGATTAAAAGTTTGTGAGGGGTAGAAATTGCCCCCTACCTCCCCTCGTGGTCCTATTTTTGAAAAACTGTATAGCTTATGTGTCCATATAGATATGGATATGAAAATCGGTTTGAGAGGCAGAAATTGGCCCTATCTCCCCTCGTGGTCCTATTTTTTAAAAAATACATCCCTTTTGTGGCCATGATGATATGGTTCTATGTAAGTTTTAAATTTCATTAAAATCGGTTTGATAGTTTCTGAGAGGAAGAAATTTCCCCCTATCTTCCCTCGTGGTCCTACGATTTGGCCCATTTTCAATAGGCTTGGTCCTTGTGTCAATAAGAACCTATGTCCCAAACTTTATCAAATTATCTCCAAAATTGCGACCTGTACTTTGCGCACAAGGTTACATGGACATCCAGCCAGCCAGCCAGTTAGTTCGACTCAGAAAGTGATTTTAAGGCGTTACACACATCAGCACAAATGCATAATACCCTCTCCACTATTGTGGTGTGGGTATAAAAATAAATAAACATACATATTTAAGTTTAAATGCGCTTAAATTTGTTTTACTTATAAAAGCAGATATATCCTGACCTTTTTAAATGAACTATCCCGAAGACGGACACTTCCCGTTAACGGACAAATTTGCTGTGACGGTCGGTGTCCGCCTACGGGAGATTTCATATATATATGCAAAATGCATATTTTGAGTACATATTTACGATGCAAGGCATTTTTTAGCACATTTGCATTCTTTGAGGACATGTCTCAAACTAATCGTATATCAAGAGCATTATTTGAGCACATGCATAGTTTGAGACCATAATTTTTTTTTTTTTTTAGATTTAAATTTTAAATTAATTCTCTTTATTAATTAAATCATCTCTATATATCTTTCTTTTTCGAGCCAGCTCTTAACGAGTACGGACGTGTATCAGTGAGTAAGAAAAATAAAAAAAAAATAAAAAAATTCGAAGTGAAAAAAATATTTGTAATAGGTGAAAAAAAAAAAATATTTGTAATAGCTAAAAAAAAGAACAGTTACTAAGGTGCCCGAAGAGATTTGTGAATGAGCCTCACAAATACTCCCAATAAGGAGAGTAGGCCCAGCACAAATAGCAGAAATGCGTATATTGTGGTAAGCTCCCCGAGCGTGAGCAATGAAAACATTCGATACCCAGAATTAAATAAAAATTATTTAAGTGCAAAAATTGCCAGCGCAACTGGTTTTCCATACAGCAATTTAAGTTCAAGTGTGCCCAACCTGAGCAAGTGTGTTGATCCGACCGTAAATGTGGTTCAAAGTGTGAAGTCGTCTGACCAGAGGAATAATAACGAAAAACCTGGAACATCACGATTAGCATTAATAAATACAGGAGCTGTGCCATAAAGTACTAAAGTGCAAACGGGCATGGACAGATATATAACAATAACTAAGAGAAAGGCTAGCCCTAGGTCCACCCAACAGGAACGCATGGCCAAACAATACAAAGGCTCTAACGTAGTGTCTTTGCCAACAAATGGTAACAGATTCTCTGTACTATCCATACCTGACGATGAAGAAGCAGAATCAGCACATGGAACAGCCACTAAAGAAGTTAAACCGCCACCTATCTATCTGCGGGAGCAAACATCAAATAGCATAGTCAACATGTTGATTCAACTGGTAGGTAAGAATAATTTCTACGTCGTTTCTATACGACGCGGGCAAATTCAAGAAACCAAAATTCAAGCAAGTACAGAAACGAACTTTCGTATTATATCAAGACACCTGGACGCAGAAAATAAAAGTTACTATACATATCAATTAAAAAGTGCTAAGGGATTGATTATTGTCATAAAAGGCATAGATAGTTCTGTTCCTACAGAGGAAATAAAATCTGCCATAGAGCTAGAGGGGTATGAGGTAAAATCTGTTCATAACATTTTGAACAGGAATAAAGTTCCTCAACCAATGCACCGCGTTGAAATATCGTTTGATTCATCGGTTCTCAAAACCAAAAATTCAGTTCATCCCATATACAACTTGCGCTACCTACTCAACAGAAGAATAACTGTTGAGGAGCCATTAAAACGAAAGGGTCCCTCCCAATGCACAAACTGTCAGGAATATGGGCATACAAAATCATATTGTAAATTGCCTCACGTATGTGTGGTTTGTGGCGACGCTCATAAAACCGCCGAATGTAATCGTTCTAAAGCTGACCCGAATGTTAAGAAATGCAGCAACTGTGGCGAAAATCACACGGCAAAATATAGGGGTTGTAGAGTCTTCTTGCATTTAAAAAAACCTGCTTTAGTTCAAAAATATACTCACTCCCAATATGGTCCGTCACATGCCCCCAGCCAAGCCGCTGGCTCTATTGCTAGTACTTCACAAACAAACAATCAAAACCAATCATATGCCCAAGTCTTAAAAGGAAGCCCTAATGCGAAAAATCCCCCGAGTACTTCTAACGCAAAGCAACCTCCAAACGCTAATGTTCCTAGGGAAGGTCTGGAAATATGCCTACCTCAATTGAAAATTTAATTCAAACTATGAATAACTTCATGTTCACTATGCAGAACATGTTTCAGGAAATGATGCGAAACCAGAACATGCTCCTGCAAGTTCTACTCAACAAAAAATGAACCAGTTAAAAATATGTTTCTGGAATGCAAACGGGTTATCCCAACATAAACACGAAGTTGCAAACTTTCTTCATAGGCATGAAATCGACGAACTTCTTGTCTCTGAAACACACTTTACTCATAAAAACTGCTTTAGGGTAAATGGATACCTTACGTATGACACAAAACATCCCAGCGGACGAGCCTGTGGTGGCACAGCCATAATTGTGCACAAACACATCAGACACTTGCCATTGCCAGAGTACGAAGAAGATTGTATCCAGGCCACATCTATAAATCTTACTGATTTCAATCTAACGTTAACATCCGTTTATTGTCCCCCGAGGCACAAAATTGTAAACGATAAATTTCTCAACTTCTTCTCCACATTGGGCCAGAAATTTTTTGCTGCTGACGACTACAACGCTAAACATACATATTGGGGCTCCAGACTTATTAGTCCTAGAGGTAATCAGCTATACAATACCGTAACTGCAAATAATTTTGATGTGGTATCGAGTGGTAAGCCTACCTATTGGCCAACCGACTTCAATAAGCTACCAGACCTTATTGACTTTGCTGTAATTAAAAACATCAAGCGCGATCAGGTACTAGTTAGTTCCTCCTATGATCTTTCGTCTGATCATTCACCTTCAATCCTCATTTTAAAAGGTAA
Source organism: Pollenia angustigena (assembly GCA_930367215.1). Classification (NCBI taxonomy): domain Eukaryota; kingdom Metazoa; phylum Arthropoda; class Insecta; order Diptera; family Polleniidae; genus Pollenia; species Pollenia angustigena. The sequence continues at coordinate 78,531,445 of OV884058.1, read as the reverse complement.
CTCTGACGCTGCAGCTGCAAACTTTATTTCCTATCCAAACAGAAACACAAATTGGTTAAAGTATAAAATGTATGTGAGCTCTCACCTATCACAGTGCATTCCCCTAAAAAATTCATCTGACATCCAAATAGCTGTCGACCGATTTACAGAAGTCTTGGATACTGCAGCAAGAAATGCAACCCCAATCAAGCGGACAATTAAACGTGCTCCTTACAATACATCGACGGATATAGAGGCCCTTATCAGAGAAAAAAGGAAGTTAAGAAGACAATGGCAAAACAGTCGTTCCCCAACCGCTAAGGCCCAACTACAATTATGCCTGACCACACTTCGCAACAAATTGAGACAGAACCACGAGTCCGCAATAGAAGGCTATCTAAACAGCCTAGACGTCACAAAAAACCCCAATTATAGCTTATGGAAGGCTGTACGGCATATGAAATGCCCTATAACCCAAGAATCTCCATTAAGACTGGAAAACCGCACTTGGGCCAAAAACACACATGAAAAATTAAACGCTTTCGCGGGCCACCTTGAGAAAGTTTTCACGCCACATGATGCACATACTTGTTCCTGTCGTCCAATCATTCCTAATAAGTGAATATTAGAAAATCTCCCGGACCTGACCGCATCACAGGGTCAATGATAAGAAACCTACCATCGTCTGCTTCCAGAATCTTGCTCATTTTTAACGCTATATTAAGAGTCGGATACTTCCCATCCTCATGGAAGAGGTCTATAATTGTTATGATTCCCAAGCCAGGAAAAGATGCTAGCCAGGTTGCGTCGTACAGACCGATAAGCTTATTGTCAATCCTATCGAAGCTTTTCGAAAAAATATTCGTTTTAAGTATAACTCCTCATCTAAATGAACACGACATCATCCCGGACCACCAGTTCGGATTCAGAGCGAAACATGGTACAATAGAACAAGTGCATAGAATTGTCACCCTTATTAGATCGGCGTTTGAGAAAAAGCAATACTGCTCAGCCCTGTTTATAGACATTTCCCAAGCTTTTGACAAAGTTTGGCATGATGGGCTACTCATCAAAATAACACGAATGCTTCCTCAAAACACTCACAAGCTTCTGGAGAGCTATCTAACAGGCAGAACATTCATAGTAAGGTCGCAAGATAAATACTCCCCCCTCAAGAAAATTTCTGCTGGTGTTCCCCAAGGCAGCATATTAGGACCGCTTCTATATATAATATACACAGCGGATATGCCAACAAACCTGAGCACGCATACCTCTACATTTGCAGACGACACAGCATTTATTAGCGTTAACCATGACCCAAAAGTCGTATCGCAAAATCTGCAGTCCCACATCAATGAACTAGAGGCCTGGCTAGAAAAATGGAGAATAAAGGTTAACCCGGCTAAATGTGCTCACTTAACTTTCACGCTCAGAAGACAAACGTGCCCAGCTGTAAAAATAAATAACATCACTGTTCCGGTAGAAAACCATGTTAAGTACTTGGGAATTCATATAGATAGACGCTTGACCTGGTCGCGTCATATTGAAGCGAAAATAACGGCTATGACACTTAAAGCAGCTCAACTACATTGGCTTCTCGGTCGAAACTCAAACTTGTCCTTAGACAACAAAATTCTCTTATACAAGTCCATCATAAAACCAATATGGACATATGGAATCCAATTATGGGGTACTGCATGCGCATCTAACATCCAAAAGCTTCAAAGAAGACAGTCTAGAATATTACGACAAATTGTTTGCGCCCCATGGTATATACGTATTGAAATTATCTACACAGATCTCAACGTCCCCACTATCCAGGAGGAAATTAAAAAATATTCAATAAGCTACATCGATAAACTAATGGTCCACCCTAACTACCTCGCTCGGGGTTTGCTTCAGTTCGAAGGTCACCAGAGGCTAAAAAGAACCGATACTTTGAGCCTTACTAGAAGACATTTTTAAAATTTGAATACAGCAGTTAGTGGTTACACTGGTAACAACTAATAAACAACAAGTAGAATTAAGATTTGAATACATATTGTAAATTTCGATAAGAAAGATTCAATAATAAAAATAAATTTAAAAAAAAAAAAAAAATCTCTATATATCGCATAAGCTATGGACTATTTTCAAATATACAAATTGTTTAAATTAAATTAAAATTACAATGCAGAATATTGCCATACTACGGTCAGTGCTTATGCGTTTTTCATTGTTTTTGAATATTATAACCAAGGTGGCTACTAAGAAACAGCTGATCACTTTTTAATCCCATTTGTCTATGCCTGTTGTTGTATTGGTTGTAATACTTATACCACCTTTTAATTATACATATAAAAGAACAGTGTTACCGCTGTGATTATTGAAAAACAGTGCTACCGTTGTGATACTAAAGTATAAATTTTTTGTTAATTTGATTATTTGTTAAATTGTTTATTTGGTTATTTGTTAATCTGTTTATTTGTTTATTTGCTTATTTGTTAATTTGTTAATTTCTTTATTTGTTAATTTCTTTATTTGTTAATTTGTTTATTTGTTAGTTTGTTTTATGTTTATTTGTTAATTTGTTTATTTCTTAATTTGTTGATTTGTTTTATGTTTATTTGCTTATTTGTTTATTTGTTAATTTGTTTATTTATTTGTTAATTTGTTTTATGTTTATTTGCTTAATTGTTAATTTGTTTATTTGTTTATTTGTAAATTTGTTTATTTTTTAACTTGTTTATTTGTTAAACTGTTAATTTGTTTATTTTTTTATTTGTTTATTTGTTAATTTGTTTATTTGTTAATTTGATAATTTGTTTATTTGTTTATTTGTTATTTGTTTATTTGTTTATTTGTTTATTTGTTTATTTGTTAATTTGTTAATTGGTTTATTTGTTAATTTCTTTATTTGTTAATTGGTTTATTTGTTAGTTTGTTTATTTGCTTATTTGTTAATTTGTTTATTTGTTAACTTGTTAATTTGTTAATTTCTTTATTTGTTAATTTGTTAACTTGTTAATTTGTTCATTTGTTTATTTGTTTAATTGTTTTTTTGATTATTTGCTTATTTTTTTATTTGTTTATTCGTTTGTTCGTTTATTTGTTAATTCGCTTGTTCGTTTATCTGTTAATTGGTTAATTTGCTTATTTGTTAATTTGTTTATTCGTTTATTCGTTTGTTCGTTTATTTGTTAATTGGTTAATTTGGTAATTATTTTGTTTATTTGTTAATATGCTTATTTGTTTATCTGTTTATTTGCTTATTTGTTTATCTGTTTATTTGTTTTTTTTTTTTTTGTTAATTTGTTTGTTTGTTTATTTGTTATTTGTTTATTTGCTTGTTTGTTTATCTGTTTATTTGTAAATTTGTTTATTTGTTATATGTTTATTTGTTATATGTTTATTTGTTAATTTGTTTATTTGCTTATTTTTTAATTTGTTAATTTGTTTATTCGTTTGTTCGTTTATTTGTTAATTTTTTAATTCGTTTGTTCGTTTATTTGTTAATTGGTTAATTTATTTGTTTATTTGCTTATTTGTTTATCTGTTTATTTGCTTATTTGTTTATCTGCTTATTTGTTTATCTGTTTATTTGTTTATTTGTTAATTGCATATTTGTTTATTTGTTTATCTGTTTATTTGTTTGCTTGCAACATATAATTTTCATAAATTTCACGAATTTCCGATAAAAAATACAACTGAAAAATGTGAAAAAATGCATTTTCCAGGAATTATATATGAGGAATTATGCATTAGAGTAAAATGAATATTTTTTTCTGAAGATTACCGTTTGGCAGCTACGGGCCAAAAATGGTGCAAAAAGATATATAAATTAAAATTGTTGGACATTTTAGCAATTTTGAGGCATTAGATGCATTTTTCGGATTATTTTGTTCTACTTTTTTTCCTTATAGTCTGTAGGCTACAATTGTAGCGAAAATAATTTATTAACGAGATTTTGACATGAGAAAAATAACATAAAAACTAGCAAAACGCAAAAGGGTTTTGTTGGTTACGATAAGTGCTTCGAGAAATTCCACACGAGAAAGAGTTTGAAATCGATAACATAAAATATTTGGACAATTGACCAAAAATGGTGAAATATTTATAAAAATTTTATATTTTAGCAATTTTAATGCACTAAATACAGTTTTTCAGGGCTATTTTGTTTAAAGCTTTCCTTCTCCTAGTTTATAGCTACGATTATGGCGAAGACAAGAAAACAAAATTCTAAATGGTTTTCGAGGTGAAGGGTATATAATATAAAATATAATAAAAAATTGTTAGAACCAAAATTTATTATTGAATAAAGTGCTTAAAGTAGATAAAAGTAAAACTACAACGTGTTTCATAAGGTCGTTATCGAAATCGAACTTTTGAACAGAACATTACATAATTCAACATAAGACTTTGAACAGTTAACTCTTAAATTGATTTCATCATCTTTAGATACTTTAGCACCTAAAAGAATATATGTACGTATTTGGGATCTTTAAGGTATGAAGTATTTAAGGAGTAAACAAAATTAAACAACTTAACCGTAATAAAGGACAGATACTATCTAAGATTGCTTTATTTTAATGTGCATAAGGAATTCCAATGATAATTACACACTAAAATAAAAATTTAAAGTCATCTAAATTATTAAATCACGTACATTTATTTAGAGAATAACTTTTATTTTTGCTCGAAAAAATTAAAATCAAAAAATAACAGTTATTTTTGTTCAAAAAAATAAAAATCAAAAAATAACTGTTATTTTTGATCGAAAAAATAAAAATCAAAAAATAACTGTTATTTTTGTTCAAAAAAATAAAAATCAAAAAATAACTGTTAAGTTTGATTGAAAATATAAAAATCAAAATTATAAAAATCAATATATTTTATCATTGACAAGTGCATGAGGAACAATATGGTATACTTGAATCAGTTTTTCGACATTTATTTCTATATGCTTTTCTTGTTTTAAAATTCCAATATAACTGTTATTTTCGGTCCCTGATTTTTTCCTATTTGTGCGATGTGGTGGCTTAAGTCTTGGGTGTGGTTTGTGTCTCGGCCCGGGCATTTTGCCAGTGAAGGCAGTGAACTTAAAGGCCTTGGCAACGAAAGGTTATCCATCCCATAAGCCTAGATGTTATGCGACCCGCGCTTATCGGTTTTTTTGCAGTCAGGGGTTACCGATTGTATTAGCACGGAGTAAATACACTACGCCCTTACCACGTTATCGGAGGCTATGACGTGGCGGACCTCCAGATCCCCTACACTCGTGGGACCAAAAACCAAAATGATAATTCTTCAAAAAAACAAAAACAAAAACAGAAACAAATGATCGACAAACAATGGCACAGAACTAGACATGAACAGGACTAATGATAAGGACAACAAGACGAATACTATCCCGTCGGTGGCTGTATCAGCCTCGACACCCAATAGCGGCAAAAGCCCTTTCCGCCAAAGCGGATAAATCCCATGCTTCGGGTGCTGCCAAGTTCCTATGACTTTGCTAATAAAGGTAGACCCAAAAAGTTTACTTTGTGGGACTTTAGGAATATTGATTTTTTAGCCCTAAAATATGACCTTGATAATATCGCCTGGGATAACATTTTATTTTTACCATCGGTTGATGAACAATTGACCTTTATTAATCAGCATGTTTTACAGCTTTACAACAAACATGTTCCCGTCAGGAACAAAGCTATCAGAGGCAGGGTACGACCATGGTTCACGGAAGAAACAAAATTATTAATTAATCGTCGAGATAGTCTTTACAATAGGTGGAAGCGTTACAAGACTTCGGAACTCAAACAGGAATATCGTATGGCTAGAAAAGCTGTTGTCTCAAAAATAAGGCGGGACAAGTCTACTTATTATACTGATAAATTAAACGCAGCAGCTGACAGCAAGAAGACATGGAAACAGATCCATGACATTGGTATTGGTAGATCAAATCGGCATACAGTAGATGCTGACGTTGATATACTAAATAATAACTTTGTAAATATTCCTCTTCCAAGTGTACAATTGGACTTCTATGATCGATACCTACCTTCGGATCCAATGGATGATCAATTTAATTTCCAATGCTTTAATGCTTTGGACGTTGCCGCAGGTTTTGTTGCGGTCAAGTCAAATGCAGTTGGCTTGGATGACATAAATCCTAGGTTCGTGAAAATAGTTTTGCCTTGGATAATTCAAACTAATACGTATCTTTTCAATACTATCATTACTACCAGCACTTATCCCATCAACTGGAAATATGCCAAAATTGTTCCTGTACCAAAATCGGATAAAGAATACCGTCCAATTGCAATTTTGCCTTACTTATCCAAAGTCTTTGAACATTTGGTACATAAACAAATTTATCAGTTTGTTAATGACAACAACCTTCTCACTGATCGTCAATCTGGATTTAGGCCCCAACGTAGCTGTGTCACAGCCTTAACAGACGTAGTAGAAGATATTCGAGGCAAACTGGATAGTGGGAAGATATCGTTTCTGGTCTTACTAGACCACTCAAAAGCTTTTGACACAGTGCACCACTCAGTTCTTTGCCTTAAGCTAGCTAACTTTTCTTCGCCCTCTGTTAAATTAATGTCGTCCTACTTGTCTAATAGATTTCAATCTGTTGCCAATGATGGATCTGTTTCGCAACCATTATTGGTCTCAAGGGGTGTTCCACAGGGTTCCATTCTTGGTCCACTGCTATACTCCTTATATGCAAATGATCTTCCACTACAGATAAACTTTTCTAAGATTCAAATGTATGCTGATGATGTACAGTTGTATATCAGTAGTTCTAAGGATACTATTGCTTCTAAAGTTCAAGAATTAAACTATGACCTAGGAAAAATATTTACTTGGGCCTCGGCAAATGGTTTGAGGCTGAATCCGAAGAAATCGAAGTGCATAATTATATCGAAAAAGTCGGTGGTAATAGAGGATGATATAAATATTTTTGTTGGCGGCGAAAAAATTGATGTAGTTGATACAGTAAAAAACCTTGGTGTTACATTTAACAGAAATCTTACCTGGACCAATCATATTAACCAATCTTGCGGCAGAATTTATGGTATGATACGAAGTCTTTGGGCCACACAATATTTCACTCCGCCAAGAGTAAGATTACTTTTGGCAAAAACGTATTTATTACCGACTCTATTATACGCTTCCGAGCTCTTTACTGGATGTGACACGAAGGATAACAGTTAACTCTGCAAGACTTTCAATAACATTATACGTTACATTTTTAGCCTTGGAAAATTTTATCGTGTGTCCCTGTTCTCTTGTCGTGTATTAAAAATTCCCTTTAGTAATTACCTTAAATTCAAAAATCTTATACTTTTTCACAAGATTGTTATGATGAAAGAACCAAATTATCTTTTTGAACGTTTACAGTTTGCAAGGTCGAATAGAGGAAACTACATTATACAAATCCGTCACCGCGACCATGCTTCTGAGCGTCAATTCTTTATTTTTACCATTCGTCTCTGGAACCAACTACATAGGGATACTCAACGCACAAGCAACGCAATACATTTTAGAGATTTGTTGTTTAAACATTTTTCGTAAATTTTTTATTTTTTTTTTTTTTGTTTGTTTTAATTTTTGTCTTAATTATTATTAAATGCTTATTTTTTTGTGTTTTATGATTTTAATATTGTTCAAAGCCTTTTGATTCTCAAATTTGTAATTTAATTTAATTGAGTTTTAAGTAGAATTAAGTTATTAATTTGCAATGTTCTGTTTAACTTGTCTGATTCTAATACTGTAATTTATAAGATATTGTATCTTGTTGTATTAGAAATTCAAATTAATAAATACAAATACAAATACAAATACAAGTTGGAAATGACAAAGCCGTCCAACAAAGCAGCCTCCCTTTCTCTACTGTGCAAAGAGGGACAGATATGAGTACATCCTGTCCCACTTCTGTACATCTCCCCGCCAATCCCGGCGTCACTAAGAAGACACCTTGGCATAAAAAACCCTTCTAAGAGGGCATTCAACACAAGGCGTGCTGCCTTGCGTGTTATTGAGCTATTTGGCTGCAAAGAGGCCAATGAGCTTTCCGCTGAACAGGAAGCTTCATGGGCATGGGCTTAGGCCCTTACTGCTGGGCTTCAGAGCGTTTCACCTCCTGTCCCTGCGAAGGCAATGCCTCAACGGCAACGTTCGGAGGAAGGAGCGACAGCCGTCAAAATGTCCTAAATATGCACCGAAGTCGACCAATAGATCCTACAGCGAGGTGTCTAAAGACCACATTGTTGGTGGGACTAGGTGAAGCAGCAAATGATGGGTGTCTTTTGGAAGATCCTTAGTGAGAATCCAGGAACACCCCCGCAATGTGACGATGCTAGCTGGTACAAGGGTCACGTAAAGCGCATGGGCGAACTGGCTGATGAGGACGACCTCCTGGAATCAGACCAGGAGGACGTCAATGTCACGGTCGTCGATACTGGACATGGTGAAAGTGACGCAGATAAACATTCACCATTATAAGGCAGCATCCGCTGCACTGCTCCTCCGGGTGGTAGGGAGGAAGGAGGAGCTAGTAATGGTCCAAGAACCATGGATCCATAACGATCGGGTTTGCGGACTTAACCTTATGGGCTATAAGCTCCTATATGCCAAAGGACCAGGTAAAATTAGACCTTGCATTTTTGCTAACAATACGTTGGATATCTTCCTTCTTTCTTATTTTAGTGAAGAAGACACAACTTCAGCGGCCCTTAGAGATGGGTGACAGGTCGTTTTGGATCGTCTCGGGCTATATGGCGTACGACCATGATGAGCCCCCCAAAAGGCTCGTCCGTGGCTGTGTAGCCAAAGCTGGCTCCATGGGTACACCCATGGTGGAATAAACAGGTGGCAGCACTACGCCAGATGACGATTTTTTGCTCTTGCATTGTTTGTCTAGGTTTATGTCAAAGTTTTGTTTATGTTTACAAAAAGTCCACGATTTGTGGTGTGATTATTGTATTTTATTAAAGTTTTTGATAATTTTAAATTAAAATAAATAAGATATTGACCATAATTAAATAAAAATTGGCTAAAAATGTATTTATTTCATCACGTTTAGCGCAAGCTTTAATTTTTGTTTAAACTATTTTTTGACGTAAACGGCGATATAATTTCCATTTTTGTTGTCATGTTGTACTTGTTGCCGTAACGATGCCACCTGCTTATTCCACCATGGGTACACCGGTGGTTATCTGTGCTGATGCTAATAGGCACCACATCACGTGGGGCAGCTCCAACACCAACACTAGAGGTGAGTCGCTATTTTCTTTTATCTGCAACAGTCATTGTAGCTACTAGGCAGGAAGTTCTCGATGTGACATTGGTCAGCTCGGCACACTCCGACTTAATAAGTAACTGGGCGGTCTCAAATGACTGCTCCTTTTCGGACTACAGATATGTTGAGTTTCAATTATGTTCACGCCCCTTGGAGGTGTGTACTTTTGTGAATAGGAGAAGAACGAAGTGGGACTATCAGGCTAGTCTACTCGCTAACTCTCTGAGCTCAGTCCCTGTCATAAGTGGCATTACGGAGACTGAAATGGCAGTGGAATTCCTATCGAGGGCACTACGTCAGGAAACGGCACTGGCCTGTAGGCCAGTAGTTAGGAAGGAGGCGGCAAGCCATCATGGTGGAGCCCTGAGGTTGCACAGTCTCGCAGGGACTGTCGTAGGTTATTCAATATGGCTAAACGTCTGGGAAACTGGGCGGAATATAAGTTGGTTTAAGAATTTGGTTAGATCGGCGAAACGGAGTGCCTGGAAGAACTTCTGCAGCGGCGTGGAAGACTCCTTGGAGTCAAACTGGTTGCGAAAAATAATGGCTTCTTGCCCGGCAGTCCCTAGATAAATTCAGAAAGCTGATGGTAGCTGGACTACTAATAGTCAGGAGACGCTGGAGGTGTTAGTTGACACACACTTTCCACCACGGAAGATCAATTGCTTATCAGAACCTGGACTCGTGTCCATTTCTCTGTGCTATGATAGGCTCAATTTTGCGATAAGGAGCTTTGACTCCTTTAAGGCACCTATTCTGGACGGTATTATTCCGGCTGAACTTCAAAAGAATGCGGACCTTCTAATTTCATAGCTGTTCGCTATTTACACGGAATTTTTTAGATTCTCGTACGTTCCCACCCTATGGACTAGATGTAGGGTTGTTTTCATTCCAAAGTGAGGGAAGGCATCCAACACCAAGCCTAAGGACGACAGACCAACAAGCCTGTCGTCATTTCTTCTCAAGACCCTTGAGAGGGTCATTGATATTCATCTGAGGATGTCTATTCCTAGACATTTGCTCTCTTCATCGCAGCATGCCTACACCAAGGGATAGTCTCGCTTCACTCACTGGTCGGCTACATTGAGAAATCTCTGGAATTTCGGGAATATTCGCTTGTGGCCTTTCTGGACATTGAGGGAGCTTTCAATAATGTCAGATCCAACTCCATCTTGGAGTCAATGAGAGAGTTAGGTGTTGACGATGTTATTTGTAGATTTATTGGTAATCTACTCGATAGTAGGATCATTGAATCCACGATGGGTGCTACCAATGTTTACAGATCTACAGGGGCTACCCGCAAGGTGGGGTTCTGTCCCCTCTACTATGGAACTTGACGATGAGCACTTTGCTGAGTCAGTTCGACAGATTGCGGATAAAAACCGCCGCGTATGCGGATGACGTGGCGGTGGCGGTCATGGGTAAACACCAGGACACGTTGTCCCGCTGTATGGAATCTGCATTACAGATTCTAAGCTCTTGGAGCATTCTTGTGGACTTGGTGTCAATCCACGGAAAACTGAGTTGGTACTCTTTACCAGGAGGTATAAGGTTGGTAACTTTAGGCGTCCTAGGCTAAATGGCACGGAGCCGACGATCTCGAACAGTGCAAAATATTTGGGCGTTATTCTCGGTAGCAAACTATCCTGGGAACTCAACGTTGACAGGGCCATTGTGGCCTTATACACCTGCAAGAGATCTGTGGACAGAAACTGGGGCCTTAGCCCCACGGGCGTTGAATGGATTTTTGAGGCGGCGCACACTGGGGATTTCGCGGAAAAAAGTCAAATTGTCAACATAGTCTTCATGCAATATGCAGTGATATGTTGAAATTTTAGACTAAATGGTACAATCAAATCAAAAAGAATTCCTCCGATCTGACTGCCAGTTTTTTTTTATATCCGTCTCAAACTCAGAACTTGTGTGTTTTACCGAACCAACTTAATTTAAACCTAAGAATTTATATACGAATATTATTTAACTATGTGAGCTAACTTTTTCTTTTTTTTTTTCTATTTAAAGTAGTATATTTCAGTATACTAAAATTTAAAAAAAAAATCTGCAGACTTAAGTTTTTTTTTTTTTTTGTATTTTTATGAACATATAACAAAAATACCATTTTTCTCCAAACATTTGGACCTGCAATTTTATCTTTACTTTTCCACAGTTGGAAATCACTACTAATACATTGTCTTATATCTGTTTTAACATTATTAATCAATTTCAAGTGCCACCAGGTGCCACCTCTCAATTAGTTGTATTACACAGTACAACATTTTTCAGCTGATTGATTCGGGACTCAATTCTGATAAGGCTCTTTTGTTTAACATAACTCGAGAACCACTAGTCGGATTTTGCTGAAAAAATTTAGAAAAATCAAGAATTTCATCTGTTTATATAACATTTTGCTACATAAGCAACAGTTTCGCAGTTATAAATAAATGTATGAAGAAAAAAAATATTTTTTGCCCAAAAAATTTAAATTTTTTATTTTTAATTCATAAATAATCCAAAACAGTAAAAAAAAGTTTTAAGTCCTATTACTTTCACGTAAAGTCGCATAACCTATGAAATAAATGAGACATAAATCATGAAAATCGATGAACGCGTTTCGCTTTTATTTACAATTAAGTGAAGGTATGCATTTCAAAAATTTGCTCGAGATATGCACAAAATTGTTTGCAAAAACATTTATGACTATTTTATGATTCTTAGAATTAAAACCAAAAGTAATAAAAAGGTTATTTGATTTTTATGATTGCGGTAGCAAAGTAATAAGCGGTAATAAATGTGCGTGGACAATTGAGAGGAAAAAAGGAAAGTGCACTTTTTTAATTATTTGGGGTTTTCCGTTGGCTACCTGTATGATTTTTTTACAGAAATTCCACCCACATCTATTAGTGCTTATGTTTTGGAACGTACCTGTCAGTAAAATATTGAAAAATACGTAGTATTTATAGGTGTTCATTTATCGATTTTTGTCATTCAACAAGTGCTGACGAACGCGAAAAATACAACCGATTTTTCTCCGTTTTTTTAATTATAACTGAAGCTAAGGCCCAAGAGTTTTACGGCAATGGAAAGTTTTTCTATTTCCCATGGGGTTTTATGCTCGAAGCTGCTGGAATTTGACAAAGACAGAACAAAATTAAAACAGTTTTTGCAACAATTGCACGTTGGCTTAAACGATACTAGAGCATGTGAAATTTTGGATACAATATATAAAAACTTTTACTATAACTTCAAACAAAGATGGCAGGATTCTAATCGTACGAAGTCGCGATTTGAAAAAAAGAATGCAAATTGGCTTGAAGGCACATTTACAATTAAGTTTACTGAGGCTGAATGTTCCACCAGTTCTGCACTTGGTCGGCCACGCAAATCGTTTAAGGAGTGCTGTGATCGCGCCAACCGATACAAAAGGGATGAAGTACGTTCTATGTTTCCTCAAGAAGTAATTGATTCAGGAAATACGTCACGAAGATTCTAGATGAAGACATAATCAAGAGGTTTTCAACAATTCTCGAAGCTATAACCATTACCGAGGCACTAGATCCGAAAAAATTTGGTGATTTTTGTCTGGAGACGGCAAAAAAGTTTGTTGCACTGTACGAGTGGTACAATATGCCACCAACACTCCACAAAATTCTGATTCATGGAAAATATATAATTGAAAAGTGTATTTTTCCTGTAGGCTTATTATCCGAAGAGGCTCAGGAAAGTCGTAACAAAGACTATAAAAAATATCGCCTAAGACACTCCAGAAAATGCAGTCGAATTACCACGAACGAAGATATTATGCACCGAATGATGGTAACATCAGATCCCATGATCTCACACTTGACTCCTTCATTTAGCCAGAAAAAGCATAGTGATATAAGTGACGAAGTTAAGGCTCTTTTAGAATAATAAATTAAAAAGTAGATTTAAAATAAATAATAAATTAAAAAATTCATTTAAATTTTTTGTTAGTTAGGGCTTTTTACATTGTAGGTAACGATACATATTTTTATAGCTTTCTTTATTTTGATTACATTTGTGTATAACTATATAAATAAAACTAAGTTTGTGATGAAATTAAAAATAGATTTAAAATAAATAATGAATTAAAAATTAAAAAAAATCTTTTAAATTTTTTTGTTAGTTAGGGCTTTTTACATTGTAGGTAACGATATACATTTCTCTAACTTTCTTTATTTTGATTACTTTTGTGTATTACTATATAAATATAACTAAATTTGTGATGAAATCATTATATTTTTTGACAAATATATTTTTTCCTCACCTCCATACAAAAATCCCCAGTGTGCGGCGGTAAAACCGATCCTCTTCTATGGGGTCATAGTGTGGTGGCCCGCCATGGGAAGGAGCGGTACTGTAGGATGCTTGAGAAAGTATATAGGGTGGTTGCGCTGATGATCACGGGATCACTCCGCTCAACACCGACGTAGGCTGAACTGGCTGCCGGCTGACATCATGGCCGAACAACAGGCCCTGACTTCCGCTATTAGACTGGGGACGGTGGGCCTATGGTCTACGCGGAACTATGGTCATGCAAGGGTCACGCTTCACGCATCATATAACCTGGCGGGGCTGGACTATTGTACTCCGGAACCCTTTTCGGTGCTTTATTCACAGTTCATCATAGTAATGATGATGAGCTGCTCGATAACACGCTATCTCTGAAACCGGCCCTAAGGGTATATACCGACGGCTCCAAGATGGGCAATAGAATAGGTGGAGATTTCTTCGTCGAGGAACTGGACATTATTGTCTCTTTTAGGCTGCCAGATGGCAGAAGTGTGCTGCAGGCGTTATTATCGTATATCGAGAGATATACATATGTATGTATATTTACGGACAGCAAAGCTGCCATTGCAGCTCTAGCTGGTGTCTTCACGACATCTATGTTAACAGTGGAATGCCGGATGTCTCTAAATGAGATCGCAGTACATTCCAGTGTAACGCTGACATGACCAGGGCACAGTGGATGCCTGTGTAACCAGACTGCTGACGGTCTGGCCAAACAGGGCTGTCTCTTGGCGACATGTTCGTCGATGGCCTGATTGGCACAACAATGGCCCGCTGCAAGACTCTCATCACACGAGAGTCGTACAGGAGGGCTCAGGGGAGATGGCAGGGGGAGCATAACTGCTTGATGGAAAGTACTCTATGGCCTGGCAATGGCGCGGCGAGAACGCGCGAGCTACTTGGTCTCGGTAGGGTGATTTCAGTCATTACGGGTCACTGGGTGAAAGGGACTCAATGACTACTGTAGAGGTTGTCCTGATGATGAGGTGCAGGATGAGACGGTGTTTCACTTTGTCTGCCAATGCCCCATTCTGGGGGACATTAGGTTTAGGCATTTTGGGAGACCGGAATTGCAATGTCTGGATGATGTGTCTAATGTGGAACCGAAATCGATCTCTCTGTTCTGCATGGAATCGGGTTGGTTCGAGGCTGCAGTGACGTCTGGAGAATAGTCTGGTTTACACTGACTGACTCTTGTCACTGGCTAGGGTATCACAAAGGGACCGATATAAGACCCAAGTGAGCCGTCGTCTTGACGGCTGCCCATTGAACCTAACCTAACCTTCACGCAATTTCACAGTATTATTTCCAGTCCTATAAAACTGTGACGAGCCAAAGGTTGCTATTAGCATTATTAATTATAGTTAAGCGTGCTTAACTGTTTTCCCGGAGTAGGGTTGATATGGGGCCAAGGGTAAATAATGGACCGATCTTCACGAAACTTTACAGTGTCATTTATTGTCCTATTAAACTGTGACGTGCCAAAATTTGTTATGAATTAGGGTTTAAGGCGTACTATACTGTTTTACGGGATTACGGCTTATATGGGGCCTAGGGTAAATTATAGACGGATCTTCACAAAATTTTACAGCGTATTTCCAGTCGAATAAAACGAATTTTTGCAAAATTAAAAGGCATTAATAGACTATGTAACAGTGTTTAAAAGCACCCATCAACTAGATGCTTTTTATTTTTGCTTTTGCCACTGCCACTGCCATCGAAATTTTTAATTTTTTTTTTAACAGCTAATGTTTTGTTTTTAGTTTGTACAAAAAAGCCAATCCCTTGTTTATATATTTATATTTTTTGACATTTTCTTTTTACAAGCTAACGACAAGAAGTGCTTGCCACCTAAAAAGCAAAAGCTCAAAATGATTCTATCGCCATTTCCTTTTTTAGTTAAAAAAAAGCTAGTTAAAGCTGGTAATAATACAACAAATACTGGTTCAAAAAAACGCAGAGAACAAAAAAAAACCGCACTTATAAGTGCTAATAGCAGCCGAAGTTTGTGCTAGTAGGAAGTTACTATAACCAGATGTACGTTTGAGTAGGAAATCATCAGCATTGGTGATACATTCACACGTTCATACGTATTTACATATTTGAACAAAAACGATGCATCTCTCCAAGCAATTGGTAGAGTTTTTTTTAGATTATCTGCAAAATTTGAACTACATCGTCACATTTGGTAGTTAAACAGTAGATTTTGCGGAATTTAGCAGCAACAAAGTTCCTTAGAATCGAATAAATAGCTCTAAAAGTATTATTTTTCATCACATTGAAAAGTTGTTCAGATAATTGTATTATTTATTAAATTACAACAACAGCAAAAATGAATATTGCCCATGTAATATACTTCTTTGCAATGATTTGCAGTTAAAAAAGTGAAAACCAAGTACAAAAGCAATTTTCCTAAGTTATGACAGCTTTTACTTAAATTGAATTGTGATCGGTGGTGCGTGAATGTGAAATAGTACAAATCTGTAAAATAAAGTTAAATTTTGAATATTTAAAAATCAAATAGTTATATTGTACTAAAAGTTAACACCCCGCTGGATCCAAAAGTTACCGCACGTTCTAGTACACAAAATTAAATTAAATAACAGCAAAAAACAGCCCAAACCATTCTTCGGGTAGATTTTAATAGCTAAATTTTTAATAGCTAATGGTGTTTTCTTTTCTGACAATAATGTTCCATATATGCTACCATTCGTACGGTTCTTTGTTCCAATCTAAAAATATATGCAAAAATGTCAGAAGTTGTCGTTTTCCTTTCTAAACATGTTGCAACAATAAATGGCAAATTTGTTCCATTTCTTACCCGCAGTTATAACTGAGTGTGAGATAATACCCATTTTGCATCTGCGTAAAGTACTTTTTTATGCAAGCAGGTATTTTTTTTCTTGTGTTTGCGGACAATTTACGTTATATTGTGATTTTTAGTTATATTGTGATGGATATAAAAACTGTTTGTTTTTCGTTTGTTTTACTTTTCAAATGAATCATTCAGCCTTATTTCGGTTCTCGATTTCGACTCAGTAGTAGATTAAAGTAAATAAAATAAAATTTATTTAATCTACTACAAAATTCGACTTACGGTGTTACCGACATCGAGAACCGAAATAAGGCTGATTATGAATCGCTTTTATTTAATAATTATATTTTTTTTGTCGCAAAATTTTTAACAACAGCTGACATTAATTATTGAAAATCAGTACTGTTAACGCTTATTGGAATTGTAAGAAAATTTAATGTTGAAAATTGCTACAAGCGTGGTGGATATCGCTTTTAGTACAAACTTTGCATTCAATATTTAACACGATAAATACACATTAGTGTTGAGTGTAAAACGTAGCTATTATTTTGTTTCATTGTAGCTTAGAAAAATGTATCACTTTGAAAGGGTTCGTGTAACCTAATAAATATATTACACAACTATAATGTATCATTATTTTTTAGAAAAGAAAACACCATAAGTCAATAAAAGTGAACTTTTTAAGGTTAGTGTTTCAACAAATTTGAGACTTTTTGTAAATTTCTTTAAAAAAATTTGTCCATATTAGGTTTTAAACTTTAAAACATTAATGGCCGATTTCGCCAATTTATTTAAAAATCATTTTATATTAAAATTGGTTTTTCATATCAAATTAAACAGAATTATATGAAAAACTATGAATATTTAAAAATTAATTAATATGTAAAAAGAATTGATGAAATTTGCCATAACAATTGTTTTGACTAAATGTTATGTAGATTTTTGATTATTTGTAAAAGTTTCAGTTCAGTTTTTTTTTTTACTCAGACTTGTGTCAAGTAAAATGTTATATAATATCTATGTATAAAAAAATGAAAAATGTTTGTATGTTTGTTTGTTTGTATGTTTGTTTGTTGGCTTATAGACTCCTAAACTACTGAACCGATTTTCCTGAAATTTTGACAGTAACATCATGTGAGCCCCAAAAATAAAATAGGCTACTTATTTTTTCGATAGGGGCAGGGGAGTTGGTACCCCCCCATTGGATGCCAATATTTAATATCGCATATCTTAAGAGCCGCTTCACGCATTTTGTTGAACTTTTGGTAGTAAAATCTTCTGAGCCCCAAAATTGAAATAAAATAGCAGCGGGGGAAGTGGTTCCCCCCATAGGACGCCAATGTTTAATATCGCATATCTTAAGAACTGTTATAGTAAGTACTACACTATTGAAAATAAAAATAAAGCGAGTAGGAGTAGGGGGGGAAATACCTCCCATAGGATGCATATATTAAATATCGCTCAGCTGAAGAACTATTAAAAAGAGTCTTCAAGCGTGGTTAAAGCTATTATTATGGTAAACTATAAATTTAGAGGGTAGACAGAGGAGGAGCAGTACCCCTCATAGATAGAAATATTAATAACAGTCGCTGCACGCATTTTGTTGAACTTTTGCTAGTTGAATCTTGTGAGCCCCAAAATTGAAATAATATAGCAGCGGAGGAAGTGGTACCCCCATAAAACGCCAATGTTAAACATCGCATATCTTAAAACCTGTTATAGTAAGAATGTTCAAACTTAGCAGAAGTCACTCTTATGGTATACTACACTTTTGAAAATAAAAATAAAGCGTGTTGGCGCAGGGGGGAAATACCTCCCATAGGATGCATATATTAAATATCTCTCAACTCAAACGTGGTTAAAGCAGTGAAGCGAAGCGCACCGGGTTAAGCTAGTAATATTATAAAGAACAAAAAGAAAAAAAATTAACTTCAAAAGTGTACTTTTTAGAGCCAAAATCGATACTACTAAATTCAATTGATATTTAACTACCAAAGCGCTCTAAATCGTCATAAAATATAGTCACTTATGGATTCTTAAAGTAAATATTATCACAGTTGGACACTTCTTCCCCAACGATATTACTTCTTAAATAAGAATTTAATAGCAGAAGCGATAGATTTTTGCTAAATGGGGAAACTATTTAGATTATTTTTCGATCGAAATTGTTTGCAGGGATGTGTCAATACCTACATAAGTATGTATGTGCATTAGGGCGGGTCGATTTGTATGGATGAAAAAAAAAAGTTAAAAATCGTATAGCAAAAACGTAATCTACATAAAATGCTAAGAAAACTCTCCGAAGAAGCCATGGGTCTAAAATAAAATCCTAATACGCGCCTCTCGACTTGAAAATTTTTTTACTTAGGTGAAAATTTTTTTTAATTAAAAAAAAATTTAAGTTTAAAAAAATATAAAGTGCAAAAGAACTACCTTACTAAACAATTTTATTCAAAAAATTCGATTTCTTTTTGGAAAAGCTATTTCTTCTTCAAAAAAAATTTTTTTGCAAAGGCGGGCATATAAATTTTCAAGTCGAGAGGCGCGGATTAGGATTTTATTTAAAACCCATGGTTTCTTCGGAGAATTTTATGTAGATTACGTTTTTGCTGTACGATTTTCAAAAACAAAAATCGACCCGCCTTAATGTGCATACATAAATTTTGTAAACAAATTGTTATGGGTTTTCATATAAAATGTAACAAGGCAATGAACAAAATGTTTGAAGTGGTTTTATTATTTAATTGTAAGAAAACAAAAGCCAATTCTTGTTTTCACTTGTAGCCGCCATGTGTCTTTACGCAATCATATGCCATTAGCAGATTAGTTTGTGCTGCTATTATCCCCTTTTTGACAGAAGCATATTTGTATTTGTATTTATTAATTTGAATTTCTAATACAACAAGATACACAATATCTTATAAATTACAGTATTAGAATCAGACAAGTTAAACAGAACATTGCAAATTAATAATGTTATCGTGTATAGATGGCAAACGATAGGTTACCTGTAGGCTGAACTGGTTCTCTGTGAAGGTAGGTATTGTCCGGGAGCCTCAAAGCAATGGCTGGTTGAAGCAGGTCAAGAAACGTAAACCACACTTGGCTATGGTACCCTGAGGTTTCCTTTTGTTGTGTTGGGTGGTCGCTACGAGTGGTTCAGAACCACTTGTTGGTTGTAGGCCGAATAACAACGCTTATTTCGCTGGCACTGGCTGGAACCACTACTTGGCAAACAAATAGAAACACTTTTGTTGATTTTTCTTTTAGCTCTATAAGCTTTTCGTTTATTTGGTTTGCACTTTCTGTTTAGGTTTATTTTTTTTACACAACACTTTTTCTCCTTTTTTTAATTCTTAGGTTTCAATCTACAACTTCTAAGTTTTAATTTAAGTTTAACTTTTTTACAAAAGGAACAATAATTGTCGGCGTCTGGCTCATACGAAGTTTTTCACAATGAGGGTGTGTGTGAAACGGTAGCAAAGTTCTATGGTGAAATGAAATTTGTTTGTGGTAGAAAATTTTCATATTTGTGCTGTGTGAAATTGTAACATTTTTGACAACGTAAAATTTTGACATAAAGAAAAAAACAATTACTAAAGTTTTGTGAAAATGAATAAATTGAACAAACGTTTACCAATAATCATTTCAATTCTGTTGGAAATGAGATTGTCCCAACTATTTGATGAATTCGTTCTGATTTATTAACAATTTTTACAAAAAGTGTGGTCAAAAAAGCTTTTACATATTTAAATACTTACATCTTGTATAATTCTTTTTAATTTTTTTTGCCGCTGGTCCTGCTTTTATATTATTTTTTATTTTGTTTAAACAAATTTGATGAAAAAAAATAATTTTGTGGTTGTCAAAAATTTCTACACTAATGTCAAAATTTATACTAGCCCCTAGGGCTAGTGAAATTTTATTCACCTCAATAGTGTAAAAATTTTACTTCCATGAGTACTTTGCTACCGTTTCACACACACTCTGATTAAATAAAAATCCATAGTTTGACATACTCACCACGCTATATCTGAGGTTACCAGATGTCACCACCCCATGCAGCGTGGCTCACACTAAGCGATGTTTCATGTTTCCAGTAGGATGGATTCAGACGAGTCGACGCCAACAAATAACTTAATTCTACTTAAAATTAAATTAAATTAAATTACAAATTTGAGAATCAAAAGGCTTTGAACAATATTAAAATCATAAAAAACAAAAAATAAGCATTTAATAATAATTAAGACAAAAATTAAAACAAACAAAAAAAAAAAAGAAATTACGAAAAATGTTTTAACAACAAATCCCTAAAATGTATTGCGTTGCTTGTGCGTTAAGTATCCCTATGTAGTTGGTTCCAGAGACGAATGGTAAAAATAAAAAATTTACGCTCAGAAGCATGGTCGCGGTGACGGATTTGAATAATGTAGTTTCCTCTATTCGACCTTGCAAACTGTAAACGTTCAAAAAGATAATTTGGTTCTTTCGTCATAACCATCTTGTTAAAAAGTATAAGATTTTTGAATTTAAGGTAATTACTAAAGGGAATTTTTAATACACGATCAAATTTTCCAAGGCTAAAAATGTAACGTATAATGTTATTGAAAGTCGTGGAGAGTTTACTGTTATCCTTCGTGTCACATCCAGTAAAGAGCTCGGAAGCGTATAATAGAGTCGGTAATAAATACGTTTTTGCCAAAAGTAATCTTACTCTTGGCGGAGTGAAATATTGTGTGGCCCAAAGACTTCGTATCATATCATAAATTCTGCCGCAAGATTGGTTAATATGATTGGTCCAGGTAAGATTTCTGTTAAATGTTACACCAAGGTTTTTACTGTATCAACTACATCAATTTTTCGCCGCCAAGAAAAATATTTATATCATCCTCTATTACCACCGACTTTTTCGATATAATTATGCACTTCGATTTCTTCGGTTTCAGCCTCAAACCATTTGCCGAGGCCCAAGTAAATATTTTTCCTAGGTCATAGTTTAATTCTTGAACTTTAGAAGCAATAGTATCCTTAGAACTACTGATATACAACTGTACATCATCAGCATACATTTGAATCTTAGAAAAGTTTATCTGTAGTGGAAGATCATTTGCATATAAGGAGTATAGCAGTGGACAAAGAATGGAACCCTGTGGAACACCCCTTGAGACCAATAATGGTTGCGAAACAGATCCATCATTGGCAACAGATTGAAATCTATTAGACAAGTAGGACGACATTAATTTAACAGAGGGCGAAGAAAAGTTAGCTAGCTTAAGGCAAAGAACTGAGTGGTGCACTGTGTCAAAAGCTTTTGAGTGGTCTAGTAAGACCAGAAACGATATCTTCCCACTATCCAGTTTGCCTCGAATATCTTCTACTACGTCTGTTAAGGCTGTGACACAGCTACGTTGGGGCCTAAATCCAGATTGACGATCAGTCAGAAGGTTGTTGTCATTAACAAACTGATAAATTTGTTTATGTACCAAATGTTCAAAGACTTTGGATAAGTAAGGCAAAATTGCAATTGGACGGTATTCTTTATCCGATTTTGGTACAGGAACAATTTTGGCATATTTCCAGTTGATGGGATAAGTGCTGGTAGTAATGATAGTATTGAAAAGATACGTATTAGTTTGAATTATCCAAGGCAAAACTATTTTCACGAACCTAGGATTTATGTCATCCAAGCCAACTGCATTTGACTTGACCGCAACAAAACCTGCGGCAACGTCCAAGGCATTAAAGCATTGGAAATTAAATTGATCATCCATTGAATCCGAAGGTAGGTATCGATCATAGAAGTCCAATTGTACACTTGGAAGAGGAATATTTACAAAGTTATTATTTAGTAAATCAACGTCAGCATCTACTGTATGCCGATTTGATCTACCAATACCAATGTCATGGATCTGTTTCCATGTCTTCTTACTGTCAGCTGCTGCGTTAAATTTATCAGTATAATAAGTAGACTTGTCCCGCCTTATTTTTGATACAACAGCTTTTCTAGCCAACGATATTCCTGTTTGAGCTCTGAAGTCTTGTAACGCTTCCACCTATTGTAAAGACTATCACGACGATTAATTAATAATTTTGTTTCTTCCTTGAACCATGGTCGTACCCTGCCTCTGATAACTTTGTTCCTGACGGGAACATGTTTGTTGTAAAGCTGTAAAACATGCCGATTAATAAAGGTCAATTGTTCATCTACCGATGGTAGAAATAAAATGTTATCCCAAACGATATTATCAAGGTCATATTTTAGGGCTAAAAAATCAATATTCTTAAAGTCCCGAAAAGTAAACTTTTTGGGTCTACCTTTATTAGCAAAGTCATAGGAAATAAAAATAAGATCATGATGTGAAAAAGCAGGTGCTGCCAGTTGTTCATAACTTAAGACCCTTCTCAAATTGCTAACAAAAAATAAGTCCAGCAAGCTACTATTTGTGGTTGTGAAATGTGTGGGTCTAGTTGTATAAACTGGATACAAATCAAATATTGACAAAGCATTAGTAACATCCGTTATGTTGTCAATCAAATTGCTATTAAAATCGCCAGCCATTATAATTTCAGAGTACGAAACCGAAAGGAGTTCTAATTCAGTGATGAAAGTGTCAATTTTCATACACTTATCCGGTCTATATACGCAAACAAGCATAATCCTCTCACCATGATAATTAACATCAATAAACACATATTCAACTTCATCAGTAACATTATACGAACTAATAAGTCTGCTTGAAATGTTATCCCTAATATAGATTGCAACACCTCCGGCATGAGTACATCTATCAGATCGAAAGATACGGTATCCTTTTAATTCATATATATCGTCATTAATTTCCCTTATAAACCATGTTTCTGAGACACATACAGCATCGATGCCTGAATTCTCAAATAAAAACCGAAATTCATCAAGCTTAGGTAACAGACTCTGAGCATTGATGTGACAAACAGTAAAACCCTGTTTTTTAGCCAAGATACGAACCATATTATAGTTGCCATCTCTAGAACCAAGGCTATCAATAGATAAATTTATCATATTGGTAACCTAACGCAACGCAATCTATTTTAAAAAAATATTGTAAACTAAAAAATGTATAGAAAAAAGTATTTATTTTTATAGAAAATAAAAGAAAAATGCAAGGATTATTGTTTTTAAAATAATAAAAATATAAAACAAATTTAAAAATATATAAGTGAAAAACTATGGCATCACAGTTAGTGGAGTTACTGATATGTTTCCAAGCATTATTCACGAAAAAGATTATCTAGTTCTTCAATAAACTCGATCAGTATTGGATCATCTGAATCGTTTTTCTTCACATACACCATGCAACGCAAAGTAAAAGTTGATTTTATTTGTCGCTCTTTTCTCATGCTTAGCGCTTTTTTAAATATGCGATGATTTTGTGGTGTAAGATTTTCTTTTAAATAAAACGGTTCATTACTATCGAAGCCTGCTTGATTTAGACATAAAGTCGTTTTATTATCGCGACAGTATTAAGATATTGTTTTTAATAGAAAGTTTTTATCAAGAGCGGAATTTAATTTTACCACTATCACTTCATCAGTGGGATTATATGGTTTATTATCTTTGTAGATTTTTTTAAGTCTATAAATATTTTCAATTTGAGGTGTAGGTATTTCAAGGCTATTACAGATATCTTCAAAGATGGTATTTAAGTTTTCATTAGCAAGGTAGGGTACACGAGCAATTCGTATACTGCTGGCCACAACAGAGTTTTCTTGTTTAAGTATTTTTCTCTTTAATTCAATTATTTCTTCTTTCATATGAAGAGCTTCTGAGCTCTTCAACTCTAATTGAGTTACTCTTTCACTTATTGTATTAAGTTCAAGTTTTACATTATCAATTTTATTCTCAATAACAGTAAGAATTCTCTCTTCACTTTCTTCTATTAGTTTTTTTATAAAATCAAAGTGATTTTCTTCACTATCTTTTATAGAACTTTTAATAACTTCAGCTGTTATATATTCACTTTCTCTTATTAGTTCTCGAAAGAACGCTTTATCATTATTTGACAAACGAGGTACTTTAGGATAATTTTCAAATTGTTCAACAGAGGAGTATTGTCTTAATTTTTGTTGAGATTCTCTTGCTCTCTTAAGGTGTTATGATACTTGCTATTTTTAGTATTGGATTTTTTTAGGATTGATTGAATGAAACAACAAATGCGAGAAAGAACAAGAAATACAATTTGATAAACAACCATTTTTTCTGATTGACATTTCTCATGTTTATTTTTTTCTTTCACTAAAACAAAAAAAATTGTAAAAGCTTGGGCAGTTGAAACTATTTTGTTTTTGATAAGTGAATAAATATTCAAATAAAGAATATACCCCGATGTAATTCGTAATATTTTACATTATTTGCATTAAATTTTTTTGTATATAAAAAAAAAAAAAATGTTTGTAATTCAAAAATAAAATGTAAACAAAACAAACAATATTGCCCACGTTTTTTTTTCCAGAAAAACCTGTCACAAAATCTAAAAATCGCAAAAAAAAAAAGTTAAAACCGGCTACTTTCGATCAAAAACTATAAAATTGGCAACATTGCTAACAATTAATCTGGAAATGTCAATTTTAAGTTAAAAATTTTTATTTTTTTTTGACAGTCTTGGATTATTTATCGATAACACATGTATATTTGTTTGACATTTCAAGTTTTTTATGATATAATCATACTCTTTACACTTGTCACTGTTCTCCAATATAGAAAAAATACAAAAAATAGCAAGTATCATAACAGCTTTAGCAGTGGATTCACTTCTTGTTTCCATATTTTTAGTTATAGGTACTTGTTGATGTTTTTATTTTAATGGGTTAGCAAATTATTGGTTTGTGTGTATGTTAAATTATTTGTTTGTTTTTTGCTTTTATATTATTAAAAATTTTAAAAATGAGTTGCTTTTAGTATTGTTTTATTTTTAAAATAAACTAACTCTTAATAGCAAAGAGATTTTTCGCGCGTATTTTTTTAGTTTGTGTGGTATATTGGATGTGGATTTTTTTTTTTTATGTATTTATTATTTGGATTTTTACCTTTAAAAAGTTATTGTTCAAAAACAGTGTGTTTATTTTGCTGTTGCTTTTGGAAAGTTTGGGCTATTTTAGCAGTGGAACTTTTTTGGCTTTTTAATTTAGATTTTTATTTTAACCAGTGCCCATGTTCTGTAACTCTCGCGTCGAGAAAGTTTTCGATTGAAATGTGTGAAATGAAACAAAAATGCCATAAATTGAATCAAACAGCTGTTTTTCTCACTTAACTGTGTCTGTAACTTTTTTAGCGAGTACAAGCTGTCACGTAAGGAAATTACTCGCTAATTAACAGAAAAAGTATGTCTGTAACATTTTGGTGAGAAAAGTTCCCGCTTTGAACTGTCAAATAAACTCACGAATAAAAATGGGGCGAGAAAAAATTTTAACACTAAAAAACAATTAAAAATGCAAAATGCAAAGAATAATAATAATAATATTTTATTCTTGGCACATTTTTCATTGTTTTATTATTTTGCTTTTAACATTTTTATAAAATATACGAATGCCTTCAAAGCTCGTTTGCAAACAACAAACATTAAAGTCGCTCTTTATACAATTTGGCGTAGCCGACGGTTGTGTTTTCGCCGCCGTCGTTGAAAAACTTTCAATTTAAGTAAATTTTGGTCGCCGTCAACGATATGTGTTACTGGCGTTCTGAACGTCTTCAATGTCACATCGGCTTCGAGTGCAATATTATGACATTTATAACGTAACGACGTAATCTCTTTTGATAGTTTTCCACATGAGTTACAGACACACATTTTTCTCACTTTTCGAGAAACGATGGAATATTTTGTTTCACTCTTTTCGATGCAAGAAGTTCTCACTAAAGTTACAGAACATGGGCACAGGAAAAAGGCCGAATTTGGCTGATTTTGCTAGTATGGCGATAGCATTTTAAACCCTGCTATATAATAACAAACAAATATAACATTTCAGCGACAAATTATAATGAAAATAAAATAAAGGACCATTAAGCAATAGACATTCGAATCGAATATAGGAATGAAAATCAAACCAACATAATTAAAAAGAAATTGAATTATGTAAATAAAGATTTATTTAACAAGGAATTGAGTGCAATATTAAAATATACTAGAAATGAAAATATTAATAGTATTGTCGATAGAATGGAATTGTGGATTGAGGGAACAATTAAGAAATTTACGAAAAAAATACTAAAAAGATAAAAAAAATTATGATATACCAAAGTGCTAAAACTGAAAATACTGAATATGCATGGAGTAATTAAAAATTAAGTATGGAGTAATTAAAAATTAATGTATAAAACAAAAAAGAATTTGAAAAAATAAATATATCAATAATAAAATAAATAATGCCAAAACCAGAAACAAATATGGAGGAAAACAAAACCCCTTGTACTTAGAAAAAGCTCAAACGTGATTAAAACTGTGATATTTAATGATATAGAGTATAAAAATAACTATGAAATCGCCAACCAATTTAATAATTATTTTGTCGATAGTATTAAGTCGATTGCAGATCCAATAGAAAACGTGCAATATACTTACAAACATAATACCTGTGATAACCTCTAGATTTAAATTTCGTGCAATCTCTAACTATACTGGAACTTAAAAACATATGTAAATGCATTAAGAACCAGCCAGACTTTAATAAAATATCAATTAATATAATTTTAGACAACTGGAACATTGGTTTTTTTCCTGAAAATTGAAAATATTCTATTATAACACCAAAAGCAAAAGTGTCAAAAGCAAACAAAGGTGAGGAATTCCGGCAAATAAATACGCTTAAAACGTGTGAAAAAATATAGAAAAAATTTTGAAATATAAGTTAGAAGTTATGTAATGAATAATTGGAAATATAGAGATGCAAAGAAGAAGATTATGGCAGTTTTCTTGGACTTTAACAGAGCATTAGATACTATTGATACACACGTTTTGATAGGGATTAAGTTTCGGTTGTAACAAAAATTAAATTTTTCCACTTTTCCATTTTTCCGACAAATAAAAAAACTGAAATGAATACCTTTATACCTTTTTATATAATGAAGAAATTGTCTGGTTCCATACAGATTCATTATAGGGAAGTTTAAAATTTATTACAAATACATAAATTTTATAAATAAATAAATACGTACATATATATCATAAGATATACTATCATAAAAATAATGTCAGTCTGATGGAAACAAAAATCTAAGGAACTGTTTGGGAGTGTGTTAGAAATAAATAATCTGGCATCCCCTTACCGTATTTCAATAATGACATTTTTGACGTTTCATTTGCATATGCAATGACTCGCCCACTTCCGTTTTGTTTTTTATAGAAGTACGATATATTGTATGCAATAAAATATCATTAATTAAACAATTAAGTTTACCAACTGGTTTGATTCTAACAACTGGCGACGAGGATGGACGAGGCAACGTTAAAAAATGTGCTGCTCTCCTTTCAAGAAGCAAATCAGCAGCTGCTTCAGCAAACAAAGGTATTCTGAACATTTGACAAAAATGTTGAAAAGTGGTCAACGTACATACAGCAGATGGAGCAACATTTTGTGACAAATGGGGTCTCAAAGGGAGAAGTTAAACGTGCGTGTTTTCTATCGTGGGTTGGAACTGAAACATTTGAGCTACTTCAAAAGATTTGTGTTAGTAATAGAGTTGTCAATTATTCGCCTTTCAGCTTTGTTCGAATAATTCAAATAATTGTTTTTGTTCGTTCGATCTAACGATTAAATCTGAAAAATTATTCGATTAATCGATGAGAATAAAGAATAAAAATAATTACATATGTATTCTTGTGTATAGTTGACCTGTTGTTTATGTTGTTTTATTATTTTGGCTTGAGGTCCTATATAAATAATAAATAAAATTCAAAAAACTTTTTATTTTATTTTTATTTATTTTTATATTTTTCCAATATTTCGGTCAAAATCTCTGACCATCATCAGGGGAATCTTTTTAAAAATACAAAAAACAAAAATACCATTAAAAATACAAAATATTTTACACTAAACAAATTTAATATTTACATTTAAATAAATAAACAATAAAAGATTGAAAAAACTCCGACGAATTTAACTCTTCACTGATAAAGCTTTCTTTGATTTGTGTTTGTCTATTGCATGTTTATAAATTTTTGCACATCTTTCTGTGTCTTTCTTAAAATTTAATGTCTTTTCTGTCTCTTGATCAATAATATGTAGCATCTCAAGAGTAAATCTCTTCTTGTAGTTGTGCTCTCCCACCAATATGTCTACATTATTAAAATTTGGAAATATTTGACTACAATTTTAAAAAACTTGACAATGGACTCTACATACAATGTAAAAGACTCAATAGAATTTAAGAACAGAGTAAACAATACTTATATATATGAAGATGAAGTACTTGTTTCCTTTGACGTAATTTCACTTTTCCCAAGTATTCCAGTTAACATGGCAATTAAAACGATTGAAAGAAAATGGCACTTACTGAAAGAACATACACGAATACCTAAAGATTTATTCTTAGAACTACTAAATTTTTGTATTAAAGAAACAAGATATTTTAAGTATGAGGATAAATACTATGAACAAAATAAAGGAATGCCCATGGGATCTCCAGCCTCACCAGTCATTGCGGACATAATTATGGAAGAACTATTAAATGTATCAATAGGAAAGATGAAGAGAAAGCCAAGGATTTTTACAAAATATGTGGATGATTTGTTTGGAATCGTTAAGAGAGATGGTATTGAAGAAGCCCTGAATACATTGAACGAATTTAATAGACAAATACAATTTACGTTGGAAAAGGAAACAGATAACAAACTAGCCTATTTAGATTCGGTTATAGTTAGACACGGAGACATACTAAAACTAGATTGGTACCAAAAACCGATGGCGTCTGGTAGATTAATAAATTTCTACTCAAAACACCCAAGAAGAACAATTATAAATACAGCGACCAACTTCATTAAGAGAGTTCTAGAAATAAGTGACAAAGTTTTCCACCCAATAAATATCTGCAAAATAAGGAATATATTAAGTAAAAACGATTTTCCAAATAAAACCATTAATGAACTAATTAACAGAGTAAAAACTGCGATAGTAAAAGGAACAACTAAAAGGGAACGACCACCAATAATATATAAGACTATGACATATGTAGAAGATTTTTCCGAACGATTTAAACATTCCAACATTTATAATCGGGAAAAATATGAATTAGCCTTTAAAACTGAAAATACAACAAAAAAAACTTTTTAATAATATGAAATCTAAGATTGAAAAAGAGGAAAAATCGCATTTAGTTTACAGAATACACTGTAATGGAGACAAAACTGACGCATGCGGAAAAGTATATGTTGGCACGACAAAAAACAAATTAAAAACCAGACTTGCAGCACATAAGTCAGATGAAAAGGCTACTTACAAGCCATTAGAACAGAAAACTGCATTAGCAGCCCACTGTACTGTAACTGGACATAAACCAAATTTTAATAATGTAGACATATTGGTGGGAGAGCACAACTACAAGAAGAGATTTACTCTTGAGATGCTACATATTATTGATCAAGAGACAGAAAAGACATTAAATTTTAAGAAAGACACAGAAAGATGTGCAAAAATTTATAAACATGCAATAGACAAACACAAATCAAAGAAAGCTTTATCAGTGAAGAGTTAAATTCGTCGGAGTTTTTTCAATCTTTTATTGTTTATTTATTTAAATGTAAATATTAAATTTGTTTAGTGTAAAATATTTTGTATTTTTAATGGTATTTTTGTTTTTTGTATTTTTAAAAAGATTCCCCTGATGATGGTCAGAGATTTTGACCGAAATATTGGAAAAATATAAAAATAAATAAAAATAAAATAAAAAGTTTTTTGAATTTTATTTATTATTTATATAGGACCTCAAGCCAAAATAATAAAACAAAATAATTACATATTTTAAATAAGATACATCCGTCCGTTAATTTACAACTATGGAAAATCTTCCATTTTCTTCTTTATTTTTTCTCAAATCCACTATGACTTATTTTTTTGATGCGTACAACTTTTCATCTTAGCTCCATATCGTTGTATTACTTAAAAGAATCGTAAAATCTTTAATTCTTAAATAATCCGATGCAACTTTGGATTTTCGAAAGGCGTTTGCAGACTTTCCATCTAAAACAACCGCTGTCTCTCTGTATGTATTTTTCCATTGGAAGAAGTTCGGCATATTTTGATGTCGTTGGATTATCTTCTACTACATCGTTTTCAATTATGCTATGTTCACACTTTAAACTCGAGCGTGATTAAGTTCTAATCACATCAAAATCGAGATGATTAACCATATATTGAAGTTATTTGTTAATCACTTCAAATTGACATGATAACAACTTAATCACTTCATAAACCACATCGAATCCTCTGAACATACCTCAAACTGAGTACAATATAGAATCGGTCACCATGTAAGTATCCCTCGCGTGTACTAACGACCATGATTTCTTCTTAATGTTTTTATTTGACTTTAAGTCGTAAATTTCCACAATTCCATAATTAATATGTTTAAAATGATGTTCTAATCACTTTATAAAAGTATTTTTTATCCATTTTTAATAATTTAAATTTGTTTGTTGCATTTTTTTCTTTATCATCTGTCATCTAAATCATCCCAAATGTAATGTGAACGGCTCTGATTAATTTAATCAACATTTCATGAAAATTGTTTAACGTTTGATGTAAAAAGAAAACAGCTGTTACAAATGTTTATCAAAGATTTGTTTAATACGAACATAAGATACATTTTTAAAATACAATGAATACTTAACACGGGTTTTTTCTACTAAACATTGAGATTAATTACAATGAGGGCTATAGCAACAATATTTTTTACTTTTTCTACATTTTGTATAAAATCGCTAAAAACGTATGAGAATAAATCAAATTCTAAGCTTTTATTTCTTATTAGTCTTTTATTAACTTTTTAATAAAAAAAAATTGTTCGATTAATCAACATAATTTAATCGATTTATTCGTTATTCGAAAATCGCCATTTTAAAATTATTCGAACAAGAGTTTGTTTTTGTTTGATCGATTAATCGAATTATTCTTAATCGGTTGACAACTCTAGTTAGTAACATCAATGAAAAACAGTTTTATGACTTGGTGGCCATTTTAAATAATCATTATGTAGAAAAGATTCATGTGCTAGCGGCCAGGTTTAACAACCCGTTCATGGATTTCGAACGTCATCGTTCGCATAGAAAATTACATTTAAAACAAAAACAAAATTCGAATATTGTTCGAAGTTTGTTTTTGTTTTGAATGTAATTTTCTATGCGAACGATGACGTTCGAAGTTTGTTTTTGTTTTGAATGTAATTTTCTATGCGAACGATGACGTTCGACATCGTTAAACAGGCAGTAAATTTTACTCCATCAAAATGAAACCTAACGAAACTTGTGCGGATTGGGTGGCGGAGTTAAGGGGTGCAGCAAAGGACTGCATTTTTCATTGTCCTAAGGACAACTACCAGGAGTCATTAGTCGACACAAATATAAGGGGCATGATAATAGTTCACACATGATAAAGTACGCAGCGCAGCACTGCAGAAAACAAATCCGTCGCTTGAAGAGGTTTTGCAAATAGCGTCGTTGTATGAAACAACAGTCTAGACGTGTTATGAACTAAAAGGGGAAGAAAGTGTAGCGAATGTTAATGCTGTCAATTCAAGAAGAAAATTTGAGCGTAAAAGGGTGGAGAATCGTAGTAAGGTTGATGACGGAAGTGAGAGTACATGGAAATCATGCCCTGGTTGTGGTTACCAACATCAACGGGATGACTGCTATCATTATAAAAATAAAACAAAGTATCGCATGTGCCTAAAAACAGGTCACATTGCACCTGTGTGTCAGAGCTCAAAATCGAATTCAAGAAAATTTAAGCATGGGAACGAGGAAAAAGCTAATGCTGTAAGTGAATCGTCATTAGAAGCTATCGGTTCCATAGAAATAATCAGCAAGTAAGTGGAAATATGTAAAGTGAATCCGGTGACAAGTAGCAGTGAAGCAAAAAAGATTCTTGTAGAATTACAGATAAACAATAAAAGTTTATTTCAAGTCGACACAGGCGCACCCTGTTCACTCATAGGGCCCAATACATATGAGAAATTGGGGCAACCCAAATGTCAGAGTACCGATAAGGTATTAAAGGCGTGAACGAGGTAGATGTTGTATGGGAACATATGCGTAGAAGACTCCCGTTACTGCTGGTGCACTGCGAGGAGGCTACAAACATCCTAGGCCTAGATTGGTTTAACGTTTTTAAATTTAAATTATCATTTCCGCCATATGAGGTTAATGAATGTAATTTTTCGTTTATAGGTCAGGCATGTTGCGAAAGTTTGATCACATCATTAAAACAAATGGCCGGCAATTTTTCCGAAATTTTTCAGCAGAGTTGGGGTTATGCAAAACATTGAAAGCCGACATAAAATTGAATGATAATGCTACCCCAAAATTTCACAAACCTTAAAATTTACCATTTGCCAAATATGAAGATGTGCGTTTAGAGTTGAAAAGGCTTGAAGGTATAGGTGTTTTAAGATCTGTTACAAGCAGCGAGTGGGCAGCTCCGATTGTAGTAGTGCAGAAACCAAGCGGAAGGTTAAGAATATTCGCTGATTTCAAGGGGACCATAAGCCCTCAAATCAAAGTAGACAGGTTCCAATTCCACGTAATGAAGAACTATATCATAAATTACAAGGTGGTAACTTTTTTACAAAAAATTGATTTGAGCGAGGCGTACTTGCTTGATAAAACCCTTTTGGGTTTTATCAATTTTTACGAATGCCGTTTGGCGTCGCTAGTGCGCATGGGTTATTTCAAAGACTGATGGAGGAAGTTATTGCAGGGGTACCGCACAGCGCAGTATATTTGGACGATATTATTGTAACGGAACGTTGAAGAAATTTTTAAGAGGCTTTAATTCCAGGGCCTAAAATGTAAAGAAAATAAATATGAATTTGCTCAAGAGAATATAGAATATGTTGGCCATATAATTGACAGAAACGGTATCACGCCGTCAGAAAGAAGAGTAGATGCGGTCAAACTCATGCCCCGACCTCAAAATATCCAAGAACTTGAATCATTCATCGAAAAAATAAGCTATTACAACAAATTCATTGAAAAATTTTCGACACATGCAGCACCGTTAAATGAATTAAGAAAGAAATATGTCAATTTTAATTGGACCGAAAAGCAGCAGAGCGCGTTCAATAAACTAAAAGAGGGGATTGTAAAAGCAACAAAATTAGTACATTTCAACGACAAGCTAGCGATTATTTTGGCAGTGGTCGTATCTAGTAAAGGGATAGGTGGCATTATTTCACACAATTTCCCAGACGGTACAGAGAAGCTAATAGCGCATGCATCCAAAACATTGAATAACTCCCAACAACGCTACTCACAGGTCGAAAAGGAAGCATTGGCTGTAATTTATGGCGTTAAAAACATTACCAGTATCTGTATGGAAGGCAGTTTGAATTGGTAACTGACCATAACGCATCAACCCATTAAGGCCCTGCGTTGCGTTTTCGCAACGTTCACTTAAAACTTCCCTCAGGCATTTTGTGACAACGTGATATTGTAATAAAGCACAGTGCAATTAAACTTAACTTATTATTTTTACAAATGTGATGTAGCAGTGCACCCACAGTGCTTTGGAGCATATCATAATTGAATTAAAAATAAAATGTATATGGATATCTTTTTTATTTTAATTTAAAATTTTTGCAAATGCACTTAATTTTTATATCGTTAAGGCCCAACGTTGCGTTTTCGCAGGAGTGATTATGTGATTATGTTTAACATGGCTGGCCAGAGACAATTCCAAAATCCCAAGGTAATATTTAACCATTTTATAATAGGAAGTTTTCGTTGTCATTGCAAAGCGGAATTTGACTTCTGCAAACTGAGAACTTGAGAGTTGTCATACCTGAGATTCTACACAAAGAAATTGTAAATATGTTACATGATAGTCATAGGGGCAAAAGCCGTATGAAAGAGATGGCTAGACGTTATGTGTGGTTTCCTGCTATTGACAAAGCAATACAGATAAAACATGATACATGTGATATATGCCTCGAATCATCCCATCATCCAAAGGGAATTTTGCACTGGCCAAATCCTTGTCATCCATGGGACCGCATTCATTTAGATTTCGCGGGTCCATTTCATAATCGGATGTGGTTGATTATCGTTGATGCGTATTCAAAATATCCATATACGATTGAGTTATCTTCAGCAACATCTACATCTACCATAGCGTGTCTTCAATGTATAATTTCCATTGAGGGCTTACCGAATACCATTGTGACAGACTATGGAACGCAATTCACGTCATATGAGTTCAAACAATTTTGCATTCAAATTTATATTCAACAATTCACAACTGCACCATTCATTCCATTTAAGGTGGCTCAATTGTACAATAAAAAAAATTATTGGTTCAAACATGTACATCATAGGAACAATAAAAGGAGATATACGGAGACACAGAAATCAAATCCGTTTATATCAAGGTGACCAGTGTGCTCCTTATCAAGAGCAGTCTAAACAAGTTGATCCTTTTGAATTAGATCTAGAGACAGTGATGGAAAACCCTTTGGAACCCCCAAAAACAGTTCCTGATCTAAATACAGATCCACCTCCAGTAGAAACGCCTGTTTCCACACAACGAACATCAGCTGCCGACACTAAGAATATCATCAAGAGTCCGAAGACGTGTTTGGGTCACTTAAAGAAACAACATTTTATATTCTTGTAATTTTTTTTATTAATTGCGATTGTAAAATTAAGTCCGGGGGAATGCAGAAATTTTTGCAGTAAAATTTAGTAAATCAAAAAAACATATGTTTCAAAAGGTAAACAAACAAAAGTAACAAATAAAAAGCATACAAATTATGAAAAAATTGTTAAATAAAAGAAAAGTTGAAATAAAAATTAAACCAAGTGAATAAATAATAATTAATTAAACTTATTTGTGAAGCATTTATTTGGCTACATACAAACTTTTGAAATTTTTTTTGTTACACATGTTATTTTTTAGAGTTGTAAAAGTGTGAAGTATTTGGGTACTTAAGTAATCAATAGCAAAAAAATTATTCATGTTCTTTTAAATAATTTCACCCGCTACAAATTAGTAAAATCAAAGAAAATAAAAAAACAAACAAATATGAAAGATTACATAAATTAGTTTGTTTGTATTTTCCAAAAATGTTCGTGTTATAAAAAGTATTTAATCGAGTACCGATAAGAAAACGAGTTAGGTAGTCAAAAGTGTCAATATTTTTCAACACTTCAATTATTTTCCATCAGCTGTTGCCTTTATTTTACGAATTTTTACAAATATTGCGTTCGCGTACTTTTTTGGACAACAGCTTTTTGTGAGAGAAAATTTTTCAGTTTACTCATTTACTGCATTTTACTGTAAAACTACTCAAACGCACCTAATGACATTTTTTAGAAAAATAAAAATATGTATCGTGAATCGTAATAACTAAAACCAGTCATTTCCTAATTTTCCAATAATATATACATAGTTTTTCATTTAAGCTAACGATATGTGTTTTGTTTGTGCAAAAAAGTCGTTGGTGCCTTTAAAAGGGTCAGTTTTTCTTTCTTTAAAAGGACTTACCTATAGGCAGAAATTATTGAGAAAAAAAAATAGCCAAAAGAATTTGTTGGTATTTTTGCTTGTAAAAATATTTTGGTTCCTGTGCCAATCGCGGCGTTAGGTTTTTATTGTTAAAAACACTTTTCTTACGTAGGTAAAGTTATTTGAAAAACAACAAAAATTGTTTTGCCACAATTTATATGTAAATAACCTATAAACATATAAGCAAATGCGACAGTAAGTATAGTTGATGGGTAAGAAGATGAGTTTTATTGTTGTATTAATAAAACTTTATTGTTTCGCGCCAAATTATTACAGTTTTTATATTTAATGTTGTGTTTTCAACACCGTTGCGGTTGGTCCAGAAACCAAAAGTTTTTCAAAATACCAATATTCATGTCTAGTTCTTGCAGGTAGTATTTTTTCCAATAATTTTTGCCTTTATGGCTTTAACGGAAAAAACTGACCCTTTTACAGGCATCAAAAAATATTTTACAAGAACAAAACACATTTTAGTTTACCAGCCAACAAATAATTTTACAAAACACAAACAGGCTATCGTGCTGCTTATCGGGAAAAAGTGCGAGCGCTTTAAATTTTCAGGCCTTAAAGAAGGTTTTAAACTGTATTTTTAATAAACTTTTACTTATTCCACTCTGCCTTCTTCGAAAAGGTCTTCAAGAATGATTTTTGTGAGATATTTTACTAATTAAAATTTTATATTTTAAGATAAGGCCTATCGAAATCGTTTTATTAGTAT
Organism: Pollenia angustigena; assembly: GCA_930367215.1. Taxonomy (NCBI): domain Eukaryota; kingdom Metazoa; phylum Arthropoda; class Insecta; order Diptera; family Polleniidae; genus Pollenia; species Pollenia angustigena. Next base: position 78,494,593 of record OV884058.1, on the reverse strand, counting down.
TTATGTTGGAATGTGTAGCAGGTTTTGTTATTAATTTACTCACATAATGCGTATTAGTAACAACAATTCGCGACCTTAGGACAACAAGGTTCTTTTTGCACCTTAACTACATGTAAGATAGAACCTTGTTGTCCTAAGTTCGCGAATTACACTGGGATAAAACATTATTCTTAATTATTTTTCGAAGGCATTTCAGAAGCCTTTAAAGTAGATGCGAGAAGGCAAGGTTTTTGCCTTTAATTACACACTGTGTAAATTATGGTGTTTTCTTTTCTTAAAAAATAATGATGCATTATAGTTGTGAAATATATTTATTAGGTTACACGAACCCTCACAAAGTGATACATTGTTCTAAATTACAATGGAATAAAATAATAGCTACGTTTTACAATCAACACTAATGAGTATTTAGCGTGCTAAATATTGAATGCAAAGTTTGTACTAAAAGCGATATTCACCACGCTTGTCGCAATTTTCAACATTAAATTTTCTTACAATTCTAATAAGCGTTAACAGCACTGATTTTCAATAATAAATGTCAGTTGTTGTTAAAAATTTTGCGACAAAAAAATATAATAAAAGTAAAACAAATGTAAAACAAAAAGTTTTTATATCCATCACAATATAACAAAAATCACAATATAACGCAAATTGTCCGCAAACACAAGAAAAAAAAATACATGCTTGCATAAAACAGTACTTTACGTAGATGCAAAAAATAGTATTATCTCGCACTCAGTTATAACTGCGGGTAAGAAATGGAACAAATTTGCCATTTATTGCTGCAACATGTTTAGAAAGGAAAACGACAACTTCTCACATTTTTGCATATATTTTTAGAATGGAACAAAAACCCGCACCAATGGTAGCATATATGGAACATTGTTGTCAGAAAAGTAAACACCATTAAAAATACAGTTGGAATGCGACTGGAAAACTTTATATCGCCAAAAAGGCCTTCTATAAGCCCTCTTTACTACTTAATTTTCCCGCTGTTAATGGTCGGGCAAATCGAGTTTTCAAATCTGACAAATACACATATGTATTTTTTTGTTTTGGAAAAAGCAGTAAAATGTTCCATTTTTCACGCTCGCTCATGACTGAAAAATGAGTGAACGTTTCGGTACTATGGTATAAATAAGGATATCATATCGAGTGAAGTATATTTTACACCATTTAAAAATCGAGGCACTTGAATGCTTCTTTCAACACCTAAAATATATGTTCTATCCATCGGACATCACATTGTATCTTCATGCCCAGAACATGATGAGGCACCTTGATTTGTCGCCCTTTTATGATTCAGCACGCAACATTGGGTTTTTCGGGCATTAAAATCGACCCTATTTGCACGCCACCATTTCGAGACTATGACAAGTTCTCGGCCATGCGTATCATTCATATTCTGCATCATAGCACCGACATCGGATACGCTTTGTATGCAATCAAATGAGTACGAATGGCAAAGGTTGCTGCCATCAAAAGAGTAGATAGGATTTTAAGTTTGACATAGGAGTTCATTTAGAAAATAAGAAATAGAGTAGAAGAAAGAAAGGAGCCTTGCGGAACCCCTTATTGAATCTTGACGAAACCCCATCTATACCAACGGAGCTATGGCAGAACGCCCAAGGGCGTAACGCCCAAAACCAAAAATGTCATAACGCCCAAATCTTGTTGTATTGCCCAAAACCCAAAAAAAATAATGACAAAGTGCCAAAATGCTATGTCATATCGCCCAAATAGCAAAGTTTGGGCGTTGTGACATTTTTTTGAAAAGTAAGCAGATTTATTTGGGCGTCTTAAATATACCATAGAGGAGGTACTTCTTGTACAAGGCGTGCTTAAACTTGTGACATTTTCTTAAATATACCATAGAGGAGGTACTCCTTGTACAAGGCGTGCTTAAACTGCAGGCAGTTGCCATTGCAGGAGGTCAGGATATAATAAAATGCCCCATTTGTTGTCAAAATGTCGAGGACTCAATGTTAGTTTTTTTTTTACTTTTTGGGCCTTACGACAGTATTTCTTTTGGGCGTTATGACCTAGACTATAATTTGAAAAGACATATCGCCCAAATTCAATGTCATATAGCCCAAACGGCAAAACGATAAAACTTTTGGGTGTTATGACATTTTTGGTTTTGGGCGTTACGCCCTTGGGCGTTCTGCCATAGCGCCATACCAACTCGTATAGTGCGATGACTTAGAAAGCTCGATATAAATCGAGAGAAATTAGCACGGATACCAAATGCAACAAGTTATTATTTCTAAAAATGTTACTGTGATATACAAATCTGGCAACTCGAAGTAATCTCAGTTTTGTGTTATACATACACATGAAAATTTTTAATAAAAAGATACCTTTTGTTTTAGCTCTAAGAAGAACAACGTGATTTTTTATCTCTTGTTTAAATAGGTTGAGTTTTAAATGGTCACCACAAATTAGCGACGAGGTTAAGTTCTATAAAGCAGACCATACACGATTCAATTCAATTGTCAACTGAGTCGGTTGTCCAAATCAAAGCGTGTATGGCCTTGTCAGTTGATTAGTTTGACGGTTTAGTAGTGCAGAAACCAAGCGGAAGGTTAAGAATATTCGCTGATTTCAAGGGGACCATAAGCCCTCAAATCAAAGTAGACAGGTTCCAATTCCACGTAATGAAGAACTATATCATAAATTACAAGGTGGTAACTTTTTTACAAAAAATTGATTTGAGCGAGGCGTACTTGCTTGATAAAACCCTTTTGGGTTTTATCAATTTTTACGAATGCCGTTTGGCGTCGCTAGTGCGCATGGGTTATTTCAAAGACTGATGGAGGAAGTTATTGCAGGGGTACCGCACAGCGCAGTATATTTGGACGATATTATTGTAACGGAACGTTGAAGAAATTTTTAAGAGGCTTTAATTCCAGGCCCTAAAATGTAAAGAAAATAAATATGAATTTGCTCAAGAGAATATAGAATATGTTGGCCATATAATTGACAGAAACGGTATCACGCCGTCAGAAAGAAGAGTAGATGCGGTCAAACTCATGCCCCGACCTCAAAATATCCAAGAACTTGAATCATTCATCGAAAAAATAAGCTATTACAACAAATTCATTGAAAAATTTTCGACACATGCAGCACCGTTAAATGAATTAAGAAAGAAATATGTCAATTTTAATTGGACCGAAAAGCAGCAGAGCGCGTTCAATAAACTAAAAGAGGGGATTGTAAAAGCAACAAAATTAGTACATTTCAATGACAAGCTAGCGATTATTTTGGCAGTGGTCGTATCTAGTAAAGGGATAGGTGGCATTATTTCACACAATTTCCCAGACGGTACAGAGAAGCTAATAGCGCATGCATCCAAAACATTGAATAACTCCCAACAACGCTACTCACAGGTCGAAAAGGAAGCATTGGCTGTAATTTATGGCGTTAAAAACATTACCAGTATCTGTATGGAAGGCAGTTTGAATTGGTAACTGACCATAACGCATCAACCCATTAAGGCCCTGCGTTGCGTTTTCGCAACGTTCACTTAAAACTTCCCTCAGGCATTTTGTGACAACGTGATATTGTAATAAAGCACAGTGCAATTAAACTTAACTTATTATTTTTACAAATGTGATGTAGCAGTGCACCCACAGTGCTTTGGAGCATATCATAATTGAATTAAAAATAAAATGTATATGGATATCTTTTTTATTTTAATTTAAAATTTTTGCAAATGCACTTAATTTTTATATCGTTAAGGCCCAACGTTGCGTTTTCGCAGGAGTGATTATGTGATTATGTTTAACATGGCTGGCCAGAGACAATTCCAAAATCCCAAGGTAATATTTAACCATTTTATAATAGGAAGTTTTCGTTGTCATTGCAAAGCGGAATTTGACTTCTGCAAACTGAGAACTTGAGAGTTGTCATACCTGAGATTCTACACAAAGAAATTGTAAATATGTTACATGATAGTCATAGGGGCAAAAGCCGTATGAAAGAGATGGCTAGACGTTATGTGTGGTTTCCTGCTATTGACAAAGCAATACAGATAAAACATGATACATGTGATATATGCCTCGAATCATCCCATCATCCAAAGGGAATTTTGCACTGGCCAAATCCTTGTCATCCATGGGACCGCATTCATTTAGATTTCGCGGGTCCATTTCATAATCGGATGTGGTTGATTATCGTTGATGCGTATTCAAAATATCCATATACGATTGAGTTATCTTCAGCAACATCTACATCTACCATAGCGTGTCTTCAATGTATAATTTCCATTGAGGGCTTACCGAATACCATTGTGACAGACTATGGAACGCAATTCACGTCATATGAGTTCAAACAATTTTGCATTCAAATTTATATTCAACAATTCACAACTGCACCATTCATTCCATTTAAGGTGGCTCAATTGTACAATAAAAAAAATTATTGGTTCAAACATGTACATCATAGGAACAATAAAAGGAGATATACGGAGACACAGAAATCAAATCCGTTTATATCAAGGTGACCAGTGTGCTCCTTATCAAGAGCAGTCTAAACAAGTTGATCCTTTTGAATTAGATCTAGAGACAGTGATGGAAAACCCTTTGGAACCCCCAAAAACAGTTCCTGATCTAAATACAGATCCACCTCCAGTAGAAACGCCTGTTTCCACACAACGAACATCAGCTGCCGACACTAAGAATATCATCAAGAGTCCGAAGACGTGTTTGGGTCACTTAAAGAAACAACATTTTATATTCTTGTAATTTTTTTTATTAATTGCGATTGTAAAATTAAGTCCGGGGGAATGCAGAAATTTATGCAGTAAAATTTAGTAAATCAAAAAAACATATGTTTCAAAAGGTAAACAAACAAAAGTAACAAATAAAAAGCATACAAATTATGAAAAAATTGTTAAATAAAAGAAAAGTTGAAATAAAAATTAAACCAAGTGAATAAATAATAATTAATTAAACTTATTTGTGAAGCATTTATTTGGCTACATACAAACTTTTGAAATTTTTTTTGTTACACATGTTATTTTTTAGAGTTGTAAAAGTGTGAAGTATTTGGGTACTTAAGTAATCAATAGCAAAAAAATTATTCATGTTCTTTTAAATAATTTCACCCGCTACAAATTAGTAAAATCAAAGAAAATAAAAAAACAAACAAATATGAAAGATTACATAAATTAGTTTGTTTGTATTTTCCAAAAATGTTCGTGTTATAAAAAGTATTTAATCGAGTACCGATAAGAAAACGAGTTAGGTAGTCAAAAGTGTCAATATTTTTCAACACTTCAATTATTTTCCATCAGCTGTTGCCTTTATTTTACGAATTTTTACAAATATTGCGTTCGCGTACTTTTTTGGACAACAGCTTTTTGTGAGAGAAAATTTTTCAGTTTACTCATTTACTGCATTTTACTGTAAAACTACTCAAACGCACCTAATGACATTTTTTAGAAGAATAAAAATATGTATCGTGAATCGTAATAACTAAAACCAGTCATTTCCTAATTTTCCAATAATATATACATAGTTTTTCATTTAAGCTAACGATATGTGTTTTGTTTGTGCAAAAAAGTCGTTGGTGCCTTTAAAAGGGTCAGTTTTTCTTTCTTTAAAAGGACTTACCTATAGGCAGAAATTATTGAGAAAAAAAAATAGCCAAAAGAATTTGTTGGTATTTTTGCTTGTAAAAATATTTTGGTTCCTGTGCCAATCGCGGCGTTAGGTTTTTATTGTTAAAAACACTTTTCTTACGTAGGTAAAGTTATTTGAAAAACAACAAAAATTGTTTTGCCACAATTTATATGTAAATAACCTATAAACATATAAGCAAATGCGACAGTAAGTATAGTTGATGGGTAAGAAGATGAGTTTTATTGTTGTATTAATAAAACTTTATTGTTTCGCGCCAAATTATTACAGTTTTTATATTTAATGTTGTGTTTTCAACACCGTTGCGGTTGGTCCAGAAACCAAAAGTTTTTCAAAATACCAATATTCATGTCTAGTTCTTGCAGGTAGTATTTTTTCCAATAATTTTTGCCTTTATGGCTTTAACGGAAAAAACTGACCCTTTTACAGGCATCAAAAAATATTTTACAAGAACAAAACACATTTTAGTTTACCAGCCAACAAATAATTTTACAAAACACAAACAGGCTATCGTGCTGCTTATCGGGAAAAAGTGCGAGCGCTTTAAATTTTCAGGCCTTAAAGAAGGTTTTAAACTGTATTTTTAATAAACTTTTACTTATTCCACTCTGCCTTCTTCGAAAAGGTCTTCAAGAATGATTTTTGTGAGATATTTTACTAATTAAAATTTTATATTTTAAGATAAGGCCTATCGAAATCGTTTTATTAGTATTTATTAGAGTTGTCAATTATTCGCCTTTCAGCTTTGTTCGAATAATTCAAATAATTGTTTTTGTTCGTTCGATCTAACGATTAAATCTGAAAAATTATTCGATTAATCGATGAGAATAAAGAATAAAAATAATTACATATGTATTCTTGTGTATAGTTGACCTGTTGTTTATGTTGTTTTATTATTTTGGCTTGAGGTCCTATATAAATAATAAATAAAATTCAAAAAACTTTTTATTTTATTTTTATTTATTTTTATATTTTTCCAATATTTCGGTCAAAATCTCTGACCATCATCAGGGGAATCTTTTTAAAAATACAAAAAACAAAAATACCATTAAAAATACAAAATATTTTACACTAAACAAATTTAATATTTACATTTAAATAAATAAACAATAAAAGATTGAAAAAACTCCGACGAATTTAACTCTTCACTGATAAAGCTTTCTTTGATTTGTGTTTGTCTATTGCATGTTTATAAATTTTTGCACATCTTTCTGTGTCTTTCTTAAAATTTAATGTCTTTTCTGTCTCTTGATCAATAATATGTAGCATCTCAAGAGTAAATCTCTTCTTGTAGTTGTGCTCTCCCACCAATATGTCTACATTATTAAAATTTGGAAATATTTGACTACAATTTTAAAAAACTTGACAATGGACTCTACATACAATGTAAAAGACTCAATAGAATTTAAGAACAGAGTAAACAATACTTATATATATGAAGATGAAGTACTTGTTTCCTTTGACGTAATTTCACTTTTCCCAAGTATTCCAGTTAACATGGCAATTAAAACGATTGAAAGAAAATGGCACTTACTGAAAGAACATACACGAATACCTAAAGATTTATTCTTAGAACTACTAAATTTTTGTATTAAAGAAACAAGATATTTTAAGTATGAGGATAAATACTATGAACAAAATAAAGGAATGCCCATGGGATCTCCAGCCTCACCAGTCATTGCGGACATAATTATGGAAGAACTATTAAATGTATCAATAGGAAAGATGAAGAGAAAGCCAAGGATTTTTACAAAATATGTGGATGATTTGTTTGGAATCGTTAAGAGAGATGGTATTGAAGAAGCCCTGAATACATTGAACGAATTTAATAGACAAATACAATTTACGTTGGAAAAGGAAACAGATAACAAACTAGCCTATTTAGATTCGGTTATAGTTAGACACGGAGACATACTAAAACTAGATTGGTACCAAAAACCGATGGCGTCTGGTAGATTAATAAATTTCTACTCAAAACACCCAAGAAGAACAATTATAAATACAGCGACCAACTTCATTAAGAGAGTTCTAGAAATAAGTGACAAAGTTTTCCACCCAATAAATATCTGCAAAATAAGGAATATATTAAGTAAAAACGATTTTCCAAATAAAACCATTAATGAACTAATTAACAGAGTAAAAACTGCGATAGTAAAAGGAACAACTAAAAGGGAACGACCACCAATAATATATAAGACTATGACATATGTAGAAGATTTTTCCGAACGATTTAAACATTCCAACATTTATAATCGGGAAAAATATGAATTAGCCTTTAAAACTGAAAATACAACAAAAAAAACTTTTTAATAATATGAAATCTAAGATTGAAAAAGAGGAAAAATCGCATTTAGTTTACAGAATACACTGTAATGGAGACAAAACTGACGCATGCGGAAAAGTATATGTTGGCACGACAAAAAACAAATTAAAAACCAGACTTGCAGCACATAAGTCAGATGAAAAGGCTACTTACAAGCCATTAGAACAGAAAACTGCATTAGCAGCCCACTGTACTGTAACTGGACATAAACCAAATTTTAATAATGTAGACATATTGGTGGGAGAGCACAACTACAAGAAGAGATTTACTCTTGAGATGCTACATATTATTGATCAAGAGACAGAAAAGACATTAAATTTTAAGAAAGACACAGAAAGATGTGCAAAAATTTATAAACATGCAATAGACAAACACAAATCAAAGAAAGCTTTATCAGTGAAGAGTTAAATTCGTCGGAGTTTTTTCAATCTTTTATTGTTTATTTATTTAAATGTAAATATTAAATTTGTTTAGTGTAAAATATTTTGTATTTTTAATGGTATTTTTGTTTTTTGTATTTTTAAAAAGATTCCCCTGATGATGGTCAGAGATTTTGACCGAAATATTGGAAAAATATAAAAATAAATAAAAATAAAATAAAAAGTTTTTTGAATTTTATTTATTATTTATATAGGACCTCAAGCCAAAATAATAAAACAAAATAATTACATATTTTAAATAAGATACATCCGTCCGTTAATTTACAACTATGGAAAATCTTCCATTTTCTTCTTTATTTTTTCTCAAATCCACTATGACTTATTTTTTTGATGCGTACAACTTTTCATCTTAGCTCCATATCGTTGTATTACTTAAAAGAATCGTAAAATCTTTAATTCTTAAATAATCCGATGCAACTTTGGATTTTCGAAAGGCGTTTGCAGACTTTCCATCTAAAACAACCGCTGTCTCTCTGTATGTATTTTTCCATTGGAAGAAGTTCGGCATATTTTGATGTCGTTGGATTATCTTCTACTACATCGTTTTCAATTATGCTATGTTCACACTTTAAACTCGAGCGTGATTAAGTTCTAATCACATCAAAATCGAGATGATTAACCATATATTGAAGTTATTTGTTAATCACTTCAAATTGACATGATAACAACTTAATCACTTCATAAACCACATCGAATCCTCTGAACATACCTCAAACTGAGTACAATATAGAATCGGTCACCATGTAAGTATCCCTCGCGTGTACTAACGACCATGATTTCTTCTTAATGTTTTTATTTGACTTTAAGTCGTAAATTTCCACAATTCCATAATTAATATGTTTAAAATGATGTTCTAATCACTTTATAAAAGTATTTTTTATCCATTTTTAATAATTTAAATTTGTTTGTTGCATTTTTTTCTTTATCATCTGTCATCTAAATCATCCCAAATGTAATGTGAACGGCTCTGATTAATTTAATCAACATTTCATGAAAATTGTTTAACGTTTGATGTAAAAAGAAAACAGCTGTTACAAATGTTTATCAAAGATTTGTTTAATACGAACATAAGATACATTTTTAAAATACAATGAATACTTAACACGGGTTTTTTCTACTAAACATTGAGATTAATTACAATGAGGGCTATAGCAACAATATTTTTTACTTTTTCTACATTTTGTATAAAATCGCTAAAAACGTATGAGAATAAATCAAATTCTAAGCTTTTATTTCTTATTAGTCTTTTATTAACTTTTTAATAAAAAAAAATTGTTCGATTAATCAACATAATTTAATCGATTTATTCGTTATTCGAAAATCGCCATTTTAAAATTATTCGAACAAGAGTTTGTTTTTGTTTGATCGATTAATCGAATTATTCTTAATCGGTTGACAACTCTAGTATTTATGTTGGAATGTGTAGCAGGTTTTGTTATTAATTTACTCACATAATGCGTATTAGTAACAACAATTCGCGACCTTAGGACAACAAGGTTCTTTTTGCACCTTAACTACATGTAAGATAGAACCTTGTTGTCCTAAGTTCGCGAATTACACTGGGATAAAACATTATTCTTAATTATTTTTCGAAGGCATTTCAGAAGCCTTTAAAGTAGATGCGAGAAGGCAAGGTTTTTGCCTTTAATTACACACTGTGTAAATTATGGTGTTTTCTTTTCTTAAAAAATAATGATGCATTATAGTTGTGAAATATATTTATTAGGTTACACGAACCCTTACAAAGTGATACATTGTTCTAAATTACAATGGAATAAAATAATAGCTACGTTTTACAATCAACACTAATGAGTATTTAGCGTGCTAAATATTGAATGCAAAGTTTGTACTAAAAGCGATATTCACCACGCTTGTCGCAATTTTCAACATTAAATTTTCTTACAATTCTAATAAGCGTTAACAGCACTGATTTTCAATAATAAATGTCAGTTGTTGTTAAAAATTTTGCGACAAAAAAATATAATAAAAGTAAAACAAATGTAAAACAAAAAGTTTTTATATCCATCACAATATAACAAAAATCACAATATAACGCAAATTGTCCGCAAACACAAGAAAAAAAAATACATGCTTGCATAAAACAGTACTTTACGTAGATGCAAAAAATAGTATTATCTCGCACTCAGTTATAACTGCGGGTAAGAAATGGAACAAATTTGCCATTTATTGCTGCAACATGTTTAGAAAGGAAAACGACAACTTCTCACATTTTTGCATATATTTTTAGAATGGAACAAAAACCCGCACCAATGGTAGCATATATGGAACATTGTTGTCAGAAAAGTAAACACCATTAAAAATACAGTTGGAATGCGACTGGAAAACTTTATATCGCCAAAAAGGCCTTCTATAAGCCCTCTTTACTACTTAATTTTCCCGCTGTTAATGGTCGGGCAAATCGAGTTTTCAAATCTGACAAATACACATATGTATTTTTTTGTTTTGGAAAAAGCAGTAAAATGTTCCATTTTTCACGCTCGCTCATGACTGAAAAATGAGTGAACGTTTCGGTACTATGGTATAAATAAGGATATCATATCGAGTGAAGTATATTTTACACCATTTAAAAATCGAGGCACTTGAATGCTTCTTTCAACACCTAAAATATATGTTCTATCCATCGGACATCACATTGTATCTTCATGCCCAGAACATGATGAGGCACCTTGATTTGTCGCCCTTTTATGATTCAGCACGCAACATTGGGTTTTTCGGGCATTAAAATCGACCCTATTTGCACGCCACCATTTCGAGACTATGACAAGTTCTCGGCCATGCGTATCATTCATATTCTGCATCATAGCACCGACATCGGATACGCTTTGTATGCAATCAAATGAGTACGAATGGCAAAGGTTGCTGCCATCAAAAGAGTAGATAGGATTTTAAGTTTGACATAGGAGTTCATTTAGAAAATAAGAAATAGAGTAGAAGAAAGAAAGGAGCCTTGCGGAACCCCTTATTGAATCTTGACGAAACCCCATCTATACCAACGGAGCTATGGCAGAACGCCCAAGGGCGTAACGCCCAAAACCAAAAATGTCATAACGCCCAAATCTTGTTGTATTGCCCAAAACCCAAAAAAAATAATGACAAAGTGCCCAAATGCTATGTCATATCGCCCAAATAACAAAGTTTGGGCGTTGTGACATTTTTTTGAAAAGTAAGCAGATTTATTTGGGCGTCTTAAATATACCATAGAGGAGGTACTTCTTGTACAAGGCGTGCTTAAACTTGTGACATTTTCTTAAATATACCATAGAGGAGGTACTCCTTGTACAAGGCGTGCTTAAACTGCAGGCAGTTGCCATTGCAGGAGGTCAGGATATAATAAAATGCCCCATTTGTTGTCAAAATGTCGAGGACTCAATGTTAGTTTTTTTTTTACTTTTTGGGCCTTACGACAGTATTTCTTTTGGGCGTTATGACCTAGACTATAATTTGAAAAGACATATCGCCCAAATTCAATGTCATATAGCCCAAACGGCAAAACGATAAAACTTTTGGGTGTTATGACATTTTTGGTTTTGGGCGTTACGCCCTTGGGCGTTCTGCCATAGCGCCATACCAACTCGTATAGTGCGATGACTTAGAAAGCTCGATATAAATCGAGAGAAATTAGCACGGATACCAAATGCAACAAGTTATTATTTCTAAAAATGTTACTGTGATATACAAATCTGGCAACTCGAAGTAATCTCAGTTTTGTGTTATACATACACATGAACATTTTTAATAAAAAGATACCTTTTGTTTTAGCTCTAAGAAGAACAACGTGATTTTTTATCTCTTGTTTAAATAGGTTGAGTTTTAAATGGTCACCACAAATTAGCGACGAGGTTAAGTTCTATAAAGCAGACCATACACGATTCAATTCAATTGTCAACTGAGTCGGTTGTTGTCCAAATCACAGCGTGTATGGCCTTGTCAGTTGATTAGTTTGACGGTTGTCGAGTTGGTTGAAGAAAAATCAAACGATTTTGATTTTTTCAAGTTGACTACTAAGTCTTTCAATTCGATTGTACTGTGTGTGCTCAAGTCTCTTGTTCAGCTGTCAAAATTAATTTTTGTAGTGAAGTATTTTAAAATATGTCTTTTATTTCATTAAATTTTAAAATAAATTTAAAATCTTTCAATTCAGTTGATGAAGTTGTCAACTGAGTTGAAAGACTCAGTTAACAACTGAATTGAACCGTGTATATAAATATACGTAATTTATCAAACTAATATCAGCAAAGATGTTTACAAGTGGTACAATGGATCAAGAGCAATTTACGGCGTTTATACCTCATGGGGCAGCACAAAGCCCTGCTGGTACAAATTCCGCATTTTTGCCAAATTTTGAGGATTGATGTTTGACTATTGACGTCAGCAGTCGTCGATGGCTGCGAGTGTTAAACGGCAAGCCCTCTGAGGAGATTGAGTGGTTGCAATCGAAACATGCCAGGGTAACCTGTCCGTAAAAACGCCTGGGTTCGAGCCCAGATTGAGTCAAGAATGAAAAATTATCAGTAAATTTTAATTAATTTTTATGTTGTAAAATTCCTTTCTTCATAAAAATAATTTAATGAAAATTAAATTTGATGAACTTAAGCCTAATTAAAAATATAAAAAATTTGGATTAAAATATTGATTGATTGTACTCAACAATATAAAGTTACACTAAAGTTACGAGAAGGTATCACGCCTATTTATAATAAAGAAAGGCCTATCCCCTATTCCTTAACACAACGGGTTGAAAAGGAACTGGATTATTTGGAGAGAGCGGGAATAATAGCAAAAGCCACAAATAGTGATTGGGGGCCACCTCTGGTAGTAATACCAAAAGCAGACGGGGGGGGGTAAGACTTTGTGTTGATTACAAAGTAGGTGTTAACCAGCACCTGGTCGATGCGCACTACCCGATCCGAAAAATCGACGACATTTTTAATGGCCTTCGGGATTTGAAATATTTTTGTAGGCTAGACTTGTATAAGGCCTATTTACACATTCCTGTGGATGAGCAATCAAGCATTGTTCAAACGATTACAACTCACCGTGGAACTTACAAAACGCAACGCTTGTCATTTGGCATTAAGACTGCACCGGCAGAATTTAGCAAAATTATTGACCAGATCTTAGAAAGTGTACCCAAGACAGAGTCATATTTCGATAACATAGTTGTGCATGAGCATACAGTGGAAGATTGTGTGTCCAATTTAAAAGATTGTCTTTTACAATTACAACGTTTTGATTTGCACCTCAATAGCAGCAAATTCACATTTTTTAAAGAAACTGTTGAATTTTTAGGACACATTGTGGGACATAATACAATAAGGAAATCCCCCTCAATACGCATATTTAGAATTGCAGAGACAATTCTTAATATGCCTTTACCAAAATCTACCGACGTCGTTAGGCGTTTCTTAGGGATGGTAACCTATTATGCCCGGTTTATACCAAATATTTCATCAGTGACCCACCCCTAAGACACCTGCTTAAGAAAGATGTCAGATTTAGCTGGAATAATAAATGTGAAAAGTCTTTTAAAGCCTTAAGAGAAGAATTGACAAGTGATAGGGTATTGATGCCGTATAATCCAATGTTGGAAATTCAACTGATCTGTGATGCAGGGCCAACTAGTATCGCGGGGATTTTATCGCACATAGTCGATGGCCAAGAACGGCCAATCGCAAATGCATCGAGAGCATTAACGTCAGCAGAGCAAAACTACTCTCAGCTTGATAGGGAAGCGCTCTCAATTGTTTTTTCACTAATATTTATTCGGCCGTAAGTTTGTTTTTATAACAGACAACCAGCCATAAGGGGAATTTTTCATCACAATGCTAAATTGCCTCAAATGACTTTGAACCGCTTACAGCGTTACGCGGCGTACTTATCCAGATTCAATTACGAAATACAAGTAAAATGAGGAGTCGATAACACTTGCCTTTCTAGAGCTCCTGATATTACAAAACTGGGTGGGAGCCAAAGATGTCAGTTTGATGTGCCCTACAAGCCATCAGATTGGCATCAAGTGCCTATGTTCGGCCTCCCCGTGGCGGCTCCCGGTAACAATTGGATATTTCCAGTTGGCTTAGGAACAGGGTTAAATATTATTATGAAACTATACTATTCTTGTCAGGAAGGATAGAAAAAAAATACCTAGAGGATTGTAATCTACCTCTTTGTAAAATAGCGAATAATTAGATTAAAAGTCCAAGGACTGGGTTCAAATATTAAGAGGGATCAGGAAATTGGTCACGCCCGGGTTCCGAAAGGAACCAATAGGTGGCTCATATGTATATTACATATCTACTTAATAGCTAAAAGCCTACATACATATGATCTATTTATCATGGTTTCTTTTAAGTTCATTCTTATTCTTGTACAAATTCCTGTTATATTATATTTAAGTTAGGTTTAAGCAAATTTTACAAATAAATACTTTTTAGTTTTAGAAGTAACCTGTGACATGTGTGTTTCACTTATAATAATCCTGGAACATATCAGTGGCCTAACAGAATATCAAAATACACAGTAACGTGCTTGGGGATGAATCTACCTTGCATAACTGCCAATTGATTAGACCAAGATCAGGCATGCGGACGCACTATCGCGATTACCCATATCACAACAAACTGAGGACGACAATGACAGTATAAATATTTTCCAAATAACCAATGAACTGCCTCTTAATATGGACGATATCAAAAATTGGATGCAACAGGATGAGGAGTTAATTAAAGTATATAAACTAGTGCTCGCCTTATGGTCAAAATTCGACCATAATTTGTTTTTCGAAATATGAAGAAAACATAATTTATCTAAGTATATATGAATTTATTTGTTTCGAGCATTTAGTTTTTCCTTCAAAGTGGACCGATTTGGCGAGGGACCAACCTCCCGTTCATATTTTATCTTCTACGTGAGTTAATTTAATTTTGTAAGTTCAGTATAAAAAATACCAATTGAAAAACAAAAAAGTATCAAAAAGTCTTCTTTATATATTGTCATCCACTCAGGACGTTGCAAGTTTAAGTTTATGTTTCTATGTCTAATATTAACAAAAATTAATCAAAGTACCAGATGTAGAACGAAAAAGTACCAAAAAGCTCGCCTTACATGTTCTTATTCACCCAGTTTAATGTATAATTTTTTCTTTATAGGTCGAATATTAACGAAAATTCAAAAAGTTCCAGATGAAAAACAAAAAATACCAGCATTTTTTATCTTATAGGTTACACTCACTCAGGATCCTACACCTATAATTATATGTTTCTAAGTTCTATAGAAAATTTAAAAATTATCATATGAAGCACAGAAAAGTAAAAAAAAGAAATTTAGTTTCCCATATTTCCCCTTTTTTCTCCCCATAGAGGTTCGGTTGACAAACAAAAGAAGAAAGCGTTCTTAACTGTTTTGCCTGGTCTGATTTATATAGTCGAAATATTCGAAACCCGGTTTCTGAAAAATGTCGAATAATCGATAACCCTAATTTTTTATTATTTGATAACTGAAAAAAAATTTTTATTTATTTATTTTGCATTTGTGTTAGTAACAATTTTGAACGCTTATAACTCTGAAATTATTGAACAGATTTTAATAAAATATACATTGTGCACTTCTTTGAGTAAATACCTCTTAAATGGTGTATATTTTGTTAAAATCGGTTGACATACAGAGGAGGAAAGTGTCCTTAACTGTTTTGCCTTAGCCGATTTATATATAGATAAATATATTCGTTTCGGATATATACCTGAATATTTGCTGAAATATTACAATAAAAGATTGTCATTGGCAACTGAAAACCAGTGGTTATTCTATGAGTTAAGAGTTGTAATACCTACTACTTTACGAAGTAAAGTACTTGAGCTATTACATCAGGGGCATATTGGCATGGTTAGAATGAAATCATTGGCGCGAAGCTATGTATGGTGGCCAGGAATAGATATTGATGTTGAAACTTATGTAAAAACTTGTCAAGTATGTGGTTCTAACCAAAATGTACAAAAGCCTTTTTTAACAACATGGCCAAGCACTAAAAAGCCCTTTGAAAGAATTCATATTGATTTTCTTAAAATAGAAAATATGACTATACTTGTTATAGTTGATTGTTTTTCTAAATGGATTGAAGCTAAAATTAGAAAAACAACAACGGCCAGTATAGTCAACGAAAGTTTAAGAACATTTTTTTCAATATTCGGTCTTCCAACGGAATTAGTTAGTGACAATGGAATTAAGGCTCTTAAATCACCAGCGTACCACCCACAATCCAATGGGTCAGCAGAAAGGGCGGTTCAAACCGTCAAGGCATCGTTAAAAAATTTTTTATTAGATCCATAGTTAAACTAAAACCTTGGGACTTTTAACTTTTTACTAAAATACCGAAACACACCAACTACAACATTAGGAATACCCCCGGCTCATTTTCAATTTCAAACCCAAAACTTTATTGGATTTTGTAAATCCAAAAGCATCAAAAGTAATATCAAATGAAAATAAAATGAAGTCTCCAAAAGTAGAAAAAGAAGAAACAAATTATAAGAAAGTTAAGATAATTGAATATAAAGTAAATGAAATAGTGTGGTATAGAAATATATTAAATAAGTATTGTAAATGGATAAACGCAAAAATTGTTTATAAAATAGTTCTCAGAGAATAGTACATGTTAATCAGTTGAAAAAGTTTTATGGAAAAATTATAAAATACAATCCATTAGCAATAACATATAAATCTAAAGAGAGAAAAAGGAGAAGAAGTTGTAGTACTGACGACAAAAATTTGTCGTTAAGTAGTAAATTTTAAGTATTTTTAAGTAAAAGTTTTATACTTAACGACAAATTTTTGTCATTAAAAAGTTACAGAATTACCCCACAGAGAGAATAAAAAGACAAAAAGAGAATCAAATGTATATGTATGTTGTCGCTGTTATTGTGGTTAAAAATAATTTGCTGAATTGTTTATATATTTTAACATACATACTAGGGTGGGTAAATTTTTTTTTGTTTTGTAAGTAGGCGTATGGCAAAAACGTAATCTACAATAAATTCTAAGAAAACTTGACTAAGAAAGTATGGGTCTAAAATCAAAATCTAGCTCCTACCGAGAGACATAATGGATCTTGAAAATTGGTTCCAAAAAATTATAGGTAATGAGAGCAAAATACTGTTTTATGCAAATGAGTGAAAATGGAACCTTATTACTGAGACTTCTTTGTCCGTGCGTCCGTCCATCCGTCTGTCCGTCCGTCCGTTCGTCCGGCACAGTGCACATATATGTAGTTAGGTGGCCGCTACAACAACACACACTGTAAACAACAAAAATAGGAAGTCTAACAGGTGTCCCCATAACGTAGCTGGGAATTCGCTGGACAGTTGGTATACTATATTTAACACGCATTCAGGAATTGTATTCTTTCTGGAGGTGTGTTGGTCAATCATGAATACTTTGAGATGATCAGGAATTAATCCACAGGAGCATGGCATTGTTTTTGTGCAACTACATTTACCGATATAAAATATATCACTCAACGATGTCTCAAATACTGAAAATGTATTGCCTCTTGATGTGTTTTTTACCTCTTTATGATATTTGTTGAGAAATATATTCAGTTTTTTTAAAATGCTTTTTCTATTTATCAGTGCAATATTAATTTTTTCCCAAATTTCAATTATTTTGTTTGCAATTATCAGAGAAAATCGTGAATACGATTGTTGTTTTTTTGATTTTTCTTTTTCGCGTTCACTTAAGAAAAAAAACACTTTAAAATATCACGATAACTTGGCAAATTTAATCCACTAAATTCACTTTGTTCGCAAAAATTTTGTTGGTGAACAGAGTTAAATCTAAGTTCCATCAAATTTCTTTTGTAAATTCAGTTTTTCTTTAAATACGTCGCACAGTGTCGTGTTTTCATATAACGAGCGGCCATAAATAGAAGACGTTATTGTAAAGAGTTGAAATTTGGCACAAATGTTTTAATTGATAAAAGATAACAAAATTTAAAATTTCTAAATTTTCGGAGCAAGGATTCATGTCCTTCCCATATATCCTGAAAATAAAAAATGTCATAAAAGATAGACAAAGAGTTCAAACTTCATGAAATTTCGTATAGTTATTGGACTTGATACACCAAATTTGATTGATCAAATTTTATCCAAATCGGAACATGGACACGCCTAGCTGAAAAATGTCCTTTTTCATAAAATTCAAAACAGTAATAAAATAAAAATGTATTTGTTTTTTTTTCCACTTTAGTCTTAAATTTCTTTTCCAAAAAATTAATTATTTCAGTATGGGCTGCTCTGTAAGAATTATGTTTGTTTGTCAAATATTGAAAATTCTCTAATTTGTACCTTTGATGACACTGAAAAAATTAAAAAAGTTAAATTTTCGCAACGTTTCGCAAATGTCACATACTTTTTTATAATATAAATACTTGAATTAATATTATACTATATTATAAAAAAAGGAGTTTTTATAGTTTTCTTTCAATTGCCAGGTTAACTTGCAAGTTGTAAATAATTATTACTTTCTTTTGTTCACATTCAGAACAACGGTAAAACACATACATATGATAGCTAAATGGATAAAAAAGTGCCTTACCATATTTTAGTAATATCACACTATAATATAAATGTAAATATTGCCGGCTTTATCGACATGATATAAATTGTCGATAAAGCCGGCAATATTTACATATTGCCGGCTTTATTCGCACTATTTTAAATTTTTCTTTGCATGCTGCACATTCACCTAAAACATTCATATTTGATTAGCTCTAACTTTAGTATATATTAACATATTTTAAAACTTATTTTTGATTATTGTTATTTGAAATCTATTTAATAAAACTGCATCAATCAAATTCTAAAATTATAAAAAATATTATTTTCATATATAGAAAAATCCAATTATGGAAATTAAAAAAATGGCTAATGGCATTTAATAAAAGACACTTTTACTAATAAGCGTAAACAAATCCCCATTTGCACTCTAATAGTATATCATTTTTTAAATCAAAATTATGTAAATCCAAAATACTTTTTGCAGTTATATTTAAAATGCTTTGGATGGGAACTTCTGCGGATTTTTCTGTAGCAACAATATCATCAGGTATAAAATTTTTCTTTGCATTAGCAATACAGTAATATGACGGAAAACAATTTTTATGAACGGAATTTACAACAGACCTCATCATTTTATATTGTCGATATGAAAGGTTCATATCAATGTATAAAGCCAAAGCTTTTTCTACAGAAATTGTTTTTTCTATACAGGGATCAACCTTTGTTGCTGCTTTCTTAATTGCCTCCGCAGAGTTGGCTGAAATTAATTTTTGTACCTTTCTTCTTTTTGACCTACTCGCAGCATTCACAATACAGTAACTAATTTAAAAAAATACAAACATCACTCAAATTTACTCCGTGTATTGGCAAATCGGTATTTAGCCAGTCACCGAACTCACACTCGAACCGGTCCCTTTTTCGGTTGCAATCGGACCACATCCGCTTTAATTTTGAATTTAAATTACATATCGTTGGTCTCATATAGAAAGGCCCTAACTCACATAAATGCAACTTTACAGTAGAAGGCAAAAACATAATAGAAATTGTATGTATCTTAATGTAAAATGGCTTCTTCAATTGCTTGTTAAACTGATATTTTTGATGCTATTGAATTAAATTTTTGTGACGAGGTGTATTTGTGGGAAATGTATTGGAATCACTAAAAAACTCAATTTCGAAAAAAATCGAGTTAGGGCCTTTCTACATGAGACCGACGATATATATTTTTCGAACGTCTTTCGCTTCCAAAGATTTCCCTATTCGAGCTCCCACAATTCCTAATAATTTTTAACTACATTTTTGTTTTCCTTTAACTCAATCCAAGAATTAAAAAAGTCTCGCATTTTCATTTGAATCGACACTAAAAAAATAAGAATTATTTAAATTGGCGCACTTAAGCGCAGCTAAATTTTTATTTTTATAAATTAACATACTTTTTGTTATAAAATGAAACAAAATTTATCCCGGTAATACTTGAAAATTATTTTTTATTCACTATTATATGTTTGCTTATCACAACAAGTTTTGTTTTGTTTTATTAATATCATTCTAATAATGATGCATACACTGTTATCGACATATGTAATTAAAAATACCGTTTATATACTTAAAACATAATACAACAACTAATCTAGTACAAATTTTTTTTATTTGCCAACTAAATTCAATTATTTAACCCTATGAAGTACATGCTCATTTTTATTCCTTTTTTATACAAAATTGCAGTTATTTCAAACCACAATTTTGAAGAGCCATATCTTTAGAAAAAATTATTATTTCAATCTAATTTTTTTTACGCTTATTAGTAAAAGTATCTTTTATTAAATGCCATTAGCCATTTTTTTAATTTCCATAATTGGATTTTTCTATTTATGGCCACGCTCACAACACTGTGCGTCGCCCCCTTCTAGTTCAGTATCAGTCGTTTTCTTGCAGTCGCCTAATTAGTTTGTTACCCAACAGTTCTTGTAAATCGTGTAAAATAAACTTTCATTATACCAAAACCGATTTTTTTTATTACTAGTGGATCCATATACCTACATCTAGTGACAAATTACAGACACACTTGGCATGCCATTGATACTAGCGTTTTGATTAGTCAGAAAACTTGCCCTGTTAGAGTCAATCGACATCGCTGATGATTCCATAATTTAATGGTTAGTTTTTTAAAAAAGAAATTAACACACAAGTCAAGTGCACAAGTCAATCAAAACAAATGGTTAACACCACGTTTTTATAAAATGCATTAACGGTAAATTTCTACAATGACTAGAACTATTAATAACATTGAATTCTAATTACTCTTTGCTAATAACTTTTAAAAAATGTTTAAAAGAGAAGAGCGGGGCTAAAAATCATTCTCTTTTTAAATCTTCGTAATTCGTATAAAAATTAAAACATAAAATCGATGCAACAACAATGTTCCATATATCTTGACCAAGTTAGTGGGAACATAATAAATTTTTTGTAATCAAATAAAGTTTAAAAAAATGCAATAAAAAGGTCCAAAAGAGCAACTATATTTGTGTTTTGTGTATGGATATACCAGAAGTTGCTACTTTTTTATTTTTCATAATCAAGCCTCTCGGCGGGAGCTAGGTTTTCATTTTAGACCTATACTTTCTATGGATAATTTTCTTAGAATTTTGTGTAGATTTCGATTTTGGTATACGCCTGTCACGTTTTTTTTCACTCGAACAAATTGACACACCCTAATACATATATATAAATTTTTGATTATTATCATCAGGGTTACCGTTGGAAATTTTCGAAAAGGGTCACAAACAGGGGATTTTCCAGAAAAAGGGATCAAAAAAGGGTATTTCAATAAAAAAAAGGGTCAAGTTTTTTATAAGCAGTATTTCCCATTTAAATTAACATAATAAGACCAAGTTTTTTTTATAAGCAAACAAAAAAAATAATATTTCAGGTAGGAAGAGCTCAAAAAACTTAATTTTTTATGGAATGCTCTGTCCTATTTTTAACACCTGACAAAAAGTTTATTCTTTATCATTATAGCTGATTTTTTATGTAATTTAACGATGTCAAATAAATTTTAGTGTTTGTTTTAAATTTTGCAATCGTTCGCGAATTGTAACCATTTTCTCGATTAAAGCGATTTTTTTCTGTAAGTGTCAGATATTTTAAAGATTTTACGATTTTTAATAAATATTAGACTTTGCTTTCATACCGCTGTTACCAAATATTTGGGAATTTCCGCTAATTTAGCAATTTTTACCTCTTGTTTTTATTCCTGTTAGGGCACTCTCAACATTGTCGATTCAAAAGGGGGCGCAAAGTTTAATACCTTTTGCCATTATTAAGGTCGAATTTTTTTTGAATAAAACATGCTACTCTTTAAGAGAGCAAAACACCAAATTGCATTTTTTTAAAAAAATGTCAAATTTTTGTTTTGAAAAGAAACCATCGTAAAAAATAACAAATATGTATATGAGTTATGTTTGCTTTTAGGGAAATTGTACTTTACTATCAAAAATCAATGAGAAGAAAGCATGGAATTGTAACTTTATACTTTGAGTCTGTTCCATATCAATCAATGCTTATTTCGAAAACATTTGTTTAGCACTTCTGTTCCGTAGTGTTGACAAAAAACAAAATGTGAGAGCTATTTCCAAAAAAGGGTCAAAAAGTGTCACAAAATAGGTGATAATGATACAAAAGTATAATTTAAAAAAAGGGTCATAAAAGGTATCAACACCGTCGAAAAAGGGTCAAATTGATACTTTAGTATCACAACGGTAACGCTGATTATCATTTAGGATTTTTTTTGTTGTTTGTAGTTTTCCCTCAGAATAATAATGAAAATAACTACAGTGGCTCTCATTAATATTCGGTTTTTTATTCCGAGTTATAAAAAGTCAACAAAATTAATACAAAATAACAAAAAACGGGGATATTATTTTTTTGTATTCATAAGATATATCGACCCCTTTGCGCGAAATTATCGTATGTTACAAAAACCAAATTTTACAGGAGCGCCATTTTTTTACTTTTCTCTGCTATCACTTGCAATATAAAAATGAAAATATACACTCAATTTTTGGAGCAACGAAGTGGAATTCGCCTGCAACATTTTGTCAGGCGACGTCTCTTTGAATGTAGAACAAGATTGCATCAAAAACTCAATTTCAAAAAAATTGGCATATGGGCAAATCCCAGAAACAGTCCACCAGCCAAAAATTTTTCAAATTAATTTTTTTTTAATGGAATATAATACTAGATGCATAATTTCATTTTAATATTAAAAAATATGTATTTCAATGATCATTAATGCAATAATTTTTACAAAATCCTACCCCACTGCTGATTTCTTAATGTTAAACGTGAATTTAGCATTATTTTAGGTGATATCTCCTTCGGTTCAAAAGTTACAGATTTTTGGCCAATGAAAAACGATTTTCAGCCACTGTGCGGCGTGCAGGAAAGTCATGGTTGCGTTTCATCTGTTCGCAAAGAAAATCGAAATGATTGTGATAATTTCATTACATTCTGGTACAATTTAGGTTGCAGGGTGTGCGGAAGACGATTGAAACTGGTTTCAAAACAATAACTTCTAAAGGGTTTCGTTGCAGTTGCGTTTCACCGTCTGTTCTGGGCCTTACTCTTTATACGGCTTACGCCACACCATAGTTTTTCCATCACTTCCAAATAAGTTAAATTTGCTTTTACCAGAAAAATTACGTCATCCCATCAATTTACAACTTTTTTTATATGGTATTTAGCAAATTTTAACCGATGATTTCTGGAGGCTTATTCTGAATTGCGATGCGAAAATCAATGCAATGCGAAAATGCATAAATGCGAACAGTTGCTATTTTGTATTGCGATATTCGCAAAGTTTTTTTTTAATCGCATTTCAAATGCGAAAAGGTGACAAGTCGGTATTCTACATTGCGAAAACAAATGTCAAATTCGCAAAATTTATTCGACAACAAAATTGCATTCGCAAAGTACAAACATGTAAGTGAAAGAAAATATTTTATTTATTTATTCATCATATATTTATTATTTAATTCAGGGAAGCAAACAATAAGACCACCAAACCGTGTCAATTTGAAATAATGATAGAATTTATGAATAAGCACAGCCAATTGGCAAGAGGCCATTTGAAAACACCAAATGCATGTCAGTCGGCAGATACTTTATGGCAAACTTTAACTGAAGAACTAAATATCAAGGGACCACCTATTAGAGAAGCTGCAGGATGGAAAAAGTATGAAATATATATAAAGTTCAAAAATATTTGACTTTCATTTTAATAGGTTTGGGCCGATTTTAAAGTACACACAAAACATTTTTATTTTCTTCGCCGTCGAACCACAGTACCACAAAATCCATTTTTATTATTTTTTTTATTACAGAATGTCTTAAATAAATTGTTTAAACAATTTTCACAGCCAAACCCAAAAAATGTTTTTATTTTTAATTTGACGTTTATTGACACTGACGTATATTTGGGCAGCGTTGCCACGATTTGAAAATAAATTGCGAATGCGATTGCGAAAGTCTAACAGAATACCAATTTTCTTTCGCATCGCATTTCATTTGCGCATCGCATTGATTTTCGCATCGCAATTCAGAATAAGCCTCCTGTTTTTCAAATTCACGAAAGGCTTTCTTCGGGCAATACGGCCGTGAACCCTTCGTGAAGAGCTTCTTTTTTAGCTGTCCCATGTATAGTTGCTTCTGAAACTGTCTTTCCAAATTCAGCAGCAACTTCAGTAACGATTTTGGGGGGCACTTAAGCGTGAATTAGCCTTGATTTTTGTAACATACAGCGCTCTTCCATCTCGGTAAGCTTTTTTGGCATCGCAATTTGTTTTTTAAAATCATTTCGATTATCGTTCGGATAATGTCACCGATAGTTTTTGGCTTCATATTCAATATTTCTATATTTTTCCCCCTTTTTGGTAATGAAAAATTCACTAATTTTCTTTACTTTAACGAATTTTTCCCCCTTACGACCCATCGAGGATTTTATAAAAAAAAAACTTGAGAATGGCATGTTTTTTCAGCTAACTTTATTTGTTTGATGTAAAAAAATGTGGGTTTCCCCATTTGCATTTTGTGGTAAAACTAAAATACCGAATATTAATGAGGTGTCAATTACTTAAGTTTTTTGGCTTAAGTCCAGTTTACCAACACAGCTCAAAATAATAAAAAACAAGTAAGAGTGCTATATTCGGCTATGCCGAATCTTAAATACCCTTCACCATGGTGTGATAAGAACATAAATTTACATAAATAGCGTTCTTTGGATGTAAATAAATCTATTTTGAGCTATCCCCACATTTAATTTCGTCGTACCGTAGTTTTTCACAGTTTCAAAAAATTGAGATAAGTCTGTTTCCAGTTTTGCCAAAATTTACGTCTTCAAATCGTCTTCCCTTGCAGAAGTTTTATAGAAATAAGCGGTATTCAGTATTGGTAGTAAAATACCATTGCAGACTTTGATAATCTTATTTTTTATATCTCTCTCTTTTTTTAGCAAATGTATTACTTTACAATAATTACCAAAACGACACTCACTTTGTAGTATAAAATCGAATTAAGTAAAACAGACATTTACACTTAACACAAGGGTAAAAACCGCTATTGTAAATAGGAACATACTCAATTTTCCAAAATATTTTTCTTATGATAAACCTACGTCAAGATAACTTTGGCACGACGATTTGCCTTTATAAAATGTTTTCGTGATGACATCTTTTGAATAAAAAAGAAGAAACCCAAAGCAAACGATGAAAACATCTTTTATATAAATTGTTACATATGCAATGGTCTTGTAGCATTGGCGTGCTAAATAAGTAAGAAAAAATTCAAAAATTCAATTCTTTGAATAGGCAATTGAATATTTAAATAAGAATTTAAGAAAATTTGTTCCGATCTTTAAGATATGAAACGGAATTATTTAAACAAAATAAATTACCTATAAAAAGAGAAAAATACCTAGGTATGTACCTATAAACAAAATTAATTTAAAAAAAAGGGTATAAAAATAAAATAAACAAGTAAGAGTGCTATATTGGGCTGTGCCGAATCTTATATACCCTTCACCATTGTGGGAGCAGAATACAGAGCAACTAGACAAAAACTAAATAGTTTTTACATATGTATACATTAGACTGGTCGCATCTTGTATGGGATTTTTTTTTTAAATTTAATTGTTTGCGCTGCTTAAAATATGAGGTTTGGTGTAAGAAGTCATGATCTAATTTTTCAGGTCAATCCGACGGTGCCTAGCAGTGCCGGGTGGGGCCCAAAGTTCCCCATATTATAAAAAAAACATATTTTCTATCAGATCTTTATAGTTATACTAGTTGAAAAGCCGAAAATCAAAAATATGGCTTCGTTACGATCTTCCGCAGAGAAAGTACTTCAAGTGTGCCAAATTTCAGCTTCCTATGTCATCAGATGGCTTCAGAAAGTTGCGGAAAGAATAGGACATACATGCAAACATCCTGACATACTAAGAAATTATATATTGTATAGATAGATTAACATATCGTCAGCTCAGAATTGGTTTGGCGCATATGCCAAAAAGTCGGAGTGGAGAAAAACGACAAAGAAGATTTACATGAAGATTTCTCAAATTGTACCCGATAGAATTTTTTTATATTTTTACCACTGCTTCCGGTATATGTTTTAAAAAAAAAATGCAAATTTTAGCGCACTTTCATGAATAAAGTTAGAATTTAATAGTATTTTTTTGAAAATGAAAAATATTGTTTTGTTCCGCATACGCCACTTTTCTAAAACAAAATTAAAAAAGTGGCTTTTTGTGCTGCATACGTATACTTATTGCTGTGTATTGAGTAACTTGTTGTTGAGATGAATTTTTTTATAGTTTTTTTATTTGATTTTACTTTACAAAAACAGAAAAAACAGTTCTACTGTTATGAAAAGTTATATAAAAAGCCACAAATTAAACAACTTAAATAATGCAAAAGTAAAAAGAAAATTTAAAACTTAATATTGAGTAAATTTTTATAATAAGCTTTATCAACACGTGGAAGAAATATAAGCAAGTCTTTTATGTCTCTATTTTTATCGCTAGAAATAAATGATGGTTTCGAAATTTTCAAAACATTCGTCAACAAATTCTCAGGAGTTTTCAAATAATTTTTTGATGCAGACTTAACCAAAATTGCATTTTTATATTTTTCCTCTCTGGTAGAAGTTTTATAATATATACATAAATCATTATTTTAACTGTATAGAAGCACTTTAATTTTCGCAAAAGGGACTTTTCGAAAGTCCATTTTATTTGCTTCTAACGAGTATGTGCGAAAATTTTCCGGAAGCATTTTCATAACTTTAAGTTTTGTTTTATTATTTGGCATTGTTTTAAGCAAATTTAGTAAATGAAGAGGACTATGAATTTCAATATTCTTTAAGTACCGGTCAATAACACCATGGACACAGTCCACTTCTTGAATTAAAGAATGTTCTGGTTCTGAAGACTTTTGTATTACGGCATCAATATTATTTTGTTTAAAGAACATTTTGATTGCGGTTACCACTCCGACCACTATTAGCTCCCGTCAAAAAGGCACAATAAGTAAAAGTTGAACGAGCCTACTCGTAGGAACAAAAATGAAACCCTTTTTTACAAAAAACAAAAGAACACCATAACAAGAAAAATAAAAATAAAAACGAAACGGAAAATGAGGACACGACGGACGAGACTGACCAGGGTCAGTCGGACGTCATGGTCTCGAGTCGGAGAGTACCCTCTTGACTGTTCATGAGAACATAATTGAGCAGGGAAACAGGTACTGACCGACCTGTATGTGGATAGTGAAACCGGGGCTACTCAGGGGTTAGAGAGGTTGACTCTGCTCTCCGACACGGAGCTTGATATTGATATATCAGCTCACAGTCAGACTACAGAGCCTGCCACTCTCATCTGTGAGGCCAGGGGACATCAGAGGGGCCACTCGGGAGAAGACTGTCCACAACTTGTTCGGCAGGACGCCGTGGAGGACGGGCCAAGCGCCCCTCCACGAGATATTAAGAAATCCAGCCGAACGAAGGAGGAGAAGGCGCAGAACGGAACAAGGAGCTCTCTTGCATATCTGGATAAGATGGCGAAGAGGGATCCTTCAACGTTCTCCGCGATGGATAGGCACCTTCTGAGAAGGCACCGACAAAGCGTCGCTAAATTCGAAAGAATTTACGGCCCTGTCAGTACCGTGCTCGGTTGGCCCTATCCTTGGAGAAAGCAGGTGGATGAGGTGGAGTCACCTAGCACAGTGAAGAGGGCTGGTACATCTCCGGCTGAAGCTCCTAATGGCTCCAATAAGAAGACCATTATGACCCTCTTAATCTGGGGATGATCAGCCTTCTTCATCGAATAAAAGAACGAAGAAGTCGACGAGCCTGAAGGGTCATCTGCAGGTAACTGTCATAGACCGGAATGATCCAGATGGGAGGATCAGTGCCGAGCTATGGCAGCTAGTAGAGGCTAGGCTTATCGACGAGCTGGCAGTTTTCAAAGGCAAGGATGAGGACGTATCCTTCAATGGTGCGGACTGGGTGAAGGGAGTCAAGGTTGTCAACTGTGGTAACAAGAATTCATTGGAATTCTTAAGAACCACAATTGGCAAATGCGGCGACATTAACCCGGGGGCAACGCTTGAAGTCATACAAGCCTCCGACTTGCCAATTAGGTCCATAGTGACAGTGTGGATTCCACCTCCCGTACGCAAGGTGGAAACTATACTGGCAGTGTTGGGCAACCAGAACAGCAGGCTTCTTACTGACCAATGGAGGCTATTGACCTCACTGGTGTGTAAGGAGAATACCAGCAAGGACTTCCGTTTCGCAATCGATCGGAAGTCCATGGAATTCTTGGAGGAGGTGGAGGGGGGGGGGGTTGTTAGATTCGGTTTAGGTAACGTCAGGTTTCGGTATCCGAAGCATGACAGGACCAAAGAGGCTGTTAGTGGTGCAAATAAACCTGCACCATTGTGAATCAGCCTCAGCCGAACTTGCAACCTTCCTCTCCAGTACTCGGACGGACGTAGCCCTTATCCAAGAACCTTGGATAAATAAAAATAAGGTTTGAGGTTTAAGGGTTGCGGGATACACTCTGTTTGTCCCGTCCACAGAGGACAAGGTAAGAACATGTATACTAGCGAGAAGTGAATTGAATTTTCTCATATCTCATTCTTTCAGGTGCGGTGACTTGACGTTATAAATGGAGAGGTCAAAGGGAAGCGTACGCTTACACTGAAATAAAGATAGGCAGGCAGTGATAGATCTGACATTAGTAAACCGTGACGAGCAAATTGTTGTTGATTGGAGGATGGCAACGGACTGTACTTTTTCAGACCATAGTCGTATTACCTTCACACTGAATTTTTACCTACCTAGGGCTGCTCCATTCAGGAACCCGAGGGGGACAAAATGGGACTCCTTCAATGAAGGGGTCCGAACTGGGTTGGCGCATCAGGCCTTGGGCGACTTGCTGCCGACGGATCTAGAGGGGGTGGTGAATAGGTTCACTCATCTTCTAAGGGAAAGCTATGAGCAGTCCTGCCCGGTTACGTTTCCGGGTAGGCGTAAACAGCCTAAATGGTGGACCAGGGAACTTCATGTTCAAAGGTCTACGGTGAGGAGACTGTTTAATAGGGCCAAGCTTACGAGAGCACCAGATGATTGGAACAATCACAGGTATAAGGCGGATCTGAAGAGAGCAAAGCGACTATCGTGGATGCAATTTTGTGCGTCCATCGATAATGTCAACGAGCTGTCAAGATTTCGACGGATTTTATCTAAGGACCCTAAGGCCCTGGGTTATATCCAAAGAAATGACGGCTCATGGACTGAGTCTAGCTCTGAGACCCTAACCTTACTTATGGAGACGCACTTTCCCGGGTGCAGGGAAACCGGTAGTATGGAGGACGGTCAGTGGGACGCCATGTCCGTCACATCGGTTCATACTTCCGCTTGCGTCGATGAAATGGTCACAAGGGAGAAGCTGGCATGGGCGGTCAATACTTTCGACCCATATAAATCACCGGGTCCGGATGGTATTTTTCCGGCTATGCTTTGCAACATCCCGGACGATGCATCATTTCTGCTGGTGGATATATTTAGGAAATGCCTCAGTAGGAGGTATCTGCCTAGGGGGTGGAGAGAGGTCAGGGTGATTTTCTACCCAAGGCCGGTAAAGCAGGCCACTCGAAACCGGGGGATTTTAGACCTATTAGTTTGTCTTCTTTTTTGTTGAAGACTCTTTAGAGGCTAGTAGATTTCTATCTCAGGAGTAATATTGAGACCCGCCTTATTAGCAACGCTCAACATGCTTACCTGAAGGGTAAATCTGTTGAGAGCGTGTTACATGAGGTGGTGGGTTGTATTGAGCACGGTCTGTCGTCGCGTTTCTGGATATAGAGGGAGCCTTTAATAACATTAGGATTGAGGCGATTAGGGATTCTTTGTTGGAGTTGGGAGTTGAGGACTTTCTGGTAGAGTGGATAATCTGAATGCTTGGCAGTAGGATTATAAACTCGAGCCTGGGGATCATGTGATAAGGAGGAGGGTTACCAGGGGGACACCACAAGGGGGGGTATTATCGCCTCTACTGTGGTTGCTTGCGGTTAACGGGATTCTTAGGTCATTTGATTCCATGGGCAGGAAAGTTGTTGCCTATGCGGACGACATAGTTCTGCTGGTCAGGGGAAAATTTCTGTCCACGATCGGGGAAATTATGCAGGTGATGCCGGGCGAACTCTCGGCATGGGCAAAGGATAGGGGACTGGGTGTTAACCCTGCGAAGACTGAGCTGGTGCTATTCACCAGAAGGTATAGGATAGAGGGATTTAGGGGGCCAGTGCTAGATGGCGTCGAGTTGCCTCTATCGGAAGGAGCAAAGTACTTGGGTAACTTTTTAGACTGCAAACTGTCTTGGAAGAGAAATACTCAGGAGAGGATGAGAAGGGGACTCAATGCATACTACACATGCAGGAACTCCATTGGTAAGAACTGGGGTCGTAGGCCTGATATGGTAAAGTGGATTTACACATCGGTTGTTAGGCCTATACTTACCTATGGATGCACTGTTTGGTGGGGTGCGTTGAGAGTGGATAGCTATAGGAAGATGCTCAGCAAGGTTCAAAGAAGTGCATCTCTTGGCATCACAGGCGCAAGGAGAAGCACTCCGCAGGCAGCGCTGGACATCCTACTATATATATCCCCTATCGAGCATTATGGAGTGTGGCACATAGTTAGACCTAGGCGGGATGATCACACAAAAATTTTGTACGAGATGGGTCTGCTTGATCAGGGTATTATTCTCGAGGGAATTTCGGATCATAAGACTATGACCCTGGACTTCGGTGCAACACCACCAGAAGAGTTCCCGGATAGGGAAATTTGGAGTGGATCCAATGGACTGTTTGAGGGGTGGGCAGAATTTACGGATGGATCCAAGATGGAAACCGGCACTGGTGCCGGTGTTTATATCGCGGACACCGAGGTAAAAAGGTCATTCAGACTCCCTGATGAGTGGAGTGTCTTCCAGGCTGAGATCCTAGCGATCTGGAGGGCGACGGAGGTGATACTGGATCACATCGTGGGTGGATCTGAGGTGACAATTTACGTCGATAGTCAGGCGGCGCTTCGGGCATTGAAGAGCCATACTGTGCGATCATGCCTGGTTGCGCGGTGTAGGAACGCTCTTAGGGAACTCATGGGGGCATTCAACGTGAGGCTGTGTTGGGTACCAGGACACTGCATGGTTGATGGGAATGAGGTGGCGGACGAACTCGCGAGAGGAGGTTCGGGTCTCGACTTAGTGGTGGGGGACAGGGGGTAAAAACCCCCTATGCTACTACTATGGGGTGATACGGGAGAAATTCCGTGATGACGTTGACCGATCCTGGAGGGGCAGAATGGATTGCAGGGTGTCTAGGGCACTATGGCCCAATTTGGACGCGGGGGCAACCACGGTTCTACTGGGATTGGATAGGGGTAGTCTCAGAACACTTATAGGGTTCTTGACGGGGCATTGTCCTGTCAGGTCTTTTGCGGGCAGATAGGACAACGCCATACCGGACTTCTGCAGGCTATGCGAGGATTCGGAGGAGCTAGAGACGATCGAGCATGTACTGTGCCATTGTCCTAGGATGCAGGGTCTCAGACTGAAGTGGCTAGGAGATAGGTTTCACGACGAACTGGGGTGCAAAGCTGGATGTAATCCGGCCAATCTACTGGGGTTTGTCAGGGAAATAACGCGGCTGTTTCTGTTGAGGGGACTGTAACGGGGGTATTGGCCCTACTTTCTAATTTTCTGTCTATATCATACGTCCTTTTCTCTATTTTTCACTTCCTCTTATCTCTTTCTAATACTTCATATTTTCATTGAAGGGAATCACAATGGATCGTATTCGGTCTCCGAGTGGAGGTGTGCCTGTGGGCGCACAACCCTTCTTAACCTAACCTAACCTAAAAGTTGGTATATATGACATAATAATGGTTGCTGTAAGATTAAAAATACATATTTAATTTTCGTTTGTAGTAAAATTTTGAAGCATTTCCCTTAGGTAGGCTAAAAACACAAATAATAGCAAACCGCACACTTGGTTGGGTCCATTATAAAACTATTTTTCACAAATTTATTTTCTTGTTGTCATTTTACTTTGCTTTTGCTTTAACTACTTTTTTTTCTTACGGCAATGCAGCAAAGCAACAGTAAAATTTATTTTGTACGTTTTTGTATGAAGAATTTGCTGCAATCGCCAAACAATGGCTTGTAGAGCAAAACAGTACTTAAAAAATTTTGAAACAGTTGATATGCAGCAAAATTAATGCTTTATATCTCAGAAACCATAAAAATTTTCGCGAAACAGGTTTTTGATTTAGAAAGAGGGTATTAAAAAAATATATTCCTCATACCTAACTCATTTTTTTTTTAAATGGTCGGTAGGTCAAACCAGTAACACTACGTAACAATTTTTTGACCAAATGAATTTGACACCTAATCTTTATGTAAAATTTTCCGCTGAATCCGAATTTGAAGTCAGAATTGTCAAAAGTAGAACAGTTTTTGAGATATTCCAAAATAACCGTTATTTGTGTTTTTGAAAAAGATGATGTGACTGAAATGCAAATATCTTCAAGAATTTTAAAGGGATTATGTAATTATTTCTTCCTAGTGAAAGGTTATAAAATTTCTAAGATAACCATGGGTCGTTTGTAAACATTGGTCAAGAAATGACAGAGTTACAGTGGACAAAATTTGAAAAGTTATGAAATATTTCATGATTTTTTGCAATTTTGTTCTTTTGAAGTTATTTTTTTAAAATGAAACAACTGAATTATTTTGATACGAACATTTTGCGCCCAACGAGACTAATTTCTGTGCAAAAATGACAAAGCTACAGAAGATTTAGTGAATTAATCCACTTTTCGCTTTTTATCAAATCAAAAACGCAAATGAAGTAAATACGTAGAATTGAAAAAACAAACGCTGTAAACATTGGAAACATTGAATTTGTAAAAAAATCACTTAAAAAAAGCTTATGTTAATAAAAATAATGCGCGAGAAAATATTTTTAAGAATGGAAAAGGGTTAAAAGTTCCATTCATTAAAGATTTTTCACAACAACGCCTTTTTTGTTGACATTGCTTTAATTGTCAACTTGCAATTGCAAATTATTTGATAAAAGTTTGAATTTTCTTGTAACGTAGAATTCTATCTAAATAGAACAAAATGCATAAGGCACAACGTGCTTTTATCTGCAAGAACAATCCAAACAAGTTTTGTTATGCTTGTGGAGTTTATAGTTTTGCGCAGCCATCGAATTTTTCAAGGCAATTACAAAATGCATTTTGGCTGTATTTTAAAGTCAATCCGGAAAATATTTCGAAATCTTATACCCCAAATACTTTATGCAATTCATGCAAAAATCGTTTAACTATGTGGATGTCGGGCGCAAAGTATGCATTTCTTAAGTTTGTGTTAAAAAAATTTGCCTTCAGAATCTTAAGTTAATTTCCTATACCGCAGTCGGTATATGCTATTTCATTATCCTGCAATTTGGCGTGCACCTACGAACCACGAAGTTGACTGTTATTTTTGCTTAGCCAAGGTAAAGCAAAATGGACGTCATAAGTCTGTTCAATATGCAGATGTCAACTCATTCACAAAACCAACTCCTCATATGCCTGAAGTCCAATATCCCGTTTGTCCAAAGTGGAAGCATGACTCCGACTCCGACTCGTCTGGTCCAAGTCATTTTGATGGCAGTGAGTTTAAAGAAACAAAAACAGGAATGCCTCTCACACAAGCTGAACTCAATGACTGGATCAAAGATTTGGAGTTACCGAAAAAAAAGCAGAGTTGTTAGCATCAAGAATGATGCAACGTAATTTTTTGACATCTGACGTAAGAATTTCATATTATAGAAGTCGACATGTGAGTTTTCCTGTTACTTTTCGAAAAAAGACAGTATTTGCTATTGCCATGACGTAAACGGCTTGTTCAATCAATTTGGGGACACATATAATCCAAATGATTGGCGGTTATTTATCGACAGCAGCAAGTTAAGCTTGAAAGCTGTTTTGTTGCACAAAGGTAATGGAAAGCCCTCAATTCCAGTTGCGCACGTAGTTAACGTTAAGAAATCGTATGAGTCCCTGTCTAAAATACTGGGTCTGCTACAGTACGAACAGCATAACTGGAAAATCTGTGCCGATCTAAAAGTTGTTGCCATGGTGACTGGTTTGCAACAAGGCTACACAAAATATTGCTGTTTTTTGTGCAAATGGGACAGCCGAGCGCGTCACGAACACTATGCCCGTAAAGATTGGCCGGATAGAGTAAATTATACGCTTGGCCAAGATAATGTCAAATACAAAGCTCTGGTGCAAAATGAAAACATAATTTTGCCACCGTTACATATTCAGCTTGGCTTATTTAAAAATTTCGTGAAAGCATTGGTAAAAAGGGGAAACAGTGTCGCATTTGAATACCTTAAAACCATTTTTCCCAATGTATCAGGTGCCAAAATTAAAGAACGGGTTTTTGTGGGACCACAAATTACGAAGCTGCTGAAAGATTCACAATTTGATTCGATGTTGTGTGAAGATGAATCAAAGGCATGGAAGTCATTTGGTTTAGTTGTCTCAGGATTTCTGGGAAATTTTAGAATTCCAAACTATAAAGACATCATTAAAGATTTGTTAAAAAACTATGAGAAAATAGGTACAGTTGTTTAACATGATTGTGGTTTTATTAATTTTTATATCTTACTTATTAAAAAAGGAGTAAATATGTCTTTAAAAATACACCTTCTGCATTCCCACTTAAATTTCTTCCCAAATAACCTTGGCGATGAAAGTGATGAGCATGGTGAGCGCTTTCACCAACAAATACAAGAAATGGAGCGTCGGTATCAAGGGCCGTCTGATGAGGCGATGTTGGGCGACTATTGTTGGTTCCTTGTCCGAGAAACAGAAAATAATCACAAAAGGCAAAACAATTCAACAGTTTTAAGCCATTTTACATATTAGTTGTTACTACCATTGGCTTTGTATATTTACTGTTCTGTTCTGTTGTGTTTTTTTTTTTTTTTTTTTTTTTTTGATAAAAATCGCAAAGTGGGATAATTGAGTTAATCTAATGTAACTTTACCATTTTTGCACCGATCTAGATCCTATCGGGCACAAAATGTTCGTATCAAAATAAACTAATGTCCCATGTAATAAAACAATAAACTTTTCAGTTGTTTCATTTTAAAAAAATAACTTCAAAAGAATAAAATTGCAAAAAATCATAAAATTTTTCATAACATTTCAAATTTTGTCCACTGTAACTCTGTCATTTCTTGACCAATGTTTACAAACGACCCATGGTTATCTTAAACATTTTATAACCTTTCACTAGAAAGAAAGAATTACATAATCCCTTTAAAATTCTTGAAGATATTTGCATTTCAGTCACACCATCTTTTTTAAAAACACAAATAACGGTTATTTTGGAATATCTCAAAAACTGTTCTACTTTTGACATTTCTGACTTCATATTCGGATTCAGTCGGAAATTTTACATAAAGATTAGCTGTCAGATTCATTTGGTCACGACTTTGTTGAAAATTTGTCACGTAGTATAATGAGCTGACGATATGTTCGCGCAACTCAAAAACGCTTTAGCTTATTGAAAAACTAAAAAAAACCGAAATTACGCAATAAAATTTACTTTAAGAAAGGTAAAACGTTTTTCTTATATGCGCAGTCGTTTTAGAAACATAATTTTTTTTCTGGAAAAAAAATAATTTTTTTTATTAAAATTTCGGAATTTTTGTTTTTAAAATTCATAAAAAATTTAAAAATGCAGCTATGCTTCTAATTTTATGCAGACATATAAAAAACAACATTGCAAACAAAACAAGCTATAAATGATTAAAATCTGTAAACAACTTTTGATTTTATGTATTCACAAAAGATGTGGCGGTTTAATAAAATTCTTAAATTAATTAAAATTTTTCGTCTTTTGTGAATACATAAAATCAAAAGTTGTTAACAAATTTTCATCATTTATAGCTTGTTTTGTTTGCAATGTTGTTTTTTATATGTCTGCATAAAATAAGAAGCATAACTGCATTTTTCAATTTTTTATGAATTTTTAAAAACAAAAATTCCGAAATTTTAATAAAAAAATTTTTTTTCCAGAAAAAAAGAGTTATGTTTCTAAAACGACTGCGCATATAAGAAAAACGTTTTACTATTCTTAAAGCAAATTTTATTGCGGAATTTCGTTTTTTTTTTGTTTTTCAATAAACTAAAGCGTTTTTGAGTTACGCGAACATATGTTTTGCAACGTCCTTAATTTTCGAAATAACGGTATATCTCGAAAACCAAAGCCAACATAAAGAAAAAAAGTTTTAACTTTCTTAAAGTAAATTTTATTGCGGAATTTCGGTTTTTTTTAGTTTTTCAGTAAGCTAAAGCGTTTTTGAGTTGCGCGAACATATGTTAATCTATCTATACAATATATAATTTCTTAGTATGTCAGGATGTTTGCATGTATGTCCTATTCTTTCCGCAACTTTCTGAAGCCATCCGATGACATAGGAAGCTGAAATTTGGCACACTTGAAGTACTTTCTCTGCGGAAAATCGTAACGAAGCCATATTTTTGATTTTCGGCTTTTGAACTAGTATAACTATAAAGATCAGATAGAAAATATGTTTTTTTTTATAATATGGGAACTTTGGGCCCCACCCGGCACGGCTAGGCACCGTCGGATTGACCTGAAAAATTAGATCATGATTTCTTACACCAAACCTCATATTTTAAGCAGCGCAAACAATTAAATTTAAAAAAAAAATTGCGACCAGTCTAGTATACATAGATATTTACCAAGGCGAATTCATACAAGGTGGTCTTATTTTGAAAACGTTTCACAGCACTGTAAAATATTTTAACGTTGTGTCAAAAATTCAAACAAATATTTGATTTTGTTTTTATATTAAATTGTGTTTTTTTGAAATCTTTTAACTTAAAAAAGTTTTAAATTTTACAATTTAATTCGCAAATTATAGAATTTAGTTAAGATTCCCCAGAACGAACAGGACGGTATACCATTTTGACACAAGGTTAGTAATCAGCTGTTGCTTACATAGCAAGATAAGTTCACCTGGTGTAAATTCGCCTTGATATTTACAATACTTTAAACTTCATTATAAATTAAATTTAAAAAGCGAAAACTGGTAAATATTTTTTTTAAATTGTTTTTAGAACATAAAAAAAATAAAAATTTAAAAAAACAAGATTCGAACCAGAGAACTAACTCACAGTTTCTAACTTAACACACCCCCTAGACAACTAAACCATGAAGGAACGTTGTTTGAATAGCATTTAAATGAAATATGGCCCGTTTAATGTTCACTGTGTTGAGTTGTAATTTCTTTTGATGTTTTTGTTCACCACAATAGCAAAGTTGTAAACCATAAAACTTATTTGAGTTGTGAACCGAAATATGGAAATATATTCACCAAAATAGTTTGTGGCATGTAAGTATGTGTGTTTGTTTTCTTTTATCTTTTTGAGGAGTTTTTAAGTAGCAAAAAAACACAAAAATTCCTAGTTTCGATTTTTTTAAATTATTTCGTTAAATAGAGAAATAATAAAGAAGGATGATAACGAAAATCATATTGGGCATTATGCTAGTATATGTAAACAAATGTGAAGGGGGCGGACAACCGGTTTTGAACTTCGCTTTTCATAAGGACCCAGAATATATATACTTTATAGGGAGTATATGTATATTGGGTGTTTAGCGCCAATGTGAACAAAAAGTCGTTAAAAGGTCAACTTCCTATAGGTTTGGTATGGGGGAAAGTAATAAAAGCCATTAAAGGTCATCGTTGAATTTTTAAGTCGTTAAAAATTTTTTTAAGTCGTTAAAATGTCAATTAAAAGGTCATAAATTAAAAAAAAAGCAATAAAAAAGTCGTTAATTTTTAAAAAAGCAATAAAAATGTCATAAATTTTTTAAAAAAGCCATAAAAATGTCATAAAATTTTAAAAAAGCCAAAATTAGGGGGGAAATTCCTGAACACGTGTTAAAGTAGGTGAAATTTTTTAAAAAATTTCAGAACAAAGTCGTAAAAAAGTCGTTAAATTTTATAGGAAAGCAATAAAGCTGAGATTTAGAAAAATGTTGGGGGAGCAATGCACAAGTGTTGGGTGCATTGTTGAAGCCTTTCATTTGTTGTGATCGACAGACGGTCTTACTGTGTAGATGAACTTGAGAAAGATGTGATTTAGTTTTTGTGGATATGTATGCATGTAGATCAATAGGCAGAGAGACATACTGTGTACAAGTACACAGATGCACTTGATTTTGAAAAAAATGTTTGTGGACAATTTTTTCAAAGCGCTGATATTAAAACTAATAATTTATGGGGTGTGAGATGATAAGGGTATTGTATTGGAGTGTGTTTTGAACATGGACAGATACACAGATAGATCTTGTAGAAGAAAATTGAAAAAATATTTTTTTTATATTTTTGTGTGTGTTTATGGATTGTTTGGGAGAAAAAACACACATTTCTGATAAGCCCTTTTTTGTAAGCCCTTTTTTTGACGGACAGACAGACCTTGAGGAAGAAATTGGAAAAATATTTTTTTCTTTATTTTTAACTTAAGCAATTTTAAAAAGGCTGTATTTTCTTTTTTGTGGACAATTTTTTCAAAGCGCTGATATTAAAACTAATAATTTATGGGGTGTGAGATGATAAGGGTATTGTATTGGAGTGTGTTTTGAACATGGACAGATACACAGATAGATCTTGTAGAAGAAAATTGAAAAAATATTTTTTTTATATTTTTGTGTGTGTTTATGGATTGTTTGGGAGAAAAAACACACATTTCTGATAAGCCCTTTTTTGTAAGCCCTTTTTTTTTGACGGACAGACAGACCTTGAGGAAGAAATTGGAAAAATATTTTTTTCTTTATTTTTAACTTAAGCAATTTTAAAAAGGCTGTATTTTCTTTTTTGTGGACAATTTTTTCAAAGCGATGATATTAAAACTAATAATTTATGGGGTGTGAGATGATTAGGGTATTGTATTGGAGTGTGTCTTGAACATGGATAGAATCATGGACATGGAAAATTCATGAGCAAGTGTAAAAGTAGGTCAAATTTTTAAAAAATTTCAAAGTAATGAAAAAGTCGTTAAATTTTATAGGATAGCAATAAAGCTGAGAGTTTGGTAGAAAGAGCAATGAACTATTCTTTTGCTGAAAGACAACAGACCTTGAGGAAGAAATTCTAAATGTGGGTCAAGTTTCTGTGAGAGGAAAAAATGTAGGTCATGTTAAATAATAGAAATACAAAGAATTTATGTCAATAATGCTATCAGAATGTTGTTTTTTGCTTGTTTGGATGATCGACTGACGATCAACCAGAAAATTATTGGATGGACAGACAGACATTTAGACAGACAGACAGACTGACAGACAGATAAATCTTGTAGAAGAAAATTGGAAAAATATTTATTTTTATTTTTTGTGTGTGTTTATGGATTGTTTGGGAGAAAAAAACACACATTTCTGATAAGCCCTTTTTTTTTTGTGTGTTTTATGGTGAGATGTTGTTGTTGTTGTTTTGCTTGTTTGGGTGATCGA
The DNA here is from genome assembly GCA_930367215.1 of Pollenia angustigena. Classification (NCBI taxonomy): domain Eukaryota; kingdom Metazoa; phylum Arthropoda; class Insecta; order Diptera; family Polleniidae; genus Pollenia; species Pollenia angustigena. Next base: position 78,454,454 of record OV884058.1, on the reverse strand, counting down.
CTGTATAGATATTTGAAGTGTATATAAGGTTTTTAATATATTCTTTTCAATTAGTTTCTAAAGTAAACTTGCTAAAGAAAGTTAGTGTTTTTAAAAATAAAAAATAAAATAAATAAAAATTTAAAAATAATAATGGCTAGTGTTATCATATGTGAAATATGCCAAAATATATACAAAAATAAAAACATTTTAAAAAAACATACAATAATTCATATGCCATGTGATATATGTAATCATATATCCATGACATATATGGAAAAAAAGAAACATGTTGAAATTCATAAAGATGACAAAGCTACAGAAGATTTAGTGAATTAATCCACTTTTCACTTTTTATCAAATCAAAAACGCAAATGAAGTAAATACGTAGAATTGAAAAAACAAACGCTGTAAACATTGGAAACATTGAATTTGTAAAAAAATCACTTAAAAAAAGCTTATGTTAATAAAAACAATGCGCGAGAAAATATTTTTAAGAATGGAAAAGGGTTAAAAGTTCCATTCATTAAAGATTTTTCACAACAACGCCTTTTTTGTTGACATTGCTTTAATTGTCAACTTGCAATTGCAAATTATTTGATAAAAGTTTGAATTTTCTTGTAACGTAGAATTCTATCTAAATAGAACAAAATGCATAAGGCACAACGTGCTTTTATCTGCAAGAACAATCCAAACAAGTTTTGTTATGCTTGTGGAGTTTATAGTTTTGCGCAGCCATCGAATTTTTCAAGGCAATTACAAAATGCATTTTGGCTGTATTTTAAAGTCAATCCGGAAAATATTTCGAAATCTTATACCCCAAATACTTTATGCAATTCATGCAAAAATCGTTTAACTATGTGGATGTCGGGCGCAAAGTATGCATTTCTTAAGTTTGTGTTAAAAAAATTTGCCTTCAGAATCTTAAGTTAATTTCCTATACCGCAGTCGGTATATGCTATTTCATTATCCTGCAATTTGGCGTGCACCTACGAACCACGAAGTTGACTGTTATTTTTGCTTAGCCAAGGTAAAGCAAAATGGACGTCATAAGTCTGTTCAATATGCAGATGTCAACTCATTCACAAAACCAACTCCTCATATGCCTGAAGTCCAATATCCCGTTTGTCCAAAGTGGAAGCATGACTCCGACTCCGACTCGTCTGGTCCAAGTCATTTTGATGGCAGTGAGTTTAAAGAAACAAAAACAGGAATGCCTCTCACACAAGCTGAACTCAATGACTGGATCAAAGATTTGGAGTTACCGAAAAAAAGCAGAGTTGTTAGCATCAAGAATGATGCAACGTAATTTTTTGACATCTGACGTAAGAATTTCATATTATAGAAGTCGACATGTGAGTTTTTCCTGTTACTTTTCGAAAAAAGACAGTATTTGCTATTGCCATGACGTAAACGGCTTGTTCAATCAATTTGGGGACACATATAATCCAAATGATTGGCGGTTATTTATCGACAGCAGCAAGTTAAGCTTGAAAGCTGTTTTGTTGCACAAAGGTAATGGAAAGCCCTCAATTCCAGTTGCGCACGCAGTTAACGTTAAGAAATCGTATGAGTCCCTGTCTAAAATACTGGGTCTGCTACAGTACGAACAGCATAACTGGAAAATCTGTGCCGATCTAAAAGTTGTTGCCATGGTGACTGGTTTGCAACAAGGCTACACAAAATATTGCTGTTTTTTGTGCAAATGGGACAGCCGAGCGCGTCACGAACACTATGCCCGTAAAGATTGGCCGGATAGAGTAAATTATACGCTTGGCCAAGATAATGTCAAATACAAAGCTCTGGTGCAAAATGAAAACATAATTTTGCCACCGTTACATATTCAGCTTGGCTTATTTAAAAATTTCGTGAAAGCATTGGTAAAAAGGGGAAACAGTGTCGCATTTGAATACCTTAAAACCATTTTTCCCAATGTATCAGGTGCCAAAATTAAAGAACGGGTTTTTGTGGGACCACAAATTACGAAGCTGCTGAAAGATTCACAATTTGATTCGATGTTGTGTGAAGATGAATCAAAGGCATGGAAGTCATTTGGTTTAGTTGTCTCAGGATTTCTGGGAAATTTTAGAATTCCAAACTATAAAGACATCATTAAAGATTTGTTAAAAAACTATGAGAAAATAGGTACAGTTGTTTAACATGATTGTGGTTTTATTAATTTTAATTAACATTAATTTTTATATCTTACTTATTAAAAAAGGAGTAAATATGTCTTTAAAAATACACCTTCTGCATTCCCACTTAAATTTCTTCCCAAATAACCTTGGCGATGAAAGTGATGAGCATGGTGAGCGCTTTCACCAACAAATACAAGAAATGGAGCGTCGGTATCAAGGGCCGTCTGATGAGGCGATGTTGGGCGACTATTGTTGGTTTCTTGTCCGAGAAACAGAAAATAATCACAAAAGGCAAAACAATTCAACAGTTTTAAGCCATTTTACATATTAGTTGTTACTACCATTGGCTTTATATATTTACTGTTCTGTTCTGTTGTGTTTTTTTTTTTTTTTTTTTTTTTTGATAAAAATCGCAAAGTGGGATAATTGAGTTAATCCAATGTAACTTTACCATTTTTGCACCGATCTAGATCCTATCGGGCACAAAATGTTCGTATCAAAATAAACTAATGTCCCATGTAATAAAACAATAAACTTTTCAGTTGTTTCATTTTAAAAAAATAACTTCAAAAGAATAAAATTGCAAAAAATCATAAAATTGTTCATAACATTTCAAATTTTGTCCACTGTAACTCTGTCATTTCTTGACCAATGTTTACAAACGACCCATGGTTATCTTAAACATTTTATAACCTTTCACTAGAAAGAAAGAATTACATAATCCCTTTAAAATTCTTGAAGATATTTGCATTTCAGTCACACCATCTTTTTTAAAAACACAAATAACGGTTATTTTGGAATATCTCAAAAACTGTTCTACTTTTGACATTTCTGACTTCATATTCGGATTCAGTCGGAAATTTTACATAAAGATTAGCTGTCAGATTCATTTGGTCACGACTTTGTTGAAAATTTGTCACGTAGTGTAATGAGCTGACGATATGTTCGCGCAACTCAAAAACGCTTTAGCTTATTGAAAAACTAAAAAAAACCGAAATTACGCAATAAAATTTACTTTAAGAAAGGTAAAACGTTTTTCTTATATGCGCAGTCGTTTTAGAAACATAATTTTTTTTCTGGAAAAAAAATAATTTTTTTTATTAAAATTTCGGAATTTTTGTTTTTAAAAATTCATAAAAAATTTAAAAATGCAGCTATGCTTCTAATTTTATGCAGACATATAAAAAACAACATTGCAAACAAAACAAGCTATAAATGATTAAAATCTGTAAACAACTTTTGATTTTATGTATTCACAAAAGATGTGGCGGTTTAATAAAATTCTTAAATTAATTAAAATTTTTCGTCTTTTGTGAATACATAAAATCAAAAGTTGTTAACAAATTTTCATCATTTATAGCTTGTTTTGTTTGCAATGTTGTTTTTTATATGTCTGCATAAAATAAGAAGCATAACTGCATTTTTCAATTTTTTATGAATTTTTAAAAACAAAAATTCCGAAATTTTAATAAAAAAATTTTTTTTCCAGAAAAAAAGAGTTATGTTTCTAAAACGACTGCGCATATAAGAAAAACGTTTTACTATTCTTAAAGCAAATTTTATTGCGGAATTTCGTTTTTTTTTTGTTTTTCAATAAACTAAAGCGTTTTTGAGTTACGCGAACATATGTTTTGCAACGTCCTTAATTTTCGAAATAACGGTATATCTCGAAAACCAAAGCCAACATAAAGAAAAAAAGTTTTAACTTTCTTAAAGTAAATTTTATTGCGGAATTTCGGTTTTTTTTAGTTTTTCAGTAAGCTAAAGCGTTTTTGAGTTGCGCGAACATATGTTAATCTATCTATACAATATATAATTTCTTAGTATGTCAGGATGTTTGCATGTATGTCCTATTCTTTCCGCAACTTTCTGAAGCCATCCGATGACATAGGAAGCTGAAATTTGGCACACTTGAAGTACTTTCTCTGCGGAAAATCGTAACGAAGCCATATTTTTGATTTTCGGCTTTTGAACTAGTATAACTATAAAGATCAGATAGAAAATATGTTTTTTTTTATAATATGGGAACTTTGGGCCCCACCCGGCACGGCTAGGCACCGTCGGATTGACCTGAAAAATTAGATCATGATTTCTTACACCAAACCTCATATTTTAAGCAGCGCAAACAATTAAATTTAAAAAAAAAATTGCGACCAGTCTAGTATACATAGATATTTACCAAGGCGAATTCATACAAGGTGGTCTTATTTTGAAAACGTTTCACAGCACTGTAAAATATTTTAACGTTGTGTCAAAAATTCAAACAAATATTTGATTTTGTTTTTATATTAAATTGTGTTTTTTTGAAATCTTTTAACTTAAAAAAGTTTTAAATTTTACAATTTAATTCGCAAATTATAGAATTTAGTTAAGATTCCCCAGAACGAACAGGACGGTATACCATTTTGACACAAGGTTAGTAATCAGCTGTTGCTTACATAGCAAGATAAGTTCACCTGGTGTAAATTCGCCTTGATATTTACAATACTTTAAACTTCATTATAAATTAAATTTAAAAAGCGAAAACTGGTAAATATTTTTTTTAAATTGTTTTTAGAACATAAAAAAAATAAAAATTTAAAAAAACAAGATTCGAACCAGAGAACTAACTCACAGTTTCTAACTTAACACACCCCCTAGACAACTAAACCATGAAGGAACGTTGTTTGAATAGCATTTAAATGAAATATGGCCCGTTTAATGTTCACTGTGTTGAGTTGTAATTTCTTTTGATGTTTTTGTTCACCACAATAGCAAAGTTGTAAACCATAAAACTTATTTGAGTTGTGAACCGAAATATGGAAATATATTCACCAAAATAGTTTGTGGCATGTAAGTATGTGTGTTTGTTTTCTTTTATCTTTTTGAGGAGTTTTTAAGTAGCAAAAAAACACAAAAATTCCTAGTTTCGATTTTTTTAAATTATTTCGTTAAATAGAGAAATAATAAAGAAGGATGATAACGAAAATCATATTGGGCATTATGCTAGTATATGTAAACAAATGTGAAGGGGGCGGACAACCGGTTTTGAACTTCGCTTTTCATAAGGACCCAGAATATATATACTTTATAGGGAGTATATGTATATTGGGTGTTTAGCGCCAATGTGAACAAAAAGTCGTTAAAAGGTCAACTTCCTATAGGTTTAGTATGGGGGAAAGTAATAAAAGCCATTAAAGGTCATCGTTGAATTTTTAAGTCGTTAAAAATTTTTTTAAGTCGTTAAAATGTCAATTAAAAGGTCATAAATTAAAAAAAAAGCAATAAAAAAGTCGTTAATTTTTAAAAAAGCAATAAAAATGTCATAAATTTTTTAAAAAAGCCATAAAAATGTCATAAAATTTTAAAAAAGCCAAAATTAGGGGGGAAATTCCTGAACACGTGTTAAAGTAGGTGAAATTTTTTAAAAAATTTCAGAACAAAGTCGTAAAAAAGTCGTTAAATTTTATAGGAAAGCAATAAAGCTGAGATTTAGAAAAATGTTGGGGGAGCAATGCACAAGTGTTGGGTGCATTGTTGAAGCCTTTCATTTGTTGTGATCGACAGACGGTCTTACTGTGTAGATGAACTTGAGAAAGATGTGATTTAGTTTTTGTGGATATGTATGCATGTAGATCAATAGGCAGAGAGACATACTGTGTACAAGTACACAGATGCACTTGATTTTGAAAAAAATGTTTGTGGACAATTTTTTCAAAGCGCTGATATTAAAACTAATAATTTATGGGGTGTGAGATGATAAGGGTATTGTATTGGAGTGTGTTTTGAACATGGACAGATACACAGATAGATCTTGTAGAAGAAAATTGAAAAAATATTTTTTTTATATTTTTGTGTGTGTTTATGGATTGTTTGGGAGAAAAAACACACATTTCTGATAAGCCCTTTTTTGTAAGCCCTTTTTTTAACGGACAGACAGACCTTGAGGAAGAAATTGGAAAAATATTTTTTTCTTTATTTTTAACTTAAGCAATTTTAAAAAGGCTGTATTTTCTTTTTTGTGGACAATTTTTTCAAAGCGCTGATATTAAAACTAATAATTTATGGGGTGTGAGATGATAAGGGTATTGTATTGGAGTGTGTTTTGAACATGGACAGATACACAGATAGATCTTGTAGAAGAAAATTGAGAAAATATTTTTTTTATATTTTTGTGTGTGTTTATGGATTGTTTGGGAGAAAAAACACACATTTCTGATAAGCCCTTTTTTGTAAGCCCTTTTTTTTGACGGACAGACAGACCTTGAGGAAGAAATTGGAAAAATATTTTTTTCTTTATTTTTAACTTAAGCAATTTTAAAAAGGCTGTATTTTCTTTTTTGTGGACAATTTTTTCAAAGCGATGATATTAAAACTAATAATTTATGGGGTGTGAGATGATTAGGGTATTGTATTGGAGTGTGTCTTGAACATGGATAGAATCATGGACATGGAAAATTCATGAGCAAGTGTAAAAGTAGGTCAAATTTTTAAAAAATTTCAAAGTAATGAAAAAGTCGTTAAATTTTATAGGATAGCAATAAAGCTGAGAGTTTGGTAGAAAGAGCAATGAACTATTCTTTTGCTGAAAGACAACAGACCTTGAGGAAGAAATTCTAAATGTGGGTCAAGTTTCTGTGAGAGGAAAAAATGTAGGTCATGTTAAATAATAGAAATACAAAGAATTTATGTCAATAATGCTATCAGAATGTTGTTTTTTGCTTGTTTGGATGATCGACTGACGATCAACCAGAAAATTATTGGATGGACAGACAGACATTTAGACAGACAGACAGACTGACAGACAGATAAATCTTGTAGAAGAAAATTGGAAAAATATTTATTTTTATTTTTTGTGTGTGTTTATGGATTGTTTGGGAGAAAAAAACACACATTTCTGATAAGCCCTTTTTTTTTGTGTGTTTTATGGTGAGATGTTGTTGTTTTGCTTGTTTGGGTGATCGACTGTATAGATATTTGAAGTGTATATAAGGTTTTTAATATATTCTTTTCAATTAGTTTCTAAAGTAAACTTGCTAAAGAAAGTTAGTGTTTTTAAAAATAAAAAATAAAATAAATAAAAATTTAAAAATAATAATGGCTAGTGTTATCATATGTGAAATATGCCAAAATATATACAAAAATAAAAACATTATAAAAAAACATTCAATAATTCATATGCCATGTGATATATGTAATCATATATCCATGACATATATGGAAAAAAAGAAACATGTTGAAATTCATAAAGATTTTCTTCGTCAACAACAACAACAACAACAACAACAGCAACAACAACAACAGCCGCAACAACAACAACAGCAGCAGCAGCATCAACAGCCGCAACAACAACAACAGCAGCAGCAGCATCAACAACCGCAACAACAACAACAACAACACCAGCAACAAGTAGAAGGAATTAATGAATATCCTTCAACATCGGCTGCATCTAGGAAGCGTATATCGATGTTACAATCAAATATACCATGTAAACAACAACAGCCTGAGTTATATGCAGAAACTTTTATAATGTGTGAGGATTGTAATGCTAAAATTCAACCTCAACAATGGTTTATTCATTGTTCTCAACCCGGACACAAGAAAAATATACAGGAAAGAATTGGAAACCGGATTCAACTAATAAAAAACTCATTTAAATCTCGTCTTTTGACATATCGTTTCCCAAAAGGAGATTTGAATTTGAATGTAAATGAATATTTAAAAGAAGGCCAAATGTATGTTCAGAAATTATTAAATAATTCATGTCATGTACACAGACAGACAATTTATAAAATTAATGATATTTCTGAGCAAATTATTTCGCTTGATTCCGGTAGAATACTTAACTTCACTTCAATGCAATTTCCAACTGATGTGAAAGATATTAAGTATTTTGAAAAAAATAATAAGGATATAAGTATAAATGTGTTCGGGTTCGACAGAAAATTGAAAACGGTTGTTGGTCCATACTACATAACAAAAAAAGAGAAGGAAGTACATATTAATTTGCTGCTTTTGGAAAGTGCATGCGGGAGTAAAATGCACTACATTCTAATAAAGAATATTTCTAGGTAATTAGTAATTAGTATAAAATGAACATAAAACTTTATAAAGAAAAAAAATCTATTCTATCAAATTAATTAATTTTTATTTATTTTAGACTACTTTCAAATCAACTATCAGCACATAAAGGTACTTTAATTTTTTGCAATAGTTGTCTCTACCATACAACTATACCAGAGAGAATGGTAATTCATAAGGAGAGAGAGTGTGGAGAATGTATTCCCAAGATGCCAGAGGGGGAAAAATCTATAATTAAATATCAGCATTATGAAAGGCAGATGGAAGTTCCATTCTTAGTGTATGCAGATTTCGAATGTGTTCTCGAGGAAGTAGATGTAAGTAGTGTAAATGAAAATAGTAGATTTATAAAAAAACATATACCATGTGCATATGGTTTTAATATTAAGTGTAATTTTAATGAAAATTTAGATAAGTTTAAAATGTTTAGTAGTAGTGATAGTAGCAGTGTGAATGTAGGACAACATTTTGTTGATAACTTAATAAATGAATGTAGGCAACTTTATAAGACTTATTATGAGAAAATTGTTCCCATGCATCCATTAACCCCCTTAGAAGAAGAACAATTTTTAAAATCTATCAACTGTCATATTTGCGGTTTAGCACTAGGCGATGAACTAGCTGTGAGAGATCACTGTCACTTATCGGGAAAATATAGAGGGGCTGCACATTCGTGTAATTTAAATTTTAAAATTCCAAATTTTATTCCTATATTTTTCCACAATTTTTCGAAATATGATTGTCACTTATTTATTAAAGAATTACTTAGTATTAAAGGCGAGACTAATGTTATTCCCATAAATAAAGAATTATACATTTCTTTGTCGCATACTGTTCGGGTATATACTGATGAAGAAATTGATGATTATATAAATGAGTTGTACATAAGAAAAGTGAAGCAAAATATTCCTCAGCATATAATTTCAAAACAACTTGCAAAGGTGCGAGACTATAAAACTGGAAAAAAAATTGAGCTTAGGTTTTTAGACTCTTTAAGATTTATGGCATCTGGCTTGGAATCATTAGCTAGTAACCTCAATGACCAAGATTTAAATGCTATTAGAAAATATTTTCCAGATGCTGAGAAATTTTCTCTTATGAAGCGAAAGGGTGTTTTTCCTTATGAATATTTAAATTCATTTGAAAAATTAAATGAAAAGCAACTTCCACCAATTGAAGCATTTTACAGTAGACTGAATGATAAAAAATGCTCAGAAGAAGACTATTTACTAGCACAGAATATATGGACAAAATTTGATTGTGAGACTATTAGAGATTACATGGAACTATACTTAAAAACTGACGTATTATTACTTACAGATGTATTTGAAAACTTCAGAAGACTCTGTAAGAAGATTTATAACCTAGATCCTCCACATTATTATACCATCCCAGGCCTTTCTTGGGATGCAATGTTAAAATATACAAGAATTGAGCTAGAGTTATTAACAGATCTAGAAATGTATAATTTTATTAAACGAGGAATTCGTGGTGGTCTTTCACAATGTAGTAAGAGGTATAGTAAGGCTAATCATAAATATCTTAACGATTATGATCCTACGAAACCTTCCGAATACATTTTATATTTAGACGCAAATAATCTTTATGGTTGGGCAATGTCAGAATCACTACCATATGGAGGCTTCAGTTGGACAAATGACTTCATTCACCCCAAAAATATTCCACATGACTCAGATGTTGGTTATATTTATGAAGTCGATTTATCATACCCGTCCAACTGTCATGATTATCATAATGACCTACCATTCTGTGTGGAAAATAAAATAATAGGTGGCACTAAATATGAAAAATTAATTGCTGACCTATCTGACAAAAATAAATATGTCATACATTATAAAACATTAGAGCAATGTTTAAATAATGGATTGGTTTTGGAAGAAGTTCACCGAATTTTAAAATTCAATCAAAAACCATGGTTAAAAACATACATAGATTTAAATACTTCATATAGAGCAGAAGCTAATAACCAATTTGAAAAAGACTTCTTTAAATTGCTCAATAATGCTGTGTATGGTAAAACCATGGAAAACGTCGATAAGAGAAAAGACGTTCGGTTGGTTAGTGAATGGGGTCGTACCAACCGTAACCGATTAGGTGTAGGTGAACTTATAGCAAAACCAAATTTTCATAGTATTTCACAGTTTACCGATAAATTATGGGCTGTACAAATGAATAAAACTTTGACATATTATAATAAACCAATTTATTTAGGCTTTTGTGTACTTGATCTTTCAAAATGGAAAATGTATGATTTCCATTATGAGTACATGAAACCTAAATTCGGAGATAATATAAATCTTAATTACATGGACACTGACTCTTTCATTTATTCAATTAAAACTGACGATTTCTATGACGATATAAGAGGAGATTTAAAAACACTCTTTGACACATCTGCATATTCAAAAAACAATCCATTTAACTTTCCGCAATTAAATAAAAAAGTCATTGGAATGATGAAAGATGAAACTGAGGGTAAATTCATCACTGAATATGTAGGCTTAGGACCCAAAGTTTATTCCTTCACAGTTGAAGATGATAGAGATGTTAAGAAAGCTAAGGTGGTTAAAAAGTGCGTGGTAGAAAATTATAGTATTAATGATTATAAAAATGTCTTATTTAATAAGGAAGCAGTAGGAGCATGTATGTATACATTCACATCTAAGCTACACACAATATTAACAAATTAAGTGAATAAGATAGCTTTAAATTTTATTGATAGTAAGCGGAAGATAAAAAATGATGAAATTAATACTTATGCATGGCACCATTATCAGTTAGATACTGATAATGGTGATTTAGAATTAAGTAGAATAATTAGTGATATTGAGTCCCTAAATAATTAGTATTAATAGAATAAGGTTGAATAAGAATAATTTTAATTAATAGAATATTTAATAAATTTATATTATCTTGTAATAATAAAATTATGTAAATATAATAATATACATATGTAAGAATAATAATAATAATAATAATAATAAATATGTAAATATATTCATACAAACCATACCATACATACATACTATGTGAAATAAAGAACCAAAAAAAAATTTATTAAAAAAAAAAAAAACAAACCAACAGTTTTATTCTTTATTTAATAGAAATTAAATGAAAAAAAAAGTAAGTATTAGAATGTATATTAGATTATATAATTTTTCGAACAATTCCAGTTAAAGGTGTGTACTCCATCATACGATCATGTAGGATTAAACAATAAGCATTTGTATTTTTTGGTACTGGACTACTTGTCTCGAACTCAATTTTTACATCAATAGGTCCATTTTTAACAATTTCATTTTGATAGCTAACATCAACTACTGCAATTGGAATATTTTTAAATTGCTCACAGGAAAGAAGGGGTTGTGCTTCTCTCATATAGTAATTTTGTTGAAACTTAGCGTACATGTCATATAGAATAGCATATCGATTCTCCTCAAATTTTAAATTTAAATCATCATATGGATAGGATTCTGAATTTAAATGTACTTTAACATTTTTTAAGTCCGAGTGTATATATTTATTATCATTTTCTAATACGAATAAAAGAAATCTTGGCCTTTCTCTATTCATTGATAGTTTAATATTCCAGTTATGATTTCTGCCTTCGGAAAATGTTGGATTAAAATAACAGTCCCAACTGCGAAATGCTATGGGTAATGAAACACCCTCCTTAATAATCTTCATTATTTGTATTTTTCGTGCATCTGATAGGTGAATATGTGGTATTCTCCATGTAATGTTTTTAATCGATAAACTCAATTTTTCATTAGCATCTGTTGAGTAATACGCCTTATCATCATTTGAACTTCGTAAAAGAATAAGTTCATGTTTGCTATTTAAAATTATTTTATTAAAATCCTCAGCAAAACCCAACAGTAGTTTTAGGGGAATATAAAAATTAAATTTTCGCATTGATAGGTCTTCAGAAATATTCCACCCTGCATTTCTCATCATATTACTTTCAAATTCATTTAGTGAGACATAATTCTTAATTGTACTAGATATTCCCAAGTATCGAGTACGATCAATTTCAACACCATTAATCTCATACCGTATTTCATCAAATAAGTATGCAACACAATTATTCCTCAATCTAGTATTTTGTGATGCTTCTTCACCTTTAGAGTTTTGTATGTTTCCTTCTATATATAAGTAGCTTTCAGACGGAAGAACATATAAGTCTTGATTTTGTAGTGTAATTCGAATTTCATCATTGTTTTTAAATGATTGAATATAGGGCACATAGCTATGATAATCTTTTTTTATTATATTTTCATCAGAATATGGTTTTTCAATAACATTGAGTATATCAGACATTTTTCTTTATTTTTAACTTAAGCAATTTTAAAAAGGTTGTATTTTCTTTCGTTAATGATGGTCTTGTAGCTTTAATATGATTAGTAGGAATGTCTCTATTAACGTTAATGTGCCTAGTTTTATTGTAAATTATCATTTTTTCCGTGGTCTTAGGTGTAATCTTAGTGTTATTTCTTCACCTCTGAAATTTACTGTACGATTTTCTTGATCAACAATCCAAATCTTGAGATATGTTATTTCTTTGACGTTTACTGGTAAATAAATTAGGTTATTAGCAATAACATCTAATTTATAGCCTGGTGGTACGTCTAATGCGAACTCGTGAAGTATATGCGCTGGAGAGTTATTCATATAAGCTCCAGTTATGATGTTACACTGAATTTGTATAGCATTAACTCTTAATATATTTACAGGTTGATTTGATACATGTTTTCTTCCAGCTTCTAATAATCGCCTACTAAAACCTAATAATTTACCAATAGATCGTTTTCGATCAAAGAAAATTGCATCGTGGGAGGAAGTAATTTCAATTTGTAAAGTATTATTATTAGCTTTAATCAGAATAGATTTATTGAAATTTTCTGCTTTATACTGTCCAACTATATAGTCCACAATATCTTGCAACTCATATGATCCGATAGGAATTTCAATTATTTTATCTCCTATATGAAATAAATTATTATCATAATCTACATTGGGAATAGAGTTATATGAATGAAAATCAACTAAAGAGCATTCATAGTCATCTTTAAGATCTATTGGTGGGAAATAATTTGCTGTTAAAACTGATGAATTGCCACTTAACGCTAATGTAATTGACATTATGAAGGCTAAACTTTAAATGAAATAAAATGCTGGGGTTTTTTTCTTTTATTAAATTTAGGTATTTATTAAAAAAAAAATCTTATAAATACTTATTCTTATAATATTTCATCTTTATTAATCCATGAATTATGTTGGTTTGGAAACCCTAGCCATTTAACATACGCTTTATCACCTTTCTCTTTTAAAATTTTTTCCACTAGATATGTATTGGGATAATGTGTGTGACGTATTTCTTCTTTGTCCCTTTTATAGGATTTCCTTGGTAATCTTCTAGTAAGAATGTGATTGGATAGGTGTTCTGTATAGATTTTATTTTAAATATTTCTGTAGTCCAATTTGGTGTATAACCTTTTTCAAAAATATGTTTGTATTTGCTTATGCGAACATAATCACCGACTTTAAATCGTGATGACTTAAACATTTTTAAACTGCTAAATGCAGTTTTCAGTAGATGTTGTTCATGTTCACGTTTTACATCAATAGGCGCCATTTTGATTTTACTATGAGTTTTTCTGTTATATTGATCAACTAGTTTTTTATAAATATCAATCCAGTGAAATGTTCCATTATAACTAAATTCTCTCCACATCATACCTTTTAGTGTTCGATTAAACCGTTCAACTATTGAAGCTTTCATTACACTATATGCAGAGTAATGATTAATTGAATATTTGCGCATTAGCAAACCAAATTCCTTATTAAAAAATTCTTTACCATCATCTGTTTGTAAATTTTTAGGTACTCGCCCCTTACTTAATATTTTCTGAAAAGCTTTGGATACTTCAGATGCGGTTTTTGCTTTAATTGCTGCAGCCCAAGCGAATTTTGAAAATGTATCAATAATTGTTATCATATATTTATAGCCGTTGTTTATAGTCGAATAGTTGCCCATCTCTACTAAGTCTGCATGCCAAAGATCATCAATTCCCTTTGTAATTACTTTGCGTCGTAAGAAATTTTTGCGCGCTCTAGAATGTAGTTCATTTATTATCGTTCTTTTTTCCATTATGTTGTTGTTGTTGTTGTTGTGATGAAAGCGTAATCATTACACTATATATGTCAGAAATTTTTTTATTTAAATCTTTAATTTCATTTCGAACAATTAAAACTTCTTTGTTTATACCCCTTTTTAAATGTTCTTGCATATGGGTAATTTGTGTATTCACATAATTTTTGTTAACAGCATCTGCCCCATTAATTGGAGGTGACAAATTTTAAATTCTTTTATTCTCTATGTCAATATTATTTCCGTTAAGTGTGATACCGAAATTTTTTGAGAGGTTGTTTCTTGTTATATCTCCTATATATTTTTGATTATAGTAATGACCAAATTTGTCAACAGTCATAATTTGTTTTTTTATTTAAAACTTATTCAATTATATTTGCTTCCCTTAGTTCTTCGACTATAGATATTATTTCATTAGAATGATTATTGTTACCAGCATGTTGTGACGCTATTAACAGCCTCAATCGGTCTACAATTTCATTAGGATTATCCCAGTATATATAGTTTGGTTTATTAAGATTAACCTCCATTAAACCCTTACCAACGTGAGTAGTTGTAGTAAACAATTTATTTATTATTTTTTTATATTTATAACCTCTGTTTCCATTAATTTGATTATTAGGATCATAGTTTCTTCGATGTGCGTTTGTATCAAGTAAAATATGTTTATATATTTCTAGCTCTGAAGAATCGAATTGTTTTGGATTTTTATGAAAAAGTAATGAGTATAACCCTGGGGTTAGTGCCCAAGATTTTTGACCTATTATTATTTTATCATCGGTTAGCTTTAAAATAGAATTTCCAAATTTCCAGTCTCCATTTTCCGTCTTATGAGGTCCAAATATAGTGTCAAGCTTTTTATTTCCATTTAGAGTTGATAAATCAAACTCCCAATCGGATGACTGAGAATAAAATTGTTCATTTTTCGATGTATCATTTACTTCATCTTCACTATTACTGTTATAGTCTTCTTCTTCTTCTTCTTTATCTTTTTTTATTCTATTAGGTGCTGAATCAATGTTTTTCTCTTTCATTAAGTGTTTCTTAGGGGTGCTGGTGAATATAGTTTTATTTTCCGTTTTTATTTTAGTATTGTGCTAACATTTATGTTTTTCGTCTATGGGTATTGTTAAATTTGACGAATCTGACAATTTGACTAGTTTCTTTAGAGGTTCTGTTAAAGGTTTAAATGTTCTTTCTAAATTATTAAATTTTTCCAATTCTCCAAGTCTTATGCTTTGAAATTTCTTCTTTAAAATTTTTTTGGATTTCACCAACTCTTTTAAAATATTTTCTTCCATCATTATAACTTTGAAAAATAGCTAAACAGCTTTTTGAAAACAGCTAAACAGCTTCTTAAACAGCTAAACAGCTTCTTAAAACAGCTAAACAGCTTTTGAAAACAGCTAAACAGCTTCTTAAAACATCTAAACAGCTTCTTAAAACAGCTAAACAGCTTTTGAAAACAGCTAAACAGCTTCTTAAAACAGCTTAACAGCTTTTGAAAACAGCTAAACAGCTTTTGAAAACAGCTAAACAGCTTCTTAAAACAGATAAACAGCTTCGTGGAATAATTTTAACAGTTTCCAAGTGGAAAAAAACGTATTTAATATTAATAGGTATACGTCTGATGTAGTTAATAGTATACATATGACTAAATCTGAATGAATAGATCAAAGCCTTTTCTATAACGTCCTTGCTTCATTTCATCATCTTTGCTTATTACAAGAAATCCATATTTATCCTTCCAACATTCTCCGCAAATGTAACGAAACATATTTAAACTCATGTCACTACCAACATGATCATTGTAGATATGCTTTAAATTTAATTCATCTTGCTTGAATAAAATAATCATATTTGCATTATCACGTACTAAATGTTTTGGAATGTGTGTATAAGTCTGACATAAATAAAAAGAATCAATATCCTTATGTCTACCCATACAGAAATATGATCTTATATTATTTTGCTTTTCACAAGCAACATCGTCAAATATCATAATAGAATTTACTTTAGCTTTTTCGGGTGGTATGACATGTTCATTATCTGAAAATGTATAAAGTCCCATACCCTTTACTGATGAAATTAATCTTGATAGATATTTATATTTTGGTTGATTTAATGATTTTGAGTATATATAAATATTCTTAAATTTTAAACCATTCGGACTTTCAATTAAACTTAGCATTATATTTGTTTTGCCACAGTTTGAGGGACCAACTATTAGTGCTCTAATAGAATTTGGTAAAAGGCAGCTATGTTTAAAACCATTTCTGTTTTCCGTTAAATCCAAGTTTCTCACTGAAATATTCGATTGTTGTTTTACCAAACGCATCTTTATAACTGTAAGCATACGTTTGCTTAATGTTACGTTTTATTTACTTTCGATTTTTTTTTTTTTTTTTTTAATTTCAGTAAAGCAATTTTTATATATAAATGATTGTGTATAAAAAAAAGAATTTAGTAGAAAACAATTCGTCCTTGGAAAAGGACTTGTTAATAGCTTAATTAATTCACTACCTCTTGAACTTCATTTGCCGGGTTATCAATTTTGTGGACCAGGAACTAAATTAGAAAAACGATTACAAAGGAGTGATAAAGGTATCAATCCTTTGGATGCAGCTTGCAAAATTCATGATATTGCTTATTCCCAGAACACTGATATTCATAAGCGACATCAAGCAGATAAAGAACTAGCAGAAAAAGCTTGGAGTAGAGTTAAAGCTAAAGATAGTACTTTTGGAGAAAAACTCAACGCATACCTTGTCACTAACGCAATGAAGTCAAAAGTTAAATTAGGCTTGGGAGTTAAAACTGGTAACCAAAAGAAAAAGTGTAGACGAAATATTTTTAAGAATGCCGTTAAATCAGCAACCGATATTTTAAAAAAGGAAAAACCAAATGACATCAAAACCGCTATTAAAACTGCACGAAAAGCTATACGACATTCATTTCTTGGAAAAAAATCTATAGTAAAAATTCCTAGAATTATCAACATACCTAAACTTGGTGGTTTTCTACCACTTGTTCCTATTCTAACAGCACTTGGAGCGTTGGGAGCAATAGCTTCTGGTGGGTCAGCAATCGCTAAAACTATTACTTTAGCTAAAAATGGTAGACAACAGCTCGAAGAAAGTAAGCGTCATAACAAAACATTAGAGTCAATAGTTATGGGTAAAGGTCTATATCTTAAACCTTATAAAAAAGGCTATGGAATATTTTATACCTCATCAAAAAACTATTGAAACAGCTACCTAATAGACCACTAACAGATGTGGACTTGAAAACATTTGGGAAGAAGTATATTCCTTATTTTAGAGGAGTTTATATGAGGGATAAACTTCCTAAAACTCCACACCGAATAGAGAATGGAATTATAAACTTGGACTCAAATAGAGGATATGGAACACATTGGGTAGCATTTTATAAAAATAATGATAATGTAGAATACTTTGATAGTTTTGGTAATCTCCAACCACCTATGGAAGTTTTAAGATACTTGGGTAAAAACATTAAATATAACTATTTAAGATATCAAAAATTTAATACATTTATTTGTGGTCATTTATGTTTAAAATTTTTAATAAATTTCAAAATAAAGAATTAATAAAAAAACTCAAATATTTGTTTGTTTTAATATATTTTTATTATTTTTTTTGTTTGTTTTTTTTTATTATCCATTCTTAATAATAGTCTATAGATTTTAACATCTGTTTTAATTTTATTTTGCATTTTTTTTCCAAACTCATAGCAAAGTCTGGTTAAATCAATTTCTATATCTCTTTCATTTATATCTTTAATTTCATAATATTGTACATTTGTTTTATTTAAAATAGAGCAATTTGGAATATAATGTTCATAATAAAAATATAAGATTTGCTTGCGAAGAATTGTATTCCAGCTTAAAAATGTCGTCAAGAATATTCCAATTTGAGTTAGAGATTTCCATGTCTCAGAATCAATTTTAATTTTATAGTTTCCCTGTTGTAGTACGAGATAGCAAATATTATTCCTATACTGAAATGTATATTGAACATCCTTCTTTTCATCCTTATTAATTAGATTCATACAATCTAGGAATTCATACTGATTAAGTGTTGCCTGAATGTATTCCTTATAGCTCATAAGGTTTATCCATTCATCCCGGTCCAATCCAATGAAGTTTCTATCCTTATAATGCAACCAGACAATAGGCTTAAAACCAAGGGATGTTGAAAAACCGCATGCAACTTTTAACTTTAAAGTTAGAAAATACTCCAGTTCAAACACCATATCGTGTATTTTCGGGTTTCTCTTGAGATGAAACATTCTCGATGAATTTTAAATGTATACTAATAATATTTTTACTTTGAAAATCTCTATTTAAAGAAAAAAATGCGCTTTTATATTTTTTTTTAAAACTATTTGTATGTATATGTATTAACTATAATTAAATAAGGTACATTTATTATTAAATTCTAATAAAAAAAAAAAGTTTAATCAAATTCATCATTTTGTTTTTCTTGCACATAAATTTAGACATTTAAGATGTTTTAATATTTTTTTATAGTTTTCGATAATTCTCATAACCTCCTTCTTTCTCTTAAAGAAAAAGTAACATCCACACAAACCCACGACATCTCCACTTGTACTTTCGTGAGAGCAAGGTATACTATATACATTAAAATCTGTATATTCTCTTTTGAATGCACATAATAATTCCAAATGTTCTTCAAAGATAACACTTCCGAATTCTTGTAGAAAAGCTTCAATAACCTCCATCTTTCCACATTAAGATTTCATTTACAACTTATAGATATATTAATTATTCTATATTATATATACTTTTAATACATATCTGTTTACTAATAAAATAAGAAAAAAAACACAAGAATTTATAATAATTTATTGTTTACTAATTTTTTTTTATTGAAAAATTATTTTATTTAAAAGTATTAAAATGAGTATAAGGGTAATATCCTTTCATAGGAGCAGCCATCTTAATTTCCAGCTTATAATTAATGGTATCCTTTTCGTCATCTAAAGGAATCTTTGAAATGATATATGAGCCAGTTGATAGGTACCCAACATCGTTTTCAGTCAAGGCATTAAACCTTTTAGGAAGATAAAGCATAGCTCCATCCAATTCCAAGACTATAACATCTCCATATTTTGTAGTTACCCGTTCAGCTCCTGTAATAGGATAGTCCTTTCCATCTACCATATTTTTTACACTTAAAATATGTTTCATATTTAATTTATTAAATGAAGCAATTAATTCCGCGTTAATATTCATCGTTTGATAATTTATAATGAAATGTAATAAATAACTCAATAAATTCACAATTTATAGAAAAAAATTTTTGGCTACACATAGTTTAAACATATGTTATTTGCTCTAATTCATTAAAGTTATCGATATTGTTTTTTAATTTTTTTTATTCACCACACCCATTGTAAACAAAATAAAATATTTATCCACCAGAAAAAAAAATGTTGACCTACATTTTCTAGCGATTAAAAAATGTTGACCTACATATTCTAGCGTTTAAAAAATGTTGACCTACATTTACTAGCGTTTAAAAAATGTTGACCTACATTTACTAGCGTTTAAAAAATGTTGACCTACATTAACTACCGCTTTTAACACATGGCAATCGCTCAATTAATTTTTCAACACCTAATTCAGAACAAAACTAAAGAAAGGTTTATCAGCAATGTGTGTTTTTCTCCCAAACAATCCATAAACACACACAAAAAATAAAAATAAATATTTTTCCAATTTTCTTCTACAAGATTTATCTGTCTGTCTGTCTGTCTGTCTGTCTAAATGTCTGTCTGTCCATCCAATAATTTTCTGGTTGATCGTCAGTCGATCATCCAAACAAGCAAAAAACAACATTCTGATAGCATTATTGACATAAATTCTTTGTATTTCTATTATTTAACATGACCTACATTTTTTCCTCTCACAGAAACTTGACCCACATTTAGAATTTCTTCCTCAAGGTCTGTTGTCTTTCAGCAAAAGAATAGTTCATTGCTCTTTCTACCAAACTCTCAGCTTTATTGCTATCCTATAAAATTTAACGACTTTTTCATTACTTTGAAATTTTTTAAAAATTTGACCTACTTTTACACTTGCTCATGAATTTTCCATGTCCATGATTCTATCCATGTTCAAGACACACTCCAATACAATACCCTAATCATCTCACACCCCATAAATTATTAGTTTTAATATCATCGCTTTGAAAAAATTGTCCACAAAAAAGAAAATACAGCCTTTTTAAAATTGCTTAAGTTAAAAATAAAGAAAAAAATATTTTTCCAATTTCTTCCTCAAGGTCTGTCTGTCCGTCAAAAAAAAGGGCTTACAAAAAAGGGCTTATCAGAAATGTGTGTTTTTTCTCCCAAACAATCCATAAACACACACAAAAATATAAAAAAAATATTTTTTCAATTTTCTTCTACAAGATCTATCTGTCCATGTTCAAAACACACTCCAATACAATACCCTTATCATCTCACACCCCATAAATTATTAATTTTAATATCATCGCTTTGAAAAAATTGTCCACAAAATTTTTTTTCAAAATCAAGTGCATCTGTGTACTTGTACACAGTATGTCTCTCTGCCTATTGATCTACATGCATACATATCCACAAAAACTAAATCACATCTTTCTCAAGTTCATCTACACAGTAAGACCGTCTGTCGATCACAACAAATGAAAGGCTTCAACAATGCACCCAACACTTGTGCATTGCTCCCCCAACATTTTTCTAAATCTCAGCTATATTGCTTTCCTATAAAATTTAACGACTTTTTTATTACTTTGTTTTGAAATTTTTTAAAAATTTCACCTACTTTAACACGTGTTCAGGAATTTCCCCCCTAATTTTGGCTTTTTTAAAATTTTATGACATTTTTATGGCTTTTTTAAAAAATTTATGACATTTTTATTGCTTTTTTAAAAATTAACGACTTTTTTATTGCTTTTTTTTAATTTATGACCTTTTAATTGACATTTTAACGACTTAAAAAAATTTTTAACGACTTAAAAATTCAACGATGACCTTTAATGGCTTTTATTACTTTCCCCCATACTAAACCTATAGGAAGTTGACCTTTTAACGACTTTTTGTTCACATTGGCGCTAAACACCCAATATACATATACTATAGGGTGTAGGAACAATATTGTAGAAATTACAAACGGAATGACAAAGTTATAAATACCCTTTCTACCTTCGGTGAAGGGTATAAAAAGAGGGTAAATTAAAAGGCGTAAACATGTATAAAATATATGTAGGTATATAAAATTTATAAATATATTTTAAAAATTTTAAAAAGTCAAAAACCGTTCAATTTCTTTTTAGATTAAAAAAAAATTTTAAAAACAAAAAAAAAATGTAATGAGTGGGACTCGAACCCTCAAGCTAACAGAAAGTTGTTGAAGCCAGACCGGCTAGACCATTCGGCCATCGAACCACATAAACGAATTTTGTTGATATGAGCCCTTGGTATTAATAATTAATATTAATCGTAAAATGAAGTATGTGTTTGTTGTTTTTGTATAATACAGGAGGTATATAATGTTAAGGAAAAGAAGTTCACCACAAATATTTTCAATGAAAAAAAAACCACAAACAAAAAATAAACACAACTATTTTACAGGGATATCATCACAAATTTTTAAACGTAAAGGCGCAAAAACGGTCGTTTTGGTTAATAAAAGTCGCAAACATATTTAAATGATTTTTATTTATCAAAAATGCAACATATACAAAACAAACAATTGCTTAAATTGTGTATGCTTTGAAATCACTTCTGTGCAAAAATATTATATGTATTTGAATTTATTTTTGTATAAATTGCCTAAAAAGCTGACTAATATGTTATCCATGTCAACAATAAAAATTAGACGATTGCTTTTAATATTATGACGACAGACTTGATCGCTGTTCGTTATACATATAACCCTTTTTGTAAAAAAATAGTCGTAAAATTAGAAGATGAGGGCATTTCTAATATTCCCTGAATATTCTATTTTTTTATATGCTGATAGCCCTGCATGTTTATGCGATTTTTAAGCAGTGCGACCATCTTGGCAAATTTGCAGCGCTTGGCATTTTTTTAAGGATTTTTATAAAATGTTTCTGGCTTTCTTTAAATTTATTTTAAAAATTGAAGAATAGTTTTATTGATGTTGTAGTAACGTCCAAGCTTATCTTGTCCAAGAGGGACGGCCAATGTTAAATAAAACACGTTGTTTAATCCTTAAACACTAGAGTTTATTTTACTTCATTACAATTTGGGATCAAGATGTAGAATATACTATACTATAATATACAATGGTTAGAGATGTGTAATTAACAATGGTTAGAGATGACATTCATGATCTGAATGTCACATCTGATTATTATCTATTTACATTAGGATGAGCCATATCTATTAATATAGATCTACTCACACTACATCCCCTTTTCTTAAATTATACAAATTCCAGATCATACATTTTTTCTTTTTTTTTTTCTCTCTCTTCAGTTAATAAGTAATTTTAAATTTAAATTATCTTATGCACTATAAATAAAATAAATGTCCTAATTTTTAACTTTAAACAATTTGGTTAATTCATTCTTTAAAAGTTAGGACATAATCTTCCATCCACGAAGGTGGATTAATTGGTCTACCTGCTCGTGATGAGGTACCAATTTCCGGATTTACAGAAGGTAATTCCTCTAGAGTAGGAGCCGCCTGATCAATGTTATTCCGATTAGAATGTTTTTCAATTTCATGATTTACCTTTTCCTGATTACTATTATCGCTGTCCTGAATTATATTCTCATATGGATTATAAAGTTCCTCAGACTCAAAACTACTCTTTTTTCCCGCCGGTACTAGGTGCCATCTATTTCGCCTATACTTTTCCCTATCCGCCTGAACCAAATACGATCGTGGTTCCTGTAATTTTTCTAAGATAGTACCATATTTACGTAAGTCAGTTATCCATACCACATCCCCTTTTCTTAGTTCCGGAAGATACCCTGCTTTATGTCTTCTATTATAGTTTTCGATTTGTTTCTGCTTTAGTTTAAGCTCTTTCTCTATAACATCTTTATTATTTTTGTTCTCTAACAAACTAGGCAGCATAGGAACAAGTGATTTAAATTTACGATTCATCATTAACTCCGCAGGGGAGAACCCGTTTGACAAAGGGGTGGAACGATAATTCAGGAGACCTTCGGAAATATTTTCGCATTTCTTTATAAGTTGTTTAGCTACTTTTACTGCTGCCTCAGCAGCGCCGTTCGATTGGCTAAAATAAGGACTACTTGTGACATGTTTAAAATGGTAATCAAGAGCAAATTGTTTAAATTTTGATTGGAACTGAGGACCGTTGTCACTTCTGCAAATAGAGCAAATGCCAAAACGTGAAAAATATTCCTTGACCTTTTCTTTTATATCTTCTTCTCTCATAGAATCTAGTGGATAGAATTCAAAATAACGTGAGTAATAATCACTTATTATTATATACCATTTATCACATTTGAAAAGGTCCAATCTTTTTTTTCCATAGGTCTAGTCGGAAGATTGTCATTTTCAAAAGGTTCTTTGTGGTTAGTACGCTCTTCAATGCAGCTCGTACAATTTTTTACCAAATGTTCCAACTGAGAACTAAGACCTAGCCACCATACTGCAGTCTGAGCTAACCTACGACATTTTGTTATGCCCTGATGGCCTGAATGAATGTAATCAAGTACTTCACTTTGTAATCCCGGAGGGATAATTATTCGGGTATCTTTTAATACCAAATTTTCTGAAAATGATATATCATAGCGATATTGGTAATATGGTACCATAATCTCAGGTAATTTATTACGAGTCGGCCAACCGTCTGCCGAATACTGAACGAGTAGTCTACACACTGGGTCCTCTTTTTGAGCTTTTATTATCTTTTCCATGTAATAATCTTTCACCGGAAAATATTTTACGACAAAACGTACAAAAGCTCCAGTTTCCATTTCGAGTTCTTCAGGTGTGTCCTCTTTATAAGGAATTGGACTACGGGATAACGCATCAGCTACTTTTAAATCTTTACCTGGCACATAGACTACAGAGTAGTCGTATCTCATAAGACGCATTCGAAATCGTTGTAATCTTGGGGTAAGGGTATCTAAATTTTTCGACTGCAAAATTTGCACTAGAGGCTTATGGTCAGTTTCAAAAACAACCCTTACACCCGTTATATATTCGGCTAACTTTTCCGCTGCCCAAGTTATGCCTAATGCCTCACGTTCAACCTGGGCGTAATGTTTCTCAGTATCGGTCATTGTCCTGGATATATATGAAACTACCTGTCTATTTTTCTGAGCATCCTCTTGGAACAAACATGCTCCGATGCCATAACAAGATGCGTCTGAACTAATTATTATCTGTTTCGATGGATCGTAGAAAGCTAGAGTTGGTGTTTTTGTTAAACAGTCTTTTATCTTTAAAAAAGCTTCCTCTTGAATTTTACCCCAACAAAACTCAAGTTTACCGGTCAAGACGTTGATAGGTTCTAATATTTTTGATCTATTCGGTATACATTTTGCTACAAAATTTACCATTCCCAGAAATCGTTGCACCTCCATTTTGTTTTCAGGTCTGGGATATTCGATAATTGCCTTAGTGCGGCCTGGATCAATCGAAATGCCACCTGATGAGAGAACGTAACCTAAATAGGTAATTGTGTTTGTACCAAAACAAGATTTCTCCTTATTAATAGTAATTCCTTCCTTGTCAAGCCTGTTTAAGACTTGCACTAGTGCCCTGTCATGTTCTTCACGATCTTTTCCAAAAACTAAAATGTCATCGACATGTGAAATACAGTTTTCAATGCCATTCAGAACTCTATTAAATTTTGAAACAAAATATTCTGGCGCGCAAGAAATACCAAAGGGTAACCTTTTAAAAATAAACCGTCCAAACGGACATATAAAACATGTCAATAATTGGCTTTCACGACTTAATTTTATTTGGTAAAATCCCTTATTTGCGTCTATTTTTGAAAAAAATTTTGCCTCTTTAATCTTTGCCAACGAATGTTCTATTTTTGGCATTGGAAAATATGGCCTAATTACGGCCTTATTTAACTGAGTGTAATCTACACATAACCTTATTTCTTGGTTTGGTTTTGGCACAACCACTATGGGACTAACCCATTCCGTGACATCATCCATGCGTTCGAGAATGTCTAAGCTAATTAATCTATCAATTTCGGCTTTCAATTTAGGCAGTAATGGGATTGGAACTCTTCTTGGTATGGACTGTACAAATGGACTAACATCTCTTTTTAACTTTATATTAATCTCGCCTTTGAATTCACCAATTTCACGAAAAAGTCTGGGGTATTTTTCAATTACTCCAGAGGAGCTATTTTCATTAATATTTTCTGAAATCAGAAAATTTTCCAATGCTAGGGGCTGTAGAATGTTCAACTGAACCAGAGCGTTCCGTCCTAAAATAGGAGTACTAAGATTTTCCACGATATAGACATTGTCCGTAAGTTTTTTGTCGTTATACATTAACGTAGCTTTAGAAACACCTAAAACTTTTAAAGAACTATCATCAGGACCCTTTAATGTGGTATTTGTTTTGAAAATTTCGAGTTTATGGTTTTCCGTAATTTGACTCTTTGGAATGCAAACACAGTCTGCTCCCGTATCAATAAGAAAATTCAGTTTGCATTTTAGTTCATCTACCATACACCGTACGTACCACGATTCCACACTAGATTTCCCGAATTTACTGACTGTTCCTATCATGAAATCAAAATTTTCCTGACTATTGGATTTTTCCACCTTCTCTACTTCTACTACGTTTACTTTTCTATTCCTATCAGGCTTTGTATGGCCTTCATTTTTCTTTCTGCAAACACTTGCAAAATGTCCTCGCTGTTTACAGAAATTACAATTTTCATTTTTAGCGGGACAGTCTTTCCTATCATGATGTTTATACCCACAATAATTACATTTACAATTTTTATTATTATTATACTTATAATTACCAGCCTTACAATACGATGATGAGCCTTGAGAACCTCGTGGTTGACCGTCACATTGTCGTTGTTGTAAGCCGCCATTTGAGTGAACACCCTTGTGCACGATGTAAACGTTTTTCTCGTCTTTTATAACCTTCGTTTGTTTTATTTGTATTTCAGCCTGGCGGGCTGTATCTACCGCAATCTTCAACGTCAGATCCGTCTTTAACTGCATTTGTTCACTTACTTTTGTATTCAGCATTCCCACTACGATTCTATCTCTTATTAGATCTTCCTTCAAATTTCCATAGTCACAATTTTCAGCCAAAGCATGTAAATCTGTTATAAAGCTGTCAACAGATTCCCCTTGTCTCTGCACACGTGAGTTGAACTTAAACCGTTCAAAGATTACATTTCTTTTCGGGTTGAAGTAGCTGTCGAATTTGTTTAGAGAATCTACGACAGTTGTGGGTTTAGCTGGAAACTGTAACGAAATTTCCTCACTTCGTTCGCCCATGATGTAAAACAATAAATCAATTTTTTCCTGCTCAGCCTTCGTTGATTGCCCAGAAACATTGAGGTACCGCTCAAACATTTTTCTCCATTTGACCCAATTGTTCGGATGTGAGAAATTGAAAGGCTCGGGAGGAGCGATGTTTGCCACAAAAAGATTTTCCATCTTTTGACTTGAGGTGGACATTGTCTTTCGTTGCTACAATATAGTGTATAAATTTTGGTTGGTACAATTAAGTGTAACCTAACCTCACTGTCGATTAAACGCAACGTGCTTATTGAATTATTGGCTCAACTTTACTTTGAGGATTTTTCTTTTAAACACAAAAATTTCTTTGGGTTATTATTCTATCCCACCGCTGCCACCATGTAGTAACGTCCAAGCTTATCTTGTCCAAGAGGGACGACCAATGTTAAATAAAACACGTTGTTTAATCCTTACGCTGGGTCTCCACGTAGCAATTTTTATTGCTAAGTACAAGCAATAACGTCGGCAGAACAATGACAGAACAATGGAGCAATGATTGCTGATTATATTGCTGGAGAACACTTGTTATTGCTTTGCCATAAATTTGCAATTTTCACCTCGAGTAGTTGTATAAAGTTTTGTGGCTGTATTTATAACAAATGTTTTATGTTGTGTTTTAAAGTGATTGTTAAATTTTCTTTTTTAAATTAATTAATAAAATAATTAATTGTAATTGTCGTAGCTGTGTTTTGTATTGCTTTTTTGTTTATTTGCATATGAAAACAACCTAAAACTTGTATTGTTCTATTGAAAAAATAAAAATATACAAAAAAAAAAAAACAAATTCTTCGTTTGCTTTTGTTGATATTGACGTTTATTTAAAAATGTAATATATAAAAACTTTTTCTGTATTTTGTTGAAGTATTTTTTCACTTGCTTTTTTAATAAATAAACACACTAATAAATAACCAAACGTACAGAGAAATGAAAT
Source organism: Pollenia angustigena (assembly GCA_930367215.1). Taxonomy (NCBI): domain Eukaryota; kingdom Metazoa; phylum Arthropoda; class Insecta; order Diptera; family Polleniidae; genus Pollenia; species Pollenia angustigena. The sequence goes on along the minus strand of OV884058.1, from coordinate 78,426,623 downwards.
GTCAGATAAATTACAACTGATTTGACAGCAGATTGCTAAGCAATAATTGCTCAAGCAATAAGAAGAGCAATCATTGCGCAATGGATTGCCACTCATGGCAATATGCGGTCTATACGTCGCAAATTTTATGGATCAATCAAATTTGACGTTTGCCGCAATAAATATTGCTACGTGGAGACCCGGGGTTAAACACTAGAGTTTATTTTACTTCATTACAATTTGGGATCAAGATGTAGAATATACTATACTATAATATACAATGGTTAGAGATGTGTAATTAACAATGGTTAGAGATGACATTCATGATCTGAATGTCACATCTGATTATTATCTATTTACATTAGGGTGAGCCATATCTATTAATATAGATCTACTCACACTACAGATGTAACTTAAGTTTTTTTATATATTGCAATAAATTTTGACTAAAAATAGTTGTACTCAAAATGAAGTTTCGACTGAAAATGGATAAACCTTATTTTAAGACATATTCTTACCAGTCTAGTTAAAAAATTGAATATTAAGGGAATATTAGAAATGACCTTATCATGTTGATTGTAAAAATTATTTGATATATGATATAAAAGTTCAAATAAATTTCATTTTATTTTTTACAAGACGATGTTTGTGCGATTTTTAATGAAGACTTTTAAGTAGTGTGACCATTTTGCCATGTTTGAAGGTAAATTCAGCACCAAAAACTTAGATTTAGCTGCAAAATTTTTATTTGGCATTTTATTTAGCTTTTTAAGAAATGTTTTAAGCTTCTTTTGATTAATTTTAAAAGTTGGAAGGAATAGTCTAAGCGATTAAATCTAATATTTTCTTTTAAACTAGCTTTTACGCAATCAATGATGACTTTTTTTAATATATAAAAAAGTAATCTGATCTAAATATCTTTTTATAAATTCTTTTAAATCGAAATGGAAATAAAATCCAGGGCTGTGGAGTCGTCAAGAAATAGTTATAACTCCGACTCCTTTTGCTGTAATTTTTTAAGTACGACGCCAACTCCGACTCCGACTCCAACTCCGACTCCGACTCCAACTCCGACTCCTACTCTAACCTATCATTATTTATGAGACTACTTCTTATTTGACTTTAAACTCTTTTAATTTGTTTTTTAATTCAGTACCTTTTAAATGGTTTAATATAGCAAGAAAATTATTCTGTAAAACTTTCAAATCGATATTTTAATTCTAACGTGCCGCATTGAGCTTTAACATATGAGGAGGAAAGCTCTAAAAACATATAGCGCCCGATTAAATAGACCAACTGAGCTCTACTTTTTTGATTCTACAGTGTTATGTCATTCTTGACTAATAACTCAACAGTTGAACATTTTAAGCCAACTGTAATATAGAAAAATAATGGATTTAATTTTGGAACCACCGAGTTTTGTTACGAACTTTCGAAAGATATGAGTTTTGATTCAAACCGTATGGGATCATTAAACTTTAGTATATTTTAAAAGTTATATTTATTTATTAAATATATGCAAACAGTGCTAAAAAATGTAACAATAGTTGTGTAGGGAAGAGATAAACTACACCAATTCACATCTGTTGGAATTTATAGATGTGTGAATTTCCATAAGTTCTATCTAATGCAGCTTTCGAGATAGAAAAGTTAAAAACAATGCCAAGTCCAATTTGCACCAAGTGTACTAAGTATTGTTTACCACAGAATTTGTAGAGACAAAGAACATCATTAGTTCATTTTTGTAAATTGTGAAGTGAGGTCTTTTGTTTTTAATATACATAAATTCAAACACTGCCGTTTTGGTTTTGTTTTATTTATTAAGTCAAATATTTAGACCAACTTTTTTAATCATTCTCAGGAAAATTAAATATATTTTTATTAAAACATGCAGATGCGCCTTCAGTTGTTACTTCTACAATTTTTATAACACATTTTGAAGAGAAACGTACCGTAAAAAGTTCTATTATTTCTGGGAAATAGCACACCTTTTGTTGTTGGACTTGGTGCTGTTTGTCTCAAGGTAACGAACCTTTTATGATATAATTTTTTAGGGTTATCATTGACATAAAAAAAAATTTAAGGATCTTTAAAATACTCGGACAAAGGCAAATTTTTAATACAGAAATAGCATAATTTGCGATTTTCAACGTGTTTCAAAATGTGGCTTGCAGAGTTAAAAAAATATGAATTTTTAAACAACTAAATTGAAATCGTTTTCTTCAGTACACCATTGCTTTTTCCGTTCCAAGTTCAATATTATTATTGTCAAAGACCGAAATTTGAAATTGCAAGTCTTTATTATCTCTCCAATTTTTCCTAAATTGAGTAGATAAAAGAATTCTCAAATCATTTTTCGGGTTTACCCCCAGATTGATGGGAATTATATTTAGAACAATGTCATGTATTTTTCCGAGCTCCTTTTCCTTTTTTTCTATTATAATTCACCTTGAGGTTAGAACTTAAAATTTAGTTTACTTATTGCTTTCACCACAGGAGCTACAGCAGATTTCAAGTCATATATCGGAACATGGCTACAAAAATATTTGTTAATATACGATAAATAAAAAACAACAAATTTTTAACTTCCTTAATTCGGCTCTATTTCATTAGGGATATCTTGGCGAAATTCAAACAGTGAACCAGCGAGTTTTGTTACAGAAATTTTAGGTCACATAAAAACATAGAAAAGGACATGCTTCGATACAATCTATATATTTCTCATAAATTGCTAAAAGAACTGTCAAAATAAGATGTTATCTCAATTTTTCTAACTCCCCTACTCATATGAAAAGTATACTGGTCATTATCTTCTGACTTCACAAATTCAAAAAGTAGACCCTCTTATTGCCAATTCCACCAATTTATTTAAATATCAATTTATGTTTAAAAATCGTTTTTTTTATGTGGAATAAAAATAAAATTATATGAAAAATTATATTTAAATATGAATTGATATTTTAAAAGAATTACTGAAATTGGTCATTAAAATTTTTTTATTTTGGAAAATATTAGAAAAAATTTTAATGCCAAAAAGTCGGAGTCATTAGTGTTTGTGGGTACTTCGACTCCGACTCCGACTCCGGTACAAAAACCTCAACTCCGACTCTTCAACTCCGACTCCACAACCCTGATAAAATCGTTGGTATTTTGTTTTTATTAGAGGGCCTTCCAATTTTAAACTTAACCAACTGTGTATATCTGATGCTATATGAAATCTACCTAAATACTTGTTAAGATATTACCATTTATTTTAAATTTGTTTAAAACAAGTCACTAAAATTTATAAAGACTTAAAAAAAAAATAATGAACTTTAAGAATTATTTCTAGCATTTTAAAAATCATTTTAGCATTTTTTGGCCTTGTCAAATGCCAGAGTAAGATGTGAACAAATTTTAAGATCTGTTTCCATGTCATTGTTTTCGTTAATAAAATTATACAAACGTACATGTTTCTTGCTTTTTGAATATATTTAACATTTACGTACGCAAATACATACATATTGTTGAATGTTTTGTTTTGTTTTCAAATAACAAATGCGATTTTTTTTTTTTAGAAATAATAAGATTTTTTTAAATAGTATGGCAACACTTGTGTAAGAATATAAATGTAAGAAGAGATGCTGTACACATAGCAACAATCCGTTTCTAATGGTGTTTTCTTTTCTAAAAATTAATGATGCATTATAGTTGTATATTTATTAGGTTACACGACGCCTAAGAAAGTGATACATTTTTCTAAATTACAATGGAACAAAATAATAGCTACGTTTTACACTCATCACTAATGTGTATTTAGCGTGCTAAATATTGAATGCAAAGTTTGTACTAAAAGCGATATTCACCACGCTTGTAGCAATTTTAAACATTACATTTTCTTACAATTCCAATAAGCGTTAACAGCACTGATTTTCAATAATTAAAGTCAGCTGTTTTTAAAAATTTTGCGACAAAAAAAATATAATTATTTAATTAAAGTAAAACAAACGAAGAACAAAAAGTTTTTATATCCATCACAATATAACTAACCTAGGGTTTACACTTGCAAGTGCAAGTGCGAAAAACTCAATACACTCACACATTTTTACTAACACCATCTCATTTTTCGAACTTGCAGCCCAACTTGCAAGAGAATTTGTTTGTAAGTAAATTTTGGACACTTGCAGCAAGTAAAATGACAAATGAAGAAACAGTGTTACCATGGATGACTTTTGTATAAATTTTCTACTACTTAGTAATATAAAAGTTATGTTTATAGGGGATTTTCTGTGTATTTATAAAAAATAATACATAAAAAAGAGAACAACTATACAACAACCCATCTCAATGGTAATTTTATCATAAATTTCAAGCATTTTGAAAAAAAAAAATTGTTAATCAAAATATTTTCTCAGTAATATTATGAAATCGGCACGACGGCAATACTGGAGTCAGATATTTTTTAAAATAAACATAATTTTTTCATCAAGATCGACCAAAAATTAAATAAAGAAGGAATTATTAAATTTATTTTGTAAGAACTTGTTAATATTTTTAACATGGTAATGCTGTTAAACCGAAAAACAAAGTTTTTTTATAGGATGTTTTCGCTTCGAGAACATTTGAAAAATGAACTTACAACTGACTGTGTAAACACTCATGCTACTTGCAAGACTTTCGGCTTTTTCTTCGACTTTTTCGTTGATAATACGTATATACTACTTGCAAGTAATTACTTGCATGTGTAAAGGCAGGGTAAAAATCACAATATAACGCAAATTGTCCGCAAACACAAGAAAAAAAATACTTGCTTGCATAAAAAAGTACTTTACGCAGATGCAAAAAGGGTATTATCTCACACTCAGTTAAAACTGCGGGTAAGAAATGGAACAAATTTGCCATTTATAGTTGCAACATGTTTAGAAAGGAAAACGACAAATTCTTATATTTTTGCATATATTTTTAGAATGGAACAAAAACTCGCACGAATGGTAGCATATATGGAACATTATTGTCAGAAAAGAAAACACCATAAAACTAAAAACAACAACCACACTCATGAAAACAATGGCTACCTATACACATAAATAACTTTTGCATATACATATGTAGCGTGTGCGCCCACACGCTAGGGATCTGGCATCTCTGGCCTTGACATCGCATTTTGTATTTTGAATTAAACGAACTATTTGACGTCGTCAATAGTTTTTGCTCTTGACTTAGTAGTCTTGATTTATCTCTCATTTGAAGTAGAAATAAAGAAGGCTTCTTTTGGTTTTTAATAATAAAATAATAATTGCGTTTTATTTAATACACCAAAGTGGTGACCATGGACATCAACGATGATAAATATAAACAACGACGATCAAGCAGCACAAGTATACAGAGTGGCCGTAAAACCACCACCATTTTGGAAACCCGACCCAAAGCTGTGGTTTTTACAAGTTGAGGCACAGTTTGTACGAGCGGGGATTACTTCAGACGACACAAAGTACTACACCCTGGTGGCTGAAATTGATTCGTCTATATTAAAAGGCGCATCCGACATAATATTAACACCTCCTGCTACGGAAAAATACGAGACTCTTAAAACCAGACTCATCGTCGAGTTTAGTGAATCGGACGACAGCCGTTTTAAGCGATTATTTGATAATTTATCTTTGGAAGGGAAAAAGCCTTCCGGGCTGCTACGCGAAATCAAGGAATTGTCTGGAAATAGGCTAGACACAGAAGTTTTGAAATCATTATGGATGCGTCAACTACCGACACAGGTACAACAGATTTTGGCAACAGTAGAGGGGGATGACCTCAACCAAAGGTCGAGGTGGTAAATGAAGGTAGAGGTACACAGAGCCATCATGGAGTTGTCGAAAAGATTTGTTCGTTTAGAGCGGGACCGTAAGGCCTCCCAAACGACAGGGGACTCTGTCCAACACCGTCGACCACTTCGACAAAGTTCACCACGTGCACGTACATCCCGTTCGTCATCTTATGAAATTTGTTAGTATCATCGCACGTTTAAGGAAAGTGCCACTAAATGCCGCCCACCTTGCAACTTTCGTCCCTGCTTGTCGGAAAACTAGTTAGCCCTCCATTTTCTGCGGCGAACCAGGAGGGACTCAACAACAACACACGCCTAAATTTGCAATTTTTAATTGACACAGGTGCCGAATTGTCCGTAATTCCTAAACCATCGAATATTCAACAACCACCGTCGGTAATAAAATTACTGGCAGCTAACAATACTGAAATCAACACTTACGGCAGGAAACTTCTTTCCGTAGATATCGGCCTACGACGTCAATTGAAATGGGTTTTTAAAGTCACGGATGTTTCTCACGCCATAATTGGGGCGGATTTCTTGCAAAATTTTAACATATTGGTCGATATGAGAGGCAAGGTACTAATAGATGGAACAACACAGCTACGCCGGGTGTGCCAATTAACAAAGTGTCCGTCTTCGGTCGTTACCGTACGTAAATTAAACAATGCTTTTCATAATCTTCTCGCTCAATTCGTGGATCTTACGGATGACTCCCGCACTCTTGCTAAAAAAAACATCTAAAGTATGGCACTTTATCGAGACAAAAAGTCCCCCGGTATCACAAAAGGTTCGCAGATTGTCAACCGAAAAATTTGAAGCAGCGAAAAAAGAATTCGATTATTTACTAGACCGGGGTATTTGTGTGCGTTCTAAAAGTCAATGGGCCAGCCCCCTACACTTGGTAAGAAAACAGAACGGTTCGTGGCGCCCGTGTGGAGATTTTCGACTTCTGAATGCGAGAACAGTCCACGACAGTTATCCGGTCCGTCACATTCATGATTTTGCTAGCGAGTTGGATGGTAAGACTGTTTTCTCTGTAATAGATTGTAAGAAAGCTTATCACCATATTGCGGTTAACCCGGAGGATGTCGAGAAAACAGCTGTAGTAACTCCGTTTGGTTTATTCGAATTTAAATATATGACATTCGGCTTGCGAAATGCCGCGCAAACATTCCAGCGGTTTATGGACGATGCAGTTAAGGGACTTGATTTTGTTTTTCCATACTTGGATGTGGCTTGCAGAGTTAAAAAAATATGAATTTTTAAACAACTAAATTGAAATCGTTTTCTTCAGTACACCATTGCTTTTTCCGTTCCAAGTTCAATATTATTATTGTCAAAGACCGAAATTTAAAATTGCAAGTCTTTATTATCTCTCCAATTTTTCCTAAATTGAGTAGATAAAAGAATTCTCAAATCATTTTTCGGGTTTACCCCCAGATTGATGGGAATTATATTTAGAACAATGTCATGTATTTTTCCGAGCTCCTTTTCCTTTTTTTCTATTATAATTCACCTTGAGGTTAGAACTTAAAATTTAGTTTACTTAATGCTTTCACCACAGGAGCTACAGCAGATTTCAAGTCATATATCCTTAATTCGGCTCTATTTCATTAGGGATATCTTGGCGAAATTCAAACAGTGAACCAGCGAGTTTTGTTACAGAAATTTTAGGTCGCATAAAAACATAGAAAAGGACATGCTTCGATACAATCTATATATTTCTCATAAATTGCTAAAAGAACTGTCAAAATAAGATGTTATCTCAATTTTTCTAACTCCCCTACTCATATGAAAAGTATACTGGTCATTATCTTCTGACTTCACAAATTCAAAAAGTAGACCCTCTTATTGCCAATTCCACCAATTTATTTAAATATCAATTTATGTTTAAAAATCGTTTTTTTATGTGGAATAAAAATAAAATTATATGAAAAATTATATTTAAATATGAATTGATATTTTAAAAGAATTACTGAAATTGGTCATTAAAATTTTTTTATTTTGGAAAATATTAGAAAAAATTTTAATGCCAAAAAGTCGGAGTCGGAGTCATTAGTGTTTGTGGGTACTTCGACTCCGACTCCGACTACGGTACAAAAACCTCAACTCCGACTCTTCAACTCCGACTCCGACTCCACAACCCTGATAAAATCGTTGGTATTTTGTTTTTATTAGAGGGCCTTCCAATTTTAAACTTAACCAACTGTGTATATCTGATGCTATATGAAATCTACCTAAATACTTTTACCATTTATTTTAAATTTGTTTAAAACAAGTCACTAAAATTTATAAAGACTTAAAAAAAAAATAATGAACTTTAAGAATTATTTCTAGCATTTTAAAAATCATTTAAGCATTTTTTGGCCTTGTCAAATGCCAGAGTAAGATGTGAACAAATTTTAAGATCTGTTTCCATGTCATTGTTTTCGTTAATAAAATTATACAAACGTACATGTTTCTTGCTTTTTGAATATATTTAACATTTACGTACGCAAATACATACATATTGTTGAATGTTTTGTTTTGTTTTCAAATAACAAATGCGATTTTTTTTTTTTTAGAAATAATAAGATTTTTTTAAATAGTATGGCAACACTTGTGTAAGAATATAAATGTAAGAAGAGATGCTGTACACATAGCAACAATCCGTTTCTAAAGGTAGAAGTACATAACACGCGTTAGTTCGTCGACAAGTATCGTGCGTTTATAAACTTTAGCGCGTCAAAAACTGCAAGTTACACAACACGCGTTACAAAAGCCGTTCCTGTCAGCTGTTTTTTATTTTTTTACTTATTTGTGCATTAAAAACGGGTTCGAAAGTATATCAAGATTTTGTTATTTTATTAAATTTATTCTTTTTATATAAATATTGTATGTTTTTTAAGCTCTTCTCTAAGTTTTTCTTTCATGATTCACAAATTTGTTAAATTACTATTTTTATTGTCAGCTGATTACTTGTCAAAAACACACAACGCGTTAAAAAGTTCAAAGTTAACCAACTTTCTGGCGCAAACGCGTCAAAATATTTTGCATGTAGCTTGCTCTATGAAAACACACTAGCTTAACTTTTTTTGACAGAAGACGACAGAGCGCGCGCGCACTAACGCGTGTTGTGTACTTCTACCTTAATGGTGTTTTCTTTTCTAAAAATTAATGATGCATTATAGTTGTATATTTATTAGGTTACACGACGCCTAAGAAAGTGATACATTTTTCTAAATTACAATGGAACAAAATAATAGCTACGTTTTACACTCATCACTAATGTGTATTTAGCGTGCTAAATATTGAATGCAAAGTTTGTACTAAAAGCGATATTCACCACGCTTGTAGCAATTTTAAACATTACATTTTCTTACAATTCCAATAAGCGTTAACAGCACTGATTTTCAATAATTAAAGTCAGCTGTTTTTAAAAATTTTGCGACAAAAAAAATATAATTATTTAATTAAAGTAAAACAAACGAAGAACAAAAAGTTTTTATATCCATCACAATATAACTAACCTAGGGTTTACACTTGCAAGTGCAAGTGCGAAAAACTCAATACACTCACACATTTTTACTAACACCATCTCATTTTTCGAACTTGCAGCCCAACTTGCAAGAGAATTTGTTTGTAAGTAAATTTTGGACACTTGCAGCAAGTAAAATGACAAATGAAGAAACAGTGTTACCATGGATGACTTTTGTATAAATTTTCTACTACTTAGTAATATAAAAGTTATGTTTATAGGGGATTTTCTGTGTATTTATAAAAAATAATACATAAAAAAGAGAACAACTATACAACAACCCATCTCAATGGTAATTTTATCATAAATTTCAAGCATTTTGAAAAAAAAAATTGTTAATCAAAATATTTTCTCAGTAATATTATGAAATCGGCACGACGGCAATACTGGAGTCAGATATTTTTTAAAATAAACATAATTTTTTCATCAAGATCGACCAAAAATTAAATAAAGAAGGAATTATTAAATTTATTTTGTAAGAACTTGTTAATATTTTTAACATGGTAATGCTGTTAAACCGAAAAACAAAGTTTTTTTATAGGATGTTTTCGCTTCGAGAACATTTGAAAAATGAACTTACAACTGACTGTGTAAACACTCATGCTACTTGCAAGACTTTCGGCTTTTTCTTCGACTTTTTCGTTGATAATACGTATATACTACTTGCAAGTAATTACTTGCATGTGTAAAGGCAGGGTAAAAATCACAATATAACGCAAATTGTCCGCAAACACAAGAAAAAAAATACTTGCTTGCATAAAAAAGTACTTTACGCAGATGCAAAAAGGGTATTATCTCACACTCAGTTAAAACTGCGGGTAAGAAATGGAACAAATTTGCCATTTATAGTTGCAACATGTTTAGAAAGGAAAACGACAAATTCTTATATTTTTGCATATATTTTTAGAATGGAACAAAAACTCGCACGAATGGTAGCATATATGGAACATTATTGTCAGAAAAGAAAACACCATAAAACTAAAAACAACAACCACACTCATGAAAACAATGGCTACCTATACACATAAATAACTTTTGCATATACATATGTAGCGTGTGCGCCCACACGCCAGGGATCTGGCATCTCTGGCCTTGACATCGCATTTTGTATTTTGAATTAAACGAACTATTTGACGTCGTCAATAGTTTTTGCTCTTGACTTAGTAGTCTTGATTTATCTCTCATTTGAAGTAGAAATAAAGAAGGCTTCTTTTGGTTTTTAATAATAAAATAATAATTGCGTTTTATTTAATACACCAAAGTGGTGACCATGGACATCAACGATGATAAATATAAACAACGACGATCAAGCAGCACAAGTATACAGAGTGGCCGTAAAACCACCACCATTTTGGAAACCCGACCCAAAGCTGTGGTTTTTACAAGTTGAGGCACAGTTTGTACGAGCGGGGATTACTTCAGACGACACAAAGTACTACACCCTGGTGGCTGAAATTGATTCGTCTATATTAAAAGGCGCATCCGACATAATATTAACACCTCCTGCTACGGAAAAATACGAGACTCTTAAAACCAGACTCATCGTCGAGTTTAGTGAATCGGACGACAGCCGTTTTAAGCGATTATTTGATAATTTATCTTTGGAAGGGAAAAAGCCTTCCGGGCTGCTACGCGAAATCAAGGAATTGTCTGGAAATAGGCTAGACACAGAAGTTTTGAAATCATTATGGATGCGTCAACTACCGACACAGGTACAACAGATTTTGGCAACAGTAGAGGGGGATGACCTCAACCAAAGGTCGAGGTGGTAAATGAAGGTAGAGGTACACAGAGCCATCATGGAGTTGTCGAAAAGATTTGTTCGTTTAGAGCGGGACCGTAAGGCCTCCCAAACGACAGGGGACTCTGTCCAACACCGTCGACCACTTCGACAAAGTTCACCACGTGCACGTACATCCCGTTCGTCATCTTATGAAATTTGTTAGTATCATCGCACGTTTAAGGAAAGTGCCACTAAATGCCGCCCACCTTGCAACTTTCGTCCCTGCTTGTCGGAAAACTAGTTAGCCCTCCATTTTCTGCGGCGAACCAGGAGGGACTCAACAACAACACACGCCTAAATTTGCAATTCTTAATTGACACAGGTGCCGAATTGTCCGTAATTCCTAAACCATCGAATATTCAACAACCACCGTCGGTAATAAAATTACTGGCAGCTAACAATACTGAAATCAACACTTACGGCAGGAAACTTCTTTCCGTAGATATCGGCCTACGACGTCAATTGAAATGGGTTTTTAAAGTCACGGATGTTTCTCACGCCATAATTGGGGCGGATTTCTTGCAAAATTTTAACATATTGGTCGATATGAGAGGCAAGGTACTAATAGATGGAACAACACAGCTACGCCGGGTGTGCCAATTAACAAAGTGTCCGTCTTCGGTCGTTACCGTACGTAAATTAAACAATGCTTTTCATAATCTTCTCGCTCAATTCGTGGATCTTACGGATGACTCCCGCACTCTTGCTAAAAAAAACATCTAAAGTATGGCACTTTATCGAGACAAAAAGTCCCCCGGTATCACAAAAGGTTCGCAGATTGTCAACCGAAAAATTTGAAGCAGCGAAAAAAGAATTCGATTATTTACTAGACCGGGGTATTTGTGTGCGTTCTAAAAGTCAATGGGCCAGCCCCCTACACTTGGTAAGAAAACAGAACGGTTCGTGGCGCCCGTGTGGAGATTTTCGACTTCTGAATGCGAGAACAGTCCACGACAGTTATCCGGTCCGTCACATTCATGATTTTGCTAGCGAGTTGGATGGTAAGACTGTTTTCTCTGTAATAGATTGTAAGAAAGCTTATCACCATATTGCGGTTAACCCGGAGGATGTCGAGAAAACAGCTGTAGTAACTCCGTTTGGTTTATTCGAATTTAAATATATGACATTCGGCTTGCGAAATGCCGCGCAAACATTCCAGCGGTTTATGGACGATGCAGTTAAGGGACTTGATTTTGTTTTTCCATACTTGGATGTGGCTTGCAGAGTTAAAAAAATATGAATTTTTAAACAACTAAATTGAAATCGTTTTCTTCAGTACACCATTGCTTTTTCCGTTCCAAGTTCAATATTATTATTGTCAAAGACCGAAATTTAAAATTGCAAGTCTTTATTATCTCTCCAATTTTTCCTAAATTGAGTAGATAAAAGAATTCTCAAATCATTTTTCGGGTTTACCCCCAGATTGATGGGAATTATATTTAGAACAATGTCATGTATTTTTCCGAGCTCCTTTTCCTTTTTTTCTATTATAATTCACCTTGAGGTTAGAACTTAAAATTTAGTTTACTTAATGCTTTCACCACAGGAGCTACAGCAGATTTCAAGTCATATATCCTTAATTCGGCTCTATTTCATTAGGGATATCTTGGCGAAATTCAAACAGTGAACCAGCGAGTTTTGTTACAGAAATTTTAGGTCGCATAAAAACATAGAAAAGGACATGCTTCGATACAATCTATCAGGGGTGTCATAGAAACCGATCTTATCGGTATTGGATTTGAAACCGACAAAAATAATACGTTGGTGTCATGAAATCCAATGTTGTCGGTTTTTTGTTCGAACTAAAATTTGTGTCGGTTTTAGGTGTCACAGAAACCAATGTTATCGGTTTTTTATTGAAAATAAACCAAGCAGCTTACAGCTCTTGTTTTTTTATTGGAAATAAATAAAGTTGTTAACAGCATAATTTTTTATTTTATTTTTTTCAAAAGTTAGGTTTTTTCCGAAAATAGAAGTAAATAAAATTGATAATTTGGTAAAATAGTACTTTTTTGCATGTTTCCGGTATTCTCCGGCAGCGGGCTGCTGCAAATTCGCAAGTCTTCTCACTTTTTCTGCAAACAGCAAATATGCAACAACAGCAGAGGACATTTTACTTATTTATAAAGTTAAACAACAAATTTGTTTATATTTTTAATAATTCGCTTTATACCTACATACATATTTTTACAAAACAATAAAATTACACAAATGTAAACAACAAATGCAATGCAAGTATGTACATACATATGTAATACAACGATGGCATTTATTTCATATGTTTACTGTATGTATTACCACTTCTTATTTTCTTTTCCATAATTTTCCTTCAATAAAAACACAGGTTTTACAATATTTTAGCGCAAAACTCATAATTTACAAAATTGTTAAAACAAAAATTGCATTTAACGCTGTAAACACATGAGCCAAAACATTAAACAGCTGATTCGAATATCGGTTTTATTTGTATTCGAAAATAACAAATCCGACTTGTTTTCATGACACCAAATGAAACCAATATTGGTTTGCAAAACCGACAATGAGCAAAACCGACTTGGATTCTATGACACCCCTGTATATATTTCTCATAAATTGCTAAAAGAACTGTCAAAATAAGATGTTATCTCAATTTTTCTAACTCCCCTACTCATATGAAAAGTATACTGGTCATTATCTTCTGACTTCACAAATTCAAAAAGTAGACCCTCTTATTGCCAATTCCACCAATTTATTTAAATATCAATTTATGTTTAAAAATCGTTTTTTTATGTGGAATAAAAATAAAATTATATGAAAAATTATATTTAAATATGAATTGATATTTTAAAAGAATTACTGAAATTGGTCATTAAAATTTTTTTATTTTGGAAAATATTAGAAAAAATTTTAATGCCAAAAAGTCGGAGTCGGAGTCATTAGTGTTTGTGGGTACTTCGACTCCGACTCCGACTACGGTACAAAAACCTCAACTCCGACTCTTCAACTCCGACTCCGACTCCACAACCCTGATAAAATCGTTGGTATTTTGTTTTTATTAGAGGGCCTTCCAATTTTAAACTTAACCAACTGTGTATATCTGATGCTATATGAAATCTACCTAAATACTTTTACCATTTATTTTAAATTTGTTTAAAACAAGTCACTAAAATTTATAAAGACTTAAAAAAAAAATAATGAACTTTAAGAATTATTTCTAGCATTTTAAAAATCATTTAAGCATTTTTTGGCCTTGTCAAATGCCAGAGTAAGATGTGAACAAATTTTAAGATCTGTTTCCATGTCATTGTTTTCGTTAATAAAATTATACAAACGTACATGTTTCTTGCTTTTTGAATATATTTAACATTTACGTACGCAAATACATACATATTGTTGAATGTTTTGTTTTGTTTTCAAATAACAAATGCGATTTTTTTTTTTTTAGAAATAATAAGATTTTTTTAAATAGTATGGCAACACTTGTGTAAGAATATAAATGTAAGAAGAGATGCTGTACACATAGCAACAATCCGTTTCTAAAGGTAGAAGTACATAACACGCGTTAGTTCGTCGACAAGTATCGTGCGTTTATAAACTTTAGCGCGTCAAAAACTGCAAGTTACACAACACGCGTTACAAAAGCCGTTCCTGTCAGCTGTTTTTTATTTTTTTACTTATTTGTGCATTAAAAACGGGTTCGAAAGTATATCAAGATTTTGTTATTTTATTAAATTTATTCTTTTTATATAAATATTGTATGTTTTTTAAGCTCTTCTCTAAGTTTTTCTTTCATGATTCACAAATTTGTTAAATTACTATTTTTATTGTCAGCTGATTACTTGTCAAAAACACACAACGCGTTAAAAAGTTCAAAGTTAACCAACTTTCTGGCGCAAACGCGTCAAAATATTTTGCATGTAGCTTGCTCTATGAAAACACACTAGCTTAACTTTTTTTGACAGAAGACGACAGAGCGCGCGCGCACTAACGCGTGTTGTGTACTTCTACCTTAATGGTGTTTTCTTTTCTAAAAATTAATGATGCATTATAGTTGTATATTTATTAGGTTACACGACGCCTAAGAAAGTGATACATTTTTCTAAATTACAATGGAACAAAATAATAGCTACGTTTTACACTCATCACTAATGTGTATTTAGCGTGCTAAATATTGAATGCAAAGTTTGTACTAAAAGCGATATTCACCACGCTTGTAGCAATTTTAAACATTACATTTTCTTACAATTCCAATAAGCGTTAACAGCACTGATTTTCAATAATTAAAGTCAGCTGTTTTTAAAAATTTTGCGACAAAAAAAATATAATTATTTAATTAAAGTAAAACAAACGAAGAACAAAAAGTTTTTATATCCATCACAATATAACTAACCTAGGGTTTACACTTGCAAGTGCAAGTGCGAAAAACTCAATACACTCACACATTTTTACTAACACCATCTCATTTTTCGAACTTGCAGCCCAACTTGCAAGAGAATTTGTTTGTAAGTAAATTTTGGACACTTGCAGCAAGTAAAATGACAAATGAAGAAACAGTGTTACCATGGATGACTTTTGTATAAATTTTCTACTACTTAGTAATATAAAAGTTATGTTTATAGGGGATTTTCTGTGTATTTATAAAAAATAATACATAAAAAAGAGAACAACTATACAACAACCCATCTCAATGGTAATTTTATCATAAATTTCAAGCATTTTGAAAAAAAAAATTGTTAATCAAAATATTTTCTCAGTAATATTATGAAATCGGCACGACGGCAATACTGGAGTCAGATATTTTTTAAAATAAACATAATTTTTTCATCAAGATCGACCAAAAATTAAATAAAGAAGGAATTATTAAATTTATTTTGTAAGAACTTGTTAATATTTTTAACATGGTAATGCTGTTAAACCGAAAAACAAAGTTTTTTTATAGGATGTTTTCGCTTCGAGAACATTTGAAAAATGAACTTACAACTGACTGTGTAAACACTCAAGCTACTTGCAAGACTTTCGGCTTTTTCTTCGACTTTTTCGTTGATAATACGTATATACTACTTGCAAGTAATTACTTGCATGTGTAAAGGCAGGGTAAAAATCACAATATAACGCAAATTGTCCGCAAACACAAGAAAAAAAATACTTGCTTGCATAAAAAAGTACTTTACGCAGATGCAAAAAGGGTATTATCTCACACTCAGTTAAAACTGCGGGTAAGAAATGGAACAAATTTGCCATTTATAGTTGCAACATGTTTAGAAAGGAAAACGACAAATTCTTATATTTTTGCATATATTTTTAGAATGGAACAAAAACTCGCACGAATGGTAGCATATATGGAACATTATTGTCAGAAAAGAAAACACCATAAAACTAAAAACAACAACCACACTCATGAAAACAATGGCTACCTATACACATAAATAACTTTTGCATATACATATGTAGCGTGTGCGCCCACACGCTAGGGATCTGGCATCTCTGGCCTTGACATCGCATTTTGTATTTTGAATTAAACGAACTATTTGACGTCGTCAATAGTTTTTGCTCTTGACTTAGTAGTCTTGATTTATCTCTCATTTGAAGTAGAAATAAAGAAGGCTTCTTTTGGTTTTTAATAATAAAATAATAATTGCGTTTTATTTAATACACCAAAGTGGTGACCATGGACATCAACGATGATAAATATAAACAACGACGATCAAGCAGCACAAGTATACAGAGTGGCCGTAAAAACACCACCATTTTGGAAACCCGACCCAAAGCTGTGGTTTTTACAAGTTGAGGCACAGTTTGTACGAGCGGGGATTACTTCAGACGACACAAAGTACTACACCCTGGTGGCTGAAATTGATTCGTCTATATTAAAAGGCGCATCCGACATAATATTAACACCTCCTGCTACGGAAAAATACGAGACTCTTAAAACCAGACTCATCGTCGAGTTTAGTGAATCGGACGACAGCCGTTTTAAGCGATTATTTGATAATTTATCTTTGGAAGGGAAAAAGCCTTCCGGGCTGCTACGCGAAATCAAGGAATTGTCTGGAAATAGGCTAGACACAGAAGTTTTGAAATCATTATGGATGCGTCAACTACCGACACAGGTACAAAAGATTTTGGCAACAGTAGAGGGGGATGACCTCAACCAAAGGTCGAGGTGGTAAATGAAGGTAGAGGTACACAGAGCCATCATGGAGTTGTCGAAAAGATTTGTTCGTTTAGAGCGGGACCGTAAGGCCTCCCAAACGACAGGGGGCTCTGTCCAACACCGTCGACCACTTCGACAAAGTTCACCACGTGCACGTACATCCCGTTCGTCATCTTATGAAATTTGTTGGTATCATCGCACGTTTAAGGAAAGTGCCACTAAATGCCGCCCACCTTGCAACTTTCGTCCCTGCTTGTCGGAAAACTAGTTAGCCCTCCATTTTCTGCGGCGAACCAGGAGGGACTCAACAACAACACACGCCTAAATTTGCAATTTTTAATTGACACAGGTGCCGAATTGTCCGTAATTCCTAAACCATCGAATATTCAACAACCACCGTCGGTAATAAAATTACTGGCAGCTAACAATACTGAAATCAACACTTACGGCAGGAAACTTCTTTCCGTAGATATCGGCCTACGACGTCAATTGAAATGGGTTTTTAAAGTCACGGATGTTTCTCACGCCATAATTGGGGCGGATTTCTTGCAAAATTTTAACATATTGGTCGATATGAGAGGCAAGGTACTAATAGATGGAACAACACAGCTACGCCGGGTGTGCCAATTAACAAAGTGTCCGTCTTCGGTCGTTACCGTACGTAAATTAAACAATGCTTTTCATAATCTTCTCGCTCAATTCGTGGATCTTACGGATGACTCCCGCACTCTTGCTAAAAAAAAACATCTAAAGTATGGCACTTTATCGAGACAAAAAGTCCCCCGGTATCACAAAAGGTTCGCAGATTGTCAACCGAAAAATTAGAAGCAGCGAAAAAAGAATTCGATTATTTACTAGACCGGGGTATTTGTGTGCGTTATAAAAGTCAATGGGCCAGCCCCCTACACTTGGTAAGAAAACAGAACGGTTCGTGGCGCCCGTGTGGAGATTTTCGACTTCTGAATGCGAGAACAGTCCACGACAGTTATCCGGTCCGTCACATTCATGATTTTGCTAGCGAGTTGGATGGTAAGACTGTTTTCTCTGTAATAGATTGTAAGAAAGCTTATCACCATATTGCGGTTAACCCGGAGGATGTCGAGAAAACAGCTGTAGTAACTCCGTTTGGTTTATTCGAATTTAAATATATGACATTCGGCTTGCGAAATGCCGCGCAAACATTCCAGCGATTTATGGACGATGCAGTTAAGGGACTTGATTTTGTTTTTCCATACTTGGACGATGTTTTGGTTGCGTCAACGTCAGTGGGGGAGCACTTGTCCCACTTACGACAACTCTTTGAGGTGTATAGAGAGAAAGATTGGTGATAAATATTGAGAAATGTCAATTGGGACAAGCTGAAGTGGAATTTTTGGGGCACTTGGTGAATGAAAGTGGTATTAAACCACTGCGTCATAAGGTCCAGGCAATTTTGGATCGTAAGAAACCTGAAGAGGTATAAGACCTGCGTAGTTTTCTTGGTGCCGTAAATTTTTATAGAAAATTCCTGCCACATGCCGCTGAAATAGAACTACCCTTACAACAAATAATGGGCCCTTGCAAAAAACGAGATCGCACTAAGTTAAAGTGGTCTACAGTGACCAACCAAGCATTCCAAAATATTAAAGCGGCGCTGGCGAACGCGGCGTTGCTGTCATTTCCCTGTAGAGGAGCTCAGGTTGCATGAACAAAAAGTTGCAGGTGCTTGGCAACCACTTGGATTTTTTTCAAAAAAGTTTACCGTCACTGAACAGCGCTACAGCACATACGATCGCGAACTTCTCGCCATGTATACTGCGATCAAATACTTCCGGTTTTATTTAGAAGGCGCGCAGTTTGTTTTATTCACCGATCATAAACCACTGGTACATACCTTTGAACAAAAATGGGAACGATTATCCCCACGACAAACCAGACAACTGAATTTCATAAGCCAATTAAGCGTAAACATCCAACACATAAGCGGCGTGAAAAACATTGTGGCAGATGTCCTATCGAGGGTGGAAACTATACAATTACCGGCTACAATCGACTATCAATTATTGACTGAGTAACAGGCGAAATGCACCGAATTGCTGAACATAATTGAATCTTATTCTTCTTCACTTACACTGCAGAAAGTAAAGGTGCCGAATGTAAATGGTGAAATCGTATGCGACACATCAACAGGTAGGATACGCCTGTATATTCCGAAAACTATGCGTGCGATGGTAATGGCGGCATTACACGGCTTGTCACACCCGGGAGTAAGGGCGACAATAAAGTTAATTTCGAAAAGTTTCGTTTGGAATAAAATGAATGCGGAAGTAAGAGCATTTGTGAAAAGTTGTCAACAGTGCCAACGATGTAAAATAACACGACACACGAAAAGTGATTTAGAGACGTTTGCAGTACCGGATAAAAGATTCGAGCACATAAATATTGATTAAGTCGGTCCATTACTGTTATCCAATGACTGTACGTACTGTTTTACTTGTGTGGATAGGTATTCACGGGGGATCGAGGCTATTCCAATAACGGACATCACGGCCGAAACAGTGGCGAAAGCATTGTTGAGTGGTTGGATAAGTCGATTTGGCGTACCAAAATTTATAACAACGGACCAGGGTCTACAATTCGAGAGCACCCTATTTAATCACCTTTCAAAAATGTTAGGCATTAAACATATCCATACAACCCCATACCACCCTCAGTCTAATGGTCTTATAGAACGTTGGCATCGAGTTTTAAAGGCGGCGTTAAAATGCCACGAGGCAAATGCAAATTGGACGGATGTACTACCTATAGTGATGTTGGGCCTCCGAACAGCAGTGAAGGAAGATTTGGGTGTGTCAGTAGCCGAAATGATGTACGGACAGGCAATCATGCTACCTGCAGACTTCCTTATGGATGAACCTAGCACCCAGATTAGAGAGAACGAATTTTTGGCAAAACTTCAACAACACTTTGAAAGCTTGCGCCCAACTGCAACTACACAACATGGCAAAAAAGCGGTTTATATACCCAAGGACTTACGTTGTCGTAATTTCGTCTTCCTTAGAGATGATACGGTACACGCTCCTTTAAAAGCCCCGTACGACGGGCCCTATGAGGTCCTCGAAAGATATCCCAAAACATACACAATAAAAGTGGGAACCAAATCTAAAACAGTATCGGTGGATCGACTAAAGCCAGCCTACATCCCTTTCGGAATTGGAGAGGCGTTGCTTTAGGCTTCGCCAGGTTAGATTTTTTAATCAACTTCCATATGAGTACCATGACTCTAGGAGGGGGGTGGTGTAGCGTGTGCGCCCACACGTTAGGGATCTGGCATCTCTGGCCTGGACATCGCATTTTGTATTTTGATAGTATTTTGAATTAAACGAACTATTTGACGTCGTCAATAGTTTTTGCTCTTGACTTAGTAGTCTTGATTTATCTTTCATTTGAAGTAGAAATAAAGAAGGTTTGGTTTTTAATAATAAAATAATAATTGCGCTTTATTTAATACACCAAACATACATACCCAGCGGGAAAAATGAGTACGGAGGCCTTCTAGAAAGCCTCTGTACCCCTTCTTTTGGATAAACAAGGCCTTTTCGCTCCATTCCAAACTCAAATCTTTTTTACACGCGTTGTTATTGCGGAGAAGGCCTTCCGCTTTCCTTTCTTTCGCCAGAGCTTCTTAAAGGCATTAAAGTAAATGGCTCTTAGAAGGCTTTCCAGAGAATGACTGTCAAAAGGCCTTAGAAAAAAGGTTATCTTGAAGGGTTCTTAAGAAAGGTATGTTAAAAGGCCTTTCAATTAATGGCTCTTAAAAGGCCTTTCAGACCATCCTTGTGCAAATGCATTTGATTAAAGGTCATATTGAAGGGCTATCAGTCTAAAACATTAAGGAATATTTCCTTACAAATGAAATTAGAAGACTGAATAGGTTTCATGTACATATTAGATCTCCAATATAGAAAATGAAACAATACTTACATAACTTTTTATATATGTATACCTATTTTACAAACGTATGTTTATATATTTTATTAAACTTATTGTAGTTTAATAACACATGTTATACCCATTTTTTTATTGAAATAATCAAATTTGCTAAATATTGTAAAATAGATTGTAAATAAAAGTACCTTAATGAACAAAGCTCAACTAAAATGATTTACGTTATTGTTTTTATTTTGTATTTTAATATGCACCTACTTTGTTTTTATAACGGGATCTGAATTCTTTCGCTTTGGCGAAAAAAACAAAACAAAAAATTGTATTCTTTCTCTTTTCAACCTCAACTAAAATGATTTACATCATATGGGCATTTCCCCAGAATGGTCTACCAGGATGAAAAAATAAAATGTTGATTATCATCGTCTTTTATTGTTTATTATTAGAAAAAAAAAGTCTATGTTCTTATTAAAGAATGGTTTCCTAGCATTTCTGAGCTGTTTTACTTGAGGAAATTGGGCTGGAAACATGAAAATTTTATAATTTTCTGTATTTTCTACTTCTAAATACATTTTTATATACTTATTTTACATGCAAAAAATATGCTATGTTTACACTCTTTCTAGGAGTATTAAGTTTTTTTGTTAAGGAAATTTGAAGACATTTATGGTAAAGTGCATGGTTATAATAATAAAAAAAACATATGGAAAAATCGTACGTTCGCGACCCGTAGGTTCGCGACCGGTGCATATGCCAATTAAACAAAAACCAAGAAAGATATTAAATTTTGTAAATACTGGATGGAGACCTACACTAAAACACTTTTAAAATATATTAATCACTTTTGAATATTCCATTCCATTTTCCAGATTTTTAAATTTCACTACTGTCAGCCAAAGTTGACTTCTATTATGCGTACGTTCGTGGCACATGTTTATAGCTATTTTGTACTAAACATAGAGCTACCCAAATGCTATCGAATCGCAAAAAAAAATGCTAGGAAAAGTTTTGTTTTCTATATTATTTGTACATCAAAGGCGTAAAAACGTACGTTCGTGACCCCAGGAAATGACCATATGTTACTTTGTTTTTGTAAAGGGATCTGAATTTTTTGTTTTTGCTTGTGCAAAAAAACAAAACAAAAAATTTTACTCTTTCTTTTCTCGCTTCTCATAGAAGCGAGTGTGGAAGGTGTATCTTATCTTTTATACCAAAGAGCCAAGGCCTTCTATGAGGCATTCTTTAGCAGTTACGTAAGAATAGTAATTAAATCAAAAAAATTTTTAAGCAGGCCTTTAAAAAGTTATCCACTGGGTAGGTACTACATACATACATACATAGGTATTTACATTTAAGCCAAAAACAAATTATAAAATATGGTTTTGGTTTCACATGTAAGTTAAGCGAATGATTCATATTTACATTGTCAATAGAATGGAAAAAATCAAAAATTGCTGAATAATTAAATATCGCTTATCATCATATATATTATTTCTAAAGCACTTTTTTTGTCGGTTGCAAATATCTCCCATACCACCGCATCAAATTTAAAGAATGATATCTCATTTTAAAGCTTATTTCTAACACTAATGACGAAAAATAATTAGAAATTGAAAAATTAATATTTTCATTGATAAAAATTATATTTTAAAATGTATTGAAGTTACTAAAATTTCTATTAATTACTTTCATTTTATGTTACAAAAATTACAACTAACGATGCGAAATATTCGCACAAGTCATCTAGTAGAATATAAAAAAAATTAAAAAAATATGTTTTTTTCGAAAAGGTGAACGTCGGATTCGAACCGCGGTAATTACTAAACACAACTCGCTGCTTGGTCAACCGCCCAAACAACTCAGCTATTAACGCTATTTCAAATGAAGAATTAAAGTAGAATATATTCCGTCATAATATCTGTTAAATATGTAGGTATGTATTTTTCAATTTAAGCGACCAACCATGAGTGTGTGGCTGAGTTCCTAAACATCATAATACTTTGCAGTCAAAGTCAAAAAAGTATCATAGAGTTTAACTATATCTAGTTTGATTATTGTGTACGCATCGATATTGTTTTTAGTGAATTTTGGTACAGATAACATTGTAACATTTTTCACGGTTGCTTGGTAGAAAGCACTTAAAAAAGCGAGTTGCTTTGCAACTGATGTTTTGGAACTCACCCTGTTTGTTATGCTTAACATTCAACTCGTTCGAATAAAAAAAAAAAAAGCAAAAACAGCAACCACAAGCGAAAAAGGCTTAAGTCTAGTTTACCAACGCAGCTCCAAATAAAAAAAAAGTACATAGGGTTATAGAAAATTGAAAAATAAGAAAAAAAAATTAAATGACAAAATTCTCGGAAACGCATAGTTTCAGAGTTATGGACCTTTGAAGTTTTCATATAAGTTTGCGATTTCCCACTACATTTTTGAACGTATATAGCTAATATTGGTATCATTTTAAAGCTTTTAAATACATTTTTCTAGATATAAACATTTTATTTAAAAATTATTATTCCATTAAGGATTAAGGAGCCGGCTATGCAGAGAAGCTTTATTTAGCGAAGCCGGTGTTGTTATACCATAGAGGAGAAAATCCTTGCGCCCGGCCGAAGGCCCTGCTATGCAGAGAAGCTTTATTTCGCGAAGCCGGTGTTTGTTATACCATAAAGGAGAAAATCCTTGCGCCCGGCCAAAGGCCGGCTATGCAGAGAAGCTTTATTTAGCAAAGCCGGTGTTTGTTATACCATAGAGGAGAAATCCCTTGTGCCCGGCCGAAGGCCGGCTATGCAGAGAAGCTTAATTTAGCGAAGCTGGTATTTGTTATAATATAGAGGATAAATCCTTACAGAAGCTGGGGATTATTTGATTACATTTTTATTACCTAGTGCACTTCCGTAACATTTTGATATAAATTTTGTAAAAACAGTATTAGGAGCTAAAGATTTAAAAAGTTTTAAATAAATTTTGCATTTCCAGAAAGATCTGTGCAAATGCTTTCAAATAATACCAATATTGGCCATATAGGTACGTTCAGAAATGTAGACGGAAATCGCAAGTTTATATGAAAACTTCAGAGGTCCATAACTCGGAAACTATGCGTTTCCGAGAATTTTGCTATTTAATTTTTTCTTCTTATTTTTCAATTTTCTATCACCCTATGTACTTTTTTTTTTATTTAGAGCTGCGTTGGTAAACTAGACTTGTTCCGGGAAAAATTAGAGGTAGTCGTGGTTTTTTGCTCAAAACTCCGCCTTTAATTTGAGTACCCACACATTCCACTTAGTGGGCGGGCGGTTTTTTGGGTCCAGAGGGCCCCACGGGCCTCAGCCCCCTTAAATTTTAATTATGGTTTTTTCTTTTTTTATTCTGAATCGGGTACCATATTTTTTTTTCGTACGCCCCGCAAAGTGCACTTTTGCCAAAAATAATATCCCTGTTTTTTTTATTATTTTCTATTAATTTTGTTCACTTTTAATAACTCGGAATATAAAACCGAATATTAATTAGAGCCACTGTATATTAAGTATTAAAAATTTTTATTTTGCGAATTTGTCTTCAAGAATTTCATGACCACTAATTTTTGCAAGATTAGTGAGAGTATGTTTATATGCAGCTTTTTTTGATAGTATGTTAAAATTTATAAATAAATATACCTTGTTTGGCACTTTTTGAATTGAGTGCATCATTTTTGCACTCAATCTGCGTTTAGTGATAGTGCACTGCTGGTTTAATGTGTAGTTTATAGTTCTATAAACACCACATAAATCAAAATTAAGTGCGTAACCCCAACTAGGATGTGTATGGATGTATGAAATGTTAGTATGCATATAAAAAGTAGAGCCTACAGATCCCATGTAACAAATCAAAAGTGTAACCATCCTTTTCATTTATCGCAAAAAGATTTAATTAAGTTTGATCTCCGTTCATTTTATTCTATAAATACCTTTAATAATATCAGCACATTTTTCGTTTCCAAAAGATTTTATTAAAACTAAAGGATACATATTTAACAAAATTCACTAAGCATTGATTGACGAATCAAACAAAACCTTTAAACTAAACTAAGGCACTCATCCAAATATAAGTAAGTATGTATTTGATAGAAATAAATTTAGTTTTATAACACATCAAACCAAAACATGAAATAAGTAATGAAGGAATCAGTGATGGGATTTATGATAGCAATTAGAGCTGGCAAACAATCGATAAAATCGATAGTTCTTTTTTTTATTGGACTATCGATAGTTTATTTTCGTAGTATCGTTGAAATTTGTTTAGGAAAATTATCAATAATTTTTGCTTCTATCTGGCAACAACAAGCCAGCCGTCAGCTTAGTAAGCTGTGGCAGTTATCTAGTCGTCTGAAGGACCAACCATATTTCCATAACCTTGCATAAGGATAAGTCAAAGTAAAAAATTGTACAAATATATGCACCAGGGCTCTCAGATAATTTTTCACCGGAGTCGCCAAATAAAAAATCGCCAACATTTAATATATGTATTTAGATTTTAGGTAAAAAAGATTCGCAAAATACGAGCTTATAAAAAAAATATACCAAAGTAATTTAACCTTTATTAAAGTTTTCTAAATTAATTAACTGTTTTTCTAACAAAAATGAAAATTTTCGTTTAGAAATTTTCATTGAAAGCAAAAACAAAGTTGAGTTGTTTCATTGTTATATATATATATACTAGCTTAACCCGTGCGCTTCGCTACACTGCTTTAACCACTTCTTCAGTTGAGAGATACTTAATATATGCATCCTATGGGAGGTATTTCCCCCTGTGCCTACCGGCTTTATTTTTATTTTCAAAAGTGTAGCATACCATAAGAGTGACTTTTACAAAGTTTGAACATTCTCACTTAACAGTTCTTAAGATATGCGATATTAAACATTGGTGTCCCATGGGGGGTAACACTTCCCCCGCTGCTATTTTATTTCAGTTTTGGGGCTCTGAAGATCCTACTATCAAAAGTTCAACAAAATCCGTGCAGTGGCTCTTAATTATATTTCTATCTATGAGGGGTACTGCTCCTTCTCTGTCAACCCCGCCCATTTTTATATTGAAATTTAAAGTTAACCATAATAGTAGCTTTAACCACGTTTGAAGACTCTCCCTTTAATAGTTCTTCAGTTGAGTGATATTTAATATATGCATCCTATGGGAGGTATTTCCCCCCCTGCGCCTACCCGCTTTATTTTTATTTTCAATAGTGTAGTATACCATAAGAGTGACTTCTACAAAGTTTGAACATTCTCACTATAACAGTTCTTAAGATATGCGATATTAAACATTGGTGTCCTTTTGGGGGTAACACTTCCCCCGCTACTATTTTATTTCAGTTTTGGGGCTCTGAAGATCCTACTATCAAAAGTTCAACAAAATGCATGCAGCGGCTCTTAATTATATTTCTATCTATGAGGGGTACTGCTCCTCCCCTGTCAACCCCGCCCATTTTTATATTGAAATTTTCATTTTACCATAATAGTAGCTTTAACCACGTTTGAAGGCTGTCCCTTAAATAGTTCTTCAGTTGAGCTATATTTAATATATGCATCCTATGGGAGGTATTTCCCCCCTGCGCCTACCGCTTTATTTTTATTCTCAATAGAGTAGTATACCATAAGAGTGACTTCTACAAAGTTTGAACATTCTCACTGTAACAGTTCTTAAGATATGCTATATTAAACATTGGCGTCCTATGGGGGGAACCACTTCCCCCGCTACTGTTTTATTTAAATTTTGGGGCTTAGAAGATCCTACTACCAAAAGTTCAACAAAATGCGTGCAGCGGGTCTTAAGATATGCGATATTAAATATTGGCATCCTATGGGGGGTACCAATTCCCCTGCCCCGATTTTGGATTTCAAAATCAACTAACCATCATCACTCCTCCCTGTACCTTCCCTAAAAATTTTATGGCAATCGGTCGAGCCGTTCTCGAGTTATGGAGTGACAATCAAAATGTACACTTCTTTTTATATATATAGATTAGGGTGGCAGCTAAATGTATGGAGCAATTTTTTTGTATTAATATTGATGTCTCCCGGGCGGAATATTGTGCTACATGGTCTAAAACTGATGTGGAAAATATTTCAGCCAAATCGGATAACTTTTACCCCTGCCCCTTTGAGGTCAAAGTTCAAATGATAAAAAAAAAAATTTCCATATAAGCAAAAATTTTTTTTCGATTTTTTTTTTTTTTTAATATTAGTAAGCTTTATAAGCTTATTAACAACAAAAAATTTCATTTCGATCGGACAAGATTTTCAGTTTCAAAAGTGACTCTGAAAAAAAAATTTGAGGCTTGTTAGGGGCTTACTCTAAAAAATTTTCAAAAAAATTTTTTTTTTAGTTTGGATAAGCACACATTAAAGATTTTTTGTTGCTCTTAATACCAGGTTTTTTAAATTTTTTTTAAAAAAATTTTTTCGACATTGCATTTTTGTTCTAAATTGGGGTAAAAAACTGGAAAAATGCAGTTTTTGGCCCTATTTAAGAGCATGATTACTAGGGTGCCAGCTAAATTTCAACTTTGGATTTTCAACATCTCCCGGGCGGAATATTGTGCCACATGGTCTAAAACTGATGTGGAAAAAATTTCAGCCAAATCGGATAACTTTTACCCCTGCCCCTTTGAGGTCAAAGTTCAAATGATAAAAAAAAAAATTCCATACAAGCAAAAAATTTTTTTTTCGAATTTTTTTTTTATCATTTGAACTTTGACCTCAAAGGGGCAGGGGTAAAAGTTATCCGATTTGGCTGAAATTTTTTCCACATCAGTTTCCAGTTTTTTACCCCAATTTAGAACAAAAATGCGATGTCGAAAAAAATTTTTAAAAAAAAATTTAAAAAACCTGGTATTAAGAGCAACAAAAAATCTTTAATGTGTGCTTATCAAAACTAAAAAAAAAATTTTTTTGAAAATTTTTTAGAGTAAGCCCCTAACAAGCCTCAAATTTTTTTTCAGAGTCACTTTTGAAACTGAAAATCTTGTCCGATCGAAATGAATTTTTTTGTTGTTAATAAGCTTATAAAGCTTACTAATATTAAAAAAAAAAAAAAAAAAAAAAATCGAAAAAAAAATTTTTTGCTTGTATGGAAATTTTTTTTTTATAATTTGAACTTTGACCTCAAAGGGGCAGGGGTAAAAGTTATTCGATTTGGCTGAAATTTTTTCCACATCAGTTTTAGACCATGTGGCACAATATTCCGCCCGGGAGATGTTGAAAATCCAAAGTTGAAATTTAGCTGCCAACCTAATATATATATTTTCTCAAACGAAAATTTTTCTTTTTTTATTAAAAAACAGGCAGAACTTGTGAGATCTGTAAATTGACAATATTAATTTAACCAGTATGCAAAATCAGTAAAATTTGATTTAAAACTTTTTATAAGCGTGATTTACTATGTAGTATGTAAAAATAACTCGAAATATTGACAAATTAATTGTTTGATTGTCATTGAAACTTAATGTAACGTTCAACAAGGAATGAAGTAAAGGATAAGTGACATAAAAGTTGTATTCAACTTCGCAGGAAATATATTTCAAGTCAACACAGTCTTATAAACAATTTCTTTACAAGTACAGTAAAAATTCGACAATCCGGATAATTGATTGCAGACCCCAATCCGAAGTAGCGAATTATCCGGATTACCGAATGTATGTATTTATTAAAAGTTATAATAATTCATAGCAAAATTAAACACAAAAACATTAATAAAAATTGTACAGTTCAGTTAAAATAAAAAATACACATTAATACCCCTGACAGACAAATAGTTTACATACCATGGTATGTATACTACGGTTATATATTCTATATTATATTGGCAGACTTGTAGTACGTATACTTTAAATAAGATACCACAGTTATACTACGTACATTTTCGTAGTATATAAACCAGAAATATACCACTTTGTTGCATGGTTTAATTGTAGATTAGGTTGGCACACATGTAGTATACCATTCTAGTATAGTATAGAAATCCTATGTCTGTCAGGGGTATTACATACATACCAGAGATCAGCAATGAATCGTTTTTTCGCTACTCATATTGACTCATGCAATTGTAAGTATAAGTGCGTAGAAATCATTTCATTTTAACTACTCTGATTCACTCATACTCACAAGAGAAATATTTATGAGTGCGACGTCGACATTATACGCATACTCATAAATGTCCTCAGCTTGATATATAATTTCAAGAAAATACTTACAATACTCACAATGATTCAAATCATTTAGCTCAACCATTTACCGTTTTAACACAACAGAGAAAACACACAACTTAATAATCAGCGCTGCCAGATAAATTTGCCAAAAAATCGTCCACTTCATACATGTAACTTTAGTAAACTGTAATTGCCAAATCGTCACTTTGCTATTTCTGGGACAAATCTGGCAGCCTCGCATTTTGCTTCGCATATACACATTGACTTGAGAAGATTCTAAATCAAACACAACAAATGTTGCTAAGTATGAGTACGATGAAAAAAATGAAACTTTTGAGTGAATATGAGTTTGAATAACATTGGAATAAGTATGAGAGCGTATAAGTACAAAAATTTATGAGTCATGATTTAGCTCTTCTCACTTTTTCACTACTCATTGCTGATCTCTGATACATACATACATACATACTTGACAATAAATAATATTAATTTCGTTTGACAAAGTGTTATTCAATCCGGACTTTAGAGTTGCAACCAATTCGGATTATAGAAGACTCAATGACTGTATTTACAAAGCAAGCTGTGATTTGAATAAAAAAATAAATAAAAACAGGTGTTATTCAATCCGGATTATAGTGTTGCAATCAATCCGGATTATAGGATACGCAATGAGCTGCAAAATTCTATCCGAATATTCCGGATTAGTGGAGTCCGGATTATCGAATTTACACTGTATATGAACTATTTTTAAAAATTAGCCTCTGACACAGATTCGTTTTTGATTCTATATAAAAGCAGGGGTTTCAAAAGTGTAAAGTGGAAATTTTACTCTTTTAACGGCCATTTTCACCAAGTTCGGTTAAAACTAACTTTCAATTAAAGTTCCGGTTACCAATACGTTTTGACAGCTATAACCGATGGTTAATTGTAACCAAACTTGGTGAAAATGGCCGTAAAAGTAATACTCATAAAATATTTTATTTCGTTGAAAAATCAAGTCAAAAAGTATATTGCTACTCTGCACACAACTTAAGCGGCCCATATACTTGCAATATTATTGTACATGATATTCGACATATTATTTCGATTTTGTCCTTTATTATGCAATAAGTCTTACAATGGTTTCATTTATTCAATAAAAAGTTGAACATAACCTATAGGAATAACATAAACAGCTTTGTTCAATGCTGCCAACACATTTCACTTTTCGTTGTGCAATAAAAATCAAAAATCTTTTGGTTGTTGCCAATATATTATAGCACCTTCGAATATAACATACACATTGGCGATATAATTGTACATTACGTAAAATTGAACAATTTTATTGCAAGTGGATGAGCCGCTTTAGAACAGATACCAATATAAATATTTTGAAAAAGTGATTTACTTTCAATACAAAATCAATTTTTTTGCACACTACCTAGTGTACATTATTAATCTTAAAATTTAGAAAATTCAACTTTTTATGCAATCGAAAGTAAATTGAAAAATTACCAATTTTTAGTGAAGATCCGAAGATTGTTACAAAAATGATATAAACCTGAATTATTGCATACTGTGTGTATATTTTAATACATATTTGAAAAAATTATAGCTTGTGAAAAGGAAATTGAAAATCTAAGAAAGATAAAAGAGTGTTCCAAATATGGAAAAATTGTATTTCTTTAAATTGCTACATGGAAATTTAAAAATTAAATTTAAGAATTCCACAAATATTCGATACTATCGATAGTTTGTCAAATATCGAATGTTGCAACTATAGATAGTCTGCCAGCTCTAATAGGAATGGGCAAAAAATATCGATATATCAAAACATCGATATTTAAAAAATAAACGATATATATAGCCGATTTTTAAAATACCGATATATCCATATATCGATATTGAATTGCCATGTTTCCACGACGATTTGAATCACCTGCTTCGCTCTCTGAATCATGTTAATGTTAATGTATCTACTTGCTTCGATTTGACAGTTGTCTCTAATAAACAAATCAAATCATTTTCAAAACGCACCAAAATGGAGAAAAAACGCAGCAAGTTTGGAATTTCTTTTTTATTTAAAATATTGAATAAATTTTGCATGACATTTTTAGATTAAAAATAGCGTAGAATCGTAAATTGTAGTTCAAGAGGAGTTGTGCCCTTTAGTCCAGCCGATGGAAATTAAATCTAAGTTAATATATTTAAAATAAGTAATTTAAATAAATTTAGTGTGTTATTTTCGAAAAATTTGCGTATTATTGCTTTTTTTACAATTAAATACCGCTTAGAAAATTTAATAGCTCGAAAAAGTTAAGAGCCCTTGGAATATTTGGGGTTAATTTTTCGCGGTAGGGATTAAACGATACCTCTAAGGTATCGATACTTTTACTCGATGTGGTATCGCTCGTAAAGTATCGATACATACTTAGTATCGAAAAAAAAATACTTACACTCAATTTACATGATGAATTTTATGACGTTCAATTTTGGACGTAATTTTTTTGTTTGGCAGCAAGCGGCGTAGAGAAGAAAGAGGGGTAGAAAAATAGACATGATTTCTGTTTTCTCTTCCTCTTTATTCTCTACGCCGCTTGCTACCAAACAAAAAATGACGTCCATAATTGGACGTCATAAAATTCATCATGTAAATTGAGTGTTACTTGTATCGGTACTTGTATCGTTTGTATGATAAAAGAATAGAAAGTTGCATTTAAAAACTTTCTTATTAGTGTTTTAGTACCAAGGCGAATTCAACAAGGTAAACTCGTCGCTACAACAATTACAGCTCTAACAAAAATAACAGGCATTTTGTTAGTGTAACATATCCGAGTTGTCAAAATAGTTGTTTAGAAAAAGTGTGAATAAAAAGTAAACAATAAAATTTTTTATTGATTTTTTTATATTTAAAGTTGTGTGCAAGGTATATTTATAGCAGGTAGTCTCGGAAAGCCAGCTGGTTATTTTTTATTTGCTTGTTTTGCGATACAAACTGTCAAATGTTGTATAGTAAACAAGTAAACAAGTTTTTTTGTCTCTTTTCAACCCCTTTGCTGTTTGACAGTTCGTATCGCAAAACAACAATAAAAAGCCCTGTTGTTTGTTTTATTGTACAATTGTTGTAATCTCGCGGCTACCTGCTATAAATATACCTTGGTTGTGTTATGAACCGATCTAAACAAAATTTAATGTATTCTATGTTTTTGAAGATTTAATGTTAAGGGTGCATTCTGCCATGCATTTATATTAGTTTTTTTTAATCAAAGTGTGAATAAATTTTTAAGGCACGATGTTTCACATTGGTTTTTTTGACTCGTTTCCAACTAAACCAATTGTGTTGGAGTTCAATTCAGAAATGCTTAGGAGAAGTGGAAAGAATTTTGCACCAATATTGTTCTTTTATTTTGAGTTTTTTCGAAAGTGAGAGTGTTTTGAATAGTCGGACATTGCTAAATAGACTAAAAATTGCTCAAGGACCCAGCATATGCATAAAAATTGGAAACAAATGTTGCTTACCAACGCAGCTCCAACAAAAAAGGACATAGAGGAATAGAAAATTGAAAAATAAGAAGAACAAATTTCATGGTAAAATTCTACAAAACGCATAGTTTCAGAGTAATTGACTTCTGAAGTTTTCATAAGAATTTGCGATTTTTCACTACATTTGTAAACGTATTTGGCCATTATTAGTGTCTTTTGAAAGCTTTTTAACAGATCTTTCTGAAAATGTAAAATTTATTGTAAACTTTTTAACTCTTTACCTCCTAATACAGTTTTTACAAAATTTTATATCAAAACGTCGAAGTGCACTAGGAATCAAACATTTAATCAAATAAACCCCAGCTTCGCTTAATAAACCTTCTCCACATAGCCGGCCTTCGGTTGGGCGCAAGGATTTTCTCATCTATGGTATAACAAACACTGACTTTGCAAAATAAAGGTTCTTCGCATAGCAATTGATATGCTTACTATAATATTTTCGCAAACTCATCGCCGCTCCTTTATGGATTAAGAATTAATATATAAGATATAAGATTAAAAATAAAAGCTCTTAAATTATACCAATACTAGCTGAGCCGGTCCGCGTTGCTGGCCCTAAGCAAACATTATTACCAGACGATTTAATTTTAGCTTTAAACGAAATTTACGGCCTTAAAAATTTTCCTTCCGTAAAAACCTAAGAGACGATTTTAAAGAAAAAATCATCCAAATCGGTCAAGCCGTTCTCAAGTTATGCGCTTAATAGAAAAAGTGGGCGTAAAAATAGGCGTGATACATTTTTCTTTCGATGAAAACGTAAAATGGAGTAATACGAACATTTAAAAGAAAAATTTGTCAAATCGATGGAGCCGGTTTTTGATTTCAGGTAAATCGAAAAAAGTGTGCGGGGCAAACTTTTCTTTCCGTAAAAACCTAAGTTGAACCATGGTAATCATTTTAAAGAAAAAATCGTTTAAATCGGTCAAGCCTTTCTCAACTTATGCGCCTAATAGAAAAAGTGGGCGTAAAAGTAGGCGTGATGAATTTTTCTTTCGATGAAAACTTAAAATGGATTAATGCGAACATTTGAAAGAAAAATTTGTCAAATCGATGGAGCCGTTTTCTGATTTAAGGTAATTCGAAAAAAGTGGGCGGGGCAACATTTTTTTTCCGCAAAACCTTAGTTAGACCATAGCGATAGTTTTAAAGAAAAAATCGTTCAAATCGGTCAAGCCGTTCGCCAGTAATGCGCATAATAGAAAAAGTGGGCGTAAAAGTAGGCGTGGTAAATTTTTCTTTCGATGAAAAGTTAAAGTTGATTACTACGAACATTTGAAAGAAAAATTAGTCAACTCGATGGAGCCGTTTTCTGATTTTAGGTAAATTGAAAAAAGTGGGCGTAAAAGTAGGCGGGGCAAAATTTTCTTTCCGTAAAAACCTAAGTTGCACCATGGCGATCATTTTAAAGAAAAAATCGTTCAAATCCGTCAAGCCGTTCTCAAGTTATGGATTTTGCCACGCCCCTCCGCCCCCAGATAGACCGATTTTGGATTTCAAAGTCAACTAACCATCATCACTCCTCCCTGTACCTTCCCTAAAAATTTTATGGCAATCGGTCGAGCCGTTCTCGAGTTATGGAGTGACAATCAAAATGTACACTTCTTTTTATATATATAGATTAGCTATATACGTTCAGATATGTAGCGGGAAACCGCAAATTTATATGAAGAGTTCAGAGATCCATGACTCGGAAACTAAGGGTTTCCGAGAATTGTGCCATTTTATTTTTTCATTTTCTATTCCCCTTTGTTTTTTTTACTTGGAACTGCGTTGGTTAACTAGAAATAAGCCACAATTAATTTTTTTGTCATAAAATTTCACAAATTAACACAATCACAATATTTTTTAAATGAAAAACAAAAATAATTAAAAAATACAATTTATTGACAACTCGGATAATACAGCTGACGAACAGATGTTCTAAAGAGTTTACCTTGTTGAATTCGCCTTGTTTAGTACTATACAATAAAATAAGAACTACAACCTATTAGAATTTTTGTGCAAAATGAAAAGTGTAAAGATTGAGACCACTTTAAATTACCACATAGTACCAATTTCCTTTCGAAAAATCTTTTTTATCTTAGGAAACAAAATTTTATAGAACGCTCAGGTTAACAACCTTCATTCACCTTTTATTCCAGAAATCAACAATGTCACTTTGTATTTATTTTAAATGTTAATCAGCCCAATCATGAATATTCTCGAGAAATAGTTTTCCCACGAAAAATATTTTTCTCGATAAAATCTTTCCCCGATCATAAATCATGCGGGAATAAAAAATAAGGGAGAGGGAAAATCGAATTTTCGAAAAGAACAGCTGTTTAGCTGAGTGGCATGTAATTTTACGTGCGCCAAGATAGCGTCGATAGTTATCCACGAAAACGCAAAATTGAATTGGTGCTTTTGGGGGATTAATAAAAAATGGCAATTCAATGCTTTTGGGAGTTTTTGTTTACAAACGGTGGCAACAGAATTTATTTAAGTTTACTTTAACTAAAAACAAAAGAATAGCAAAATAAAAATGCATAGTATTGCTTTTGGGATTATTGCTGGAAGTTTGTCTTTTGCAGAAGACGAGGAACAACTAAGAAATGAAAAAATTGAAAGAAGACTGTTGCGCGATGCCTCTAACCCACTTGAGTTGCCACAATCTTTGTAAGTACAAACATACATATATTTTTCCTTGATTAACATACTTTTTTTACAGGTTTCAAAAATACTACCGGGTAAATAAGCCAGCTTTCCGGTATTTACTTGAAGTACTTACAGAGCACTCTCAAAAT
Organism: Pollenia angustigena; assembly: GCA_930367215.1. Taxonomy (NCBI): domain Eukaryota; kingdom Metazoa; phylum Arthropoda; class Insecta; order Diptera; family Polleniidae; genus Pollenia; species Pollenia angustigena. The sequence continues at coordinate 78,390,997 of OV884058.1, read as the reverse complement.
GTTAAAAAACAATTTGCTATTCCAGCTTTTATCAAGCTAAGTGCGTGCTTGCGATTTTTTGCTGAGGGTGGTTACCAAACTGGTATTGGAAAAGATTCTGACGTGAACTTAGCACAGTCCACTTTCAGTATGGTGCTGAAAGAAGTACTTAACGTTTTTGAAGCACACCTTTGCCCGGTTTGGATAAATGTGGCCAAAACGGCAGCGGAAAAAGGCAAATTGCTCTTGCTTTTTATAAGAAGTACAATATTCCTGGAGTTATGGGTTGCATAGATGGAACCCACGTGCAAATAATTGCTCCATCAATTAACAAACACCTCTACTACAACCGTAAAGGGAAATTTTCATTAAATGTTATGCTGGTAGGATTTTTTACATAACTTATCAATTCGATTTACATGAGCTTTTCTACAAATTTTAATCCCTTTATGCAAAAACGATAAATGAATTTAACAAAGGTTCTTAAGTACAGTTTTGAAAAAAGTTGGTATTGTTAACCTTTATTAAATTGAAACATGCCATGATTCATTTATTTGGGCCAACAGCGAGCTGCGAGTACACTTTGAACTTAAGTATTTGCAGGGTGAAACATACTTTTGGTTACTAGGTAAATTTTTTATAAAGAAATTATGAAAAAATCGTAATATGAGTTTTTTACAAATAGGAGATGCAGGGTACCCTCTGGGGCCATGGCTGTTAACTCCACATCGTGCCCCAGAAGATGAATCTACTGAAATGCGTTTTAACGTAGCCCATATAAAAGCCCGTAACATAATTGTGCGTACCAATGGAGTATTGAAAAATCGTTGGAGGTGTCTGCTTGGAGCAGGGAGTTGCACTATGTTGCGGATGTATTTTGATTTTCAGCCTAGGGGCCAGATTGTTGTTGGTCCAAAGTTTTTATTGCTCAATGCCAGGGAAAGTTCTAGGGAGGCAAAGGAATGAACCAAGTTAGTTCTTTTGAAGTAATTTTGGTTTTTACTTACGTGTTAATTGCTAGGCGGCTATCCGTTTGTAGTTGTGTTCAGTCTTGATTTCTGATTTTTTGTCGTCAGGGAAACGGTGTTTTCGTGTTTCTTTAGTGATAGCGTAGGAGAATTATGTATGCAATTAGTTTTATTTTTAAAGTTTTAGGTTTAGAAACTGGGAATTATTTCCTTGTGAAGGTTACTTTATATTATATTAAACATTTTTTTCATTTTTCGAATTTATTCTATGAGTTAAATTTTAGTTCTATTCTATAGAACTATTACAAAAAAGCTTTATAAAATACAGACCTAAAATTTAACTAATAGAATAAATTCGAAAAATGAAAAAAATGTTTTAGGTTTAGTTTTATAATTTTAAATTTAATTTTGTGTTGAGGTGCTGAAATGTTGTGTGTTCAATTGTTTTCTTTTATGTCAGCTGTTTATGAAGTGGAATGTGGATTGGAAGTTCATTCTGGAAAAAGAGCTTTTTGTAGGAACAGAGTTGATAAAATATGTAGGATGAACCGAGACAAATTAGTAAAGGACTGATAGTAATAAGTTTGTCCGAATGAAGAGAAAATAAAGAAATATTTTCTCTGTAAAGTTTCTTTTGAGTTCAAGGCCAAAGGAAACAAAGTTGTTGATCCCGACGTATTTTTTTGTAAGAATGTATGTATGTTAGTTATAGGTTTCGGTACTTTGTTTTTATGTATTAGTTTTGTTGTTTTGTAACGCCTTAACTTTTTTTTTTTGTATTTGCGGCTTTAAAGAAATTTTTAAAAATAATCAAATCACTAATAGAGAGAACGTCAAATAGTAAAGTCTGATAGTGCAGTGAGTTTTTGAAAATTATAATCGGAAATCTAAGATTGGATTGGTTTGTCTGAACATTTTCATTACATCTGGTGAAGAAGTTAATACTTTTTATAAAGTAAGTGTTTGATAATAATATGAAAGTGTTTAAATTTTAAATAAAGTGGAACGGTTATGAAGGATCCTTTTTGCCCAGACGGAGAGTAAGGTCCATTGCTAGAGCAGTGCTTGATACTTTGACTGAGGGGAGAAGTCCACTACAGATCAAGAGTTTTATAAGCTTGGAACAGGAGTCACTGGAAGAAGTATGTAAGGGGGTCCAAAAAAGTGATTTTTAAAAGGTAACAAATGTATTTTTCTAGAATTAACAGTGCCTGTGTAAAAGGAAGCAGGAAAAATTGTAGCTTCCGGAAACGAAAGTGGAATTTGTGTTGGCAAGTGTGACCAAGGAAAAGAAAAAGCTCTGGTTGGAAATAGGACTTTGTGTGGAGATTTTTTTTGGTGAGTCTAGGGTAAAAGGGTATTGTGGCTTTTAACCAATATGAAAAAGTTCAACAAAAAAATAGTGGGAAATACCTAGTGGAAAATTTGAGTAGAAAAAGTGTTCTCAGTTGTAGTTAATTTAGGGTTTAGTCTTAAGAGTTATTTAATAATATTGTGTTTTATGTGAAAGTTTGTGTTTTTGTATATTAAATTGTGTGAAAGGGATCGTTTGAGAAAAAGTAAAAGTGCGAGAATAAAATAGAAGAGAAATTTTCTTTAACTACTGTAGATTGATAATTACCTCAGAGAGTTCTTTTAGGGAAAAATATCTGTCGCAGGAATATCGGTTAGGTAGAAAATTTTGAAAAGTCTGTTCTTTAAGATCCTTTCGATATTTTTAATAGATTTATTTGTCAACTATATTTATATATATTTAGTGTTTGTGCATGTCTCATTTGTAATTTTTTTTTAGTTTTAAGTTTTATGTATAATAAGTTTTTTTTTAGATAGCTGAGAATTAAGTAAAGGGCAGTTTTTAATTAAATTATTGGGGCTAAAAATTAAGAGGGAAAAGAAAGAATAAAAAGTAATATATAAACATTTTGAATGTCACTTTTGGAAGTTAACAGCAAATTTAAAAAATAAAAAAATTGTTTTGTTTAAGTTTTTGGTTATTTGTAGGTTTTATTAAATTACGTATATTTTGTGTGACTAAGAATTTTAAGTGTTTATTTTATTTATTATTAAAAATAATTATGTATAACTTAAATAATATTTAATAAATGGTATAATAAAAAAAATGAATAATTTTGAGTAGATAAATAATTGGGGTTATTGAATGATAGGACGTGATGGACGGATTATGGGGCCCGTAAGATATGTGTAGTGGATGCAGTACGGCCATGGTAGGGTGGGCGATTGGACATTGTCATCTTTCTCCCTATGTGTGTAGGTTTCACCCGTTGTTTGTCGATTTAGCGTTTGTTTTTGTTGTTATGTGAATTCATATTTTATTTTTGTAACGGACCTCAGCCATCAAAAGGGTTGAGAACCGCTCCCCGGGATCATGCCGCGAGAGCTAGTGGGATTGTTGGAATCCGGACGCTAACAGCAGGTTCGTAACAGAATATGGAAAAATTTAAATAATTAGTGTAGATTAACGAAACACTAGACAATATACTACTAGAATTATAAGAAAATAGCCCTACGTACAATTTATATAGATGTGCTGGCGGAGTGAATGTTCGCAGCCGTTTTTGATTTTATGTTCAAAAAGTCAGTTGTGCGATAGAATTTCAAATTTGTCAGTATAATGTATAAATAGCACGACTTGTTCAGACGATGATATGGTATATTCTTAGAAAATGGAAAAGAATTCATTCTAAACGTTTACCATACGTCGTATTATTGTCTTTTTGTTTGAATTAGTTCAGTTTGATGTTTTTTTTTTTTTTTTTGGAGCAGTTGCAATGATTACATCGACAGCCGCAAAGGTTATGAAAACTGGTGGTCCGTTGTGTCGATGGAGAGTGTTTACTGGCCTCTGGTGATTACAGACTTAAGGGTATAACTAGAGCACAAAATAGACTGTTAAATGAGGATATTGATGACTCCTCTATTATGTTTTCTGTTGTTTTTAATATATTTTGCTTAGGTGAAACTTTAACATACATAGCTCTGGAATAGAGAATCAATTAATATTAACCGTCAAGCCGCCGCCATTCAATAATCCCTAAATGATTGTCTTGTTAAAAAACTTATAGTAAAGTCAAAGTTAAATTGTATAGGTATATTTTTATTAAAATTTATTTTTTTTTTGTGTAGTTTTGTTGTGTTTATGTTATATTATTTAAATAGCTTATTTTTATTGGTGTAGTACTTATTTTAGCATTTATTTTATAAAGTATTTTATGAAGTATTGGGAATTTGAATATTTTTTTATAGTGTTTGGTGTTTATTTGTATTTTAAGTATTTGTTTATTTAAGTTATATATTTAGTAACCAAGTGTCTTTAAGTATAATAATTTTGTTTATTATCAAAGTCATTTTGTTTATTTTAATTTAATTTTACGCGATTAAAAGTGATCCGACGGATTAGAATAATCGAATTTGTTTGTGATATGAGCAGGGAATATAGGATTCAGACAAGGAATAGAAAGAGGTCCAGGCCATATACAAATTTAAATAATTCCACAATAATACAACCTAAACATAATAAATTTGATAATAACAGATCACAAATGGCTGAAAACGGAAATTTTATGGATTTATCAGAAACAATTAATGTTAGACCTACTCAGCCGGTTAATACATCTCTGCCGGATAATACACAGGGTCCTTCTACAAGCGCTCCAGTACTTACCATAGATCCGGAAGTTAGGGAATTGGTTGTAGATGAAACCTTAGTGGTCCAAAGGGCATTACAGGAACAGGTCAACAAGATGGTTGAAATGAGTGACATTAGAAAATCTATGGGAGAGCTTACAAAAGTCGTAGGAATTGTCAACTCGGACTCATAATTCTTCTAACCATCAACTAGCAATAATGTAAACGGTTAGGGAAATCCATATGGAAATGTTTTTTCAGTAGAACCCCGGTTTAACTTTCAGGGTGGTCCATTAGGTATCTTAAATAATGTGAATTTTCCTCGGCAGATAGTAGGCAATGGAAATATGCAGCCAGTAGGGAATAGTCACAATAGTAGCGGTGCAATGAACGCTGATCCAATGGTGGTGAATAGGGCTACTCCAGGCGGTCATATGGCATCTGAAAATATTAATAATGGTAATACGGAAAGAATTAATATACGCGTTGATAAATGGGGAATAGTATTTAATGGTAATTATTCACAATTGAGTATTGAGGATTTTATTTTTCGAATCGAACATCTTCAGGCGCATTATAGTATTAGTTGGGACGAAATCTTAAGAGATTTTCACTTACTAGTCGCTGGTCCTGCCAAGGATTGGTATTGGAGTGATGACATGGCCAACTTTGCGTTGTGAATTATACAATCAGTACCGTACGTCAAATTTAGAAATAATAAGAGATTTGGTAGAGAGAAAGCAACAGCCTAATGAATCTCTAGATGTGTTTTTCCACGTGATGTGCAAATTAAGATCCCGTCTTGTACAGCCTATTCCCGAATTTGATATGATTAAAATATTAAAGAGAAATGTCAAAGAAAGTGTGGCGAAAATTGTATATCCAATTTCGGTTTCTTCTGTCGAACAATTATGCCTAGAATGTTTAGAGGCCGAAAGAAATTTTCCAAAAAGGGAACTAAGGAATAATATTCAACCACAAAGGCCGATAAGACGTGTAAATGAGGTTACTTTTGAAAATATTAATGATAATGCACAATGTTTAGAAGAGATCGCAGCTTTAAAAATGGCAGGGCAAGGACAATTATTAAAGTGCTGGAACTGCAAAATGGCAGGCCACGGGTTCCGCGATTGCAATTCTGCGGAGAGAACATTATTTTGTTATCGTTGTGGTAAGCCCAATGTTATAGCCCCTAAGTGTCCAGATTGCCAACAGGGAAACCGAATGAGGGACTTGGGAGTGAGCGGGGACCCACGTCCACAGAAAACGCCTGCGGAAAACCATTAATGCAAATTCTAAAAACAACAAATAATAGTACCCCATCGGAAAGTGACAATATGGAAAAGTATTTACCGAAATTAAGACACCTGATACCACTAGAAATTAGAGAACAATACTATGCCAAAATAAGATCGAAAATCTTCGGGACAAATGACGTTCGGAAACAATTAACAAAACGCATTAAAAGAATTAGAGAACTTGATAAAATTAAGCGAGAGAGGAAAAATTTAATAATAGAATCCTAAAATAGAGCAGGAATTGTAGGTGAGGAAAATAGGATTTATTTAGATGTTATTATTGAAAATAGGGAAATGACAGGACTTTTGGATAGTGGAGCATCCGTTAGTATCCTGGGAAAAAATTGTAGAGAATTAGTGGAGGAATTAGGTTTGGAAATTACACCTTTATTTTATAGTGTAAGGACCGCCAGTGGTCAACACCATAGGATACTGGGTAAATTAAATGCATCCATACAGTACAAAGGACAGAGGAAAAATATCCTTTTGTAACTTTGTCCAGACTTGGAACAGTCATTATATTTAGGCATTGATTTTTGGCGAATGTTTAATTTGGCTCCGGAAATTATTAGTGTAGGGGAAGTTGATGTCGATAATATTATTGAGGATTTTGTAGATTTTGAAAAGGAAAATAAGTTAGGGGTTCATGATTTAACAGAAGAGCAAAAACAGAGACTAGACAACGTAATAGAAAAATTTGATACATTTGAGTCGAAAGGTTTGGGGCAAACTACTTTAGAAAAACATAGTATAAAGTTGGTTGAGGGATCAGAACCAGTAATGGATAGGTATTATCCAATTTCTCCAGCCGTTCAAGAGATCACATATAAGGAAATAGACAACATGCTGAAATTGAAAGTAATAGAACTTAGTGAGATCCCGTGGAATAACAAAATTACTATAGTTAGGAAACCGGGAAAGAACAGATTGTGACTGGATGCAAGGAAACTAAATAATTTAACAATAAAGGATGCATATCCTTTACAAAACATTGATGGGATACTTAGTCGAATCGACGAGACTTATTTTATAAGTAGCGTTGACCTTAAATATGCGTTTTGGCAGATCGAGTTGGAGCCTGAAAGCCGGCCTTACACTGCATTTACCGTTGCTGGCAGGCCACTTTACCAATTTAGAATAATGCCATTTGGCCTTTGTAACGCGGCTCAACGCTTGTGTCGACTGATGGATAAGGTTATCCCACAAGAATTAAAGGAAAATGTTTTCATTTATTTGGATGATCTCTTGATTATTTCTAATGATTTTGACAAGCATTTGGATTTATTGGAGAAAGTAGCAGAGTCCCTAAGAAAAGCCAACTTAACAATAGGTCTTAGTAAGTCTCAATTTTGTTTTAAAGAATTAAAATATTTAGGATTTATCATAGGAAATGGCCTTCTGAGAACGGATCCAGATAAAGTAAAAGCTATAACGGAAATGAAAATACCAAAATCTGTAAGAGAAGTGCGAAGCTTTTTAAGTACCGCGGGCTGGTATCGCCGATTCATAAAAAACTTTTCCGTAATAGCAGCGCCCTTAACAGACACGTTGAAAAAAGCAACTAAATTTGAAATTACTCCAGAAGCACGTAAAGCATTTGATGATCTCAAGAAATCCTTAACCTCAGCACCTGTACTTCGACATGCTGATTTTTCGAAAAGATTTTTTATTCAATGTGACGCATGTTATTATGGAATTGGTGCAGTGCTTTACCAAATACACGGAGAAAAAGAGGAACATCCTATTGCTGTTTACTCACAGAAATTAAATGGTTGCCAACGGAATTACACAGTGACAGAGAAGGAGTGTTTAGCTGCCGTTATGGCTGTAAAGAAATTTAGACAATACATTGAAATGATGCCCTTTACAATAGTGACAGATCACGCCAGCCTAAAATGGCTAATGTCATTAAAAGATCTCACAGGAAGATTGGCAAGATGGTCTTTACAATTGCAGGCATACGATTTTCAAATAGAACACCGAAAAGGATCTGAAAACATAGTAGCAGATATGCTGTCAAGGCTACCAAATGTTGATCAGATAGACATAACTAATCTGCTAGGATTTGAAACTACAGAGTTTGAAAGCCAATAATATAAGGAGCTAGCAGCGCACATAGAAAAAAATGCTGAAATGTTACCTGATTTAAAAGTTGAAAATGGATTAGTGTACAAAAAGACTTATGATCAGAATGAAGAAGAATCACCGTGGAAACTATGGATTCCGGCGACAATTACTAAAGCAATTATCGAAAACGCCCATTCAACATTAACAACAGCCCACGGAGGAGTGACAAAAACGCTGGAAAGGTTGAAAAGATTTTTCTACTGGCCGAAAATGACTGCACAGGTAAAAAATTTTATAGCAAATTGCCAAATATGCAAGGAAACAAAACCTAGCAATATAAATATGAGACCAGAAATAGGACAACAAGTAGTGACGGAAAGACCCTTTCAAAAACTTTATATAGATTTTATGGGAAAATACCCAAGATCTAAAAAAGGCCATTGTTACATTTTTATAGTTATTGATCATTTTACAAAGTTTGTATTTTTAAAGGCGATGAAAGAAGCAACAACCTCAAATGTCATTAACTTCCTTGTCACTGAAATATTTCACAAATTTGGAGTGCCAGAAGTGATACACAGTGACAATGGCTAAAAGTTTTGAAAATTTAATGGATCTGTATAAAATACAACATCTTAAAACTGCTGTATATTCACCGCAAAGCAATGCGAGTGAGCGTGTGAACCAATCTGTTTTATCGGCGATACATGCATATCTTAAAAGGATCACCGTGATTAGGATTTATATTTGTCCGAAATTGAATGCGCGTTAAGAACTTCGGTACATACTGCCACAGGGGTTACGCCTTTTTTCGCATTATTTGGTTATCACATGTTTAGCAGTGGGGCAGATTACAAATTAGGTAGGAAACTTAGATCACTTACAGACCATGAAATAGTACATTTAAATGTAAATGATAGAATGCAATTAATCGGGGGAAAAATAAAGCAGAAAATGACTAACGCCTATGAAAGAAGCGCCGAGAGATACAACAGGGGTGCTAGAATTGTAAAGTTTTTGCCAGGACAAGAGGTATATCGACGTAATACTATATTGAGCAACTTTGGCAAAAACATAAATGCAAAATTATGTAGAAAGTTTTTGAAATGTAGAGTGGTAAAAGCTATGGGTAACAATATGTACGAATTGGAGACACTCCAGGGTAAACATTTGGGAGTGTATCATTCGAAAAACATCAAAATATAAGCTTAAATGGAAATCATTTACGAATTGGTGAAATAACAGGAAAAGGTACTTTAAAATTTGTTGTTATAATTTCTGACCCTAGTGTGAACAGTTGCCAATAACTACGATACAGTATACATATATTTTGAAAATTGTACTTACCATGATAATGTGGCAATATGGTCCTAGATGTTGTATAATGTTGTAATGTCCGATTTATTTCGTTGTTTGCGCAAAATGATGCTTTAGCTTACGATGCTAGTCGTAACGTTAACGAAAATGATAGGGGCGTTTCCAAATTGATTGACACAGATAATGGTCGTATGTAGATGATATTAAAAGATAATAAAATTAATTTTACGATTTTGATAAAATAGATTATATTTGTGTTACATATGCTTTGTATAAGAGCATTCGTTTTATTTTTGCGCCAAAGGTGCTACAGTTGGTCAAGGACCAACTACAAGAGTTTGTTTTTTTGTTCATCTGTAGCAATGATTGGGAGCCACTATGCATTTTCTTGTGGAAAAACGCAATAGTCGGCGTGTTCTAACCTTTATGCACGGGGTACATTATCCGATGACGATCGATTAGGTAGAAGGGAAAATCCTTGTAAACGTAGTTGAGTATTGAATTTAAGCTGTGTGGAAACAACGAAGTGCAATAATAATGCAAATCCAACAACAAATAATAGTACCCAATTGGAAAGTGACAATATGGAAAAGTATTTACCGAAATTAAGACACAGAACAATACTATGCCAAAATAAGATCGAAAATCTTCGGGACAAATGACGTTCGGAAACAATTAACAAAACGCATTAAAAGAATTAGAGAACTTTATAAAATTAAGCGAGAGAGGAAAAATTTAATAATAGAATCCTTAAATAGAGCAGGAATTATAGGTGAGGACAATAGGCTTTATTTAGATGTTATTATTGAAAATAGGGAAATGACAGGACTTTTGGATAGTGGAGCATCCGTTAGTATCCTGGGAAAAAATTGTAGAGAATTAGTGGAGGAATTAGGTTTGGAAATTACACCTTTATTTTATAGTGTAAGGACCACCAGTGGTCAACACCATAGGATACTGGGTAAATTAAATGCATCCATAAATTACAAAGGACAGAGGAAAAATATCCTTTTGTAACTTTGTCCAGACTTGGAACAGTCATTATATTTAGGCATTGATTTTTGGCGAATGTTTAATTTGGTTCCGGAAATTATTAGTGTAGGGGAAGTTGATGTCGGTAATATTATTGAGGATTTTGTAGATTTTGAAAAGGAAAATAAGTTAGGGGTTCATGATTTAACAGAAGAGCAAAAACAGAGACTAGGCAACGTAATAGAAAAATTTGATACATTTGAGTCGAAAGGTTTGGGGCAAACTACTTTAGAAAAACATAGTATAAAGTTGGTTGAGGGATCAGAACCAGTAAAGGATAGGTATTATCCAATTTCTCCAGCCGTTCAAGAGATCACATATAAGGAAATAGACAACATGCTGAAATTGAAAGTAAGTCCCCTTTTAGACAGGCAAAGTTTACTTTGCAAAGTCTTGAGTTTATGGAAGGGAGGGAAAAAGAGAATAGCCGGGGAGTACGAACTTTGCTGTACTCGCAAATTCCTTTTGTTTTTCGTTCGTAGTTTATTTCTGAGCTGGGATGATAAAGTTGGTAGTACAATTTTTCTTTTTTACTACTATGAGCAGTGCAAAAGTAATAAAGTACTCCAGTGCAAATTTAGTACAATTTAAAAATTGCAAACGCTTTTTCCTACCAAAATATGATAAAAACAAAGCAAAAAAATCGCCTTATGTAAATACTATATCGAATTTAATTCAAAGAAATTATTGCTACAGTCTTATGAATCTTGTTGCTAAAGTTTAAAATAAAAAAAAAATTAAATATGTATAGAAATATGTTACAAAACTAATTTCATATACCAACCGAACTTTCATCTTCTTTAAAAATAATAATTTTATGTTCCTTAATAATGTAATGTAATGTAATTTTTTAATTAAATTTTTTATATATGGGCATTTCCTGGGGTCACTAACGTACGTTCGTACGCTTTTGATTTACAAATAATATAGAAAACAAAACTTTTCCTAACATTTTTTTTTTGTTTGGCGATTCGATAGCATGGTAGCTCTAAGTTTAGTGCAAAAGATGGATGTCATCGAGTTTAAATTTTTTATAATGATATGTACATAGTTATAAACATGTGGTCACGAACGTACGCAAAATAGAAGTCAACTTTGGCTGACAGTACTGAAATGTAAAAATCTGCGTAATGGAACGGAATATTTAAAAGTGATTAATTTATTTTAAGAGTGTATTAATGTACGTCTCCATCAAGTATTTACAAAATAAAATATCTCTCTTGGTTTTCGTTTAATTGGCTTATGTACCGGACGCGAACGTACGGGTCGCGAACGTATGATTTTTCCATATGTTTTTTATTATTATCACCATGCATTTTCCCATAAATATCTTCAAATTTCCTTATTAAAAATCTTAATACTCCTTTTGCAATTGATTGTAATGGAGAGATTATGAAGAAAGAGTGTAAAGATAACATATTTTTTGCATGTAAAATAAGTATATATAGGTTAAGATTTGATTAATTATTGTTAGTTCATATTTAATATATGAAGATTCAATAAAAAAATAATGACAAAAAAAAAAATAAGTATATAAAAATGTCTTTAGAAGTAGCTTAAATACTTAGAAAATATAAAATGTTCCAGTTTTCAGCGTAATTTCCTCAAGTAAAACAGCTGAGATGTGCTATGAAACCATTCTTTTATAAAAACATAGACTTTTTTTTATAATAATAAACAATCAAAGACGATGATCATCAACATTTTATTTTTTCATCCTGGTAGACTATTCTGAGGAAATGCCCATATAAGTTTTTTCCTTAAAGTTTTCTTTTAAATATGACAACATTTGTATTTTTATCGATGGTGGATTAATAATATAACATATAACATATAACTTTTACCAGTAAGCAAATCATACGTGTTAATATTATGAAAAATTCCTTGCACCGTAGATATCTATACACAGCTAGATATTTTTAGTAGAAATTACGGGCATTACTACCCAGTAAAGACTTCACCTACTTTTTTAAAATAAATAGCTTCTTTAACTAATTATTTAGTAGCTTTCTTCTATATAACTACTATAACTACTTATTTTTCAGATGTATGTAGGAAAAAAATAATGACTTACATAAAAATGCGTTTATTTTGGGACGTCCCTTGTAAAATTCATTGGTTCTTTCAGTAGAATTGGAAGTAGTATTTTAACATTTTCCTGATTACTTAACACATTATTTTGCAGGCGAAGTTTTTACTGGGTAGGTAAAACATTTTTTTAGCCTGTTTCACTTTCAAATCTAAAAAAACAAGCTTAAGATTCTTCGTCTAAATTCCTTATTATTTACTTAATTTTTCTTTTTGTTAATTGCCAAAGGTATATTTCAAATATAAATGTATAGCACAAGTGCATTTTAATGTAAATTCTTTGTTATGCAAATAATAAAACTTGTAAAAAATATTTTTTTTGGCATTGAGTGCAATTAGCGTAAAAATGTAATTTTTTTTTCTGTATTAAGTACATTTTAAAAAATGCCATTTATCAACCCTGTATCTGAAGTTGGCTGCAGTAACGAATAAACAAAAATTTGTCAAATTAAACTTTGTGTGTCTAAACACCAAACAAAGTTTAAAAGAGAACTACACAAGACTTTGCAAAGTAAACTTTGTCTGTCTAAAAGGGGACTAATAGAACTTAGTGAGATCCCGTGGAATAACAAAATTACTATAGTTAGGAAACCGGTAAAGAACAGATTGTGTCTGGATGCAAGGAAACTAAATAATTTAACAATAAAGGATGCATATCCTTTACAAAACATTGATGGGATACTTACTGAGCAACCTAAATAAGAGCGGCAAGCGTCTGTTTTATGTCAAAACTTATCATTTTCATACAGTTTATACGAAACGAACCTTTAGAACACGAATTTAACACCACCCGGCTGGAAAATCTTATTTGATAGTTCGCTTGGTAGTTTTATTTTATTGAAAATGCATTGGCAATAGAATTAGCATGTTTAAAAAAACGCTTGCCGCTCTTGTTTAGGTAGCTCTGTTAGTCGAATCGACGAGACTTATTTTATAAGTAGCGTTGACCTTAAATATGCGTTTTGGCAGATCGAGTTGGAGCCTGAAAGCCGGCCTTACACTGCATTTACCGTTGCTGGCAGGCCACTTTACCAATTTAGAGTAATGCCATTTGGCCTTTGTAACGCGGCTCAACGCTTGTGTCGACTGATGGATAAGGTTATCCCACAAGAATTAAAGGATAATGTTTTCATTTATTTGGATGATCTCTTGATTATTTCTAATGATTTTGACAAGCATTTGGATTTATTGGAGAAAGTAGCAGAGTCCCTAAGAAAAGCCAACTTAACAATAGGTCTTAGTAAGTCTCAGTTTTGTTTTAAAGAATTAAAATATTTAGGATTTATCATAGGAAATGGCCTTCTGAGAACGGATCCAGATAAAGTAAAAGCTATAACGGAAATGAAAATACCAAAATCTGTAAGAGAAGTGCGAAGCTTTTTAAGTACCGCGGGCTGGTATCGCCGATTCATAAAAAACTTTTCCGTAATAGCAGCGCCCTTAACAGACACGTTGAAAAAAGCAACTAAATTTGAAATTACTCCAGAAGCACGTAAAGCATTTGATGATCTCAAGAAATCCTTAACCTCAGCACCTGTACTTCGACATGCTGATTTTTCGAAAAGATTTTTTATTCAATGTGACGCATGTTATTATGGAATTGGTGCAGTGCTTTACCAAATACACGGAGAAAAAGAGGAACATCCTAATGCTGTTTACTCACAGAAATTAAATGGTTGCCAACGGAATTACACAGTGACAGAGAAGGAGTGTTTAGCTGCCGTTATGGCTGTAAAGAAATTTAGACAATACATTGAAATGATGCCCTTTACAATAGTGACAGATCACGCCAGCCTAAAATGGCTAATGTCATTAAAAGATCTCACAGGAAGATTGGCAAGATGGTCTTTACAATTGCAGGCATACGATTTTCAAATAGAACACCGAAAAGGCTCTGAAAACATAGTAGCAGATATGCTGCCAAGGCTACCAAATGTTGATCAGATAGACATAACTAATCTGCTAGGATTTGAAACTACAGAGTTTGAAAGCCAAGAATATAAGGAGCTAGCAGCGCACATAGAAAAAAATGCTGAAATGTTACCTGATTTAAAAGTTGAAAATGGATTAGTCTACAAAAAGACTTATGATCAGAATGAAGAAGAATCACCGTGGAAACTATGGATTCCGGCGACAATTACTAAAGCAATTATCGAAAACGCCCATTCAACATTAACAAAACGCTGGAAAGGTTGAAAAGATTTTTCTACTGGCCGAAAATGACTGCACAGGTAAAAAATTTTATAGCAAATTGCCAAATATGCAAGGAAACTAAACCTAGCAATAGAAATATGAGACCAGAAATAGGACAACAAGTAGTGACGGAAAGATCATTTTAAAAACTTTATATAGATTTTATGGGAAAATACCCAAGATCTAAAAAAGGCCATTGTTACATTTTTATAGTTATTGATCATTTTACAAAGTTTGTATTTTTAAAGGCGATGAAAGAAGCAACAACCTCAAATGTCATTAACTTCCTTGTCACTGAAATATTTCACAAATTTGGAGTGCCAGAAGTGATACACAGTGACAATGGCTAAAAGTTTTGAAAATTTAATGGATCTGTATAAAATACAACATCTTAAAACTGCTGTATATTCACCGCAAAGCAATGCGAGTGAGCGTGTGAACCAATCTGTTTTATCGGCGATACATGCATATCTTAAAAGGATCACCGTGATTGGGATTTATATTTGTCCGAAATTGAATGCGCGTTAAGAACTTCGGTACATACTGCCACAGGGGTTACGCCTTTTTTCGCATTATTTGGTTATCACATGTTTAGCAGTGGGGCAGATTACAAATTAGGTAGGAAACTTAGATCACTTACAGACCATGAAATAGTACATTTAAATGTAAATGATAGAATGCAATTAATCGGGGGAAAAATAAAGCAGAAAATGACTAACGCCTATGAAAGAAGCGCCGAGAGATACAACAGGGGTGCTAGAATTGTAAAGTTTTTGCCAGGACAAGAGGTATATCGACGTAATACTATATTGAGCAACTTTGGCAAAAACATAAATGCAAAATTCTGTAGAAAGTTTTTGAAATGTAGAGTGGTAAAAGCTATGGGTAACAATATGTACGAATTGGAGACACTCCAGGGTAAACATTTGGGAGTGTATCATTCGAAAAACATCAAAATATAAGCTTAAATGGAAATCATTTACGAATTGGTGAAATAACAGGAAAAGGCACTTTAAAATTTGTTGTTATAATTTCTGACCCTAGTGTGAACAGTTGCCAATATACTACGATACAGTATACATATATTTTGAAAATTGTACTTACCATGATAATGTGGCAATATGGTCCTAGATGTTGTATAATGTTGTAATGTCCGATTTATTTCGTTGTTTGCGCAAAATGATGCTAATTTGAATTTTGGTCCTTGGGTGGATGTTTGCGACTTTTCTGAAAGGGAAAAAGGATTAAACAAAGTAAAAACTTATAGAATTATGATTTTGTATACTTCCCGTAGTCGATTGTCGGATGCATGATTTTCTTCAATTACATTTCATAATGAAAGGTATGGTAAGATTGCTCCATGTAGGTAGGTGATAGTCGTAACGTTAACGAAAATGATAGGGGCGTTTCCAAATTGATTGACACAGATAATGGTCGTATGTAGATGATATTAAGAGATAATAAAATTAATTTTACGATTTTGATAAAATAGATTATATTTGTGTTACATATGCTTTGTATAAGAGCATTCGTTTTATTTTTGCGCCAAAGGTGCTACAGTTGGTCAAGGACCAACTACAAGAGTTTGTTTTTTTGTTCATCTGTAGCAATGATTGGGAGCCACTATGCATTTTCTTGTGGAAAAACGCAATAGTCGGCGTGTTCTAACCTTTATGCACGGGGTACATTATCCGATGACGATCGATTAGGTAGAAGGGAAAATCCTTGTAAACGTAGTTGAGTATTGAATTTAAGCTGTGTGGAAACAACGAAGTGCAATAATAATGCAAATCCAACAACAAATAATAGTACCCAATTGGAAAGTGACAATATGGAAAAGTATTTACCGAAATTAAGACACCTGATACCACTTGAAATTAGAGAACAATACTATGCCAAAATAAGATCGAAAATCTTCGGGACAAATGACGTTCGGAAACAATTAACAAAACGCATTAAAAGAATTAGAGAACTTTATAAAATTAAGCGAGAGAGGAAAAATTTAATAATAGAATCCTTAAATAGAGCAGGAATTATAGGTGAGGACAATAGGCTTTATTTAGATGTTATTATTGAAAATAGGGAAATGACAGGACTTTTGGATAGTGGAGCATCCGTTAGTATCCTGGGAAAAAATTGTAGAGAATTAGTGGAGGAATTAGGTTTGGAAATTACACCTTTATTTTATAGTGTAAGGACCGCCAGTGGTCAACACCATAGGATACTGGGTAAATTAAATGCATCCATAAATTACAAAGGACAGAGGAAAAATATCCTTTTGTAACTTTGTCCAGACTTGGAACAGTCATTATATTTAGGCATTGATTTTTGGCGAATGTTTAATTTGGTTCCGGAAATTATTAGTGTAGGGGAAGTTGATGTCGGTAATATTATTGAGGATTTTGTAGATTTTGAAAAGGAAAATAAGTTAGGGGTTCATGATTTAACAGAAGAGCAAAAACAGAGACTAGACAACGTAATAGAAAAATTTGATACATTTGAGTCGAAAGGTTTGGGGCAAACTACTTTAGAAAAACATAGTATAAAGTTGGTTGAGGGATCAGAACCAGTAAAGGATAGGTATTATCCAATTTCTCCAGCCGTTCAAGAGATCACATATAAGGAAATAGACAACATGCTGAAATTGAAAGTAAGTCCCCTTTTAGACAGGCAAAGTTTACTTTGCAAAGTCTTGAGTTTATGGAAGGGAGGGAAAAAGAGAATAGCCGGGGAGTACGAACTTTGCTGTACTCGCAAATTCCTTTTGTTTTTCGTTCGTAGTTTATTTCTGAGCTGGGATGATAAAGTTGGTAGTACAATTTTACTTTTTTACTACTATGAGCAGTGCAAAAGTAATAAAGTACTCCAGTGCAAATTTAGTACAATTTAAAAATTGCAAACGCTTTTTCCTACCAAAATATGATAAAAACAAAGCAAAAAAATCGCCTTATGTAAATACTATATCGAATTTAATTCAAAGAAATTATTGCTACAGTCTTATGAATCTTGTTGCTAAAGTTTAAAATAAAAAAAAAATTAAATATGTATAGAAATATGTTACAAAACTAATTTCATATACCAACCGAAATTTCATCTTCTTTAAAAATAATAATTTTATGTTCCTTAATAATGTAATGTAATGTAATTTTTTAATTAAATTTTTTATATATGGGCATTTCCTGGGGTCACTAACGTACGTTCGTACGCTTTTGATTTACAAATAATATAGAAAACAAAACTTTTCCTAACATTTTTTTTTTGTTTGGCGATTCGATAGCATGGTAGCTCTAAGTTTAGTGCAAAAGATGGATGTCATCGAGTTTAAATTTTTTATAATGATATGTACATAGTTATAAACATGTGGTCACGAACGTACGCAAAATAGAAGTCAACTTTGGCTGACAGTACTGAAATGTAAAAATCTGCGTAATGGAACGGAATATTTAAAAGTGATTAATTTATTTTAAGAGTGTATTAATGTACGTCTCCATCAAGTATTTACAAAATAAAATATCTCTCTTGGTTTTCGTTTAATTGGCTTATGTACCGGACGCGAACGTACGGGTCGCGAACGTATGATTTTTCCATATGTTTTTTATTATTATCACCATGCATTTTCCCATAAATATCTTCAAATTTCCTTATTAAAAATCTTAATACTCCTTTTGCAATTGATTGTAATGGAGAGATTATGAAGAAAGAGTGTAAAGATAACATATTTTTTGCATGTAAAATAAGTATATATAGGTTAAGATTTGATTAATTATTGTTAGTTCATATTTAATATATGAAGATTCAATAAAAAAATAATGACAAAAAAAAAAAAATAAGTATATAAAAATGTCTTTAGAAGTAGCTTAAATACTTAGAAAATATAAAATGTTCCAGTTTTCAGCGTAATTTCCTCAAGTAAAACAGCTGAGATGTGCTATGAAACCATTCTTTTATAAAAACATAGACTTTTTTTTATAATAATAAACAATCAAAGACGATGATCATCAACATTTTATTTTTTCATCCTGGTAGACTATTCTGAGGAAATGCCCATATAAGTTTTTTCCTTAAAGTTTTCTTTTAAATATGACAACATTTGTATTTTTATCGATGGTGGATTAATAATATAACATATAACATATAACTTTTACCAGTAAGCAAATCATACGTGTTAAAATTATGAAAAATTCCTTGCACCGTAGATATCTATACACAGCTAGATATTTTTAGTAGAAATTACGGGCATTACTACCCAGTAAAGACTTCACCTACTTTTTTAAAATAAATAGCTTCTTTAACTAATTATTTAGTAGCTTTCTTCTATATAACTACTATAACTACTTATTTTTCAGATGTATGTAGGAAAAAAATAATGACTTACATAAAAATGCGTTTATTTTGGGACGTCCCTTGTAAAATTCATTGGTTCTTTCAGTAGAATTGGAAGTAGTATTTTAACATTTTCCTGATTACTTAACACATTATTTTGCAGGCGAAGTTTTTACTGGGTAGGTAAAACATTTTTTTAGCCTGTTTCACTTTCAAATCTAAAAAAACAAGCTTAAGATTCTTCGTCTAAATTCCTTATTATTTACTTAATTTTTCTTTTTGTTAATTGCCAAAGGTATATTTCAAATATAAATGTATAGCACAAGTGCATTTTAATGTAAATTCTTTGTTATGCAAATAATAAAACTTGTAAAAAATATTTTTTTTGGCATTAAGTGCAATTAGCGTAAAAATGTAATTTTTTTTTCTGTATTAAGTACATTTTAAAAAATGCCATTTATCAACCCTGTATCTGAAGTTGGCTGCAGTAACGAATAAACAAAAATTTGTCAAATTAAACTTTGTGTGTCTAAACACCAAACAAAGTTTAAAAGAGAACTACACAAGACTTTGCAAAGTAAACTTTGTCTGTCTAAAAGGGGACTAATAGAACTTAGTGAGATCCCGTGGAATAACAAAATTACTATAGTTAGGAAACCGGTAAAGAACAGATTGTGTCTGGATGCAAGAAAACTAAATAATTTAACAATAAAGGATGCATATCCTTTACAAAACATTGATGGGATACTTACTGAGCAACCTAAATAAGAGCGGCAAGCGTCTGTTTTATGTCAAAACTTATCATTTTCATACAGTTTATACGAAACGAACCTTTAGAACACGAATTTAACACCACCCGGCTGGAAAATCTTATTTGATAGTTCGCTTGGTAGTTTTATTTTATTGAAAATGCATTGGCAATAGAATTAGCATGTTTAAAAAAACGCTTGCCGCTCTTGTTTAGGTAGCTCTGTTAGTCGAATCGACGAGACTTATTTTATAAGTAGCGTTGACCTTAAATATGCGTTTTGGCAGATCGAGTTGGAGCCTGAAAGCCGGCCTTACACTGCATTTACCGTTGCTGGCAGGCCACTTTACCAATTTAGAGTAATGCCATTTGGCCTTTGTAACGCGGCTCAACGCTTGTGTCGACTGATGGATAAGGTTATCCCACAAGAATTAAAGGATAATGTTTTCATTTATTTGGATGATCTCTTGATTATTTCTAATGATTTTGACAAGCATTTGGATTTATTGGAGAAAGTAGCAGAGTCCCTAAGAAAAGCCAACTTAACAATAGGTCTTAGTAAGTCTCAGTTTTGTTTTAAAGAATTAAAATATTTAGGATTTATCATAGGAAATGGCCTTCTGAGAACGGATCCAGATAAAGTAAAAGCTATAACGGAAATGAAAATACCAAAATCTGTAAGAGAAGTGCGAAGCTTTTTAAGTACCGCGGGCTGGTATCGCCGATTCATAAAAAACTTTTCCGTAATAGCAGCGCCCTTAACAGACACGTTGAAAAAAGCAACTAAATTTGAAATTACTCCAGAAGCACGTAAAGCATTTGATGATCTCAAGAAATCCTTAACCTCAGCACCTGTACTTCGACATGCTGATTTTTCGAAAAGATTTTTTATTCAATGTGACGCATGTTATTATGGAATTGGTGCAGTGCTTTACCAAATACACGGAGAAAAAGAGGAACATCCTAATGCTGTTTACTCACAGAAATTAAATGGTTGCCAACGGAATTACACAGTGACAGAGAAGGAGTGTTTAGCTGCCGTTATGGCTGTAAAGAAATTTAGACAATACATTGAAATGATGCCCTTTACAATAGTGACAGATCACGCCAGCCTAAAATGGCTAATGTCATTAAAAGATCTCACAGGAAGATTGGCAAGATGGTCTTTACAATTGCAGGCATACGATTTTCAAATAGAACACCGAAAAGGCTCTGAAAACATAGTAGCAGATATGCTGTCAAGGCTACCAAATGTTGATCAGATAGACATAACTAATCTGCTAGGATTTGAAACTACAGAGTTTGAAAGCCAAGAATATAAGGAGCTAGCAGCGCACATAGAAAAAAATGCTGAAATGTTACCTGATTTAAAAGTTGAAAATGGATTAGTCTACAAAAAGACTTATGATCAGAATGAAGAAGAATCACCGTGGAAACTATGGATTCCGGCGACAATTACTAAAGCAATTATCGAAAACGCCCATTCAACATTAACAACAGCCCACGGAGGAGTGACAAAAACGCTGGAAAGGTTGAAAAGATTTTTCTACTGGCCGAAAATGACTGCACAGGTAAAAAATTTTATAGCAAATTGCCAAATATGCAAGGAAACAAAACCTAGCAATATAAATATGAGACCAGAAATAGGACAACAAGTAGTGACGGAAAGACCCTTTCAAAAACTTTATATAGATTTTATGGGAAAATACCCAAGATCTAAAAAAGGCCATTGTTACATTTTTATAGTTATTGATCATTTTACAAAGTTTGTATTTTTAAAGGCGATGAAAGAAGCAACAACCTCAAATGTCATTAACTTCCTTGTCACTGAAATATTTCACAAATTTGGAGTGCCAGAAGTGATACACAGTGACAATGGCTAAAAGTTTTGAAAATTTAATGGATCTGTATAAAATACAACATCTTAAAACTGCTGTATATTCACCGCAAAGCAATGCGAGTGAGCGTGTGAACCAATCTGTTTTATCGGCGATACATGCATATCTTGAAAAGGATCACCGTGATTGGGATTTATATTTGTCCGAAATTGAATGCGCGTTAAGAACGGTACATACTGCCATAGGGGCTACTCCTTTTTTCGCATTATTTGGTTATCACATGTTTAGCAGTGGGGCAGATTACAAATTAGATAGGAAACTTAGATCACTTACAGACCATGAAATAGTACATTTATATGTAAATGGTAGAATGCAATTAATCGGGGGAAAAATGAAGCAGAAAATGACTAACGCCTATGAGAGAAGCGCCGAGAGATACAACAGGGGTGCTAGAATTGTAAAGTTTTTGCCAGGACAAGAGGTATATCGACGTAATACTATATTGAGCAACTTTGGCAAAAACATAAATGCAAAATTCTGTAGAAAGTTTTTGAAATGTAGAGTGGTAAAAGCTATGGGTAACAATATGTACGAATTGGAGACACTCCAGGGTAAACATTTGGGAGTGTATCATTCGAAAGACATCAAAATATAAGCTTAAATGGAAATCATTTACGAATTGGTGAAATAACAGGAAAAAGTACTTTAAAATTTGTTGTTATAATTTCTGACCCTAGTGTGAACAGTTGCCAATATACTACGATACAGTATACATATATTTTGAAAATTGTACTTACCATGATAATGTGGCAATATGGTCCTAGATGTTGTATAATGTTGTAATGTCCGATTTATTCCGTTGTTTGCGCAAAATGATGCTAATTTGAATTTTGGTCCTTGGGTGGATGTTTGCGACTTTTCTGAAAGGGAAAAAGGATTAAACAAAGTAAAAACTTATAGAATTATGATTTTGTATACTTCCCGTAGTCGATTGTCGGGTGCATGATTTTCTTCAATTACATTTCATAATGAAAGGTATGGTAAGATTGCTCCATGTAGGTAGGTGATAGTCGTAACGTTAACGAAAATGATAGGGGCGTTTCCAAATTGATTGACACAGATAATGGTCGTATGTAGATGATATTAAAAGATAATAAAATTAATTTTACGATTTTGATAAAATAGATTATATTTGTGTTACATATGCTTTGTATAAGAGCATTCGTTTTATTTTTGCGCCAAAGGTGCTACAGTTGGTCAAGGACCAACTACAAGAGTTTGTTTTTTTGTTCATCTGTAGCAATGATTGGGAGCCACTATGCATTTTCTTGTGGAAAAACGCAATAGTCGGCGTGTTCTAACCTTTATGCACGGGGTACATTATCCGATGACGATCGATTAGGTAGAAGGGAAAATCCTTGTAAACGTAGTTGAGTATTGAATTTAAGCTGTGTGGAAACAACGAAGTGCAATAATAATGCAAATCCAACAACAAATAATAGTACCCAATTGGAAAGTGACAATATGGAAAAGTATTTACCGAAATTAAGACACCTGATACCACTTGAAATTAGAGAACAATACTATGCCAAAATAAGATCGAAAATCTTCGGGACAAATGACGTTCGGAAACAATTAACAAAACGCATTAAAAGAATTAGAGAACTTTATAAAATTAAGCGAGAGAGGAAAAATTTAATAATAGAATCCTTAAATAGAGCAGGAATTATAGGTGAGGACAATAGGCTTTATTTAGATGTTATTATTGAAAATAGGGAAATGACAGGACTTTTGGATAGTGGAGCATCCGTTAGTATCCTGGGAAAAAATTGTAGAGAATTAGTGGAGGAATTAGGTTTGGAAATTACACCTTTATTTTATAGTGTAAGGACCACCAGTGGTCAACACCATAGGATACTGGGTAAATTAAATGCATCCATAAATTACAAAGGACAGAGGAAAAATATCCTTTTGTAACTTTGTCCAGACTTGGAACAGTCATTATATTTAGGCATTGATTTTTGGCGAATGTTTAATTTGGTTCCGGAAATTATTAGTGTAGGGGAAGTTGATGTCGGTAATATTATTGAGGATTTTGTAGATTTTGAAAAGGAAAATAAGTTAGGGGTTCATGATTTAACAGAAGAGCAAAAACAGAGACTAGACAACGTAATAGAAAAATTTGATACATTTGAGTCGAAAGGTTTGGGGCAAACTACTTTAGAAAAACATAGTATAAAGTTGGTTGAGGGATCAGAACCAGTAAAGGATAGGTATTATCCAATTTCTCCAGCCGTTCAAGAGATCACATATAAGGAAATAGACAACATGCTGAAATTGAAAGTAAGTCCCCTTTTAGACAGGCAAAGTTTACTTTGCAAAGTCTTGAGTTTATGGAAGGGAGGGAAAAAGAGAATAGCCGGGGAGTACGAACTTTGCTGTACTCGCAAATTCCTTTTGTTTTTCGTTCGTAGTTTATTTCTGAGCTGGGATGATAAAGTTGGTAGTACAATTTTTCTTTTTTACTACTATGAGCAGTGCAAAAGTAATAAAGTACTCCAGTGCAAATTTAGTACAATTTAAAAATTGCAAACGCTTTTTCCTACCAAAATATGATAAAAACAAAGCAAAAAAATCGCCTTATGTAAATACTATATCGAATTTAATTCAAAGAAATTATTGCTACAGTCTTATGAATCTTGTTGCTAAAGTTTAAAATAAAAAAAAAATTAAATATGTATAGAAATATGTTACAAAACTAATTTCATATACCAACCGAACTTTCATCTTCTTTAAAAATAATAATTTTATGTTCCTTAATAATGTAATGTAATGTAATTTTTTAATTAAATTTTTTATATATGGGCATTTCCTGGGGTCACTAACGTACGTTCGTACGCTTTTGATTTACAAATAATATAGAAAACAAAACTTTTCCTAAAATTTTTTTTTTGTTTGGCGATTCGATAGCATGGTAGCTCTAAGTTTAGTGCAAAAGATGGATGTCATCGAGTTTAAATTTTTTATAATGATATGTACATAGTTATAAACATGTGGTCACGAACGTACGCAAAATAGAAGTCAACTTTGGCTGACAGTACTGAAATGTAAAAATCTGCGTAATGGAACGGAATATTTAAAAGTGATTAATTTATTTTAAGAGTGTATTAATGTACGTCTCCATCAAGTATTTACAAAATAAAATATCTCTCTTGGTTTTCGTTTAATTGGCTTATGTACCGGACGCGAACGTACGGGTCGCGAACGTATGATTTTTCCATATGTTTTTTATTATTATCACCATGCATTTTCCCATAAATATCTTCAAATTTCCTTATTAAAAATCTTAATACTCCTTTTGCAATTGATTGTAATGGAGAGATTATGAAGAAAGAGTGTAAAGATAACATATTTTTTGCATGTAAAATAAGTATATATAGGTTAAGATTTGATTAATTATTGTTAGTTCATATTTAATATATGAAGATTCAATAAAAAAATAATGACAAAAAAAAAAAAATAAGTATATAAAAATGTCTTTAGAAGTAGCTTAAATACTTAGAAAATATAAAATGTTCCAGTTTTCAGCGTAATTTCCTCAAGTAAAACAGCTGAGATGTGCTATGAAACCATTCTTTTATAAAAACATAGACTTTTTTTTATAATAATAAACAATCAAAGACGATGATCATCAACATTTTATTTTTTCATCCTGGTAGACTATTCTGAGGAAATGCCCATATAAGTTTTTTCCTTAAAGTTTTCTTTTAAATATGACAACATTTGTATTTTTATCGATGGTGGATTAATAATATAACATATAACATATAACTTTTACCAGTAAGCAAATCATACGTGTTAAAATTATGAAAAATTCCTTGCACCGTAGATATCTATACACAGCTAGATATTTTTAGTAGAAATTACGGGCATTACTACCCAGTAAAGACTTCACCTACTTTTTTAAAATAAATAGCTTCTTTAACTAATTATTTAGTAGCTTTCTTCTATATAACTACTATAACTACTTATTTTTCAGATGTATGTAGGAAAAAAATAATGACTTACATAAAAATGCGTTTACTTTGGGACGTCCCTTGTAAAATTCATTGGTTCTTTCAGTAGAATTGGAAGTAGTATTTTAACATTTTCCTGATTACTTAACACATTATTTTGCAGGCGAAGTTTTTACTGGGTAGGTAAAACATTTTTTTAGCCTGTTTCACTTTCAAATCTAAAAAAACAAGCTTAAGATTCTTCGTCTAAATTCCTTATTATTTACTTAATTTTTCTTTTTGTTAATTGCCAAAGGTATATTTCAAATATAAATGTATAGCACAAGTGCATTTTAATGTAAATTCTTTGTTATGCAAATAATAAAACTTGTAAAAAATATTTTTTTTGGCATTAAGTGCAATTAGCGTAAAAATGTAATTTTTTTTTCTGTATTAAGTACATTTTAAAAAATGCCATTTATCAACCCTGTATCTGAAGTTGGCTGCAGTAACGAATAAACAAAAATTTGTCAAATTAAACTTTGTGTGTCTAAACACCAAACAAAGTTTAAAAGAGAACTACACAAGACTTTGCAAAGTAAACTTTGTCTGTCTAAAAGGGGACTAATAGAACTTAGTGAGATCCCTTGGAATAACAAAATTACTATAGTTAGGAAACCGGTAAAGAACAGATTGTGTCTGGATGCAAGGAAACTAAATAATTTAACAATAAAGGATGCATATCCTTTACAAAACATTGATGGGATACTTACTGAGCAACCTAAATAAGAGCGGCAAGCGTCTGTTTTATGTCAAAACTTATCATTTTCATACAGTTTATACGAAACGAACCTTTAGAACACGAATTTAACACCACCCGGCTGGAAAATCTTATTTGATAGTTCGCTTGGTAGTTTTATTTTATTGAAAATGCATTGGCAATAGAATTAGCATGTTTAAAAAAACGCTTGCCGCTCTTGTTTAGGTAGCTCTGTTAGTCGAATCGACGAGACTTATTTTATAAGTAGCGTTGACCTTAAATATGCGTTTTGGCAGATCGAGTTGGAGCCTGAAAGCCGGCCTTACACTGCATTTACCGTTGCTGGCAGGCCACTTTACCAATTTAGAGTAATGCCATTTGGCCTTTGTAACGCGGCTCAACGCTTGTGTCGACTGATGGATAAGGTTATCCCACAAGAATTAAAGGATAATGTTTTCATTTATTTGGATGATCTCTTGATTATTTCTAATGATTTTGACAAGCATTTGGATTTATTGGAGAAAGTAGCAGAGTCCCTAAGAAAAGCCAACTTAACAATAGGTCTTAGTAAGTCTCAGTTTTGTTTTAAAGAATTAAAATATTTAGGATTTATCATAGGAAATGGCCTTCTGAGAACGGATCCAGATAAAGTAAAAGCTATAACGGAAATGAAAATACCAAAATCTGTAAGAGAAGTGCGAAGCTTTTTAAGTACCGCGGGCTGGTATCGCCGATTCATAAAAAACTTTTCCGTAATAGCAGCGCCCTTAACAGACACGTTGAAAAAAGCAACTAAATTTGAAATTACTCCAGAAGCACGTAAAGCATTTGATGATCTCAAGAAATCCTTAACCTCAGCACCTGTACTTCGACATGCTGATTTTTCGAAAAGCTTTTTTATTCAATGTGACGCATGTTATTATGGAATTGGTGCAGTGCTTTACCAAATACACGGAGAAAAAGAGGAACATCCTAATGCTGTTTACTCACAGAAATTAAATGGTTGCCAACGGAATTACACAGTGACAGAGAAGGAGTGTTTAGCTGCCGTTATGGCTGTAAAGAAATTTAGACAATACATTGAAATGATGCCCTTTACAATAGTGACAGATCACGCCAGCCTAAAATGGCTAATGTCATTAAAAGATCTCACAGGAAGATTGGCAAGATGGTCTTTACAATTGCAGGCATACGATTTTCAAATAGAACACCGAAAAGGCTCTGAAAACATAGTAGCAGATATGCTGTCAAGGCTACCAAATGTTGATCAGATAGACATAACTAATCTGCTAGGATTTGAAACTACAGAGTTTGAAAGCCAAGAATATAAGGAGCCATAGAAAAAAATGCTGAAATGTTACCTGATTTAAAAGTTGAAAATGGATTAGTCTACAAAAAGACTTATGATCAGAATGAAGAAGAATCACCGTGGAAACTATGGATTCCGGCGACAATTACTAAAGCAATTATCGAAAACGCCCATTCAACATTAACAACAGCCCACGGAGGAGTGACAAAAACGCTGGAAAGGTAGAAAAGATTTTTCTACTGGCCGAAAATGACTGCACAGGTAAAAAATTTTATAGCAAATTGCCAAATATGCAAGGAAACAAAACCTAGCAATATAAATATGAGACCAGAAATAGGACAACAAGTAGTGACGGAAAGACCCTTTCAAAAACTTTATATAGATTTTATGGGAAAATACCCAAGATCTAAAAAAGGCCATTGTTACATTTTTATAGTTATTGATCATTTTACAAAGTTTGTATTTTTAAAGGCGATGAAAGAAGCAACAACCTCAAATGTCATTAACTTCCTTGTCACTGAAATATTTCACAAATTTGGAGTGCCAGAAGTGATACACAGTGACAATGGCTAAAAGTTTTGAAAATTTAATGGATCTGTATAAAATACAACATCTTAAAACTGCTGTATATTCACCGCAAAGCAATGCGAGTGAGCGTGTGAACCAATCTGTTTTATCGGCGATACATGCATATCTTGAAAAGGATCACCGTGATTGGGATTTATATTTGTCCGAAATTGAATGCGCGTTAAGAACGGTACATACTGCCATAGGGGCTACTCCTTTTTTCGCATTATTTGGTTATCACATGTTTAGCAGTGGGGCAGATTACAAATTAGATAGGAAACTTAGATCACTTACAGACCATGAAATAGTACATTTATATGTAAATGGTAGAATGCAATTAATCGGGGGAAAAATGAAGCAGAAAATGACTAACGCCTATGAGAGAAGCGCCGAGAGATACAACAGGGGTGCTAGAATTGTAAAGTTTTTGCCAGGACAAGAGGTATATCGACGTAATACTATATTGAGCAACTTTGGCAAAAACATAAATGCAAAATTCTGTAGAAAGTTTTTGAAATGTAGAGTGGTAAAAGCTATGGGTAACAATATGTACGAATTGGAGACACTCCAGGGTAAACATTTGGGAGTGTATCATTCGAAAGACATCAAAATATAAGCTTAAATGGAAATCATTTACGAATTGGTGAAATAACAGGAAAAAGTACTTTAAAATTTGTTGTTATAATTTCTGACCCTAGTGTGAACAGTTGCCAATATACTACGATACAGTATACATATATTTTGAAAATTATACTTACCATGATAATGTGGCAATATGGTCCTAGATGTTGTATAATATTGTAATGTCCGATTTATTTTGTAGATTTTTCGTTGTTTGCGCAAAATGATGCTAATTTGAATTTTGGTCCTTGGGTGGATGTTTGCGACTTTTCTGAAAGGGAAAAAGGATTAAACAAAGTAAAAACTTATAGAATTATGATTTTGTATACTTTCCGTAGTCGATTGTCGGATGCATGATTTTCTTCAATTACATTTCATAATGAAAGGTATGGTAAGATTGCTCCATGTAGGTAGGTGATAGTCGTAACGTTAACGAAAATGATAGTGGCGTTTTCAAATTGAGTTACACAGATGATGGTCGTATGTAGATGATATTAAAAGATAATACAATTAATTTGACGATTTTGATAAAATAGATTATATTTGTGTTACATATGCTTTGTATAAGAGCATTCGTTTTATTTTTGCGCCAAAGGTGCTACAGTTGGTCAAGGACCAACTACAAGAGTTTGTTTTTTTGTTCATCTGTAGCAATGATTGGGAGCCACTATGCATTTTCTTGTGGAAAAACGCAATAGTCGGCGTGTTCTAACCTTTTTGCACGGGGTACATTATCCGATGACGATCGATTAGGTAGAAGGGAAAATCCTTGTAAACGTAGTAGAGTGTTGAATTTAAGCTGTGTGGAAACAACGAAGTGCAATAGTGAGTTTTTCGGAACTGTGATAATAATATGTAGTGCAATATTAGGGTAGAATTATTTATTTATTTATTTTCATATTTTAAAATTCATGTTTTGTTCTAATGTTGTATTAGATTTATTAGTAAACAGTTTGGTTGAATTTTACTAAGTACTGATTGCGAAAAAACTAAGTGCAATATTTTTATCTGTGATATAGTTATTAAGGTGCAATATTAGGTTAGGAAAACAAAGTAATTATTAACAAAATTAGTTTTTTTTATGTACATACATGTAATTGTTTTCGTCCTAATATTGACACTTTTCTGTGTCATTGATTTAATCAACACTTAGTTGGTCAACACTTACATCATTAAGTTTGATTCTTTGAGTACCTGAATTTAATTTTTTTACGTTAACATCGTTTGGGCTTGTGTTTATAATTAAGTTAATTACCCAGGAAAATATCATGGAGCGTAGGACGGTTGTTAAACATGACGTCAGGACGGAATGCCCGAATTGCCCGAATTGCCACCATTGGTTTTTTTTTTTTTTTTTTTTTGCCCGGCTAATGGAATCTCTTCCCCACGTTAGTCACGCAGAAAGACCGCACACCACTTCCTCTGACTTCGACCAGCGGCAGTGGAGTTTTGTTGCGGATGTATTTTGATTTTCAGCCTAGGGGCCAGATTGTTGTTGGTCCAAAGTTTTTATTGCTCAATGCCAGGGAAAGTTCTAGGGAGGCAAAGGAATGAACACAAAGTTAGTTCTGTTGAAGTAATTTTGGTTTTTACTTACGTGTTAATTGCTAGGCGGCTATCCGTTTGTAGTTATTGTGTTCAGTCTTGATTTCTGATTTTTTTGTACGGTGTTTTCGTGTTTCTTTGATAGTGATGGCGTAGGAAAATTATGTATGCAATTGGTTTTATTTTTAATGTTTTAGGTTTAGTTTTATAATTTTAAATTTAATTTTGTGTTGAGGTGCTGAATTGTTG
The DNA here is from genome assembly GCA_930367215.1 of Pollenia angustigena. Classification (NCBI taxonomy): domain Eukaryota; kingdom Metazoa; phylum Arthropoda; class Insecta; order Diptera; family Polleniidae; genus Pollenia; species Pollenia angustigena. The sequence goes on along the minus strand of OV884058.1, from coordinate 78,360,455 downwards.
TGTGCTCAATTGTTTTCTTTTATGTCAGCTGTTTATGAAGTGGAATGTGGATTGGAAGTTCATTCTGGAAAAAGAGCTTTTTGTAGGAATAGAGTTGATAAAATATGTAGGATGAACCGAGACAAATTAGTAAAGGACTGATAGTAATAAGTTTGTCCGAATGAAGAGAAAATAAAGAAATATTTTCTCTGTAAAATTTCTTTTGAGTTCAAGGCCAAAGGAAACAAAGTTTTTGACCCCGACGTATTTTTTTTTGTAGGAATGCATGTATGTTAGTTATAGGTTTCGGTACTTTATTTTTATGTATTAGTTTTGTTGTTTTGTAACGCCTTAACTTTTTTTTTTGTATTTGCGGCTTTATAGAAATTTTTAAAATAGAGAGAATAGAGAGAACGTCAAATAGTAAAGTCTGATAGTGCAGTGAGTTTTTGAAAATTATAATCGGAAATCTAAGATTGGATTGGTTTGTGTGAACATTTTCATTACATCTGGTGAAGAAATTAATACTTTTTATAAAGTAAGTGTTTGATAATAATATGAAAGTGGTTAAATTTTAAATAAAGTGGAACGGTTATGTAGGATCCCTTTTGCCCAGACGGAGAGTAAGGTCCATTGCTAGAGAAGTGCTTGATACTTTGACTGAGGGGAGAAGTCCACTACAGATCAAGAGTTTTGTAAGCTTGGAACAGGAGTCACTGGAAGAAGTATGTATGGGTTGTCAAAAAAAGTGATTTTTAAAAGGTAACAAATGTATTTTTCTAGAATTAACAGTTCCTGCGTAAAAGGAAGCAGGAAAAATTGTATCTTCCGGAAACGAAAGTGGAATTTGTGTTGGCAAGTGTGACCAAGGAAAAGAAAAAGCTCTGGTTGGAAATAGGACTTTGTGTGGAAATTTTTTTTGGTGAGACTAGGGTAAAAGGGTATTGTGGCTTTTAACCAATACGAAAAAGTTCAACACAAAAATAGTGGGAAATACCCAGTGGAAAATTTGAGTAGAAAAAGTGTTCTCAGTTGTAGTTAATTTAGGGTTTAGTCTTAAGAGTTATTTCATAATATTGTGTTTTGTGTGAAAATTTGTGTTTTTGTATATTAAATTGTGTGAAAGGGATCGTTCGAGAAAAAGTAAAAGTGCGAGAATAAAATAGAAGAGCAATTTTCTTTAACTGCTGTAGATTGATAATTACCTCAGAGAGCTCTTTTAGGGAAAAATATCTGTCGCAGGAATATCGGTTAGGCAGAACATTTTGAAAAGCCTGTTTTTTTAAGATCCTTTTGATCCTTTAATAGATTTATTTGTCAACTATATTTATATATGTTTAGTGTTTGTGCATGTCTCATTTGTAATTTTTTTTTAGTTTTATGTATAATAAGTTTTTTTTTAAGATAGCTGAGAATTAAGGCAAAGTGGCTAAATAAGTAAAGGGCAGGGGTCTAATCACCGCATACGATATCGAGCAAAATTGATCGAAATTATTTATTTTGGTATCTTGAAACTCGATATCGAATGAAATGTACTGAATTTGAAATAATAGCATTCGACATCGAGTAACTCGACATTACATTTATCGAGTTTTCATTCGATATGCCAGTGTATATCGTATGCAAAAAAATTCAATAGTTTATTCGATACGATAGTATCGAATGCGGTGATTAGACCCCCGTATTGAATAAAATTATTGGGGTTAAAAATTAAGAGGGAAAAGAAAGAATAAAAAATAATATATAAACATTTTGAATGCCACTTTTGGAAGTTAACAGGAAATTTAAAAAAGAAAAAAATTGATTTGTTTAAGTTTTTGGTTATTTGTAGGTTTTATTAAATTACGTATAATATGTGTGACTAAGAATTTTAAGTGTTTATTTTATTTATTATTAAAAATAATTATGTATAACTTAAATAATATTTAATAAATGGTATAATAAAAAAAATGAATAATTTTGAGTAGATAAATAATTGGGATTATTGAGTGATAGGTCGTGATGGGCGGATTATGGGGCCCGTAAGATATGTGTTGTGGATGCAGTACGACCATGGTAGGGTCGGCGATTGGAGATTGTCATCTTTCTCCCTATGTGTGTAGGTTTCACCCGTTGTTTATCGATTTATTGTATATGTATGTTGCGCTTTACATAATGTATGCTTACATTATAAAGTAACGGATTCATTTACTGAAGTTACAGATTTAAACATGCCGGATGAGGAAATAGTACCACACATATCAAACCAATATTTAGCTACAGCTCAAGCTATAAGAGCTAATATTGGAAATACACTTTTGTAAATAAATAACAGTAATAACATAATTTTAGATTTTGTTTATTAAAATAATAAGTAAATTATTAAAAAAAAAAAAAATACTTCACTCATTTTTCAAGAAACCAGTTCTTACACAACATTTATAATTTTAAAAATATTTCATAAACGATAAATTAATTATATTCACGTAGCTGCAGTTCTAATCTATTTTTTTTCTAATTTATATTCAACTTTTCTAACTCTTTGTTTTTCCATAAATGCATTGTGTCTGCGCATTTCCTTGATTTCATCACTTTTAAGTATTTCCATTTTTTTTAAATGTTTATCGTTACTCTCGTTAAGTTTTTCGAGTGAATGGTATATTCGTTTTGTATGTTGTTGTTGTTCCTTTTGATTTCCTGCTATTGTTTTCATGGCTTCCACTTAATCTTTTTTCACTTTAAGCTCAGCTTGAAGAACATCATAAGAACTTTTTTGAAGTTCTTTATTCACAGCCACTTTTTGGAATCGTGGGACTTTTGGGAAAGCTAAAGCTGGTAGCGTGGTAATATTATTCGCTTGTGGTGTATTTTGTCGAACCTCTTTTGGTTCCTCTTCTACTTCATCCTCCAAAAACTCTGCATCGACAAAAGTTTCAATTAAGTCTTCATGGGTTTTTGGAGAATTTAGTCCATACGATTGTGCTGCTACACCTTCCACTGCAGACTTCATGCCAACGAGGTTGTAAATGCCTTCCTCTATAGAAGAGAACTTTACTTCCTTGTTCGGGACCCCTCCAGTAGCTTTTTTCTCTTGTAGATGTTGCGCAGCCTTGTGCCGGACATATTTTTTTTGATCTGCCCACACCTAAAAATGTAACGCGGACGAGTATGAGGTACTAATCTGCTGTTAACTTTATTCTCATTTCTTACCTTTTTCCACTCAGCATTACATTTTGTTGGAGGACCCATCGAATTTATCTCCGTTTCAGCGTTTTTCCAAAATCGTAAGAGTGCCTCCTTGGAACCTTTATAAAATCCGCACGCAATGTCCGCATTGGCTTCCATTAACGTCAACAAGTGCTGCAATTGCTGCTTATTAGTATTTTTTTACCTGTAAACACATTAAAATTTTGTATTTTTTGTTTTGTGGTTTTTTATTTTAATTTTAAAAAGATATACTTACATGGTTATCTAAACTCCCTTCAAAATTATAAGTGAAAAAAACTTAAATAATTTAACTGTTTTTCCCCTTTTTTTCTATTGATGATGCCTACTTTTATTCACTTCGAATTTTTTCTCTCCCCATAGTTGCAAAAAAAGGGAAAATATTTATTCATGATTGGAGTAAAATAATAAGTGAGATGTATTTTATTTTTAAATTGATAAATATAAGTATTTTGCATTTGCTGGAATTGACATTATTTGTGTGTCAGAAACTTGGTTTCCTTTGGATATTTGTGATTCCGTTTTCAATCTAACTAGCTTCACACTTTTTCGATGTGATATAAGAAAATTAGTTGATGGGGTTGAGAAAAAAGCAAAAGAAGGTGGAGTAGCAATTGGTGTGCAAAATGGTATAAATTGTGTTGAAAAATTAAGATCAAAAGTTAATAGTGAAGTTGAATATCTTTTTCTCGAAGTTATCAGTCAAGATAAGAAGAAAATTTTGGTTTGCAGTGCGTATAGGCCACATCGTCAAATAAATGTTGATACATTAGTACTTTGGAGAACATCACTGTATCATATGATGACATAATCATTATTGGTGACTTTAACAACAATTTATTTGATGATAATCCTCTTATTGAACCAATGCGTATATAGAACCTGTTTCCTGTTAATACTATATCTCCAGCACACTTTCATAGTACATCAAATAGTTTAATAGATCTAGTGTTTGTCAACCACAAATCAAAGGCTCTTCTCTATGATCAGCTGTCAGCACCAGAGAATGACAACAAGTACCCATAAGAATAACATACAGAGGTATTTACCCACGCTTTTCGTTATTGTGTATACACATATTTATAACGCAAAAAGTATGGTTATTACTTATACTTATGCAAGGCAATATCTTCACGCAACCACATTCAGTAAACAAAAGGTCATGAATATTATGCAGATGTTATTCAATACCCTTGAATGTGTTTTGGTTATCTGCCATAAAAAATAAAATATCCATGTTTAAAAAAATACCTTCAGTATTTTTGGCACTTCTGTGTAAAAATGAAAAAAAAAAAAATTTACCAAAAATGTGCTTTGTCAGTAGGCAGGTATGGGACTATGTACATATTATTTATGATATTTAAAATAAATTTGTCCGTAACATCAGCAGTACCTATGTAAAACCACACATAAGCTATACATTTTTATAAAAAATAGGACCACTAGGGGAGATAGGGAGCAATTTAGTCCTCTCCCAAACTATCCAACAGATATTAATGAAATTTAAAACATAGATAGATCCATATTTACATAGACACATAAGCTATGTATTTTTTTAAAAAAATATGACTAAAAGGGTTATAGGGGGCAATTTCTGCCTCTAAGAAACTATTTAATAGATTTCAATAAAATTTAAAAAATATAAAGGTTTTTATTTATTTGGACACATTAGCTATGTATTTTTTTCAAACTATGACCACGAGGGGCAAATTACATGTACGTTTTTGATCGAATATTCACCCTTATTGTGTTTGGCGTATTTAAAATACGCCTACGACTATTTGGTTATAGATTAAAGAGAACGTGAATTTGTTTTCTTTAATCTATTACCAAACAGTCGTAGGCGTATTTTAAATACGCCAAACACAATACAGTACTTTTCGCTTATAGTCCATTCCGCTTAAAGGCCAAAAACGGATTAAAGCCAAAACTGTAATATTCACTTGCACATTTTTTCGAATTTCATACAAATTATTTGTTCTAAGGTCCATTTCGCTTGTAGTCCATTTTCGTTTAGAAGCCACATTTTCTTAGCACGCATTTAAAATTCTTTATGCAAAAATGGTCGCTTATAGTCCACTCTGTTTTTTATATTTTATTTACCTTTCTCGCAACTATTATTTTTAACAATTTATTTCAATTAAATCAATATTTAGTTATGTTTTAAATAAACTTTTCTTTGTTTAAACATAATGGTTTTATTGCAGAAAATAATATTTATATAGTCCAAAATGTTATAATAGATTTCACTTATTATCCATAAAATGGCTTATAAAAAAATCGGTTATAGTCCAAATTCGCTCATAGTCCACAAAAGTTGTGCAACTAGAGTAGTGGACTATAAGCGAAAAGTACTGTAACAATAATTACAAAAAACTTTGTTAAACAGCAATTGTAACACACATGCTCAGCAACATGTGACATGAAAAGTAGACAAGTCAGATGTAAAACAAGTAAGAGTGCTATATTCGGCTGTGCCGAATCTTATATACCCTTCACCATTGTGCGAGCAGAATACAGAGCAACTAGACAAAAACTAAATAAAACTGGTAAATATTTTTTTTTTAAATAAGAGACAACCGGTTTTGAACTTCGCTTTTCATAAGGGCCCAGAATATATGTACTTTATAGGGTGTAGGATCAATATCGGTGAAGGGTATAAAAAGAGTAATTTTCGGGAATTCAGGGCTCTAATCACTGCATTCGTTACTATCGTATCGAATAAACTATTGAATTTTTTTGCATACGATAGACACTGGCGTATCGAATGAAAACTCGATAAATGTAATGTCGAGTTACTCGATGTCGAATGCTATTATTTCAAATTCAATACATTTCATTCGATATCGAGTTTCAAGATACCAAAATAAATAATTTCGATGAATTTTGCTCGATATCGTATGCGGTGATTAGACCCCAGTATTTCTGTTATAACTCATACAAATTTCCGACATTTTGATATATAAGTCATATCCATAGGACGTATAGCAGCCCTAAAATTTAGGTTTTTATAAAAATTTTGATGTTTTTTAGCCCATTTTTGGAGTATTTTGCTCATAAATTACCCATTGTCTAACCGATTTGATAGTTTTATATACCGACGTTTTAAGGAAGAATTTTACCATTTACTTAAGTTATATTTATATATAAACATTTATATAAACTTGTAAATATATATTTTAACAAAGTTAATTATAAAAAAAGAGTAATTTTTGTGGATTCAGTATTTCGGTTATAACTCTGCAATTTTTTAACCGATTTGGCAGATTTATATACCGACGTGTTGAAGAAGAAATTTACCATTTACTTTAGTTATAAAGCTTGGACTCGGGGAGATCTATGATTCCCGAAAGTGGGTATTTAAAAAAAAAAATTTAATTTTGGTCATAACTTTTTTGTATCTGAACCGATCTTTCCGAGTTTTTTATAAAATATGTTCTACAAGAAATTTCAGATATTTTGGTATATAAGTCATATCCATAGGACGTATAGCAGCCCTAAAATTTTTCCGAGTTTTGCAGAGAATATGTTTTACTTAAGATTTCCGATGTTTTAATAAATAAGGCGTATCCATAGGTCATATATATGGCAAGCCTAAAAATTAGGTTTCTATAAATATTGACAAACGGACTGACAGACGGACATCGTTAAATCCACTTTTCTCCTCATAAGCACCCAATATATATACATACACTTTATATGGTCTGAAATCAATATTGTAGAAATAATTATTAACAAACAGAATGACAAACTTATGTATGTAAACGAATTACCTATAAAATAAAAAAATACTTATAAAAAAATAAAATAAGTAAAAAAAAAATTAAATCAATAAAAATAAGGGTATAAAAAGGGTAAATTAAAAGGCGTAAATATGTATAAAATATACGTTTATGAAGTTCATAAATATATTTAAAAAATTTTAAAAATTAAAAACTGACCAATTTCTTTTTAGATAAAAAGAATTTATAAAAAACGAAAAATAAAAAACAAAAAAAAAAATGGAATGAATGGGATTCGAACCAGTCAACCAATTACAAATTGTTAGGAGGCAGACCGCTTAGACCGTTCGACCATCGAACCGCATGTAAAGCCGATGTTGATTTGAGTATGTGATATCAATAATTATTAATAGTAAATTAAAGTATGTATGTGTTTGTTGTTTGTGTATAATACAGAAGGTAATATTAAATAAAAAAAAAAGAAGTTTACCGCAAGTATTTTAAATGAAAAAAACCGCAAAAAAAACAACACACAACTATTTTACAGGGTTACCATTAACCGTTTTGAAACGTAAACTGTCGTTTTGGTTAATAAAAGTCGCAAACCAATTTAAATGTTTTTTATTTATCAATAATACAACATAAACATACCAAGCAATTGCTTAAATTGTGTATGCTTTTAAATCGCTTTTGTGCAGAAGATATTATCAGGCCTATTCTGAAAATCACTTTAACTCAAATCACGTGATTTGAAATCACATGTGCCTACTTAAATCACACGTGTGATATTTAAGCGTCCCGTTTTTGTGTGATCTTCAATTGCAGAAAGCACACCAAGAAACACAACAACGGTATGACTTTCAAAACACCATAAAGTCACAGGTGTGATTTCAGAACAGGCCCGTATATAGGTATATATGAATATATTTTTGTATAAATTGTCTAAAAAAGTGACTAATATGTTATCAATGTCAGCAATAAAAAGGCAAAGATTGCTTTTAATATTTTGACGACACTAGATCACTGTTCGTTATGTTAGCGGTTTTTTGTAGTCGTAAAATTAGATGATGAGGGCATTTCTAATATTCCCTAAATACAATTTTTTTTAAAAGTGGATGACCCTGCTTGTTTGTATGGTTTTTAAGCAGTGTGACCATTTTGGCAATTTTGTAGCTTAACTTAGATTAAAAATTTTAATTTAGCTAAAATACTTTCATTAAGCACTTCGCATTTTTTTTAAGCATTTTAATTAAATGTTTCTAGCTTTTTTTGAATTATTTTAAAAATTGAAGAATAGGTATTGATATAACTTAAGTTTTTTATGTATTATAATAAATTATAATAAATTTTGACTAAAAAAAATAGTTGTAGTCAAAATGAAATTTCGTATGGAAATGGATAATTCTTATATTATAGTAAAAAAAATTTCATTTTATATTTTTACAAGACGATAACCCTGCATGTTTGGGCGATTTTTAATGAAGACTTTTAAGTAGTGTGGGAATTTTTTATTTTTGAAAGTAAATTCAGCACCAAAAACTTAGATTTAGCTGTAAAATTTCCATTTGGCATTTTATTAGCTTTTTAGAAAAATGTTTTAAGCTTCTTTTGATCAATTTTTAAAGTTGGATGGAATAGTCTTAGCGATTAAAACTAAAATAAATTGTTATAAACTAACTTTTACGCAATTAATGATGACTGTTTTTTTAAAATATAAAAAAAATAATCTGGTCTAAATATGTTTGTAAATTCTTTTAAATCGAAATAGCTATAAAACCGTTTGTATTTTGTTTTTATTAGAGTGCCTTCCAATTTCAAGGTTAACCAATTGTGGTATTTATATCTGATGCTATATCAAATCTACCTAAATACTTGTTTAAATATTACCATTTATTTTAATTTTGTTTAAAATGAGTCACTTAAATGTGTAAGGATTTAAAACAATATAATGAACAACTTTAAGAATTATTTGTAGCGTTTTCAAAATAATTTTTAGCATTTCTTTGCCTTGCCTAATGTCAGAGTAAGCTGTGAACAAATTTTAAGATCTGTTTCTATGTCATTGGTTTCGTCAATAAAATTATCCAAACTTAAATGTTTCTAGCTTTTTGATTAAATTAAACATTTAAACAAGCAAATACTTATTGTTGAATGTTTTGCTTTCAAATAACAAATGGGATTTTTTTTAGAAATAATAAGATTTTTTAAAAATAATATGGCAACACGTGTGAGATTTTTGAATTGAAATGTAAGAAGAGATTATCAAAACATAGCAACAATCCGTCTCTTAAACTGAAAAAAACAACAATCATGAAAACAATGCCTACCAATACACATAAATAACTTTTGCATACTCGTACATACTACATACTTAGGTATTTACATTTAAGCCAAAAACAAATTGTAAAATATGGTTTTTGTTTCACATGTAAGGCGAACGATTCATATTTATATTGTTAATAAAATGAAAAAATCAAAAATCGCTGAATAATTTTAAAATCGTTTATAGAAATATTTATAAAAAAAGTTTAAAAATTTTCTGTTTGGAAGAGGTGGATATGCCGAGATTTGAACCCCGGCAATTTAACAAACAAACCTTCTTGGGCAACCGCCCAGACCATTAAGCTATTAAAAAAAGAATTATAGTATAATATACTCCGTCATATTATTAGTTTAATATGTACGTATGTATTTTTCAATTAAAGCGAACAATCATGTACAAGCATGTGTACATGTTTCTTATGCTTAAAATTCAACTCGTTCAAATAAAAAAACAAAAAAAACAACAACCACAAGGGATTTTTTTGGAAAAATTAGAGGCAGTCGTGGTTTTTTGGTCATATCTAAGCCATTTGTGGACCGATCTTGCTGAATTTCAATAGCAAGAAATTGTGGACTGTGTGTAACATAAATGTAAAACAACCTAGCCGCTATCATGTCTGGATTATCCGGAAAACACGTATCAAACGTAAGACGGACAGACGGACAGACGGACATCGTTAAATCAACTTCTCTTCTCATATGGACCCAGAATATATATACTTTATGGGGTCTAAAATCAATATTGTGGAAATTACAAACGTTATGACAAACTTATATATACCCTTTTACACCTGTGGTGAAGGGTATAAAAATGAAGAGTATTTTTTGGTGATGCAGTATTTCGGTTAAAACTCAGCCATTTTTTTGCCGATTTGAAAGATTTGTATACCGACGTGTTAAGGAAGAAATTTGCCATTTACTTTAGTTATAAAGCTTGGACTCGGGGTGATCTATGGTTCCCAAAAGTGGGTATTTTAATAAAAAACATTTTATTTTGGCCATAACTTTTTTGCATCTGAACCGATTTTTCCGAAATTTTCAGAAAATATTTTCTACTAAAGATTTTCGGTCTTTTATATATAAGGTGTAACCATCGGTCATATTACAGTGCACAAATTCAGGTTTTTATGAAGTTTTTGATATTTTTTGTACGGGAGGTACCACTCCCACTTCTCCAATCCCGCCCACATTTTGTAGGATGGTGTGTATTGACAACCTAATTGTGTGTACCTAATTTGGAAACTTTTGCTTTTTCCGTTCACCAGATATACAGCAAAAAGTAATAAAAATACAACAACAACAATGGATTTTTTAAAAAAAAAAAGAGGTAGTTGTGGTTTTTTGCTCATAACTCAGCCATTTTTTAACCGATTTGACAGATTAATATACCGACGTGTTAAAGAATAAATTTACCGTTTACTTTAGTTATAAAGCTTGGACTCGGGAAGATCTATGGTTCCCGAAAGTGGGTATTTTAATAAAAAAAATTTTATTTTGGCCATTACTTTTTTGTGTCTGAACCGATTTTCCCGAGTCTTATGTAAAATATGTTCTACTAAAAATATGCCAATATTTTGGTATGTAAGTCATATCCATAGGACATATGGTAGCCTTAAAATTTAGGTTTTTATACAATTTTTAATTTTTTTTGTACGGGAGGTACCACGCCCACTTCTCCAATCCCGCCCACATTTTGTAGGATGGTGTGTATTGGCAACCTAATTTTGTGTACCTAGTTTGGAAGATTTGGCTTTTTCCGTTCACCAGATATACAGCAAAAGGTAATAAAAATACAACAACAACAAGGGATTTTTTAAAAAAATTAGAGGTAGTCGTGGTTTTTCGCTGATAACTCAGCCATTTTTTAACCGATTTGACAGATTTATATGCCGACGTGTTAAGCAAGAAATTTACCATTTGTTTGTGTTATAAAACTTGGACTCGGGAAGATCCATGGTTACCGAAAATGGGTATTTAAAAAAAAAAAAATTAAATTTTAGTCATAACTTTTTTGTATCTGAACCGATTTTCCCGAGTTTTTTATAAAATATGTTCTACTAAAAATTTCCGATATTTTGGTATATAAATCATATCCATAGGACATATGGCAGCCTTAAAATTTAGGTTTTTATAAAATTTTTAATTTTTTTGTACGGGAGGAACCACGCCCACTTCTCCAATCCCGCCCACATTTTGTAGAATGGTGTGTATTGGCAACCTAAATGTGTGTACCTAATTTGGAAACTTTGGCTTTTGCCGTTCCCCAGTTATACAACAAAAAGTAATAAAAATACAACAACCACAAGGGATTTTTGGGAAAAATTAGAGGTAGTCGTGGTTTTTTGCTCATATCTCAGCCATTTGTGGACCGATCTGGCTGAATTTCAATAGCAAAATTATAATAAGAATACCTGACAGAAAGATACCCCAACGAAGCTCCCATCATATCTGGGGGCTTCGGAAAACCCATTTCAACAGACAGACGGACAGACGGACAGACGGACAACCGGATTTGAACTTCGCTTTTCATAAAAACCCAGAATATATATACTTTATAGGGTGTAGGATCAATATTGTAGAAATAACAAACGGAATGACAAAGTTATATATACCCTTTTATTATGAATTGTAATAAACAATAAACAATTAAGGAATTTTTTTTTTTATTGAAATTACTTAATTTATAAAAAAACTTTATTAATCGGTTAACCGATCAAAAACAAAACTAACCGATTATTAACCGATTAAACCAAAACCTCGGTTAATTAATCGAGCGATTAACCGATTAAAGCAAAAGGTCGATTAAATGAATATTCTAATAGGTAGACGACACGAGATGGAAGATATTCACCCCTATTATGAAAGTCGACATCGACACAAGTCGACGGCACCTGAACAGTAATGGTATTTTCTGAGTCGTTGATGACAATAATCGATTACTATTGACAGTCAATTGATATTTTCTAAGGCGCTTTCAAGTCGACGTCGAGTAGTATTGTCTCCGTTTTAGTCGACAGGAAATTTTGCGACGACTCAAATGAAAGTTAAAGAAATTTTAAATGATTATTGAATACGTTTGAAATAAAAAATGCAAATTTAAAAGAAGTTATGGGCACAAATTTTATTAGTAAATTTAACGCGAAAATTGCGAAAGTTCGTAAAAGTTTGCTAAAATAGCGAAATTTCGAGAAAATTTTTAATATAAGACGAACGCCTCAAAGAACCAAAATTCGCAAACATTTGCAAAATTAGCGGAAATTCGCAAACATTTTTAATATATAAAAAAAGCCATAAAATTTATTAAAATTCCCTAAAACTATAAGAAATGGCAAAAATTTGGTTAAAATTGCAAAATTAGAGGGAATTCGTAAAAAATTGCTAACAGCTACATGATAGCAAAGTCTAATATTTATTAAAAATCTTTAAAGCTGTAAAGAAGCAGAAAACTTTCGCTTCTATCGCGAGCATGGCTAAAATTAGCAAAAATTGCAAACTTTGAAACAAACCCTCAAACGGCTAAAAAACAAAATGTCGGGAAGTTACAAAAAAATATGCAAAAACAGCGAAAATTCGCGAAAATTTTTAATATATCAAACAAGCCATAAAATTGATTAAACTGAAAGGAATGGCAAAAATTCGGTGAAAATTGCTTAATTAACGAAAATTCGCAAAAATTTGCTAACAGCGGCATGAAAGAAAAGTCTTATATTTATTAACAACCGTTAAAGCTATAAAGAATCAGAAAACTTACAGTAAAAATATCTTTTATCTAAAACATGCCAAAAATTCGCGAAAAAAATTTTAAATTGGAAACAAACTCTACACTTTATTTTAAAAAGCTAAATCAGTTAAATCATTTTTTAACCGATTTGACAGATTTATATGCCGACGTGTTAAGCAAGAAATTTACCATTTGTTTGTGTTATAAAACTTGGACTCGGGAAGATCCATGGTTACCGAAAATGGGTATTTAAAAAAAAAAAAATTAAATTTTAGTCATAACTTTTTTGTATCTGAACCGATTTTCCCGAGTTTTTTATAAAATATGTTCTACTAAAAATTTCCGATATTTTGGTATATAAATCATATCCATAGGACATATGGCAGCCTTAAAATTTAGGTTTTTATAAAATTTTTAATTTTTTTGTACGGGAGGAACCACGCCCACTTCTCCAATCCCGCCCACATTTTGTAGAATGGTGTGTATTGGCAACCTAAATGTGTGTACCTAATTTGGAAACTTTGGCTTTTGCCGTTCCCCAGTTATACAGCAAAAAGTAATAAAAATACAACAACCACAAGGGATTTTTGGGAAAAATTAGAGGTAGTCGTGGTTTTTTGCTCATATCTCAGCCATTTGTGGACCGATCTGGCTGAATTTCAATAGCAAAATTATAATAAGAATACCTGACAGAAAGATACCCCAACGAAGCTCCCATCATATCTGGGGGCTTCGGAAAACCCATTTCAACAGACAGACGGACAGACGGACAGACGGACAACCGGATTTGAACTTCGCTTTTCATAAAAACCCAGAATATATATACTTTATAGGGTGTAGGATCAATATTGTAGAAATTACAAACGGAATGACAAAGTTATATATACCCTTTTACCTTCGGTGAAGGGTATAAAAACATGTCGTGTACATGTATCTTAAGCAAACGCTATAAATAAATATGTAGTGAGTAGTTGTTTCACTCTTTCTTATTAGCACAACATACAAATCAATACTTACATGCATACATAATGCGTGCTATGTGCGTGTGACAGCAACAAGTGGCTCTACGATATTTTTATTTTTGCATGTAAAAACCCTTTACGGATCCGCACAATTTCTTGCACTTATCGCTGTCACACACACAAAGCATAGGTAGTAGGGTATTCATTCTTTTAACCGATTAATTACTACCCGATTAACTGATCGGTTAATTTCAAATTGGCTTTTTTCGATTAACGATTAAACCGGTTAATTTAAGTCGATTAACCGATGTGACAAAATTTTCAATATTTTGTAGTATTATAACATATTTTTTTGTGTTTTTAATTATTTGTTTCGTCTTATATACAAAATTTGAGTCTTGCAGTGTGTTAAATCAACTATATTTTTGGTTTTTCTCTTAAGCTGTACATATGAAATAAAAAAAGTTTTTTGTCTCTCCTGAAAAATGTGCTGGAATTGAATTAGCAAGTTTGCATATTAAGCCAACGATATGACTGTTGTGGGCTACCGCTTATAATTTCTATGTACAGTTATGACGAAACAATGAACACAGCATTAAAATTTTTATTTTGTTTGAAACACAACAATATTTATTTTAAACAATTGTAAAATATTATTTAGGATATTATGACGATATGACTTGATATCACACCTTTTTGTTTGCTCGTTTTGGTTCAAGAATTGTAATAAACAATAAACAATAAACAATTAAGGAATTTTTTTTTTTATTGAAATTACTTAATTTATAAAAAAACTTTATTAATCGGTTAACCGATCAAAAACAAAACTAACCGATTATTAACCGATTAAACCAAAACCTCGGTTAATTAATCGAGCGATTAACCGATTAAAGCAAAAGGTCGATTAAATGAATATTCTAATAGGTAGACGACACGAGATGGAAGATATTTGTTTTTTATGTATGCATGAAAGTATTGATTTGTTTGTTGTGTTATTAAGAAGGAGTGTAACCGTTAGTTGTATGGAGAACTTTTTTTTTTGATTTCTTATATTCTCCCCCCCCCAAATCGGTTCAGTTTTATGTAAAAAAAAATACAAAAAAATTTCGTAGCGATAAGTTGTGTTTTAGGGGGGGCGTCGGCCCCTCAAAGTTTGCCATCAAGCCATTTATTCAAATGTAATTTGTTTGCATATGACTATCTCTTAAAAACAACATTTTACAAGAACATGGTATATGGCAATATTTTAGCTCTTCTAGTCAACAACATTAGCCTCGAAGAAAGTTTTTTGCTAAAATTAATATTTAAGAAAATAATTAAGAAAATAACGACAAAATTGCAAACATTTTATATACGTTTTATATATATAAAAGAGGGATTTAATGTCAAGTGAACTAATTTTGAAATCGATGTCTTTCGATTTGGATGAAATTTGCACCAACGTTAGTCCTATTGAATAGTAGTTTAGACACAAATTTTCAACAAGATCGGTCAAAAAGTTTCTGAGTTTGGGAGGGTCAAAGTTTGAAATTTTGGCCATACAGGTGTTCTTTCACATCCATGTAACTTATTACCAATTGGGGTTAGCAAAATTTGTCTCAAGCAGCTTAGATAGCTATTTAATCAATCTTTTTAAAAAAAATTTTTTGGTTTTTTTAAAAAATTTTTTAACATATTTTTTTTATATTTAAAACTTTTTTTTTTTTTTGCCAAGTTGTAAATTTAAAAAAAAAATTTTAAAAAATTCAAAAAAAAAAACAAAAAAATTTTTTTTTTAAAGATTGATCAAATAGCTATCTAAGCTGCTTGGGACAAATTTTGCTAACCCCAATTGGTAATAAGTTACATGGATGTGAAAGAACACCTATATGGCCAAAATTTCAAACTTTGACCCCCCCAAACTCAGAAACTTTTTGACCGATCTTGTTGAAAATTTGTGTCTAAACTACTATTCAATAGGACTAACGTTGGTGCAAATTTCATCCAAATCGAAAGACATCGATTTCAAAATTAGTTCACTTGACATTAAATCCCTCTTTTGTATATATAAAACGTATATAAAATGTTTGGAATTTTGTTGTTATTTTCTTAATTATTTTCTTAAATATTAATTTTAGCAAAAAACTTTCTTCGAGGCTAATGTTGTTGACTAGAAGAGCTAAGATATTGCCATATATCATGTTCTTGTAAAATGTTGTTTTTAAGAGATAGTCATATGCAAACAAATTACATTTGAATAAATGGCTTGATGGCAAACTTTGAGGGGCGGACGCCCCCCCTAAAACACAACTTATCGCTACGAAATTTTTTTGTATTTTTTTTTACATAAAACTGAACCGATTTGGGGGGGGGAGAATATAAGAAATCAAAAAAAAGAAAATAACGGCCACCCTAATGTAGCATATGAAAAATTATAAATTTAAAGTATAGAAAATAATCAAGAAATTTTGGAGAAAATAAATGATTTTGGAGAGGCGTAAGTCGCCCCCTATCTCCCCTCGTTATCCTAATTTTTTTAAAAATACATAGCTTATGTGTCTACACAAATATGTATCTATACATGTTTTAAATATCATTAAAATCTGTTATATAGTTTTAGGGAGGCAGAAAATATATATAAATAGAAAATATATAAAGCTTGTGTGTTCATATTAATATGGATATATCTATGTTTGAAATTTTATTAAGATCTGTTAGATAGTTTCGGAGAAGCAGAAATTGCCTCCAACCGCCCCTCGTTGTTCTAATAAAATAAGCTTACCGCCTAAGTCAAATGTTAAATAAGCTTTAAAATTATCTTGATATTTGTCTGAATAACAACACAAAAATATTTTGCCTAGTTTCAAAATTTTTAAAATTTCATTTGCCATCTCTGCTCTCTCTCGCGCTCTGTATATTTACGTTATACTTACGGTAATACACATAGTTATATGGGTATTGCAGATAGCTAACAAAAATTTTATTTCTGCATGTTCATTCAAAAAGAAGAATGAATATGCAAATACACATTGGCAGCGTATACCTATACATATTCAATTTTAGCTTCCCTGCCGGCAAATGAGTAGCTAACTACAAAAAAAGCCAACTTTAAGTTAGCTTGTATAGACTAACTTAAAGCCAACAACTAAGCAATGGAAAATTTACATTAACCAAAGTGTATACAAACACTGTATATTTTAAGTAGAGAGAGCCATGTCGATTGGCAAACAAAATGTCATTATAGTCAAAAAACATAGTTTTTTAATACAAAAACTACACTGCCCCGGTAGACTAGCTGGTAGCGAGCTAGTCTATCAGCACCGAGGTTGCGGGATTGATTCCCACCAGAGACAGAAAAAAAAAAATAAAAAATAAAATAAAGTAAAATAAAATAAGAAAAGAAAAAAAAAATAATTAAAAAAAATAAAAAAAAAAAATTAAAAAAATAAAACAAAATTTACTTTATTGACTTTGTGTAACTATATATTTTTATAAAGTTTTTTCTGGGTAGCTACAAAAAGTTAACTTTTAAGTTAACTGAAAGTAATGCAGAGTCGGACAATTGACTACTTCCTAGGACATCGCAATGTTAAAAAAGTTAGTTAATTACATATAAAAGTAATCCAATTGTCAACCACCACTACTTGAGAAATAGTTAGCTTTAAATTAATTGAAAGTTAACTGAATTGCCTGCAGGGTTGTAATGGGTATTGGTACGTATGTGTATGGTTTTGATCTTTACCCATACATGTCCGTACATGTTTTCGCACTAATATTGAAAGAGTACTTAAAATGATACTTTTGTCATCCTCTGGTCAGCACCTGTTTTTTCGAAACACGACATTATATTTTTAACATATGATTTTTGTATGAATAGCCAGGACACTCTTATTAACTAAGGTCGTGATTTCCGTAATATTGATTATCCTTTGCTAAATCAACTGATTGAAAATATACACTGGAGTTATAGTTTTTCATTGGACAATGTGAATGATCAATTGACTTTTATTGAGAACAATGTCAACAACGTATTTGAGTTCTGTGTTCCCATAAAAACTAAATTAATAAAAGCTAATCAGCAGCCTTGGTTTAACTCGCAAATCAAAAAGTTAATAAAAAAGAGAGATGCTGCTTATGGCAGGTGGAAAA
The DNA here is from genome assembly GCA_930367215.1 of Pollenia angustigena. Taxonomy (NCBI): domain Eukaryota; kingdom Metazoa; phylum Arthropoda; class Insecta; order Diptera; family Polleniidae; genus Pollenia; species Pollenia angustigena. The sequence continues at coordinate 78,342,417 of OV884058.1, read as the reverse complement.
GGATTAAAACTGATGAGCTACAAACTGTTTTTAAATCTGCTAGAAGAGATGTCGTAAAACATATTCAGCAGGCAAAATCATCGCTTTATCAAAGAAAGTTCTCCTCAGCTATTGAAAGCAAAACTAAATGGAAGGAAATTAGGAACATTGGTATAGGGCAGAAACGCACTTTCAATAGTTATCAGATCGTTGATTTAAATGCGCTTAACACCAAGTTTGTAAATGTCAATATCCCACCGCCGACCCAAAACATTTATGATGACATCTACAGTGTATCTTTTGAAGATTGTTTCAGCTTTCGATGTGTTGATCAGTGTGATGTACTTGAGAGTTTTCTATCCATCAAATCAAATGCAGTTGGCATGGACGGTATGAATCCTATTTTCCTTAAAGCGAATATTCCAAAGATATTGCCTTACTTAACCCATCTGTTCAACACTATTTTAACATAATCAGTATTTCCAGATGGATGGAAGGAATCTAAAATTATACCAATTTCTAAGCCTAACAATGATTACCGAGCGATAGCAATTCTTCCTTATTTATAATGTGCAGACAAATGAATCTATATTTGAGCCAAAAAACCTACTATGTGATCGGCAATCCGGTTTGTAAAAGCAAGAAGTTGTATCACAGAACTTGCAGACGTTGTTGAGGATCTCAGGTCAAGTCTCGATCAAAATATGATATCCTTTCTTTTTCTTCTAGACCATAGCAAAGCAGTTGACACAGTTGTCCATCCAATCTTAATAAAGAATCTCGAAAAACTGTTCTATTTTCAAGCTCCGCATGTAGCTTACTATCTTCACAACTTACTTACAGATCCCAAGTCGTACAATTAAACGGAAAACTGTCCAACCCGCTTGATGTCAACAGAGGCGTTCCACAAGGATCAATTCTTGGGCCCTCCAATTTTGTTTATACATAAACTATTTACCTGAAGTTACGATGAACACCAAAGTACACATGTATGCAGATGATGTACAACTTTATACTAGCACCAATGTCGCTGACATTCAATCATGTGTAAATAGCATTAACACTGATTTAAATCACATCAACAACTGGGCTAATGATAATGGTTTACTCATTTATCCTTCAAAATCCAAATGTATTTTTCTTTCAAAAAGTAAAACAACATTAGATGATCAATTTCAAATTAAAATAAACAACAACATAATTCATTTCGTAAATTCTTCAAAAAAATCTGGGAGTTATATTTAATAATGAACTTAATTGGTCAACCCATATCAACACTGTTGTAGGGAGAGTTTATGGTATGCTACGTAATCTGTGGGCAGTTAAATTTTCAAAACCTTTAAATATTCGAATGTTGTTAGCAAAAACCTACCTTATTCCAGTTCTTTTATACGGATGCGAAATTTTTGCTAATAGTAATAGTGCTGACCTCAAAAAACTAAATGTTGCCTACAATAATATTGCAAGATACATCTACGCTAAAGGACGCCGCGAACACATATCATTGTTTTCATACCGAATATATGGGATGAGTTTTGTAAATCTTCTTAAATACTCAATAACTCAAAAACAAACAATATATCTATTCAATTTGCAAGATCGCGTCGTGGTAAGAAAATAATTCAGCAACGATTTCGAAGTCTTTTGTCAGAACGTCACTTTTTTATTTATTCCACTCGTCTTTGGAACAAAATTCCAGATAATATGCAGCTAATAGGCAACGCAAACTTGTTTAAAAAGGAGCTATTAAATCACTTTTGTTAAACTTTAATATGTTAATAAATATGCTAATTAAAATTGTTTTGTTTTAAATTTGAATATGTTAACTAATTAATTTTTTCTCTGCGTTTTTTTTGTAATTGTATATTATACTTCTTAGCTTTAATTTTTGTTTGATTTTAATTCACTAAATAATAATGCTTTTTTAGTTTGATAATTTTTAATCATACCTATTTTAGTTTGTTATACTCACTAGCACTATCATTTATAAGATTTATCTTGTTGTGCTAGATCATCAATAAATAAATAAATAAATAAAATAAGTATAATAAAGGGTAGTAAAACAATAATCCACGATGTTAATTGTGAGTCACTTCTTAAGGTCAAGTTTTTTTGCGCAACTTAAATTGACGTTTCTTCGTTTCAGTATTTGACTACTTCTACCATTGAGAGGTACACAATTGTGCAGCGTGTTAAGATTGTTAAAGCCTTTTACGAAAATGGGCGTTCAATCAAAATGCATTTCGTGCATATCGTGATTTTTTTGGTCAGCATAATCGACCAAATGTTTCCACAATCGCCAGAAATTTCAGCAAACCGGGTCTGTAGGAAATGGGAAAACATATGCACATGCTGCACAGTTAGTTCTGCGGCTGGCGGCGCACACTGGTTAATATTTTGAGAAGGCGGCCAAAATTATTTTTTTTATGTTCTCCGATTAACATTTTTTTTATTCATGTGAAAGTAAATACTAGTAAACCTCGGGAGCCAAAAAAATTTCAACCCTATTTCAACTATTTCATTGAGAACAGGGTGGTCCGAAATGGACTTTCTCAATATTTGGTTATAGTTTTCAATTTCTGAGTCAATTTTTGAAGTTGAAATGCTCATAACTTTTTTGTTTTTTAAGATTTTTTGACAGTTTTGTCTGCCCGTCAAAACGCGTCAAAAAAAAATTTATACTCTCTTGTAGTCCAGAATCTAACCTACATTTCTATATGTACACACATCTGGATACGGCCTTGCGAACTACAGCAATTTCTGTGACCCAAGGTAAGATATTCGGTTCAAAAAATAAGTCCTGCAAGGAATGTAAAGTGTACACTTAATGTCACTTTTATATTTCAATTAATTTTTCACTGTGTAACACCGCCACACGCCGCACACAAATAAATTATGAATAATGCTTACTAAACAAATAAAGGGCAATAAACTCAGCGACAAAACATATGTGAAATACCTTTTTTTTTATTATTATTCTTTTTGGGCGTCATGTGTATAATGCATGGCCTTGAGAAAAAAAATGCAAGCAAAGCATAAATGATTTTTCAAGAGTTTATTGATTTCAGAAATTGTTTTATAATTATTAATTTTAGTAAATAAGAAAAAAATATAAAAGCAGAGCATTAGCACTGGATCAAGGGCATTCAATTTTGAGCAAGGTCTAGCAGCTAATTGCAGACTGCACAAAAATAAAAAAAGGAATTTCTAAAAAAAAAGAAAAAGTTTTTTTTTATTTTTAATTTTTGAGAAACTCACTGTACACAAAAACCAGGAGGCAGGTATGCTCTGGGACTCTAACAGGTCTTTGTACAGTTCGAGTAAGGAGAAATAATTTCTATCATTCAAACTCCTCATTCCCATAAACTTTATATGGCGATCCTAGGCCAGTCGAACTACAAAAATTAGATGTCCAGGAATAAAGAAAAACTTATACATGGAAGAGTATAAAGTAGGCCCACAACCACTACAACGAGATGAACTACTAAGAAGACAGGAAGCGAATAAGGACACTTTCCGTGTCGCCATCCCAACACAAAAACTGTTATTGAAAACCCGAGGTGGAAACAAGCGAAAGTTAAAAATCAAACTGACGTTCTTCAAAAACATCATCAAAAGACACATCAGTGAAAAGATCAACTATAACCAGTGGTATTTTGCTGAATACCTATATGTATCAGAAATAGTTGACCTTATAAAATCAGAGTTGAACCGAGGAAATATTGGTCAAAGAATTTGGGACGCAATCAATCAGGCAGAAGAGACCATTGAAAAGCACAAAGCCTTAGTAAAAGCGGCCAAACAACAAGCTCAACTAGAAGCAGAAAAAAGAACCCAAGAAAACACTAATATTCAACAAAGTTGGGACTAAAATGGGTTGGTAGAGTTCTGAAGAAATAATCGTGAATCAAGCTGCAAATGGGGCAAAAATAGATCAGCCCAGAACAATGACAAGAATTTCAACAGATGTAGTAATCATCGTACTCTTCATTGCGGCCATATTTTTCCTCATCTACAAGCTAGATAGACATTATAAAAATGATGTGCACAAGCACATCAGCAGGAGTAGGGAAATAGTTTAAAAATAATTTAAAATAAATATAATTTAAATAGTCTGAAATGATTAATTACAAAAATTCAAAATACATTTTAAATTGTATCTCTCAAATTTCAATAAAATTAAACAATTAAAATTAAACAAAATTTAATGGAAAAATTTATAGAAATTTTAGATAGTATTTCTGTTTTATCAGAAAATTTAAAGAAACTAGGACAAAAAACATATAAATTAGAAACCATTGATAAAAAGCTCAATGAAATTAAAGAATTTAAAGAAAAACTGGGAGTTTTGGAAAAGACAGAGGCAAATATCGATTATATCGAATTAGGCGAAATAAAATCAAAATTCAAGACTTTATTTTACACTACAAACTCAAGATTGACGGAATTGAGAAACGAAATAATACAAAACACAAAAGACCTGAACGAACAAACTAGTTCTCAAAATACTGAAGAAAACAAAGAAACAAAAATGGCAGAGTTTGACATAAACACTTCACTCAAGGTAGTACCCGAATTTTCTGGCAACTACAAAGAATTGGCATCATTTCTTAAAATAATAGAATTGATAAACCAAAGTCTTAATACTGAAGCCAAAAAGACATTCATAGAATTTGTTAGAGAAGTAAAACTCTCGAACAAAGTTAAAACTCATTTAGGAGTCTTAGAACCAATTACAACGTTTGAAATACTAAAAACCGAACTGAGTAAAATATACAAGAGTCCTATGACCATACCGGACATATACAGTAAGCTAAATTCATTTACTCAAAGAAACCAAAACGTCACAAGTTACAGTGACACAATTTTAAACCTAACAGCTGAACTAAGTTCCCTCAGAATCTCAGAATTAGAAGGCACCATAACTACTGAAAGGAGAAATGACGTCATAACAAATGATCAAAAATACGCACTAACAATTTTTAAAAACAACCTGAACGACATTTTCAGACAGCCAATATGTGTGGCACAACCAAAAACACTCGCGGACGCTATAAACCTAGCTAAAGAACTTGAGAGATCAACACCGTCTCAAGGTCAAGTTATGTTTTATAACAAAAGTCGATATAACAACAATAGAGGTCACTACAACAACAGCAAACAAAATTATAATTACTCACGAACAAATCGTCAAAACACAAACACACATAACAATAACTACAATAATAATAATTACAATCGTGGTAACAATTCTAACGTGTATCGTGGGAACAATGCTCACGGTAATTACAACAATAATTTCAATCGCACACAGACACAGGACGTTAGGAACAACAGCAGTAATATGCAAATGCAAAATAATTCATACAGAGGCCAAAGTAATCGGCATAATAATTTTAACAGAAGCCGACATGGCAATAATAGAAACTCGACGCGCGGCAACAGAATAAATGTAATAAATGAGGAAAACTGCTCAGACCCGGAGGAAGGCGAGGTACAGCATTAGAACCCCCCGGGATAACAAATTAAATATTTTCAGAATATCAGGTAATTCGACAAATCTGGTTAGTTCAAGAAGTAGCGACGCAACAAGCAATTTAACTTTTATCGTAGACACAGGCGCCGACGTATCAGTCATTAAAACTGAAAACTTAAAAAATAATTTATATCACGACTATAATATAAAATGTAAACTGACAGGCATAACAGACAATGTAATACACTCACAAGGAGTAGTACATATAAATTTGGACATAGGGGAGAAAGTAATAAATCATAATTTCAACATAGTGGATGAAAAATTTCCAATTCAAACTGACGGGATATTAGGACAAGATTTTTTAAAAAAATACCTATGCAAAATAGACCTTGAAACTTGTCTTATAACATTCGTAATAGAAAATGAAGAGATCACACTACCAATACATTCAAAAATAGAAGAAGCATCAAACATAATAATACCAGGGAGATCCGAAATATTGCACAGAGTAAAACTAAAATTAACAGAGGACAGTGTAGTATTCAACAAAGAAATACTAAATGGAGTATTTGTGGGGAATTCAATAGTACCTAAAGAAGGTTATGCGCACATACGAATTTTAAACGCAAACAATAAAGAGGTTAGAGTAAAAAACTTAAATTTGGAAACAGAACCTTTAAGTAATTATCACGTAATATCACAAAACAAGAAACATTTAGGAAACAAACGCTTTCAAGAACTACTGAAAATACTGAATATAGATTCCAAAGATACATTAGCCAATAACGCACTATTTGAAATTTTCAAAGAATATCAAGATATTTTTCATCTTGAGGGCGAATCACTCTCAACAAATAATTTTTATAGGCAACATTTGAATGTCAATGATACAAATCCCGTGTATATAAAAAATTACCGACTACCGCAGACACAACATGAGGAAATAGACGAGCAAGTCGACAATTTAATTTATAATAATATCATAGAACCTTCAGTTAGCCCTTACAATTCACCTTTGCTAGTTGTACCAAAAAAGGGGAGCAATGATAAAAAAAAAAATGGAGATTGGTCGTGGATTACAGACAACTTAATAAAAAACTCGTAAACGACAAGTTCCCTTTGACTCGGCTAGAGGACGTATTAGATCGTATCGGAAGGTCAAAATATTTTTCAACATTGGACATGACAAGTTCATTCCACCAAATACCCTTGGACAAAGAGTCAAGACCTTTAACAGCGTTCTCAACGAACAAAGGACATTTTCAATTCAAAAGACTACCATTTGGATTAAAAATTTCTTCAAACAGCTTTCAAAGAATGTTGACAATTGCTTTAAGTGGTTTAGACAGTCAAGCTTTTCTTTATGTCGACGACATCATAGTATTTGGTTGCAGTCTAAAACATCATAACAGCAATTTAATACAGGTATTTGAAAGGCTAAGAAAATATAATCTCAAACTGAACGCCAGCAAGTGTGTATTTCTCAAATCAGAGGTAGTATACCTGGGACACCTCATAACAAATGAAGGCATAAAAACTGATCCCTCAAAATATGAGGCCATAGAAAAATACCCCGTACCCAAAGACAGCGATGAAGTAAGACGATTCGTAGCTTTTTGTAACTACTATAGGCGATTCATAAAAGATTTCGCCCAAATCACTAAATGTCTAAATAATCTAGTAAAGAAAGGCCAAACTTTTGAATGGAACGAAGAATGTCAAAAAGCTTTCGAACTGTTAAAAAGTAAACTCATTAATCCGCCAATTTTACAATACCCCCGTTTTACAGAAAAATTTATCATTACTTGTGACAGTTCAAACTATGCTCTAGGCGCGATTTTGAGTCAAGGAGAAGTAGGCAAGGATCTACCGATATCATACGCCAGCAAAACTTTATCAAAACACGATTTGAACAAGCCCATAATCGAAAAAGAACTACTAGCCATACACTGGGGCATAAATTTTTTTAGGCCATACCTATATGGAAGGAAATTCACAGTAGTTACCGACCACAGACCCTTAGTTTCACTTTTTACGCACAAGAACCCATCGTCTAAAATGACTAGAATACGCTTAGACCTATCAGACTACGATTTTGATATTATATTTAAACAGGGGAAAATAAATACGAACGCAGATGCATTATCTAGAATAAAATTAGACTCGGACATACTCAAGAGTATGATACCGAAAAATCAAGAAGACTCCAAAAATATGTTTGCAATAACAAGGGGAATGTCTGCCAAAAAAATAGCAGACAAGGAGAACTGTAGATCTCAAGAGAAGCCTGATCATCTTCACATTTGGGACTGCACGTCCATGAATGACGTCAAAAATATAAAAAAGCTTAAAATTTTAAAAGAATATATAACTGGTACCAGAATTGAAATAAATAAAAATTGGGTAATAGTCAGGTGTAGCGACAATCCTGCGAAATACGTTTCAGATATGGAGAAGCTATCATCTAGAATGACTAAAGAAAAAATTAATATACTAGGCCTAGAATATGAAAATTACGCATGGAGAGGCATGCATATTGAGAAATTTAAAAAAATATTTAATAAAATGCAAACTGAAAGATCTGAGAACAACTTAACACCCTTGAAAATAATACTATATACAAACCCAAAACAAATAACAGATAAGATAGAAATGCAAAAACTGATTGAAGAATACCATAACACCCCATTAGGAGGTCACCTAGGAGTCAGAAAGACCTTACTTAAACAGCGATATGTATGGAAAAATATGCGAAAATTAATAAAAAATCATATATCAAATTGCAAAAGTTGCACACAAAACAAACAAACTAAATATAACAAAGAAAAAATGAATATAACAGACACTCCAAATACTTCTTTTGAAACTGTGTCAATCGACATGTTGGACCATTAAGAATATCCAATGGCTATAGATATATACTAACTATACAATGTGAACTAACTAAATATGTCGTACTGCATCCCATAGAAACCAAAGAAGCTATAAATATAGCAAAAACATTAGTCGAACAATTTATTTTAAAATATGGATTTTTCAAAATTTTAAAATCAGACAGGGGTTCCGAATTTGCCAACGAGCTTATGAAAAACATATGTAAAATAATGAAAATTTAACAAAAATTCTCAGCACCGTATCACCACCAATCGATAGGTGCACTAGAACGCAACCATCGTGTACTCAACGAATTTCTGCTCAATTTCGTAGAAGACAACGAATGGCCAAAATGGATTAATTACTTTGCATTCGCATACAATACAGTACCAAATGACTCAACTCATTTCTCACCGTATGAATTAATTTTCGGAAAACTACCATACTTACCAACAGACATTGTTAAAGACAGTACACCAATTTACAATCTCGACAACTATGCCAACGAGCTAAAAATCCGACTCAAACATTCAATTACAAAAGCAAAAGAACAACTAAAACATACTAATATAGAAAACTTAGAAGTAGGTGATTTAGTTTTTATAAGACTAGAAAGTAGGAAAAAGAGCCAAAGTCCCTATCACGGACCATATAAAATTATAGAACGCAAAGGAGTAAATTCAATACTAGACGTTAGAGGCAAACCAAAAATTTATCATAATAATAGCCTTAAGAAATATAAACAAAATTAAGAAAAATAATTTTTACTACAAAATATTATAAGACATAATAATGATACTATAAAAATAATAATAATATAAACTAATTTTCATACAAAAAAAAAAAAAAAATACAAAAAAAAATGTGTAAAAATATCATATTCAAACTACTTTAGAAATAATAAATATACATATAATAATATATAAATATACCATATCAATATAGTACACTAAGAAAATTCTCTTATAATCTGAAAATCATTAAATTCTTAAAAATTCATAAAATTTTCTCAACTTAATAATTTTCACTCTTAAAGGTCGGTGGTGTAAAGTGTACACTTAGTCACTTTTATATTTCAATTAATTTTTCACTGTGTAACACCGCCACACGCCGCACACAAATAAATTATGAATAATGCTTACTAAACAAATAAAGGGCAATAAACTCAGCGACAAAACATAAATGAAATACCTTTTTTTTTATTATTATTCTTATTGGGCGTCATGTGTATAATGCATGGCCTTGAGAAAAAAAATGCAAGAAAAGCATAAATGATTTTTCAAGAGTTTATTGATTTCAGAAATTGTTTTATAATTATTAATTTTAGTAAATAAGAAAAAAATATAAAAGCAGAGCATTAGCACTGGATCAAGGGCATTCAATTTTGAGCAAGGTCTAGCAGCTAATTGCAGACTGCACAAAAATAAAAAAAGGAATTTCTAAGAAAAAAGAAAAAGTTTTTTTTTATTTTTAATTTTTGAGAAACTCACTGTACACAAAAACCAGGAGGCAGGTATGCTCTGGGACTCTAACAGGTCTTTGTACAGTTCGAGTAAGGAGAAATAATTTCTATGATTCATATCATTCAAACTCCTCATTCCCATAAACTTTATAGGAAACATTACTGAAATTAAAGAAGGTGAATCTTAAAGAATTTTCGACAAATTAAGCAGTTCAGGCCACATAAATTATCTAGCACGTCAGGTTATCAATTAATTTGGAGAAGGTAAAGGTATTGCCATTGTTATGAACTTATTGTGGGTGAACGGATGCTGCAAAACGAATAGGCGACATAAATAGACTAACACGTTAGATTTCTGAGTAAGTTAAAAGGTTAAACATTAGTAAATAGCCGCAACATAATCTACATAATTTAATTACCTGAAAATTGCAACTTAATTTAGAAAATGGAAGAGCAGGAAAATGGTAAAAAAACTAGCACGCAGTTATATTTTACGTGAAAATTAACTACATGTTACCTGTTAATTTATTGCCGGTATGTTATCCTTTTAAAAAGTGTGAAAACAGGGGTATTTTTATGTTTCAAAGAAATGCTAATAAAAGATTAATTTTTTTTTAAAAAAGGGTTTTTATGTTTCAAAGAAGTGGTAACAAAAGATCATTTAAAAAAACTTCTATCAAGACTATAAAAATGCATGCATTCATAATTTTACCTTCATTATTGTTTAAACAATGGCTAAGTTCAGTTATAAAATTCTCGCAGATATATATTTTCAACAGAAAGATGAAAAAGATTTTGTGTTACACATAATGAATAATCCATTCTTTAAATTATGCAACGAACAAAAAATCAAAATTCATAAGATAAAAATTTTTCATTTACATTAAGAAAACGGTACCTTAAATATTCTAGAAACAAGAAAACGTTTTACTTACGCAACGAAAAATGGCTAACAAATGATCTGATTTTTAAGAAGCTGTCAGAAACCGCTAAGGAAACTGGAAAAGTGGGTCGGCCCGCAAAACAAATTGACAATTGCAGTGAAAGATCACGAAGACGCAAGCTTGCAAATATCAATGAAGAAATTTCTCATAGTATGATAAAGGATTAATTTCTGCATCAAATTCAACCAACGCAAAATAAGAAAACAAAAATTGCAATAATTGAAAAAAATAGTGGAAGCGAGCCCTAAACGCACAAAGAGGATTTTAAAAAGTATGCCTACACCAACTGAAGAAATGAAATTTACTCCAGAAGAAGCATTTGCACTATTTATGGATTTAAAACTGACAAAAAATCAGTATACAGAACTGCGAAAGCGCACCAATGAAAAAAATTATGGAATCTTCCCAGCATATCGAGATTTAGTTGCGGTCAAAAAAGAGTGATTACCTTCACAAACGGCTATTAGTGTAACTTCAAGTTCAGTAGAAGTAAAATTGCAGGCTCTTCTCGAACATACTGCAGCACGATTATTAAATACACTTGATGCTGACTGTTTAAAAAAACTTAAAAGTTGCAGCATCACTTTATTTTCTAAATGGGGATGTGATGGAAGCTCTGGTCAGACACAATACAAGCAATGTAATTCAGAAAACTCATCTAATGCTAACTTATTCATGGTATCTTTAGTTCCATTACGTTTAAGAAAAATATATATTGGCTTAGAGCCGTCAACCAGTAGAGTTACAGAAATGGATGTATGGAAAAATGAAATTCCCTCTTCAACAAAGTATTGCAGACCAATAAAGTTTGTTTACAAAAAGGAAACTAAAGATGTCATAACTGAAGAAGTTCGAAAAATAAAAGATCAAATTAAAGAACTTCAACCGGCAATATTAAAATTTGATGGCCAATGCATTGAAATTAATTTTCAAATGTTCCTTACAATGATCGATGGAAAAAAAAATTTTATACCATGGGGAACAAATAATTCAACACAATTTGCTACCAATTGGAGATCTATCTGAAGAAGCGCAAGAAAAAAGGAACAAAGACTACAGATTCTTCCGCGATCATAACACAATAAAAATGTCCAGATGTTGTACTAATGAAGATCTTATTACTATTTTGTTGTGCACATTAGATCCATATATGTCCAGTATTCGACAAAAATGGAAATCAACCTCAATCGAATAAGAGGAAGAGGAAGAAGCAAAACAACTTCTGGAAAATGAAACCCAAAGCTATTTAGAACAAATTTTTACTAATATTGTTTAATTCAAATTGTTTATAGATTATAATTTGTTTTTAATTTAAGTATATATTTGTATTAATATATAAAAATAAAATATACATTAGACTGGTCGCATCTTGTATGGGATTTTTTTTTTTTTAAATTTAAATGTTTGCGCTGCTTTAAATATGAGGTTTGGTGTAAGAAATCAAGTCCTAATTTTTCAGCTCAATCCGACGGTGCCTAGTCGTGCCAAGTGGGGCCCAAAGTTCCCCATATGATAAAAAAAAAACATCTATTCAATCAGATACTAGATGAAAAGCCGGTCTTAAAGACCGAAAATCGGAAATCTGGCTTCGTTACGATCTTCCGCAGAGAAAATACTTTAAGTATGCCAAATTTCAGCTTTCTATGTCATCAGATGGCTTCAGAAAGTTGCGGAAAGAATAGGACATACATGCAAACATCCTTACATACTAAGAAATTATATATTGTATAGATAGATTAACATATGTTCGCGCAACTCAAAAACGCTTTAGCTTATTGAAAAACTAAAAAAACCGAAATTCCGCAATAAAAGTTACTTTAAGAAAGTTAAAACTTTTTTCTTCATATTGGCTCTGGTTTTCGAGATATACCGTTATTTCAAAAATTAGGGAGGTTGCACAACATATGTTCGCTTAACTCAAAAACGCTTTAGTTTATTGAAAAACAAAAAAAAACCGAAATTCCGCAATAAAATTTACTTTAAGAAAGTTAAAACTTTTTTCTTCATATTGGCTCTGGTTTTCGAGATATACCGTTATTTCGAAAATTAGGGAGGTTGCACAACATATGTTCGCGTAACTCAAAAACGATTTAGTTTATTGAAAAACAAAAAAAACCGAAATTCCGCAATAAAATTTACTTTAAGAAAGTTAAAACTTTTTTCTTCATATTGGCTTTGGTTTTCGAGATATACCGTTATTTCGAAAATTAAGGAGGTTGCACAACATATGTTCGCGTAACTCAAAAACGCTTTAGCTTATTGAAAAACTAAAAAATACCGAAATTCCGTAATAAAATTTACTTTAAGAAAGGTAAAACGTTTTTCTTATATGCGCAGGCGTTTTAGAAACATAATTTTTTTTCTGGAAAAAAAAATAATTTTTTTATTAAAATTTCGGAATTTTTGTTTTTAAAAATTCATAAAAAATTGATATATTTGGCCCGTGTAGTGCCTAGGCTGCCTCAAGAAGGGTCAAATGTATGACTGGAGTCATACACGGGCCAAATATAAGAATTTCAATTATACACATATGGCGGTTTAATAAAATTCTTAAATTAATTAAAATTTTTCGTCTTTTGTGAATACATAAAAGCAAAAGTTGTGAACAGATTTTAATCATTTATAGCTTGTTTTGTTTGCAATATTGTTTTTTATATGACTCTATAAAATTAGAAGCATAGCTCCATTTTTCAATTTTTTATGAATTTTTAAAAACAAAAATTCCGAAATTTTAATAAAAAAATTATTTTTTTTTCCAGAAAAAAAAATTATGTTTCTAAAACGACTGCGAATATAAGAAAAACGTTTTACCTTTCTTTAAGTAAATTTTATTGCGGAATTTCGGTTTTTTTAGTTTTTCAATAAGCTAAAGCGTTTTTGAGTTACGCGAACATATGTTGTGCAACCTTCTTAATTTTCGAAATAACGGTATATCTCGAAAACCAAAGCCAATATGAAGAAAAAAGTTTTTACTTTCTTAAAGTAAATTTTATTGCGGAATTTCGGTTTATTTTTTGTTTTTCAATAAACTAAAGCGTTTTTGAGTTAAGCGAACATATGTTGTGCAACCTCCCTAATTTTTGAAATAACGGTATATCTCGAAAACCAGAGCCAATATGAAGAAAAAAGTTTTAACTTTCTTAAAGTAACTTTTATTGCGGAATTTCGGTTTTTTTAGTTTTTCAATAAGCTAAAGCGTTTTTGAGTTGCGCGAACATATGTTAATCTATCTATACAATATATAATTTCTTAGTATGTAAGGATGTTTGCATGTATGTCCTATTCTTTCCGCAACTTTCTGAAGCCATCTGATGACATAGGAAGCTGAAATTTGGCATACTTAAAGTATTTTCTCTGCGGAAGATCGTAACGAAGCCAGATTTTCGATTTTCGGTCTTTAAGACCGGCTTTTCATCTAGTATCTGATTGAATAGATGTTTTTTTTATCATATGGGGAACTTTGGGCCCCACTTGGCACGACTAGGCACCGTCGGATTGAGCTGAAAAATTAGGACTTGATTTCTTACACCAAACCTCATATTTTAAGCAGCGCAAAAAAAATTGCGACCAGTCTAATACACATACATCTCAAACCAAAAATAAAAGTTGAATTACCTACAATGTTATCGATAGCCAAGAATGGTATTTGGGCATTTTCAAAATATTCCTTTTTAGTTGTATCCTTATACCAACTCGTCTCTTCCCAAAAAAGCCAACCTTTGGCCCCTGTGAATATTGGGACTTAAAAATTAACAGGGGCCAAATATTGTCATTTTCTGACAAGATCTAAGTTCGAAAATAATAAATAAGTATCAGTTGTAAAATACAAGAGAAATAATGATAAATTATAAAAAAAATCATATTTGAAATATTCAACTTTTACACCGAAACTCAACAAAAAAATGAAAATGCATTTTGAACTCCCCATATAGCCAGAAATTGAGGAAATGTACCTAGACGATATGTGGTTTATAGGTGTTTACTAGGGATGCCAAACGGGAGCAGGTTTGTTGAAACCCGGGATTCGGGATTTTTAATTAAAAAAAAACGGGATCCCGGGACGAATCGGGATTTTTCGGGATTTCATATATAAAAGCCAAATTGTAAAATTCATATAATTATAATTGATTGCTTATGTATAAGTATTAAAACAAATTAATTAATGAAGAAAATTAAAATCATTACAAAATAAAACAGTTTAATGTATTCTTTTAAAGTAATATGGCAGTATTATGTTTTTATGTATGAGACCCATTATAATAAGTTTAAGATCAAAAGATGTGATGGGAGACGGGGTCTTTCACAGAGGTTGAAAGCTCTCTGTCTGCTACCCACTTGGGGGTAACAAGAAGTGATTCCTCTGTCTGAAATTCCCAAGCATCTCACAACTTCCGGTCTTAGACCAAGTGTTCCCCGGTAATGTCATTTAGGCATCCGTCTGATGACAGCTAAAGTGAGAAGGCGTACAGTACTGAGTATCCAGAGTGCATGCTAATACTGATGCGTCTCTGGAAATTAGGTGTCAACCGGTAACAATAAGTCACTGAAACTCAACTGTATTTAGCCGGTCTAGCGGTGTGTTGGCAGCCCCAACTCTAGGATCGGACGCTCTGGCCTAATAAGTCATTCGTCTTAAAACTAAATTATTACTGAAACCGAAACAAATAAGAAAACTAATAAACCCGATTTAAAGATGACAACCATTGGCATGAAATTAAGGACTAGAATTGGAACATGGAACGTAAGAACGCTTTTAGAAACAACCCGTCTCGCTCAATTGTGTAAGGAATTTACTGCGTATAATCTAACAATACTCGGTCTTTGCGAAGTTCGTTGGTGTGAGTCTGGTGAACTCACAACGAGTGATGGTCTCACTCTTCTCTACTCTGGGAAGCCAAGTGGTGAAATACTTCGAACCAGAGCCCGTAATCTTACAAATCATACAATGCTACGCTCCAACGGAAACATCCGAAATAGAAAAAAAGGTAGAATTTTACAATCTCCTAGATAGTGTTTTGGCAACTGTTCATCGTGGCGATATCATAATAATGATGGGAGATTTTAATGCCCAAATGGGAGACAACAATACGAATGTCGAAAACACAATGGGTACACATGGGCTAGGTCGTCTGACAGAGAATGGAGAGATGTTGTTGGATACATGTAGGACGAACAACCTTGTTATTGGTGGCACACTATCCCCCCACCCAAGGATACACAAAGTCACTTGGGTATCCCCAGATAATAAAACCGAAAACCAAATTGATCACATCGTCATCAGCAAAAAATGGCGTGGCTCACTACTGTATGTGAGCAACAAAAGAGGGGCTGACATCGCAAGCGATCATCACCTGGTCCTGGCAACTCTACGTTTAAAAATTGCGGCTACTAAGAACAACAAGCTAGCCCCAGGAAGGAAATTTAATGTAAAGAAACTCAAAAATCAAGAAGTCTCAAATTGTTTTACCGAAGCACTTAAAACATCACTTACTAATAGAAATGAAAACCGAAGTTGGGCTGAAACCAAAAAAGTATTCATTAAAGCAGCAGAACATCATGTCGGCTATAAAAATAATGTCCGTAAAGAGTGGATTAGCGAGGAAACCTAGAAACTCGTATTAGAAAAAAAATAAGCAAAAGCAGCTATCAATTCCAGCAGAACACGATCTGAAAAATCAAGATGTCAACAACTGCATAGCGACCTTAATCTCAAAGTAAAACGAAGCGCACGTCGAGATAAACGGAATTGGGTCAACAACATAGCTAAAGAAGCACAAGCGGCCGCTGAAACAAATCAGGCTAGAGACCTATATCGCGCTGCAAGGAAATTAACCAAAAATACAATTTCCATCGGTAAACCCTTAAAAGACGACTCTGGACAACTTGTTACATCCAAGGAACAACAACTGAATCTCTGGGAAACATTTTATTCCAATATGATTTCCACGCCCCAACCCACGCTTCAAACCTCGCACAGTACGATATGCAACTGCGCCACACATACTCCGAACCCAAATATCACCATCGACAGCCCTGATATCACAGAAATATCCGAGGCAATAAAACTATTAAAAAACAATAAAGCTCCAGGCTCAGATAATATTTCCCCAGAGCTGCTTTCAATTGACCCAATAACTAGTGCTCAGCTACTGGCTCCCGTTATAACAAACTTCTGGCTGACTGAAACTCTTCCAAAAAAAGGGGACCTAACCGCCCGCAAAAATTGGAGAGGCATAACACTTCTGAATATGGCCAATAAAGTTATTGCAAACATAATAAGCAATAGACTATCTACAACTGTTCTCCCTGAGCTCAGAAAAGAAAAAGCCGGCTTTCGTGCGCACAAATCATGCATAGACCATGTAAATAGCTTAAGGATTATTGTGGAACAGTCAGTAGAATGGAGGTCACCACTATACCTAACATTTATAGATTTTGAAAAGGCATTCGACACCATAAATCACACTTCTATATGGAAAGCACTAGCGTGTAAAGGAGTTCCCAATAAACTAATAGATCTCATCAAGGGCCTATACGCCAATGCCACCTGTCGCATACTACTTGAGAGACAACTAAGTAAAAGAATTTCTGTAGAAAATGGAGTTCGCCAAGGCTGCGTTTTATCACCACTGCTTTTTAATTGTGTCCTCTATGTAGTAATGAAAAAGGCCACAAGTCATAGACGAGGCATAACGTGAGGTCTGCAAGGTCGCTTAGAGGATCTGGATTACGCAGATGACATCTGTTTGCTGACACATTCATTTTCTGATATGCAGTCAAAGTTAACAACTATCTATGAAACCGCACTATCCGTAGGCCTAAAGATAAACATGGGCAAAACAAAACCAATGCGCATGAATGTTAACAACGAGCAAAGGTTTACTATACAATCCCATAAACTTGATGATGTGGAATCTTTCTGCTACCTTGGTAGCATATTCGACAGGAGTGGTGGCTCTGGAGTAGATATCTCCAGCTGAATAAATAAAGCTCGTCAAACATTTGGGCAACTAAATCCTGTGTGGAACTTGTCATACATGTCACGTCGTACAAAGCTAAGCCTATTTAATTCAAATGTAAAATCCACCTTGTTATATGGATGCGAGACGTGGAATGCATACAAGTTTTCATAAATAAATGTCTACGCAAGATTCTGCGGGTATACTGGCCCTCAACCATTTCCAGGAGTTTAAAGGAACTAATATATATATATGCACAGCGCTTATTTAGCGAACAGATTTTGAATCTAGCGCATAAATGGCGAACAGTTGCATACTTAGCGAATAGTCCGCCAAATGATTACATGCCTAGAGCATATTCACCGGACACTTCAATTTTTCCTCACAAATTTTAATTTTTTTGGTTTATTCTTTTTTTTTACTTTATTTGATTGCACTGTGGTTATATATCGATCAATTTCTATTAAAATTTCTATATATACGGTTTAAATGCGTTTATTTCGTATTTTTTAACAAATTTTGTTGCGTAGTATTGCCAAGTACTCTCATATATTTTCCCGTTTTTTATCTCCGTAAAAAATATATACAAGTGATTTCGAGGACACAGAGAAAAAATATATACATGTGACTTCGAGAACACAAAGGGAAAAAATATATACATGTGACTTCGAGGACAAACCGTTACATTTTTCAGCGTTGCCATTGCAAACAATTTTCCCTTGTTTTGTACAGGTTTGAAAACTCTAAAATAATTTAATTTAAATTTTTCTTTCATATGGCAATGCAGGCGCATCCGGTGTATGAAGTAGAATTAGATCTAACACACAATTCATACGAGCGCTTTTGCGGCGTCGTTTTTTCTTGTCTAAGCCGCAACGCAACGCCAAATATTTCATTGAAAGCAAAAACAAAGGAGACGTCAAAAAAGCGACGTCGTAAAAATCCACGTCTGAATTTGCTGTAGGACGATGTACGATGTAGATGCGCTTTTTAGTAACGTATTTTTTTATTTGAGAAAGGGCCTCGATTATCAGTCATTCGATTAACCGCCAACATCAATTATATGGTAAATAAACAAAAGTCTTTAATCAACTTAAAATGCTTTTGAACAATCATAAAATGTGAATAAAAGGCGAATTCTCTTGCAAATTACTGGGTAGCATGTTCTGCAAAAAATTACTTTTTTACTCATATTATTTAAACTGTGCATACGTATGTAAATCTGTTTATAAAATCTCTTAATAATTTTAATTAGAAACACACAAAAAACTACTCAAAATTGTTGCTATTGATAACCGAGGTCTTACTGTACTTTCAAACTGATACTTCAAAGTAAGTCAAAGAATAAAACGTAACAAGAAGAAAATAAATAAGTTGAAAGAGAAATATGAGAAAAAGACATGAAAAACACTAACCAAGTTTTTTTTTTACCCCTCTTTCTTCTCTACACCGTTGGCCACTAAACCAAAAGAGACGTCGTAAAAGCCTCCGTCTGAATTTACTGTAAGGCGACGAACGACGTAGATACGCTTTTACATTTGCGACAGCTATTGTGTGCCTTTGTATACAATATTGTACGTTTTAATTTGACATCGTATCTACTTTTATATTGTTCGACATTTTAGCAATTTTGAGGCATTAGATGCATTTTTTCGGATTATTTTGTTCTACTTTTTTTTCCTTATAGTCTGTAGGCTACAATTGTAGCGAAAATAATTTCTTGCCGAGAATTTGACTTGAGAAAAATAACAAAAAACTAGCAAAACGCAAAAGGGTTTCGTTGGTTACGATAAGTGCTTCAAGAAATTCCACACGAGATAGAGTTTGAACTCGATAACTTTAAATATTTGGACAATTGACCAAAAATGGTAAAATATTTATATTTTAGCAATTTTAATGCACTAAATACAGTTTTTCAGGGCTATTTTGTTTAAAGCTAGTTTATAGCTAAGATTATGGCGAAGGCAATAAAACAAAATTCTAATTGGTTTTCGAGGTGAAGGGTATTTATATAAAATATAATAAAAAATTATAAAAATAATAATAAAAATAAAATAGTTGAGCTCGAGGCCTGGATTGTTCTTTAAAATTCTTCTTTATTTTTTCCAATATTTCGCTACTCTTCGAGTAGCATCCTCAGGGAGTATATTTAATTTAAATATAAAAACAATACAAAAGGTAAGTATAATTTAGTTTCAATTGAACAAACAATAATACATTTAAGTATAATTGACAATTTTCATAAACAAACGATAAACACAATATTAACAACCGTAATACAACAACAATAGATTTTTCTTAAACAGTATTTTTATATATTGACAAACGTACTCACAATGGATTTTAAATAAACAAACAGAATTTCTTATAGTTGTTTTTAACTCGTCATCATAATTACTACTAAACTTAATAATATTATTGCATTTTTCTATTCCCTTTGTTGACTAAATGTATGTAGTTGTTCGAACAAGTACTCTCTATGTCGCTCTTAAAATTGGTACGCTGTGTTGTTTTTGTTCTTATGATGTTTAGCATCTCCAGTATGTACCTTCGTTTGTAATTAAGTTCGGTTTGTAAAACTTTGACTTCATTAAAATTAGGGAAGTGTTTATTTTCCAGACAATGTTTTACCAATGCAGTTTTTTGTGTTGGATTACTGAGTTTTAATTTGTTATCAGATTTGTGACCAGCGATTCTGGTCCTCAGTTTATTTTTTGTTGTACCTATGTAAACCATATCACATTCCTCAGTTAAACTTCCGCTGCATGGTATTTGGTATATTAAATTAGATTTATCCATAATTTCTATTTTATCCTTTGTCTTACTAAATATTTTGGAAAGATTGTTGTCAGTTTTATGTGCTATTGTAATATTTTCACCATTAAATAATTTTGATTTTTCAAATCTTTCGGATAAATCAGGTACGTATGTAAGTGACTTATATATTTTTGGTTCCACTGCTACTTTATAATTATTAACTACTTTTTTATCGTAATCACGGATAAGTTTGTCGGCAAGTTTTCTCGGAAAATTGTTATTTAGTAAGATATTCTGGATTTTTCTTTTATTGTTTTTATGGAATTCAGCGTCACTTAGGCTTAGCACTCTTTTATTGAAAAACAACGATAACCTTTTGATATTAAACGCCGACAAAGGTAACGTTACCGTAGCCATGGAGAGAGTGGAATATGAAAGAAGAATGCAACATATTGTTGGAGACATGATGACGTACCAAAGGGTAAATAAAGATCCAACAAATGGACTACAAAAGATTAATAATGATTTAGTAGAGGAAATGTTTAGTAAAAATTTAATATCAGAAAGCGAGAAGAGAAGATTAAAAACTGAAGTTGCTTTAGCACCAAGGATATATGGCCTTCCCAAAATCCATAAAGAAGACCACCCATTAAGGCCAATATGTTCTTCTATTAACACTCCAGCAAGTGAGTTGTGCAAATATATTACTGTGATATTAAGAATGACTACGGAAAACTCAAGATTTAATGTTAAGGACTCAGTGCAATTTAGAAATAGGATAAAAGACTTGACTATACAGGACGATGAAAGATTAATTTCGTTTGATGTTGTATCGTTGTTCCCCAGTATGCCTGTCGATCTAGCTTTAGTAACTATAGAGGAAAAATGGGAAGAAATCTCCAGGTATACAAAAATGGAAAATAATTTATTTCTACGAATTGTAAAATTCTGCATCAAGGATAATCGTTATTTTAAATATGACGGCAAAATTTATATACAGAAAAAAGGTCTTCCGATGGGCTCACCAGCATCACCCATAGTTGCAGACATCGTGATGGAAAAACTCTTAGAGACGGTGTTGGAAAATTTAACGATAAAACCCAAAATCTTGACGAAGTATGTTGATGACATTTTTAGTATTGTTCGGGAAAGTGCAATTGAGGAGGTATTGACAAAGTTAAATAATTTTCACCATAGAATCAAATTTACTGTTGAGGAAGAGTGTAATTTTAAATTACCATATTTAGATACTATTGTAATTAGGGAAGGTAACGTTTTAAAATTGGACTGGTACCAAAAACCAACGTCTTCTGGTCGAATAACAAACTATTTTTCGAAACACCCTAAAAGAGTTATTATCAATACCGCTAACAATTTAATAAAAAGAGTGCTAAGCCTAAGTGACGCTGAATTCCATAAAAACAATAAAAGAAAAATCCAGAATATCTTACTAAATAACAATTTTCCGAGAAAACTTGCCGACAAACTTATCCGTGATTACGATAAAAAAGTAGTTAATAATTATAAAGTAGCAGTGGAACCAAAAATATATAAGTCACTTACATACGTACCTGATTTATCCGAAAGATTTGAAAAATCAAAATTATTTAATGGTGAAAATATTACAATAGCACATAAAACTGACAACAATCTTTCCAAAATATTTAGTAAGACAAAGGATAAAATAGAAATGATGGATAAATCTAATTTAATATACCAAATACCATGCAGCGGAAGTTTAACTGAGGAATGTGATATGGTTTACATAGGTACAACAAAAAATAAACTGAGGACCAGAATCGCTGGTCACAAATCTGATAACAAATTAAAACTCAGTAATCCAACACAAAAAACTGCATTGGTAAAACATTGTCTGGAAAATAAACACTACCCTAATTTTAATGAAGTCAAAGTTTTACAAACCGAACTTAATTACAAACGAAGGTACATACTGGAGATGCTAAACATCATAAGAACAAAAACAACACAGCGTATCAATTTTAAGAGCGACATAGAGAGTACTTGTTCGAACAACTACATACATTTAGTCAACAAAGGGAATAGAAAAATGCAATAATATTATTAAGTTTAGTAGTAATTATGATGACGAGTTAAAAACAACTATAAGAAATTCTGTTTGTTTATTTAAAATCCATTGTGAGTACGTTTGTCAATATATAAAAATACTGTTTAAGAAAAATCTATTGTTGTTGTATTACGGTTGTTAATATTGTGTTTATCGTTTGTTTATGAAAATTGTCAATTATACTTAAATGTATTATTGTTTGTTCAATTGAAACTAAATTATACTTACCTTTTGTATTGTTTTTATATTTAAATTAAAGATACTCCCTGAGGATGCTACTCGAAGAGTAGCGAAATATTGGAAAAAATAAAGAAGAATTTTAAAGAACAATCCAGGCCTCGAGCTCAACTATTTTATTTTTATTATTAAATTGGAAAGGTCAAATAAAAAACAACTTAAATATAATAAAAAATTGTTAGAACCAAAATTTATTATTGAATAAAAAGTGCTTAAAGTAGTTAAAAGTAAAAATACAACGTGTTTCATAAGGTCGTTATCAAAATCGAACTTTTGAACAGAACATTACATAATTCAACATAAGACTTTGAACAGTTAACTCTAAAATCGATTTCATCATCTTTAGATACTTTAGCACCTACAATAATATACGTATTTGGAATCTTTAAGGTATGAAGTATTTAAGGAGTAAACAAAATTAAACAACTTTACAGTAATAAAGGAAAGATACTATCTAAGATTGCTTTATTGCATTAAAACTTTATATCATCCTTTCATCTAATATAATGCAAATTTTAGTTTATTATTATTTATAAAAACCTCTATAAAAATTTTAAATATTTTTACTTTTAAGAATACTTATAAAAACATGACAAATGGTAGCGCTGGTAATATGCAACTCTGTGTGTTTCTTTCTTCACTGCTGCCAATTTAGCTATTTTCTCGTCATATCTAACGATTTTTAATAAAATTTTACTGGAATAAATAATTTTATTTCAAAAAGGTTGTTTTAAGCGATTTATAGCTAAATTAACTTATTATTTAAAAAATTAACTATTTTAATTGTCTTTGTTTTATAATATTTCAATAATTTTATATAAAAAACTTATTCTTTCATTATTCATCACTTATTATTATTGTGTTTGTTTTATAATATTTCAATAATTTAAAATTTAAAAAGTTGAGCTATCTTTATTGTGTTTGTTTTATAATATTTCAATAATTTTATTTCAAAAACGTAGTTTTTAGCGATTCATAGCTAAAATGATTTATTATTTTTAAAATTGAGCTATTTTATATTGTGTTTGTTTATAATATGTCAATACTTTTATTTTAAAAAGGGTGGTTTTTAGCGATATATAGCTAAATTCACTTATAATCTATATATAAATCGGCTAAGGCAAAACAGTTAAGAACACTTTCCTCCTCTGTATGTCAACCGATTTGAACAAAATATACACCATTTGAAAGGTATTTACGCAAAGAAGTGCACAATGTATATTTTATTAAAATCTGTTCAATAAGCGTTCAAAATTGCTACTAACACAGATGCAAAATAAATAAATAAAAATTTATCGATTATTCGATATTTTTCAGAAACCGGTTTTCGGTATTTCGACTATATAAATCTTATGTATAAATCGGATCAGGCAAAATAGTTAAGAACGCTTTCTTCCTTTGTTTGTCAACCGAACCTCTAGGAGGAGAAGAAAGGGGAAATACGGGAAACTAAAATTTTTTTTTTACTTTTCTATGCTTCATGTGAAATTTTTTAAATTTTCTATAATATTGAACTTAGAAACATAATATTATAGGTGTAGGGTCCTGACTGAGTGATCACCTATAAAATAAAAAATGCTGGTATTTTTGGTCTTCATCTGGAACTGTTTGAATTTTCGTTAATATTATACCTATAAAGATAAAATTATACATTAAACTGGTTGAATAAGAACATGTAAGGGGAGATTTTTGGTACTTTTTCGTTCAATAGCTGGTGCTTTGATTAATTTTCGATAATATTAGACATAGAAACATAAAATCAAATGGGCAACGTCCTGAGTGGATGACAATATATAAAGGAGCCTTTTTGATACTTTTTTGTTTTTTTATTCGTATTTTTTATACCGAACTTACAAAATTAAGTTAACTCACGTAGAATATAAAATATGAACCGGAGGTTGGTCCCTCGCGAAATCGATCCACTCTGAAGGAAAAAATAAATGCTCGAAAAATAAATTCATATATACTTAGATGATGATGTTTTCTTCATATTTCCAAAAAAAAGTATGGTCGAATTTTGACCATTAGGCGAAAACTATTTTAAAAAGATGAGCTATTTTTGTATGTATTTGTCTAATAATATTTCAATGATTTTATTTAAAAAAGGGTGATTTTTAACGATTTATAGCTAAATTCACTTATTATTTAAAAAATTGAGCAATTTTTTCTTGTTTGTTTTATAATACTTCAATAATTTTATTTCAAAAAGGATGGTTTTAAGCGATTGATAGCTAAATTAACTTATTATTTAAAAAATTTAGCTATTTTTTCTTCTTTGATTATTAATATTTCAATAATTTTATTTAAAAAAGGGTGGTTTTTAACGACTTATAGCTAAAATCACTTATATTTAAAAAATTGAGCTGTTTTTTCTTGTTTGTTTTATAAAATTTCAATAATTTTATTTGAAAAAGGATGGTTTTTAGCGATTGATAGCTAAATTTACCTATTATATAAAAAAATTTGCTATTTTTGCTTGTTTGTTTTATAGTATTTCAATAGATTTAATTCAAAAAGGGTGTTTTTTAGCGATTGATAGCTAAATTTATCTATTATTTAAAAAATGTAGCTATTTTTTTATGTGTTTGTCTAATAATATTTCAATAATTCTATAAAACAAACAAGCAAAAATAGCAAAATTTTTTATATAATAGGTAAATTTAGCTATCAATCGCTAAAACCCATCCTTTTTCAAATAAAATTATTGAAATTTTATAAAACAAACAAGAAAAAACAGCTCAATTTTTTAAATATAAGTGATTTTAGCTAAAAGTCGTTAAAAACCACCCTTTTTGTAATAAAATTATTGAAATATTATAAAACAAACAAGAAAAAATAACTAAATTTTTTTAATAATAGGTAAATTTAGCTATCAATCGCAAAAAACCACAATTTTTCAAATAAAATTATTGAAATATTATAAAACAAACAAGAAAAAATAGCTAAATTTTTTAAATAATAAGTGAATTTAGCTATAAATCGGTAAAACTACCCTTTTTTTAAATAAAATTATTGAAATATTATTAGACAAACACATAAAAAAATAGCTACATTTTTTAAATAATAAGTAAATTTAGCTATTAATCGGTAATAATACTAATAAACAAACAAGAAAAAGTAGGTAAATTTTTTAAATAATAAGTGAATTTATCTATAAATCGCTGAAAACCACCCTTTTTCAAATAAAATTATTAAAATATTAATAATTAAACAAGAAAAAATAACTAATTTTTTTAAATAATAAGTATATTTAGCTATCAGTTGGTAAAAATCACCCTTTTTGAAATAAAATTATTGAAATATTAATAATCAAACAAGAAAAAGGAGCTTCATTTTTAAATAATAAGTGAATTTAGCTATAAATCGATAAAAAACCACCCTTTTTTAAATAATATTATTGAAATATTATAAAGCAAACAAGCAAAAATAGCTAAAGTTTTTAAATAATAAGTGAATCTAGCTATCAATAGGTAAAAACAATCCTTTTTGAAATAAAATTATTGGAACATTATAAAACAAACAAGCAAAAATAGCTAAATTTTTAAATAATAAGTGAATTTAGCTATAAATCGCTAAAACCCAACCTTTTTAATTAAAATTCTTGGAATATAATAAATGAATTCAGCTATACATTGCAAAAACCACCCTTTTTAAAATAAAAGTATTAAAATATTCACCCCTATCGTGAATAATATTTCCCCTTTTCGCATATTTGCGATCATGAACAACTCCCATGAAAAATTGAAATTCAAAGGATAATAATAACGTGAAAAAATGTTCACGGGAAAAAATTCCCCTTATCGTGAAAAATTTTTTCCCTCGTAATTTGTTCACATTTCCCTTAGATTTTTTCACTTTATTTTTGCTAGGGAACAGAACATGTATATAAGAAGCTCCTCCTATAAATCAAATATAAAGGGCTAATAAAGATAATTAGGCACAAACCGATATATTGCTCAACAAAATGCAAAACAACAGGTCAGTTGCCTGCGGATTTGTGAAGCTTTCGATTGACTTGGTGGCAGAATTTTGAAAAATATATTACTACATTAAATTTAAAAAGTGCAAAAAACTAACGTTGTAACCAAACTATCCCTCCAATACTAAATATTTTGCTTTATTATTTTAACTTTTCTTTATAATATTTACTTGTATACTTTTGAACAAAAATTTCATTGATTTTTATTTTTTTTAATCTTTCTTCTTTTTTTACATTCACTAGAACTGATAGCGTGGAAAATTTTTCACATGAGATTCACGATTGCTTTTTTCCCTTCGAGGGGAATAAAAAGTGTATGGAAACAAAAATTCCACTTGTTATTCACGATAGGGGTGATTATAAACAAACACAATAAAAAATAGCTCAATTTTAAAAATAATAAATCATTTTAGCTATGAATCGCTAAAAACTACGGTTTTGAAATAAAATTATTGAAATATTATAGAACAAACACAATAAAGATAGCTCAACTTTTTAAATTTTTAATTATTAAAATATTATAAAACAAACACAATAATAATTAGTGATGAATAATGAAAGAATAAGTTTTTTATATAAAATTATTGAAATATTTTAAAACAAAGACAATTAAAATAGCTAAATTGTTTAAATAATAAGTTAATTTAGCTATAAATCGCTAAAAACCACCTTTTTAAAATAAAATTATTTATTCCAGTAAAATTTTATTAAAAATCGCTGGATTTGACGAGAAAATAGCTAAATTAGCAGCAGTGTAGAAAGAAACACACAGAGTTGCATATTACCAGCGTTACCATTTGTCATGTTATTTTTTTATAAGTATTTTTAGACGTAAAGCTTCGTACAGACGATGGTCAGATATTACAATATTGTCATTATTCAGACAATGGTGCCATTGTCAGATGCATTCATTTTACACATCTGCCAAATGAAAATGAGCTTACAATGTTCAGACAGTTGCAAGACATTTTTAGGCAATTTTAATGACAACATTGTAAGATCTGACCATCGTCTGTACGAAGCTTAAGTCTGGGATCACACTATGAAAGTTTTCTTTCAGAAAGTCTGAGTTAATGGGTGAGAAGGGAAAAAGGAACAGCATGTTCTCTTCCCCTCTCACCAATAAACTCAGACTTTCTGAAAGAAAACTTTCATAGTGTGAACCCAGACTAAAAATGTTTAAAATTTTTATTAAAAATTTCATAAATAATAATAAACTAAAATTTGCAGCATACTAGATGAAAGGATGCAGTGAAGTTTTAATGCAATAAAGCAATCTTAGATAGTATCTGTTCTTTATTACTGTTAAGTTGTTTAATTTTGTTTACTCCTTAAATACTTCATACCTTAAAGATTCCAAATACGTACATATATTCTTTTAGGTGCTAAAGTATCTAAAGATGATGAAATCAATTTAAGAGTTAACTGTTCAAAGTCTTATGTTGAATTATGTAATGTTCTGTTCAAAAGTTCGATTTTGATAACGACCTTATGAAACACGTTGTAGTTTTACTTTTATATACTTTAAGCACTTTTTATTCGATAATAAATTTTGGTTCTAACAATTTTTTATTATATTTTATATAATATACCCTTCACCTCGAAAACCATTTAGAATTTTGTTTTCTTGTCTTCGCCATAATCGTAGCTATAAACTAGGAGAAGGAAAGCTTTAAACAAAATAGCCCTGAAAAACTGTATTTAGTGCATTAAAATTGCTAAAATATAAAATTTTTATAAATATTTCACCATTTTTGGTCAATTGTCCAAATATTTAAGGTTATCGAGTTCAAACTCTTTCTCGTGTGGAATTTCTCGAAGCACTTATCGTAACCAACAAAACCCTTTTGCGTTTTGCTAGTTTTTATGTTATTTTTCTCATGTCAAAATCTCAGCAAGAAATTATTTTCGCTACAATTGTAGCCTACAGACTATAAGGAAAAAAAAGTAGAACAAAATAATCCGAAAAAATCTAATTCCTCAAAATTGCTAAAATGTGGAACAATTTTAATATATATATCTTTTTGCACCATTTTTGGCCAGTAGCTGCCAAACGGTAATCTTCAGAAAAAAATATTCCTGGAAAATTAATTTTTTCACATTTTTCAGATGTATTTTTTATCGGAAATTCGTGAAATTTATGAAAATTATATGTTGCAAACAAACAAATAAGCAGATAAACAAATAAGCAATTAAACAAATAAATAAATATACAATTAACAAATAACAAATAAACAGATAAACAAACAAGCAAATAAACAAATAAACAGATAAACAAATAAGCAAATAAACAGATAAACAAATAAGCAAATTAACAAATAAAAAAATAAATTAACCAATTAACAAATAAACGAACAAACGAATTATAAAATTAACAAATAAACGAACAAACGAATAAACAAATTAACAAATAAAAAAATAAGCAAATAAACAAGTTAACAAATAAACAAATAAACAATTAAACAAATAAACAAATGAACAAATAAACAAATAAGGGAATTAACAAATTAACAAGTTAACAAATAAACAAATTAACAAATAAGCAAATAAACAAATTAACAAATAAACAAACTAACAAATAAAGAAATTAACAAATTAACAAAAAAAAACAATTTAACAAATAAATAAATTAGCAAACAAACAAATAAACAAATGAACAAATAAACAAATTAACAAATTAACAAATAAACAAATTAACAAATAAACAAATAAACAAATAAAAAAATAAACAAATTAACAATTTACCAAATAAACAAGTTAAAAAATAAACAAATAAACAAACACACGAATAAACAAATAAACAAACTAACAAATTAACAAATAAGCAAATAAACATAAAACAAATGAACAAATAAATAAACAAATTAACAAATAAACAAATTATAAAATTATCAAATTAACATAATTAACAAGTTAACAAATAAGCAAATCAACAAATAAGCAAATAAACAAATTAACAAATAAACAAACTAACAAATAAACAAATAAAGAAATTAACAAGTTAACAAATAAACAAATAAACAAATTAACAAATAAACAATTTAACAAATAAACAAATAAGTAAATAAACATAAAACGAATTAACAAATCAACAAATAAACAAATTAACAAATAAACAAATAATTAAATAAACAAATAAACATATTAACAAATAAACAAATAAGCAAATAAATACAAAACAAACTAACAAATAAACAAATAAAGAAATTAACAAATAAGCAAATAATTAAACAAAAAAATAAACAAATTAACAAATAAACAAATAAGCAAATAAACATAAAACAAATTAACAAATCAACAAATAAACAAATTAACAAATAATTAAATAAACAAATATACATATTAACAAATTAACAAATAACCAAATTTTTTTTTTTTTTTTTCATTATTTATTTATTGAATCTTCATATATTAAATATGAAATAACAATAATTAATCAAATCTTAACCTAATACGTTATTTTATGTCCTGCCAGTGCCAGACAAAATTTTCTTCATCACGGTTTTTATTCACTTATATAGGTGTTTATCGCTCATCTAATTGGGTAAGTGCTGCAGTGTCTCTTCTTCTTAAGCGAGTGTGGCCGCCATGATTTAAAATATTTCGAGTTAGTGGATTTGGGTGTTGTTCAAGCCTTTTTAAATATTTTATTGCATATTTTGTAATCATAGTTTTAACTAATGGCACATTGAGATCCTTTTGAATGTTTGAGTTTTTAACATACCAGGGAGCGGCTGTGATTATTCGAAGAAGTTTATTTTGGCGCCTTTGAATTTTGTCGATATTAGAGGCCGATGCAGTGCCCCATAGTTGAATACCGTAGCACCAGATAGGCTTTAAGAAAGAGTTGTAAAGTAGAAGCTTGCAATCGAGACTAAGGACAGAATTTCTTCCAATAAGCCAGTGAATTTGAATGGCTTTTAGTTTCATTTGAGTTAATTTTGCCTCTATATGGCATTTCCACGTTAATCGCCGATCCAGATGTATACCGAGATATTTTACATGCGAATGTTGAGGAATTATTTGATTATTGATTGTAATAGGGGGGCAAGATTCGCGGCGCAAAGTGAATGTTATATGTACGCATTTTTGCTCATTGACCATTATCCTCCATTGTCTTAACCATATTTCTAGTTAAAATATATGATGCTGTAAGTAACGTGATGCTTCATAACGATTTTCGTGGACGCTTAGAAAAGCTGTATCGTCTGCGAATGTTGAAGTTTGTGTATAGTTGCTTGTTGGCATGTCCGAAGTATAAATTAAGTATAATAGGGGTCCCAGGATGCTGCATTGTGGGACTCCAGCGGCAATGGGCTGAGGTGAACTTAAGAAATTTCCTTCTTTAATAATAAATTGACGACCGACTAAGTAACTTTCTAGCAGCTTGTGTGTGTTTGCTGGTAAATTTGGCTTCAATTTATGTAATAAGCCTTCATGCCAGACTTTATCAAAAGCTTGCGAAACATCGATGAAGAGTGCTGAGCAATATTTCTTTTCTTCAAATGCTTTTCTTATGACATTTACTATTCGATGAGTCTGTTCGATTGTGCTGTGTTTTCTTCTAAATCCGAACTGATGGTTTGGAATACATCTATTTTCACTTAAAATCGGTGTTAATTTTGAAACTAATAATTTCTCAAACAGCTTTGACATATTTGATAATAAGCTAATAGGCCTATAAGACTCAACTTTTGTATGATCTTTACCTGGCTTTGGTATCATGGTAACTAAGGAAACCTTCCATTTTTGAGGATAGTATTCAAGGCGTAAAATAGCATTAAAAATAAAAAGAATAATTTTCTTTGCTATGTGAGGTAGCTCCAAAAGCATTTTATTACTGATTTTATCAATACCAGGTGCCTTCTTAGTGTTTAAGTCACAAATAGCCTTTTCGATTTGTCTTATCTCAAATCTGAGGGGAAAAGCTGCTCTAGCAGCAACAGGTGGTAACTCGACCGCAATATTGTGAGATATATTTGTGGTAAATACGTTTTTAAATGATTGACAAACAGATTTCCTTTTTCAACATAATTTCTTGCCCAACTTCCATTCAAGTTTCTTAATGGTGGTTTAGAGACAACTGGCCTTTTGAGGTTTCTAGCTGCACGCCATAATGAGTAGTCTGATTGTGGGGCTGCATCAAGTTCCTTAAGATATTTTTCCAGAGAAGCCGTTTTCTGAGCCTGCAGTAACTTTCTTAGTCTTTTTGTACACTCTTTAAGTAAGTTCTTAAGTTGAGGGGTAGTCTGATTGTGGGGCTGCATCAAGTTCCTTAAGATATTTTTCCAGAGAAGCCGTTTTCTGAGCCTGCAGTAACTTTCTTAGTCTTTTTGTACACTCTTTAAGTAAGTTCTTAAGTTGAGGGGATCTGTGCCACTCTCTTCGAGCCCTCCTTTTTTCAGTCAAAAGATGCTCGACATCTGTGGAATATATTTTAATAGTTTTTGTTTTTTTGGTGGCAATATTGGAATGCTGAACAGCTAGTTTCAGAAACCTGTCAAAATTGTCAATAGAGCGATCTACATAATCCGGTGTACTGAGCGGAATATTTTCTGTGCAATGAGTACTGGCAATATTGGAATGCTGAACAGCTAGTTTCAGAAAACTGTCAAAATTGTCAATAGAGTGATCTACATAATCCGGTGTACTGAGCGGAATATTTTCTGTGCAATGGGTACTGAGATATTTTTTATATTTTAACCAATAAATTTGCGCAGCTGTCGTCGCTAAGTAACCAGCCGGAGGTACAATTCTTTTGGGGCTCATTATAGTAACAATTGTAGGTGTGTGGTCGGAAGATAATTCTAGGGAAGCTTCAACCTGAATCGTTTCTATGGGAATGTTTTTAACCACGCCGAAATCGATGACATCTGGAATTTTTTGATGATCAGTGGGCCAATATGTTGGTTGTCCGCTCGCTACCACATGTAAAGCCATTTTAGAAATTGTGTTAAATAAAACACGACCCTTTGGTGTTATAAGTCGCGATCCCCAGAAGGTATGTTTAGCGTTATAATCGCCAGCGGCAAGGAAGCACGGTCCTAATGATTTAAAATATTTATAATATTGGTCCTCCGATATTGAAAATCTAGGCGGGGAGTATAACGATGAAATAACTAGGCTTCTATTTAATTCCTCAACGCAAATGTTCGTTGCTTGGAGATAATCTTCACGATGATCACACATTAGATAGTGTTTGACTCGAGTTTTTATTAATATGGCAGAACCTCCACAAGCTCTATCTCGAGGGTCCTTGGTATCATATAGTATATAACCATTGATTTTAAACGTATTTCTTGAGGTCAAATGAGTTTCAGAAATCATCATAACATCAATTTGTTTATTTTTAAGAAAGTATTCTAATTCATTTTTATGTTGGCGGATGCCGTTTGCGTTCCAAAAATAAATTTTTAAACAGTTCATGGTTTGTTAAGTACAGCTTGCAATAACATTGATTGCACTCTAAGCATTTCCTGCATCATTTTACCCATTGTGTTCGTAAAATTATTTACTGTTTGCACTTATGTTTCCATGGTTTTTTCTAAACGACTTAAATTAGAAACCGGAGTTTCATCATTACTTGGCGAGGCACCTTGCATTGGCTGATGGTTTGATTTTAGGACGTTAGCGTAAGAGGTTCTGTTATTACTAGGCTGGGGGGCTTGATTTGCATTTGTGTTTACTTGATTTGCGACCTGCATTTGAGGGGTATTTGTTTTCGGTCCAACCGTCTGCTTGACGATATTATATACAGGGCATCCTCTATAATTGGCAGTGTGATTGCCGCCACAGTTGCTACATTTTTTTACGTTGGGGTCAGTTTTAGACTTATCGCAAGAAACTGTACCGTGTAGTTCACCACATACTACGCAGACAGGGGGTAAGTAGCAGTATGCCTTGGTATGGCCAAATTCTTGGCAGTTTAAGCACTGAACAGGTCCATTTTTTTTGTGCGGCTCCTCAATTGTGACCCTTCTGTATATAATATATTTCACACTATAAATGGGATGCGTTTCGTTTTTTTTTAACTTAATGTCGCCGGGCTCTAATTCCACTCGAAAAAGTGGTTGTGGATTTTTGTCCCTATTTCTAATATTTACCACATGTTTTATCTTGAAGCCTTTTTCTTCCAAGAAAGTTTTAATTTCCTCTGGGTCTACGCATGAATCAATTCCCTCAATCTCCACCTGGAGACCTTTACTGCTCTTGAGTTGGTATGTGTAAAAACTTTTTTTAAGTGCCTCAAATTTGCTTATTATTTTGCGAAAGTCATTTTCATGATTTACTTGAATTTTAGTTTCATTTATACTACCTCGCTTTATTGCAGCAACATAAAAAGAATTTTCACCAATCAACGAAATTACACTCTTTATTAGATCATTTGAGTTATGCTCCCTTAGATATATCGGGGGAGGCTTGGACGATTTTATGACGTTTGGTGCTTCAGAGGATTCATCCTCCAGAATAGCAAAGCGATTTTGGGAATTTATTTTATCAAAAGGTGGCACTTTTGATGCCGAAGCAACAGCTGAAGAAGTAGGGCTGCGATCCCGTTTAAGGACTGTTATATACCTGTCCATACCAACTTGGACTGGAGGCTTTTGACAACTTTTTACAGGGGGGTTTTCCATTGCATTTGTATTTAAGTTCCTGGTATCATTTCCCACGTTTTTGACGTCACTGCAATACTTGCTGGCCTGGCAACACTTGTCACCAAATCTAGTTGTAGTTTTTTTAATGAGTCACTATCCACCGTTTGTGTAAATACCGAGGGTGAGAGGGAACGTGTTCGAATAATTGGCTTAGCCGTTAAATAGTTTATATTGTTTTTTTTTGTTTTATTTATTTCTGCATTATTTTCACCTGCATTAGCTAAAACGTAAACGTTTCTTTCATTTTGTCTTAGTGTTGTTTCACTGTTCGTACTCATGCAAAGAGTTGTTTTTGTTTTTCACCGTTTTGCTTTGCTTTAAATATTTTTATTATTTATTGTATTTTACAACAACAAAAAAATAAGAAATTTAAACTCAAATGTTTTAGTTCAGAATATGTATACATACATATGTACATGTATGAACATTCATACGTATGTATATATTTTTACTTTTTTAATTTATTTAACTTAATCGTTTTAATTGTTCACTATTATGTTAAATAATTGAAATAACAATATATGTTATTTATTTTAAGCGTCCATTCGCTGCTGATATATGTCAAAATCAAATGTGATTAATTAATAGTTCAAATCGTATGCGGGGTTAAAAATACACGTCTGTATCACAACAAAGCACAAACCGAACAAACAAGCTAATAAACATAAAACAAACTAACAAATAAACAAATTAACAAATAAAGAAATTAACAAATTAACAAATAAGCATAAACAAATAAACAAATAAATAAACAAATTAACAAATAAACAAATAAGCAAATAAACATAAAACAAATCAACAAATTAACAAATAATCAAATTAACAAATAAACATAAAACAAACTAACAAATAAACAAATTAACAAATAAAGAAATTAACAAATTAACAAATAACCAAATAAACAATTTAACAAATAATCAAATTAACAAAAAATTTATACTTTAGTAACACTGTCCTTTTATATGTATACTTAAAAGGTGGTATAAGTACTACAACCAATACAACAACAGGCATAGACAAATGGGATTAAAAAGTGATCAGCTGTTTCTTAGTTTTCTTTATAATATTTACTTGTATACTTTTGAACAAAAATTTCATTGATTTTTATTTTTTTTAATCTTTCTTCTTTTTTTACATTCACTAGAACTGATAGCGTGGAAAATTTTTCACATGAGATTCACGATTGCTTTTTTCCCTTCGAGGGGAATAAAAAGTGTATGGAAACAAAAATTCCACTTGTTATTCACGATAGGGGTGATTATAAACAAACACAATAAAAAATAGCTCAATTTTAAAAATAATAAATCATTTTAGCTATGAATCGCTAAAAACTACGGTTTTGAAATAAAATTATTGAAATATTATAGAACAAACACAATAAAGATAGCTCAACTTTTTAAATTTTTAATTATTAAAATATTATAAAACAAACACAATAATAATTAGTGATGAATAATGAAAGAATAAGTTTTTTATATAAAATTATTGAAATATTTTAAAACAAAGACAATTAAAATAGCTAAATTGTTTAAATAATAAGTTAATTTAGCTATAAATCGCTAAAAACCACCTTTTTAAAATAAAATTATTTATTCCAGTAAAATTTTATTAAAAATCGCTGGATTTGACGAGAAAATAGCTAAATTAGCAGCAGTGTAGAAAGAAACACACAGAGTTGCATATTACCAGCGTTACCATTTGTCATGTTATTTTTTTATAAGTATTTTTAGACGTAAAGCTTCGTACAGACGATGGTCAGATATTACAATATTGTCATTATTCAGACAATGGTGCCATTGTCAGATGCATTCATTTTACACATCTGCCAAATGAAAATGAGCTTACAATGTTCAGACAGTTGCAAGACATTTTTAGGCAATTTTAATGACAACATTGTAAGATCTGACCATCGTCTGTACGAAGCTTAAGTCTGGGATCACACTATGAAAGTTTTCTTTCAGAAAGTCTGAGTTAATGGGTGAGAAGGGAAAAAGGAACAGCATGTTCTCTTCCCCTCTCACCAATAAACTCAGACTTTCTGAAAGAAAACTTTCATAGTGTGAACCCAGACTAAAAATGTTTAAAATTTTTATTAAAAATTTCATAAATAATAATAAACTAAAATTTGCAGCATACTAGATGAAAGGATGCAGTGAAGTTTTAATGCAATAAAGCAATCTTAGATAGTATCTGTTCTTTATTACTGTTAAGTTGTTTAATTTTGTTTACTCCTTAAATACTTCATACCTTAAAGATTCCAAATACGTACATATATTCTTTTAGGTGCTAAAGTATCTAAAGATGATGAAATCAATTTAAGAGTTAACTGTTCAAAGTCTTATGTTGAATTATGTAATGTTCTGTTCAAAAGTTCGATTTTGATAACGACCTTATGAAACACGTTGTAGTTTTACTTTTATATACTTTAAGCACTTTTTATTCGATAATAAATTTTGGTTCTAACAATTTTTTATTATATTTTATATAATATACCCTTCACCTCGAAAACCATTTAGAATTTTGATTTCTTGTCTCCGCCATAATCGTAGCTATAAACTAGGAGAAGGAAAGCTTTAAACAAAATAGCCCTGAAAAACTGTATTTAGTGCATTAAAATTGCTAAAATATAAAATTTTTATAAATATTTCACCATTTTTGGTCAATTGTCCAAATATTTAAGGTTATCGAGTTCAAACTCTTTCTCGTGTGGAATTTCTCGAAGCACTTATCGTAACCAACAAAACCCTTTTGCGTTTTGCTAGTTTTTATGTTATTTTTCTCATGTCAAAATCTCAGCAAGAAATTATTTTCGCTACAATTGTAGCCTACAGACTATAAGGAAAAAAAAGTAGAACAAAATAATCCGAAAAAATCTAATTCCTCAAAATTGCTAAAATGTGGAACAATTTTAATATATATATCTTTTTGCACCATTTTTGGCCAGTAGCTGCCAAACGGTAATCTTCAGAAAAAAATATTCCTGGAAAATTCATTTTTTCACATTTTTCAGATGTATTTTTTATCGGAAATTCGTGAAATTTATGAAAATTATATGTTGCAAACAAACAAATAAGCAGATAAACAAATAAGCAATTAAACAAATAAATAAATATACAATTAACAAATAACAAATAAACAGATAAACAAACAAGCAAATAAACAAATAAACAGATAAACAAATAAGCAAATAAACAGATAAACAAATAAGCAAATTAACAAATAAAAAAATAAATTAACCAATTAACAAATAAACGAACAAACGAATTATAAAATTAACAAATAAACGAACAAACGAATAAACAAATTAACAAATAAAAAAATAAGCAAATAAACAAGTTAACAAATAAACAAATAAACAATTAAACAAATAAACAAATGAACAAATAAACAAATAAGGGAATTAACAAATTAACAAATTAACAAGTTAACAAATAAACAAATTAACAAATAAGCAAATAAACAAATTAACAAATAAACAAACTAACAAATAAAGAAATTAACAAATTAACAAAAAAAAAACAATTTAACAAATAAATAAATTAGCAAACAAACAAATAAACAAATGAACAAATAAACAAATTAACAAATTAACAAATAAACAAATTAACAAATAAACAAATAAAAAAATAAACAAATTAACAATTTACCAAATAAACAAGTTAAAAAATAAACAAATTAACAAATAAACAAACACACGAATAAACAAATAAACAAACTAACAAATTAACAAATAAGCAAATAAACATAAAACAAATGAACAAATAAATAAACAAATTAACAAATAAACAAATTATAAAATTATCAAATTAACATAATTAACAAGTTAACAAATAAGCAAATCAACAAATAAGCAAATAAACAAATTAACAAATAAACAAACTAACAAATAAAGAAATTAACAAATTAACAAATAAACAAATTAACAAGTTAACAAATAAACAAATAAACAAATTAACAAATAAACAATTTAACAAATAAACAAATAAGTAAATAAACATAAAACGAATTAACAAATCAACAAATAAACAAATTAACAAATAAACAAATAATTAAATAAACAAATAAACATATTAACAAATAAACAAATAAGCAAATAAATACAAAACAAACTAACAAATAAACAAATTAACAAATAAAGAAATTAACAAATTAACAAATAAGCAAATAATTAAACAAAAAAATAAACAAATTAACAAATAAACAAATAAGCAAATAAACATAAAACAAATTAACAAATTAACAAATCAACAAATAAACAAATTAACAAATAATTAAATAAACAAATATACATATTAACAAATTAACAAATAACCAAATTTTTTTTTTTTTTTTCATTATTTATTTATTGAATCTTCATATATTAAATATGAAATAACAATAATTAATCAAATCTTAACCTAATACGTTATTTTATGTCCTGCCAGTGCCAGACAAAATTTTCTTCATCACGGTTTTTATTCACTTATATAGGTGTTTATCGCTCATCTAATTGGGTAAGTGCTGCAGTGTCTCTTCTTCTTAAGCGAGTGTGGCCGCCATGATTTAAAATATTTCGAGTTAGTGGATTTGGGTGTTGTTCAAGCCTTTTTAAATATTTTATTGCATATTTTGTAATCATAGTTTTAACTAATGGCACATTGAGATCCTTTTGAATGTTTGAGTTTTTAACATACCAGGGAGCGGCTGTGATTATTCGAAGAAGTTTATTTTGGCGCCTTTGAATTTTGTCGATATTAGAGGCCGATGCAGTGCCCCATAGTTGAATACCGTAGCACCAGATAGGCTTTAAGAAAGAGTTGTAAAGTAGAAGCTTGCAATCGAGACTAAGGACAGAATTTCTTCCAATAAGCCAGTGAATTTGAATGGCTTTTAGTTTCATTTGAGTTAATTTTGCCTCTATATGGCATTTCCACGTTAATCGCCGATCCAGATGTATACCGAGATATTTTACATGCGAATGTTGAGGAATTATTTGATTATTGATTGTAATAGGGGGGCAAGATTCGCGGCGCAAAGTGAATGTTATATGTACGCATTTTTGCTCATTGACCATTATCCTCCATTGTCTTAACCATATTTCTAGTTAAAATATATGATGCTGTAAGTAACGTGATGCTTCATAACGATTTTCGTGGACGCTTAGAAAAGCTGTATCGTCTGCGAATGTTGAAGTTTGTGTATAGTTGCTTGTTGGCATGTCCGAAGTATAAATTAAGTATAATAGGGGTCCCAGGATGCTGCATTGTGGGACTCCAGCGGCAATGGGCTGAGGTGAACTTAAGAAATTTCCTTCTTTAATAATAAATTGACGACCGACTAAGTAACTTTCTAGCAGCTTGTGTGTGTTTGCTGGTAAATTTGGCTTCAATTTATGTAATAAGCCTTCATGCCAGACTTTATCAAAAGCTTGCGAAACATCGATGAAGAGTGCTGAGCAATATTTCTTTTCTTCAAATGGTTTTCTTATGACATTTACTATTCGATGAGTCTGTTCGATTGTGCTGTGTTTTCTTCTAAATCCGAACTGATGGTTTGGAATACATCTATTTTCACTTAAAATCGGTGTTAATTTTGAAACTAATAATTTCTCAAACAGCTTTGACATATTTGATAATAAGCTAATAGGCCTATAAGACTCAACTTTTGTATGATCTTTACCTGGCTTTGGTATCATGGTAACTAAGGAAACCTTCCATTTTTGAGGATAGTATTCAAGGCGTAAAATAGCATTAAAAATAAAAAGAATAATTTTCTTTGCTATGTGAGGTAGCTCCAAAAGCATTTTATTACTGATTTTATCAATACCAGGTGCCTTCTTAGTGTTTAAGTCACAAATAGCCTTTTCGATTTGTCTTATCTCAAATCTGAGGGGAAAAGCTGCTCTAGCAGCAACAGGTGGTAACTCGACCGCAATATTGTGAGATATATTTGTGGTAAATACGTTTTTAAATGATTGACAAACAGATTTCCTTTTTCAACATAATTTCTTGCCCAACTTCCATTCAAGTTTCTTAATGGTGGTTTAGAGACAACTGGCCTTTTGAGGTTTCTAGCTGCACGCCATAATGAGTAGTCTGATTGTGGGGCTGCATCAAGTTCCTTAAGATATTTTTCCAGAGAAGCCGTTTTCTGAGCCTGCAGTAACTTTCTTAGTCTTTTTGTACACTCTTTAAGTAAGTTCTTAAGTTGAGGGGTAGTCTGATTGTGGGGCTGCATCAAGTTCCTTAAGATATTTTTCCAGAGAAGCCGTTTTCTGAGCCTGCAGTAACTTTCTTAGTCTTTTTGTACACTCTTTAAGTAAGTTCTTAAGTTGAGGGGATCTGTGCCACTCTCTTCGAGCCCTCCTTTTTTCAGTCAAAAGATGCTCGACATCTGTGGAATATATTTTAATAGTTTTTGTTTTTTTGGTGGCAATATTGGAATGCTGAACAGCTAGTTTCAGAAACCTGTCAAAATTGTCAATAGAGCGATCTACATAATCCGGTGTACTGAGCGGAATATTTTCTGTGCAATGAGTACTGGCAATATTGGAATGCTGAACAGCTAGTTTCAGAAAACTGTCAAAATTGTCAATAGAGTGATCTACATAATCCGGTGTACTGAGCGGAATATTTTCTGTGCAATGGGTACTGAGATATTTTTTATATTTTAACCAATAAATTTGCGCAGCTGTCGTCGCTAAGTAACCAGCCGGAGGTACAATTCTATTGGGGCTCATTATAGTAACAATTGTAGGTGTGTGGTCGGAAGATAATTCTAGGGAAGCTTCAACCTGAATCGTTTCTATGGGAATGTTTTTAACCACGCCGAAATCGATGACATCTGGAATTTTTTGATGATCAGTGGGCCAATATGTTGGTTGTCCGCTCGCTACCACATGTAAAGCCATTTTAGAAATTGTGTTAAATAAAACACGACCCTTTGGTGTTATAAGTCGCGATCCCCAGAAGGTATGTTTAGCGTTATAATCGCCAGCGGCAAGGAAGCACGGTCCTAATGATTTAAAATATTTATAATATTGGTCCTCCGATATTGAAAATCTAGGCGGGGAGTATAACGATGAAATAACTAGGCTTCTATTTAATTCCTCAACGCAAATGTTCGTTGCTTGGAGATAATCTTCACGATGATCACACATTAGATAGTGTTTGACTCGAGTTTTTATTAATATGGCAGAACCTCCACAAGCTCTATCTCGAGGGTCCTTGGTATCATATAGTATATAACCATTGATTTTAAACGTATTTCTTGAGGTCAAATGAGTTTCAGAAATCATCATAACATCAATTTGTTTATTTTTAAGAAAGTATTCTAATTCATTTTTATGTTGGCGGATGCCGTTTGCGTTCCAAAAATAAATTTTTAAACAGTTCATGGTTTGTTAAGTACAGCTTGCAATAACATTGATTGCACTCTAAGCATTTCCTGCATCATTTTACCCATTGTGTTCGTAAAATTATTTACTGTTTGCACTTATGTTTCCATGTTTTTTTCTAAACGACTTAAATTAGAAACCGGAGTTTCATCATTACTTGGCGAGGCACCTTGCATTGGCTGATGGTTTGATTTTAGGACGTTAGCGTAAGAGGTTCTGTTATTACTAGGCTGGGGGGCTTGATTTGCATTTGTGTTTACTTGATTTGCGACCTGCATTTGAGGGGTATTTGTTTTCGGTCCAACCGTCTGCTTGACGATATTATATACAGGGCATCCTCTATAATTGGCAGTGTGATTGCCGCCACAGTTGCTACATTTTTTTACGTTGGGGTCAGTTTTAGACTTATCGCAAGAAACTGTACCGTGTAGTTCACCACATACTACGCAGACAGGGGGTAAGTAGCAGTATGCCTTGGTATGGCCAAATTCTTGGCAGTTTAAGCACTGAACAGGTCCATTTTTTTTGTGCGGCTCCTCAATTGTGACCCTTCTGTATATAATATATTTCACACTATAAATGGGATGCGTTTCGTTTTTTTTTAACTTAATGTCGCCGGGCTCTAATTCCACTCGAAAAAGTGGTTGTGGATTTTTGTCCCTATTTCTAATATTTACCACATGTTTTATCTTGAAGCCTTTTTCTTCCAAGAAAGTTTTAATTTCCTCTGGGTCTACGCATGAATCAATTCCCTCAATCTCCACCTGGAGACCTTTACTGCTCTTGAGTTGGTATGTGTAAAAACTTTTTTTAAGTGCCTCAAATTTGCTTATTATTTTGCGAAAGTCATTTTCATGATTTACTTGAATTTTAGTTTCATTTATACTACCTCGCTTTATTGCAGCAACATAAAAAGAATTTTCACCAATCAACGAAATTACACTCTTTATTAGATCATTTGAGTTATGCTCCCTTAGATATATCGGGGGAGGCTTGGACGATTTTATGACGTTTGGTGCTTCAGAGGATTCATCCTCCAGAATAGCAAAGCGATTTTGGGAATTTATTTTATCAAAAGATGGCACTTTTGATGCCGAAGCAACAGCTGAAGAAGTAGGGCTGCGATCCCGTTTAAGGACTGTTATATACCTGTCCATACCAACTTGGACTGGAGGCTTTTGACAACTTTTTACAGGGGGGTTTTCCATTGCATTTGTATTTAAGTTCCTGGTATCATTTCCCACGTTTTTGACGTCACTGCAATACTTGCTGGCCTGGCAACACTTGTCACCAAATCTAGTTGTAGTTTTTTTAATGAGTCACTATCCACCGTTTGTGTAAATACCGAGGGTGAGAGGGAACGTGTTCGAATAATTGGCTTAGCCGTTAAATAGTTTATATTGTTTTTTTTTGTTTTATTTATTTCTGCATTATTTTCACCTGCATTAGCTAAAACGTAAACGTTTCTTTCATTTTGTCTTAGTGTTGTTTCACTGTTCGTACTCATGCAAAGAGTTGTTTTTGTTTTTCACCGTTTTGCTTTGCTTTAAATATTTTTATTATTTATTGTATTTTACAACAACAAAAAAATAAGAAATTTAAACTCAAATGTTTTAGTTCAGAATATGTATACATACATATGTACATGTATGAACATTCATACGTATGTATATATTTTTACTTTTTTAATTTATTTAACTTAATCGTTTTAATTGTTCACTATTATGTTAAATAATTGAAATAACAAAATATGTTATTTATTTTAAGCGTCCATTCGCTGCTGATATATGTCAAAATCAAATGTGATTAATTAATAGTTCAAATCGTATGCGGGGTTAAAAATACACGTCTGTATCACAACAAAGCACAAACCGAACAAACAAGCTAATAAACATAAAACAAACTAACAAATAAACAAATTAACAAATAAAGAAATTAACAAATTAACAAATAAGCATAAACAAATAAACAAATAAATAAACAAATTAACAAATAAACAAATAAGCAAATAAACATAAAACAAATCAACAAATTAACAAATAATCAAATTAACAAATAAACATAAAACAAACTAACAAATAAACAAATTAACAAATAAAGAAATTAACAAATTAACAAATAACCAAATAAACAATTTAACAAATAATCAAATTAACAAAAAATTTATACTTTAGTAACACTGTCCTTTTATATGTATACTTAAAAGGTGGTATAAGTACTACAACCAATACAACAACAGGCATAGACAAATGG
The DNA here is from genome assembly GCA_930367215.1 of Pollenia angustigena. Lineage (NCBI taxonomy): Eukaryota > Metazoa > Arthropoda > Insecta > Diptera > Polleniidae > Pollenia > Pollenia angustigena. The sequence goes on along the minus strand of OV884058.1, from coordinate 78,298,378 downwards.
GATTAAAAAGTGATCAGCTGTTTCTTAGTTGCCACCTTGGTTATAATATTCAAAAACAATGAAAAACGCATAAGCACTGACCGCAGTATGGCAATATTCTGCATTGTAATTTTAATTTAATTTAAACAATTTGTATATTTGAAAATAGTCTATAGCTTATGCGATATATAGAGATGATTTAATTAATAAAGAGAATTAATTTAAAATTTAAATCTAAAAAAAAAAAAATTATGGTCTCAAACTATGCATGTGCCCAAATAATGTACTTGATATACGATTAGTTTGAGACATGTCCTCAAAGAATGCAAATGTGTTCAAAAAATGCCTTGCATCGTAAATATGTACTCAAAATATGTATGCACAGCGCTTATTTAGCGAACAGATTTTGAAGCTAGCGCATAAATGGCGAACAGTTGCATACTTAGCGAACAGTCCGCCAAATGATTACATGCCTAGAGCATATTCACCGGACACTTCAATATTGCCTCACAAATTTTAATTTTTTTGGTTTATTCTTTTTTTTTACTTTATTTGATTGCACTGTGGTTATATATTGATCAATTTCTATTTAAACTTCTATATATACGGTTTAAATGCGTTTATTTCGTATTTTTTAACAAATTTTGTTGCGAAGTATTGCCAAGTACTCTCATATATTTTCCCGTTTTTTTTCTCCGTTAAAAATGTATACAAGTGATTTCGAGGACACAGAGAAAAAATATATACATGTGACTTCGAGAACACAAAGGGAAAAAATATATACATGTGACTTCGAGGACAAACATTTTTTACATTTTTTAGCGTTGCCATTGCAAACAATTTTTCCTTGTTTTGTACAGGTTAATTTACGATGTTTTAAAGTTAATGAAGGTTTTTAAAAATATCCTGCTGTATTCATAAAGAATTACAGTGCATGAACATTTTGCCTTAAAACACGTTTCAAACTTATTTTTTATTTTGAATACGGCTGATATAATTTAATTTGCTTTATATTGGATCTGCTTATATGAATTTTATTTTATGTTTTTTTTTTAATAAATAGTGTCTTGTATCCTACTTTTTTAAAGAAAAATATATTTTTTAATTTAATTTTCTTATATGTTTTTATTTGGTTGTTCAACTGCTTAAAACTTAAAAACGCCTAGGCTAAATTGGATACTTTCCTCTTCGTGTTTGTTTAAAATTGCTACGCAAAGGTTTAGGAAAAGAGAAAAGTCGACAAAACAGGTGGAAAAATGTATTAAAATTGTTGTTTATTTTGTCCTTCGTTTATGTTTTTTTTTTTCAAATATTCAATTTGAAAACACTAAAATAATTTAATTTAAATTTTTCTTTTCTACGGCAATGCAGGCGCATCCGGTGTATGAAGTAGAATTAGATCTAACACACAATTCATACGAGCGCTTTTGCGGCGTCGTTTTTTCTTAAGACTTTATTAACTAAACCGCAACGCAACGCCAAATATTTCATTGAAAGCTAAAACAAAAGAGACGTCAAAAAAGCGACGTCGTAAAAATCCACGTCTGAATTTGCTGTAGGACGATGTACGATGTAGATGCGCTTTTTAGTAACGTCTTTTTTAATTTGAGAAAGGGCCTCGATTATCAGTCATTCGATTAACCGCCAACATCAATTATATGGTAAATAAACAAAAGTCTTTAATCAACTTAAAATGCTTTTGAACAATCATAAAATGTGAATAAAAGGCGAATTCTCTTGCAAATCTGTTTATAAAATCTCTTAATAATTTTAATTAGAAACACACAAAAAACTACTCAAAATTGTTGCTATTGATAACCGAGGTCTTACTGTACTTTCAAACTGAAACTTCAAAGTAAGTCAAAGAATAAAACTTAACAAGAAGAAAATAAATAAGTTGAAAGAGAAATATGAGAAAAAGACATGAAAAACACTAACCAAGTTTTTTTGTTTACCCCTCTTTCTTCTCTACACCGTTGGCCACTAAACCAAAAGAGACGTCGTAAAAGCCTCCGTCTGAATTTACTGTAAGGCGACGAACGACGTAGATACGCTTTTACATTTGCGACAGCTATTGTGTGCCTTTGTATACAATATTGTACGTTTTAATTTGACATCGTATCTATGTCGTACACTACTACGTTTATATTGTGTTCCTTAAGGCTAGATTACAATATCTCACAAGTCTAACGTATTCCATAATACTTTGTAAGATATAAATCTAATGTAATAAAATGCAACCCTGATCCAATGAAAAGTATTATTGCTGAAAAATGTAAATTTTTTTTCATAATATTTGTCATTTTTATCACACATGCATTCACACTATCAGACTTTTATATTTTACTTGAGTTTTTGACATGTATTATAACAAAGTATAATAGGGTAAACTAGCCTTAAACATAGAGACAGCATACAAATATAGTACATTTGAAAAGAAATATTTTAAAAATTCGTATTTTTTGTGAAAAAATTTTTTTAATAATAATTTTGTGCAAGCTTGAAACTTATGGTATGTATTTAACACAAGGACAATAAATCATAAAGCCAACAAACAAATAAAGTAAATTTAAACACGGGGTTCAAATTCGTTCTTCTTGTAAAGCGCTATGTTTCTAATCAGTAAGCAATTTGGAATTTAAAAAGTAAAAAGTAAAAATTTTTGAAAGGGGTGGACAAAACAGGTAAAGTTTTGTACGCTTGTTACTTTTCTTAAAGTAAACATGTTTTTCAAAACAATTTTACGCAAACTTAAAAAAAGTGTTTCAAGTTCAAGACACAATTAATGTAGTTCTTATAAGAGTTCGTAAGAGAAAAGAGCTAAAAAGGGTAAAATAATTTTTTTTATTTTAGTTGTTGACATTCACATGGTGACATACAATGGTGACCCCGGAGGCTTTAGAAATAAAAAGTTTCCCCCCACCAGCGGTAAAGGACTTTTTTACTCTAAAAGCAGAACACGCAGCAATCATCCTGCACTAAATACATTGGTGACCCCAGAGGCTTTAGAATTAAAAAGTTTCCCCCCACCAGCGGTAAGGGACTTTTTTACTCTAAAAGCAGAACACGCAGCAATCATCCGGCACCAAATACATTGGTGACCCCGACAACGTTTTAGACACTGTTTTAATCTTCCCCCCACCAGTGGTAAGGGGCTTTTAACAATATAAAATCAACACACAACCTCAGTCAGCGGGACAGCAGTCCAACGCTACAACATTTCCACACCAGTGGAGGCGACAACAGACACCATAACATTGGTGACCCCCAGAGGCTTTAAGGTAAGGGACTTTTTTACTCTAAAAGTACCAAATACATTGGTGACCAAGCATTCTTTATTTGACGGTCAACCGGGCGACCGTATTCATCGAGACATCAGTATACAACAGGCACTAAAAACCATTTTGTGACCATCATATTCATCAGGACACCAGTCCAACCAACAGCCACCAAAAACATTTGGTGACCTCTGAAGAAGCAATCAATACCAACAGTAGTGAGAGAGCTACAAAAAATTTTACATAACAACATTAGCAAAGAGCTAGAAAACAAAATGACGACATTAAACGATCTTGTCAAGATACAAGACGGGAAGGCGGAAGAGATAAATCGGGCAATTAGCACTATAAGGAAGACACCGATAGAAAGGAGATCCGTAGGGTATTATCAAAGAAAAGCTAAGGAGCTCGAAGAATTGTGGAAAGGTTTCGAAAAGACAGACAATCGTATCAGAAGTGATTCGACAGCGAAGGAGGACCATCCATATTTCTCACAAAGGGTATACGAGGAGACGAGTCAAAGGTTTAGAGAGGCTGAGGACTACATCCAAAAACAAATACAAATTATAAGAGAGCAATCAAAGGTGCAAGCAAGCATCTCAGGCATCGCTGGGAAGCAGGCATCAGAGACAACGCAGAACAATTTGATAAATATACAAAAGGCCACCATATCAAAAATAATCAGCACATTTGACGAAACGATATCCATAGCTGCACAATACACAAGGCAACAGACTGAGGTGAAACTGAAGGAAGTCGAGTACAACAGGAAAACCATACAACAATTGCAGGATAAAATATGTACTGATAATATCGAGCACGATATATACCAGTTTCTGGCAAAACAAACAGAGATAACAGAGAAGATATTACAAATTGAGGACCTAAAAACGAGTTTGATGCCAGAAGCTATTAACCAAGCAAGAATTAATCAAGATACCCATCCGCATCATCTTCCCAAAGTAACAATACCAAAATTCAATGGTGATTATCTGAGCTGGCAACCATTCTATGACATGTTCAACGAAATGATACACAAAAAGGCAATGCCAACCATACAAAAAATGTGGTTTCTAAAAACAAATGTAACAGGTGAGGCCGCCAGACTAATACAAAATCTATCTCCAACAGAAACCAATTATGAGACGGCATGGAATACACTTCAACACCGTTTTAACAATCCGAGAATTTTAACAAATAATATCATAAATAAATTGTTAGGCCAGCAAAAAATACCGGAAAATCCCTCTGCTGTAGCTATAAAAGGGCTGCACGATACGACGCGCGAATCTATTGCAGCACTAAACAATTTAAAAATCGATACATCGACTTGGGATCCAATACTTGTCAATATATTGATTAAAAAACTAGACCAGGGAACGCATGTACTGTATGAGCAGTCCATACAGCTTCCCACATCGTTACCATCCTTAGAAGAGCTATTGGTTTTCCTAGAAACTAGATTCCAGTCAGTAGAAGCAGTCGGTCGAATTCAAAACACGCAAAAAAAAAACGGTTTCAGCAGCAACCATGTCTCAAGATACCTGCTCCTGCAAATTATGCGAAAATGGAAATCATCAGTTGTATCATTGCAAACAATTCTTATCAAAGCCAGCGTCCGAGCGATTAAAATGGATTCAACAGCAGCAACTATGTGTCAACTGTTTCAAGCCTGGCCACATAGCAAGACATTGCACAACAAGTTGCTGTAGAAAATGTCAGAAAAGGCACAACACGGTAGTTCACCTGGAAACATATCAACACAACACAAACACTGTACCATCAACATCAAAAAAGGTGTCCAACATGAGTAACACACCAGCGACCAATGTACCAGCCCCGTCAACAGTAGCGTTGGCTCATTTGTCTGGGGCCCGGGAAGGCTACGTCCTGCTAGCAACAGCACGCGTAAAAATCACTGCCAATAATGGGAAATCTGGTATTTTCAAGGCAATATTGGATTCAGGCTCACAAATCAACATTGTGACAACCCGACTAGTAAATAAATTATCCATCAAACCCACATAAACATCTCTATGCATCGAAGGTATCGGCAGTCAATCACGCAGAACAAGTCAACGCATTAAAGTATGACTTTATTCCACCTCAACCAACTTCAACACAAGACTAGAAGCGTTTGTACTTCCCAACATTATTCCAATACAACCCTCCGAGGAATTCAATTGCACATCCTGGACAATTCCAGAAAATAAACAATTAGCTGATCCTGAGTTTAACAAACCTTACAAAATTGATGTTCTCTTAGGCGCCGAATACTACCATGATCTGATAACTTCCGGTAAAATTATCACCGGAGCTACCAAGTTTAATAAATACAAGACTCGGTTGGGTCGTTAGCGGAAGGCTAGGACAAGGCTCCATACTATCAGCAACATGTGCAATAAATACTTAATGCAGCCCAGACAAAAACGAACTCATCGAGCGTTTTTGGAAAATAGACGGTTTTGAGTCAAATGACACGTTCACGGAAGAAGAAAGGCGATGCGAAACACACTTTATTCAAACCACAAAAAGAAACTCTGAAGGTCGATTCGTAGTACGACTACCATTTCGCGAAGACCCAAGTAGTTTAGGCAGCACAAAGAAACTTGCATTTTCAAGATTTATAGGCCTGGAAAACCGCCTAGCAAGAAACCAAGACATCAAGGCTCAATATGTTGATTTTATGGACCAATATGAACAGCTAGGCCACATGACGCGCATAGATACTTCTGAAGTAAATGACCCCCATTGCTACATTCCCCATCACTGTGTGCTGAAACCAGAAAGTAAGACCACGAAGCTGCGAGTTGTATTTGATGCGTCAGCAAAATCCTCGACAGGTCTCTCCCTCAACGATATACTCTACATTGGCCCTCCAACTCAAGGAGATCTCTTTGGCATGTTGTTACGATTTCGATTGCCCAGATTTGTGTTTTGCACTGATATCGAGAAAATGTAACGGCAAATTCTGGTTGATCCGGCTGATCGAAATATGCAACTCATTTATTGGAGAAGGGATCCAACTGATACAATGCAAACATACAGGCTTAATACAGTAACTTATGGAACGTCTGCAGCGCCATACTAAGCCACAAAATGACAACAGCAGCTCGCAGACAAAAATATGGAGAAATATCCTCTGGGCGCTAAAAGTCTAAGATACGATTTTTATGTCGACAATGGCATGAGTGGCTCAGACAGCTTAATAACAGCAGTCGATATGAAAAACCAATTAAGTAGTTTGTTACAAGAGGCTGGGTTTAAACTGAGGAAATGGTGCGCAAACCATCCTCAGCTACTGTCTGGAATACACCCTGAAGACGTGGAGCTAAACCTAGACTTCGACGATCAAAGCACAAAAATCTTGGGATTAACATGGAACCCCAAGGCAGACGTATTCTGCCTCAAGACAGATATCCAAGAAACCCAAAGAATCACAAAGAGAACAGTAACATCAGATGTGGCACGGATATTTGACCCATTGGGCATCGCTGGTCCCGTAGTAGTTGCCGCAAAAATGTTTATCCAACAGCTATGGCAGCTAGAACTATCATGGGATGACGGACTCCCAGAAGATCTTTATAACTATTGGTGGTCATTCCGACAAAACTTAAAACATATAAACAATTTATCTACTAAGAGACATATTTTTGATGGCCAAGTCTCAAAAGACACACAAATACTACACTTGGAGCTGCGGTCTACATACGTTCCAAATTGAAGGATAATCGAATTATAGTCAGATTGTTATGTTCCAAATCACGAATCGCACCCTTAAAGAAAGTGACCTTACCAAGATTAGAACTATGCGCTGCTCTCCTTGGGACCGAACTTTCAGGAGAGTAAAAAAGGAAATACGAGCTGAAAACACTCCAACATATCTATGGTCGGATTCAGAAATAGTTCTTCACTGGATTACATCGTCAACATCGTCACTTCGTACATTCGTCGCTAATCGGGTAAGCAAAATTCAAAAGCAAACAACAACCAGCCAGTGGAGACATGTTGGCTCGAATTAAAATCCAGCTGATCTAATTTCTCGAGGTATAAGTCCAGAAAAACTGTCTCAATGCAACCTGTGGTTCGTCGGACCAATATGAAAAGGCAGTGAAAAGGTGTGGCCTAAAGAATTTAATAAATCTCAACCACCTCCTCATTCCGAAGAATTCAAACTAAATCCTGTGACCACTTCACCTGGATTGGAAGAGATAATCTACAAAATTAATAATCACGGCTCATTCAAGACTCTTCAAAGGGTGGTAGCATATACACTTCGTTTCATTCAAAATGTTAAGACATCCAAGGCCGACCGACCAAGCAGCAAAACACTCACAACTCACGAACTCACTTCAGCAACTAACCTAATCACTGAGGGAATTCAGGCGTCAGAATTTTAAATTGAACTCAACAAGTTAAAGAAAGGGCATGAAATCGAAAAATCAAGTCAAATAAGTGGTTTGTCTCCCTTTCTGGACGAAAATGGCATTATAAGGGTAGGGGGAAGGCTAGAAGAGTCTTGCCTTTCATACAACGCAAAACACCCAATACTCCTTCCATACAATGACCCGATCGCAAGGCTTATAATGAAGATGCTACACATCGACAACCACCACTGCGGTCCACAAACGCTGTTAGCCATCTCAAGACAGCAGTTTTGGATAATCAAGGGTAAGTCGGTAGCCAGAAGCATCATCCAAAACTGTGTCCGATGTACAAAATCAAGACCAATACTAATGCAGCAAGTTATGGGATACTTACCCGCCACTAGAGTGACTCAAACAAGGCAATTCATGATATCAGGTGTAGACTTCTGTGGCCCACTCTGGGTGCACTACAAAGTAAGGGGAAAGAGGCCCTACAAGGTATACCTAGCAGTCTTTGTTTGTTTTTCAACGAAAGCAATACATTTAGAGGTAGTAAGCGACCTTACAACAGAAGCATTTATTGGGGCTCTCAAAAGATTTATTGCCCGCCGAGGACGCTGCCAAACCATATACTCAGACAACGCTACAAATTTTGTAGGAGCACGAAACCAACTTAAAGAATTGAATGACGTCATTTTTTCTGAGCATTCGCAGGAAACAATCAAAAGGACTTGTAGCAACAGTGGTATTGATTTCAAGTTTATACCCCCAAGGGCACCGCATTTCGTTGGATTATGGGAAGCAGCAGTGAAATCCGCTAAACAGTTACTGGTCAGAAGCATGGCAACAGCTTCACTTACATACGAAGAACTAGAAACTGTCATTGTCGAAATTGAGGCAATACTAAACTCGCGACCACTAACACCTCTATCAAGTAATCCAAACGATTATGCAGCCCTAACTCCCGGTCATTTTTTGATCGGAGAACCACTTACAGCACAAATAGATACAAGAGCACCCAATCCTACCAACTCATCACTGTCAAAAAGGTGGAATCTTGTCTCCCAACTGAAACATGAATTTTGGAAACGCTGGTCATTGGAATACCTGCACCATCTCCAAGAGAAACGGAAATGGAAAACGTCAGCCGAAAATGCAAGGGAAGGTAAATTAGTCATAATAAAGGAGGATAATCTACCGGTCATGCAATGGCCACTCGGCAGGATTCTTAAAACTTATGAGGGAAACGACGGCAAGGTTCGAGTAGCAGACGTAAAAACAGCATCAGGAATCAAAAGACGGCCAATCCATAATTTAGCCCCACTACTTCGCGAGGAAGAATTAAAGGATAATGAAGCATCTCACTCTACGCCACAATTGACACCTGATGAAGCAGACATTCCACCAATTCTTCTCACAACAATTTTAGCGATCCTTCTCATCCCAGCGGTCATAAGTGGTAACATCAATATCACCAACTTTCGCTCTGACCCAGGACTATATTTTGAAGGAGTTGGAACTGTAAAACTCGTTACGGCCGAATGGAAACTCATGGTATACTACGACTTAACACCCTTTTTATCTGAGCTAAGGGTTTTTTAGTCTGGAATATCCACTTTGCAGCAGTTATGCTCATCCATGCAACACCTGTCAATATGCAACACTTTGGTAAACAATTTTATTCAAATTAAGGAAGATTTACTAGAGGAGAAGGCACTTTTCGTTACTAGTAGAACAAAAAGAGGCGCATTTAACATTGTAGGAAATGTAGCAAGATCACTGTTTGGTGTTTTTTATTCAGACTACGCAAATGAAATGTCAAATACCATTAAAAGGTCCAAGATCGAAACAGACTATCTTTTCCAGCTACTAAAAAACCAAACGTCCATCATTGATTCTACTGTTAACATCATTAAGCAAGATGAGCTTAATGCACAGAACCAATTAAGAGAAATTGTCAAAAATCTTAACGAAGCAACAAACGAAATAGCAAAGGAATCCGAACAAATCAGTCAAACACAACAAACGTCGTTACTCGCTAATCAATTGACCTTAACCGCCTTAACGCTGCAAAGAATAGAAAGGGAAATAATAGACGTGTTAACCGATGCGCATCATGTAAAAGACGATAATCTGATACAATTTTATAAGCTAATGAAGGCCAGTGGAGCGATAACAAAGAGCGAAGTTATCTTTGAAATTATGTTGCCACTTGTCGACCAGCAATCCCTAGAACTCTTCAATGTAATTCCGGTTCCAACAATAAAAAAAAAAAATAGCTATTAACTCAAGGGAATCTTTTCTAGCAATTAATTCACACAGAGATGGATATATTCCTTTTTCAACTGAAGGCGTTACCAACTGCATAATGCCTAAACCCGATGAATACATATGCCAAAACAAGCAAGTCAAGCTCAAGGGGGACACACTTGCCAATTCCTGTGAAATAAACATTTTTTACAACCGGAACACAGCCAACTTCAAACTTATCCGAATTCCATCTAACACAACATGGACACAATTAAAAAATCCCAACCACTGGATTTTTGCTTCCATCACAGAAGTAGAAATCTCAGCAGTCTGCGGCACAGAAACTTCACAACACCTTATAAGAGGCACTGTCATAATGCAAATAGACAAAACTTGTATAATCAAAACCAATTTCATCACGATTCAAGGTCACTTTAGTGCGTCAGACAGTTTGCACACATCATACGTCCAACTTAAACACATAGACCATATAAGCAGACCACAGGAAATCAAACAGATTCTTAACACTACAGATAGCCAGTTTGAGACTCACCTTAATCAACTCAATAACCTGCAAAAACAACTTAATGAGTCAACAATAACACGTCTACCACAGCTAATCAAGTCTAATAGCCAACATCATCATATAGTAAGCTACTCCGCGCTTATAATTTCCTTGCTCATCGCGGTAACCATAACACTAATTAAAAGAAGCTCAACCCATCAAGAAGAATGAGGCCACAACTCCCACCAACCAAGACCGCATCCAGTTCCGTTACCCCGACCTGTCACCATTGACATCATAGACACCTAACCAACATAGGTTATCATCGACCAGCGGTCGACGCGGGGGAGAATGTTGACATTCACATCAACATACATTTAATTTTAATTTTATTTTTAACTATGTTACTTAATGTTAATGAACTACATAAGTTCAGTTTATCGCTGACATAACATAATTTAATTTTTTGTTTTATTTTTACCTTTTCTTTATAAATAATTGTTGACATATCATTATTTTATTTTTTTTTACTTGAAGTTCAATCATCCCAAACAATTTTATTGTTTACTTTTGTTCATAATTGTTAACACAGCATTATTTTATTCTGTTACCTGAATTATAATTTTATACATTGAAATGTTAGTCAGCAATTATGCAAACAATTAATTGGGTCACTTCCGCATTGTGCAATAGTGACATTCAGTTTTTAATTAATTAAATTTTAGTATATAAGACAGAACCAAAATAAAGAAAGCGTTCAATTACTATAAGGCATTTACAGTGTTTTATTTATTGAATCTATTAGCGTTCTACAAGTTAAAGTGCTTGGAGGACAATTAAGGCAATTAATATATCAGTTCAGATTTATGTGTTTGAACTGAATCACATTATAGCCGCATTTCATATCACATTTATACATTAGTAAAAAGCCATCATGGAATTGAAAATATTATTAATATTACTTTTATAAGAATAATTACACTATGCAACAGATAAAATAAAAGCTCCTTCTCGTGTGGAATTTCTTGGAGTACTTTCTGCATTTTACAAACCCCTACACTCAAAATATTATGTAGTTAAATTCAAACGAAAATTCATTTGAAACAAATTAAAATTCATTTAAAAAACGGATCATTTACATTTCATTTAAAACAAATGATTTTTTCAGTAATTTCTAAGTTTTTTATTTATTGAACATCATATTCGTTAAAATTGAATAGTTTTTGCTTTTAAAAAATATATTTTAACCGATAAAAATCAAACAAATTAACAAAAAAAAATACGGAAAACATTATTTTTGGGTAGTTCGTTTTTTTAATAACAAACATAAATGTTGAAAAATAAATTTATTCGTAAAATAACTATATTTTTATTCAATTTTAACAGTACCGAAAACGAATTTAATAACCTACAATCAGTTACTGTAATAATTTTATGAGTGTATTTGGGTTTTCCTAGTTTATCTGCCGATCTAGTTTTTTGGCATATTGAAAATTTTGTCTAAAACATGATTTTTTTTGGAAACCAACTACAATTTTGTTTTCATAATTGCAGCCTTAGACTAGGAGACAAAAAATGATGTAACGAAGTAACGCGAAAAAACAGCACCTAGTGCCATACAATTGCTAAAATGTCGAATTTTTTTATTTCTTTTTCAACATTTTTCTTCAGAAGCGGTAACTGTGGATAATTTAGTAAAGTAATATCACAGAATACTAACAGAACTGTCACGAGACGGAAGATTTTGCGTTTTTTTGTCTCTTTCTCAGAAAGCTGCCCTTTTGCATTTCTCTTTTCATCATATTCTTTGCCGCAATACAATGACCACAAATTTATTTAGTTAAGATTTATTTGCAAAACTGTTGAAAAAATTAACTTTTAAGTTCACCACAACACGCGTTTATAATATTTAAGTACACTCAAAATATTATGTAGTTAAATTCAAACTAAAATTCATTTTAAACAAATTAAAATTCATTTAAAAAACCGATCATTTACATTTCATTTAAAACAAATGATTTTTTTATTAATTTCAAAATTTTTTTATTTATTGAATTTCATATTCCTTAAAATTGAATAGTTTTTACTTTTAAAAAATATATTTTAACCGACAAAAATCAAACTACATAACAAAATAAATACGGAAAAACATTTTTTTTTGGTAGTTTGTTTTTTGAATAACAACAAAAATGTTAAAAAATAAAATTATTCGTAAAATAACTATATTTTTATTCAATTTTAACAGTACGGAAAACGAATTTAATAACCAACAATCAGTTACTGTAATAATTTTATGAGTGTAAGTAAATTACATTATAAAACAAAACAATATTACTAAATACATTTTTTTTTTGCACAAAAAACAATGTTTGTTGAACTAATGCATATGTTTAACGTGGTTTGTGTTTTGTTATTTTTGTTTTGATAACGCCATTTGTGTTGATTGTTGCGGCCTGTTTTTACACCTTCCACTTCACTACCAAAAAAAGCTTTCTGTCTCTTTCTTCGAAAGCTGCCCTCGCTACTGATTTAGGCCTTTTTCACACGTTACTTTTTCAGTTCTGTGTAAATATAATTCAAAATTCTTTAGAACATCATAATTATTTTTTACCTTTTTCAGCTGTATTCATATCAAAAATTCGAAATATGTGTCAAAATTACAATTGAATAATTAACTTTTCTTTACTTTTTGCAACATATGTATTTCATACATTTCACGAATTTCCTATCAAAAATAAAACTGAAAAATGTGAAAAAGCATTTTTCGGTAATTATATATGTACATATGAGGAATTATGAATTAGAGAAAAAGAAATATTTTTTCTGAAGATTATCGTTCAGCAGCTACGAGCCAAAAATAGTGCAAAAAGATAAATCAAATAAAATTTACTGTGTTGCAATATCTAACCTGTGATATAATTTTTAAGTTTGTGTTTAATTTAATTTTTCATGTTTAATGTTTTTATGTTTGTCTACAACAAATTATTGTTCAATGTACTAAAAAATTAATTTCTCTTTTTACGAATCCCTTGATAAAGTGAACATAACATTCACGAAACGTTGGGAAAATATGGATTCACAGCATTTTTAATTGCATATAGAACTTTACGCCTTATAAGCTAAAGAAAAATTTATTTTAATAAACAACTACATTGGCCAATCAACAAAAATAATATACAAAGATACAATTTTTGACATTTTAGCAATTTCGAGGCATTACAAGCATTTTTCGGATTATTTTGTTCTACTTTTTTTCTTCTAGTCTATAGCTACAATTATGGCGAAAATAATTGCCTCCGAGATTTTGACATGAAAAAAATAACATTTAAACTAGCAAAACGCAATAAGGTCTCGTTGGTTACTATAAGTACTTCGAGAAATTTCACCCGATAAAGAGTTTGAACTCGATGACTTAAAACATCTGGGCTGTGGGCCAAAAATTGTGAAATATTTATAAAAATTTTATATTTTCAACATTTTTTATTTTTCGAATTTATTCTATGAGCTTAATTTCAGTTACGTTTAGGACTATTACAAAAAAGCTTTATAAAATACATAACTGAAATTAAGCTCATAGAATAAATTCGAAAAATAAAAGATGTTGAATATAATATAAAGTAACCTTCGAAAGGAAATAATTCCCAGTTTAAAATTTTATATTTTGGTTATTTTAACGCACTAAATACAGTTTTTAAGGCTTATTTTGTTGTGGCTAAGACAAGAAAACAAAATTCTAATTCGTTTCCGTGATAAACAGTATGTAACGGGTTTATAAGAAAACCATTGGGAAATTTTTTCGTAATAATAAAATATAATAATATTTTATAGCCAAAATTCATTATACATAGAATAAAACGTGCTTAAAGTAGTAAAAAGTAAAACTACAACGTGTTTCAGAAGGTCGTTATCAAAATAGAACTTTAGAACCGAACATTGCATAATTCAACATAAGACTTTGAACAGTGAACTCTAAATTTCATCATATTTAGATTCTTCAGCACCTAAAATAATATATTTGGGATCGTTAAGGTATGAAGTATTGAAGGAGTAAACAGAATTATACAACGTTACACTAATAAAGCACACATATAATCTAAGATGCTTTGTTGCATAAAAACTTCACTTAATGTTTTCATCCAATATACTGCAAATTTTAGATTTTATTCATCAAAATCTTTATAAAAATTTTGAACATGTGTACGTCTAAAAAAAACTTTTAAAAAATGGAAAACATGACAAATGGCAACGTTGGTCAACTGCAACTCTGTGTGTTTCTTTCCACAATGCTGCCAATTTAGCTATTTTCCTGTCAAATCCAGCGATTTTTAATAAAATTTATACGACAAACTTTTTAACTTTAAATTTTATTTAAAAAGGGTGATTTTTTAGCGATTTATAGGTAAATTTACTTATTATTTAAAAATTTTGCTATTATTTATTGCGTTTGTTTTATAATAATTCAATAATTTTAGTTCAAAACTAGTTGTTTTTAGCGATTTATAGCTAAATTCACTTATAATTGCAAAAAAAGTATTTAATTGAGAGTGAAAATTATTATTTTGCCGCATACGCCACTTTTTAATTTTATTTCTAAAAATAAGCTTTTTGTTCTGCATAAGTATACGTATATGTTGTGTATTGAGCTGTTGACATTTTATTTTACTTCTACTCCTTTTTTACGGCAATGAAGCGAAGCAAGATTAAAATGTATTTTCTTGTCAAATTATTTTGCTTTAACTACTACAGCATTTGCCAAGCAGTGGCTCGTAATCCCAAACAATATTTAATACACTTCAAAAGAGTTTCTAAATATTCAGAAAGCGGGTAATCAAAATAAATATACCCATACCTTACTCATTATTCTTAAATGGTCGGCGAGTTAAACCAATAATGAGCTGACGAAATACGTTGATTGTCGATGAAAAACCACATACAAAAAACTTCAATTTATGAACTTTTAATAAACTGAATTTTGAATGCAAATTTGGTTTACTTTACTTTAATGAACCATACATATTTTTTCTGAATAACGTATAACGTTCTTTTTTCCAATATGTAAACGAATTTTTTTTTTACCAAACACGTTTTATGCCATAAATTTGAAAAATTTTTGTATTCCATTATAAATGTTTTCAATTCTCAGAATTTGCAATTGTTCCCTTTTTCCGATTTCATTCTTCAAAGCATTTTATCCGAGAAACGTAAAAAATAAAAAAATTTTGATATTTAAGAAACTTATTTAAAAATACAAAATTGGTACTTTTTTGAAATTCTAATGATTATGGGTGAAGATCGTTAACTTAATTACCGTTAATATTGGACCTAGAAACATTAAACTCAACATGCAATATCCAGAGTGATAAGACTCAATGCGGAACTTTTTGGTACTTTTTTGGTCTTTACCTGTTACTTTTTGAATTTGCGTTGGTATTGGACTTAAAACTCAAAATTAAACATGCAAGTATTACTTTGGATGAAATAATAAAACGTTTTTATACAAAAATGTATTCACTAATGGAGTTATGTATCCCTAAGCAATCTCTTCACAAACCTAGTGGTCCTCCCTAGGGCACAAAACATTTGTCTACAGTCAAAAATAAGAAAAACAAGTTGTATAATAATTACAAAAAAACAGGCCGACTTATAGAATATACCAAATATGCAACTGCTCGTGCTGAGTATAATGTGTTAAACAAATCTTGTTACACTAATTACTTACGTAAAATGAAGAATAATTTCAAAAATAATCCTAAATCATTCTACAATTTTGTAAACACCAAAAGAAGAGCTACCATATTTCCTACAGTAATGAAGTTTCAAGACAGTGAGTCTGGTGATGACCTTAACATAAGTAACATGTTTGCTGACTTCTTTTCTACGACCTATTCTGATACCAATTATATTGGCTCTATTATTCCTTCTTGTACTCAATCAGTTAATCAAGTTATCTCAATTCCATTCTTTGATGTTTCCACAATTTCATATAACTTAAAAAAACTTAAATTTTCGTATAGAAGTGGTCCTGACAATATTCCTAGCTGTATATTGATAAACTGTGCTGAATTTCTCGCCATACCATTAACACGCATTTTTAATATGTCAATTAAATTTGGATATTTCCCTAATACCTGGAAAAAGTATTTTATTATTCCGCTATACAAATCTGGTACTAAGTCTGACATTGTTAATTATCGAGGGATTGCTAAACTAAGTATTATTCCAAAACTTTTTGAAAAGATGGTAACTAAATGCATTTCTCATCATGTATCATCTCTATTGTCATCTGCTCAACATGGTTTTGAAAAGGCTGCCCAACTACAACAAATCTATTACAACTAACAACAATTATAAATCAGGGTTTTGTGCAACGAAAGCAAACTGATATCGTATATACTGATTTTAGCAAGGCGTTTGACAAGGTAAACCATAAACTGCTCCTGAGAAAACTTAACACAATTGGATTTTCAAACAACTCTCTTAAATGGATTGAGTCTTATTTATTAAATCGAAAACAATGTGTCCGTTTTAAAAACGTCACATCTAAATCGATAGATGTTTTATCTGGTGTACCACAAGGTAGTCATCTTGGGCCATTGCTGTTTACCCTTTTTATCAATGATCTTCCGAACGTGATAAGATTCTCTAAAGTTTTAATGTATGCGGATGATGTAAACATTTTTCTCAGTTTTAATAAATATGCAGATCACATTCTACTTCAACAAGACTTGGACTCATTTCAGTCATGGTGTAATTTAAACTTGATGGAGCTTAACTTGAAAAAATGTAAGCATATGTCTTTCTTTAGAGAAAATCATATGTATAAATGTAAGTTATTCTTTGGGGAACTATCAGCTAGAAAATGTTGGTACAATTTTGGATCTAGGAGTTTTGTTGGAGGCTAAGTTGAACTTTATTAAGCATATTTCCATAACTGTTAATAAAGCACGGTGTATTCTTGGTTTTATCAAACGATGGGCTAAAGAATTTAAAGACCCATATGTCACAAAGCAACTTTATGTTTCTCTCGTGAGTCCCGTCCTTGAATATGTATCTATAGTTTGGGATCCTTTATATTTGATTCACAGCAATTATATTGAATCCGTACAAAAACAATTTTTGTTATTCTGCCTTCGTGGTCTACAGTGGAACCCATTAGAACTTCCTTCATACACTAGCCGTCTTGCTCTTATCAAACTTCCAACTCTTAAAAGCCGAAGGACTATGTTGAATGTGTCGTTTATATTAAATTTAATTAATGGTTATGTTCGGTTTGTGCTTTGTTGTGATACAGACGTGTATTTTTAGCCCCGCATACGATTTGAAATATTAATTAATCACATTTGATTTTGTAATCTAAGCAGCGAATGGACGCTTAAAAAAAAAAACAAAATAATATATTTTGTTAATTAAATTATTTAACATAATAGTGAACAATCTAAAACGATCAAATAAAATAAATCAGTAAAAATATATATGTACGTATGAATGTTCATACATGTGTATACATATTCTGAACAAAACATTTAAATTCTTGTTTTTCTTTTGTTGTTGTAAAATACAATAAATAATAAAAATATTAAAGCAAAGCAAAACGGTGAAAAACAAAAACAACTCTTTGCATGAGTACAAACAGTGAAACAACACTAAGACAAAATGAAAGAAACGTTTACGTTTTAGTTAATGCAAATGAAAATAATGCAGAAATAAATAAAACAAAACAAAACAATATAAACTATTTAACGGCTAAGCCAATTACTCGAACACGTTCCCTCTCACCCTCGGTATTTACACAACCGGTGGATAGTGACTCATTAAAAAAACTACAACAAGATTTGGTGACAAGTGTTGCCAGGCCAGCAAGTATTGCCGTGAAGTCAAAAACAAATTTAGTGGGAAATGATACCATGAACTTAAACACAAATGCAATGGAAAACCCCCCTGTAAAAAGTTGTCAAAAGCCTACAGTACAAGTTGGTATGGACAGGTACATAACAGTGCTTAAACGGGGACGCAGCCCTACCTCTGCAGCAGTTGCTTCGGCCTCAAAAGTACCATCTTTTGATAAAATAAATACACAAAATCGTTTCGCGATTCTGGAGGATGAATCCTCTGAAGCACCAAACGTCATTAAATCGTCTAAGCCACCCCCGATATACCTTAGAGAGCAAAACTCTAATGAGTTAATAAAAAATTTAATTTCGGTGATAGGTGAAAATTCCTTTTATGTAGCTGCAATAAAGCGCGGTATCATTAACGAGACTAAAATACAGGTGAATCACGAGGATGATTTTCGAAAGGTAATTACAAGATTTGAGACTCTGAATAAAAACTTTTATACGTATCATGTGAAGAGCAGTAAAGGTATTCAGGTAGTAATCAACGGCATAGACTCATGCGTAGACCCAGGGGAAATTAAAGCTTTTTTGGAAGAGAAGGGCTTTAAAATCAAAAACGTAACAAATATCAAAAATAGGGAAAAAAAATCCCCAACCACTATTTCGAGTGGAACTTGAACCCGGCGACGTTAAGCTCAAAAAAAAATGAAACGCATCCAATTTATAATTTAAAATATATTCTGTACAGAAGGGTAACTATTGAGGAGCCGCACAAAAGAAATGGTCCTGTTCAATGTCTAAACTGCCAGGAATTTGGCCATACTAAGGCATACTGCTACTTACCCCCTGTTTGCGTAGTATGTGGTGAATTGCATGGAACAGTTCTTTGCGACAAGTCTAAAACCGACCCCAACGTAAAAAAATGTAGCAACTGTGGCGGTAATCACACTGCCAATTATAGAGGATGCCCTGTATATACTATCGTCAAGCAGTCGGTCGGACCGAAAGCTAATCCTCCTCAAATGCAGGTAACAAATCAGGTTAACACAAATGCAATTCAAGCCCCCCAGACTAGTAATAACAGAACCTCTTACGCTAACGTCCTAAAATCAAACCATGAGCCAATGCAAGGTGCCTCACCAAGTAATGATGAAACTCAATTTTCTTATTTATGTCGTTTAGAAAAAACCATGCAAACATTAGTGCAAACGGTAAATAATTTTACGAACACAATGGGTAATATGATGCAGGAAATGCTTAGAATGCAATCGATGTTATTGCAAGCTGTACTTAACAAACCATGAACTGTTTAAAAATTTGTTTTTGGAACGCAAACGGCATCCGCCAACATAAAAATGAATTAGAATACTTTCTTAAAAATAAACAAATTGATGTCATGATGATTTCTGAAACTCATTTAACCTCAAGAAATACGTTTAAAATAAATGGTTATATACTATATGATACCAAGGACCCTCGAGATAGAGCTTGTGGAGGTTCTGCCATTTTAATAAAGGCCCGATTGTGATTGTGATCATCGTGAAGATTATCTCCAGGCAACGAACATTTGCGTTGAGGAATTAAATAGAAACCTTATAATTTCATCGTTATACTCCCCGCCTAGATTTTCAATATCGGAGGACCAATATTGTAAATATTTTAAATCATTAGGACCGTGTTTCCTAGCCGCTGGCGATTATAACGCTAAACATACCCTCTGGGGGTCGCGACTTATAACACCAAAGGGTCGTGTTTTATTTAACATAATTTCTAGAATGGATTTAAATGTGGTAGCGAGCGGACAACCAACATATTGGCCCACTGATCATCAAAAAATTCCAGATGTCATAGATTTCGGCGTGGTTAAAAACATTCCCATAGAAACGATTCAAGTTGAAGCCTCCCTAGATTTATCTTCCGACCACACACCTACAATTGTTACTATAATGAACCCCAATAGAATTGTACCTCCGACGACAGCTACGCAAATTAATTGGTTAAAATATAAAAAATATCTCAGTACCCATTGCACAGAAAATATTCCGCTCAGTACACCGGATTATGTAGATCGCTCTATTGACAATTTTGACAGTTTTCTGAAACTAGCTGTTCAACATTCCAATATTGCCCCCAAAAAAACAAAAACTATTAAAATATATTCCACAGATGTCGAGCATCTTTTGTCTGAAAAAAGGAGAGCTCGAAGAGAGTGGCAATTGCACAGATCCCCTCAACTTAAGAACTTACTTAAAGAGTGTACAAAAAGACTAAGAAAGTTACTGCAGACTAAGAAAACGGCTTCTCTGGAAAAATATCTTAAGGAACTTGATGCAACCCCACAATCAGACTACTCATTATGGCGTGCAGCTAGAAATCTCAAAAGGCCAGTTGTCTCTAAACCACCATTAAGAAACTTGAATGGAAGTTGGGCAAGAAATGATGTTGAAAAAGGAAATCTGTTTGTCAATCATTTAAAAAACGTATTCACCCCAAATATATCTCACGATATTGCGGTCGAGTTACCACCTGTTGCTGCTAGAGCAGCTGTTCCGCTAAGATTTGAGATAAGAGGAATCGAAAAGGCTATTTGTGATTTAAACCCCAAGAAGGCTCCTGGTTTTGACAAGATCAGCAACAAAATGCTTTTGGAGCTACCCAGCATAGCAAAGAAAATTATTCTTTTAATTTTTAATGCTATTTTACGCCTTGAATACTATCCTCAAAAGTGGAAGGTCTCCTTAGTCACCATGATACCTAAACCTGGAAAGGATCACACAAAAGTTGAGTCATATAGGCCTATAAGCTTACTTTCTAATATATCAAAGCTGTTTGAGAAGCTGTTAGCGTCAAAATTAACCCCAATTTTAAATGAAAATAGATGTATTCCTAACCACCAATTCGGCTTTAGAAGAGAACACAGCACAATTGAGCAAACTCATCGTATAGTAAACGCAATAAGAAAAGCCTTTGAAGAAAAAAAATATTGTTCCGCTCTCTTCATCGATGTTTCTCAAGCTTTCGATAAAGTCTGGCATGAAGGCTTATTACATAAATTGAAGCTAAACTTACCAGTAAACACACACAAGCTGTTAGAAACCTACTTAGTCGGTCGAAAGTTTATTATTAAAGAAGGTGATTATTTAAGCTCTCCTTAGCAAATTGAAATTAATATATACCTGGGATATGCCAACAAACAACTACACACAAACTTCAACATTTGCTGATGATACAGCTTTTTTGAGCGTGCACGAAAACCGTCAAGAAGCATCTCGATACCTACAGGATCATATATATCTACTCGAACTATGGTGAAAGCAATGGAGGATAGAGGTCAATGAGCAAAAATGCGTACATATAACATTCACCTTGCGTCGGGAATCATGCCCCCTATTAAAATCAATAATCAAATAATACCTCAAAATTCGCATGTAAAATACCTCGGTATTCATCTAGATCGCCGTTTAACGTGGAAAAGCCACATAGAGGCAAAATTAACTCAAATGAAACTAAAAGCCATCCAAATTCATTGGCTTATTGGAAGAAACTCTGTCCTTAGTCTCGACTGCAAACTTCTTCTTTACAACTCCATCTTAAAGCCAATCTGGTGCTATGGTATTCAGTTATGGGGCACTGCCTCGGCCTCTAATATCGAAAAAATTCAAAGGCGCCAAAATAAACTACTTCGAATAATCACAGCTGCCCCTTGGTATGTTAAAAACTCAAATATTCACAAGGATCTCAATGTTCCATTAGTTAAAACTATGATTACGAAATATGCAGTAAAATACTTAAAAAGGCTCGAATTGCACCCGAACCCACTAGCACGAAATATTTTAAATGATAGCGGCCACACTCGCTTAAGAAGAAGAGACACTGCAGCACTTATCCAATTAGATGAGCGATAAACACCTATAAAAGTGAACAGAACCCGCGATGAAGAAAATTTTGTCTGGCACTGGCAGGACAAAAAATAATATTAGGTTAAGATTTGATTAATTATTGTTAGTTCATATTTAATATATGAAGATTCAATAAATAAATAATGAAAAAAAAAAAAAAAAAAAAATTAATGGTTATATTGTTTCTGATTTCCTGCTCGATAACATTTCATTTAATGTTCCTTATCGTCCATCTCGACACTTCGAATTGCTATCGATTAAATACTTCAGGACAAATTACGCAAATGCTGATCCATTTAGAAGGATGTGCAGTCAATTTAATAAATTTTATAAAGTTGTAGATTTTTCTTCAAATGCAAATATTATAAAACGTAAAATTATCGTCTTATTAAACATTCAATAATTTTGTATTTTATTTGTATTAACTAGTATATGTTATTACATTGTTTAACTGTCTGTAAGGATATGATATCCATAGGCAAATTTGTAAATAAATAATTAAAAAAGATCCTGAGTGAATGTGAATCTTTAAAGGGATATATTTGGTACTTTTTCGTTCTTTAACTGGTCCTTTTTTAATTTTCATAAGTATTGGACCTAGAAACATAAAATCAAATATGCAGTGTCCTGAGTAAATTAGAATCTTTAAGAGGGGCTTTTTGGTACTTTTTGGGTTTTTAACTGGTAGTTTTTGAATATTCGTTAGTATTGGACTTAAAACTTAAAATTAAACATGCAAGGGCCTGAATGAATGAAAATCTTTAAAGGGATCTATTTGGTACTTTTTCGTTCCTTAACTTGATTTTTTTTCAATTATTGGACTTAGAAACATAAAATTAGATGCCCTGAATAAATGAGAATGTGTAAAAGGGGCTTTTTGGAACTTTTTTGGTATTTAACTGGTACTTTTTGAATTTCCGTTAGTATTTGGTCTAAAAAATAAAATTAATGATTTTGCACAACTAGATCAAAAAGCATTTCAGACTTTATTAATAACAATTTATTATGATTTTGGGAAAGCTTTTTTCGGATTCTATAGTGAAATATTTGATAAATGTGGACTAACCTAACGCACTTTAGAAAAACTAAAAGAAAAGAACAATATTGATGTCAAATTGTTTCTAGCTTTCCTTAGCAGTTTGGGAACGAAATCCAACAAGATCAATACGGTAGGATAATAGTTATGAATCAAACTGTCTAACAACCAATCTTAAAAATGTATAGTTTTGTTATAAACTAACATAATTAGTAGCGGAATGCAATTATTGGTATAAGATTTTGCACATATTCGTTTTATATAACTTAAATTATTATAAAATTAAGTGAAAATCTGTCAATAATTTACCATTTGCCCATATAAAGCCCACAGTCGGAAATACTATAGAAGCGTTAAACGACAAATGCCATTATAATGAACTTTTGGTGGTCAGTTTTATATGAATAGGAATTATTCTGTCAACTTTTGTGAAGATTGGTATATAATTTATAATAGGCCCCATACAAGCCTTACTCTCGAAATTACTTTAAAGCACATATTCGTTTTATTAACTAAAAAAATTAAAAATTTTTGTGTCGGAAAACACTTTAGCACGCGCAAAACCGCAACGTTAAAGCTGTTATAATGATTTTTTGTTGGTCAGTTTTATATGATTTGAAATCACACTGTCAAAAGTCGTGAAGATCAGAAGATAATTTATGATAAGCCCCATTTCAACCTTTACATCTCTCTAATTTTCCGTCCCACACGAAACCACTAGTTTTATTGAAACAAATTTTGCTTTTTCAAAGTTTTTCAGATTTTTAATAAACGGTTTATTTTCTTCTACATATGTATATTTCATGCATGTTGGTTTTATTATCGCACAGCAAATCCGCAAGTTTCTCTCACTGATTGTGTAAGTTTGTCATAAAGCAGTTGATAGCTGTCTTAGAACGCCAAATCAATACATTGAAACATGTATGAGCTTTGTGAAGATTTTGTTTGGGCACATCTTGGGTTAAGTTTATGGTAGAGTCGTGGCTCTACAGCATCTATTGAACTCTATAAAGCACGGAAACCTTGTAAAGAAACACGCAAAGAGCCCGTAACAAATTAAAAAAGTCTAGCAGGCATTTCCGATTAATATGTTTCAACTACCTTTACAAGAGAGAATCAAAAAATAAGCAAAATCATTAAAATTGGTTTGTATAATTAACAACAACAAAATATAGTAAAACCTACTTGCCAAAACAATATGCATACATACATAACTTGTTGAGCCACTGGTGCGCAATGTCCCAGTTCAGAATAACCTTTTGAAAAATTAAATTTACTTTATTGTTTAATTTCTATTAAAAAACAAACAAAATTTACCTTTTTGTAATGATGAAAATTGTTGTTTAAGCCCCGCATAAAACTACAATTTAAATACAGTTATCATTTTCTCGTTTATTATCATGTTCAACTATAGCACCAAAACTATTATATTTCACAATAAATTTAAAATAAACAAAAAATTTTCCCTTTTTTATATTTTTAACAAATATTTTGACATTCATAAACACTTATTTAATAAAACAGTTTTAGTGCATAAAAATTCATTTGTCTAAATCTTTTTGCGGGGTTTTTTCAAAAAAACGCATCATTGCTGAAAATCAGCTTTGAAAAAAACGTTTTACTGTTTTGACAACACTAATTAAAATTAATGTATAAAAGCCGGCAAATACAGCGCATATTTGACGAATAGCTGCATACGTTGCGTTTAATTGCCGAAACTGTCTGGAAAATATGCTCCTTGTATAGGAAATTTAATATTTAATATTTGGGAATAATAATGTGGAAACATGGCAACAAAAAATTTCATATACAAGGAGCATATTTTCCAGACAGTTTCGGCAATTAAACGCAACGTATGCACCTGTTCGTCAAATATGCTCTGCCTACAAAAAACGATTTTTAAAAGACTTCTAATATTTTTAGAAGAAAAATATTGAATTTTTATTTCGATAATATTGCAATTTATAATATTTTATCAAAAAAAGTAAAGATTTTTTCTGTTCGCAAATTATGCCCTGTGCATAAGTATATATATATATATATATATATATATATATATATATATATATATATATATATATATATATATATATATATATATATATGCACAGCAGGCTGTTTGGTTGCAGGAAAAATCTTAACTTTTGGTAATGCAAAATAGTAAATTACCAGTTAACAAACATATATGTACAGAAATTTTATCATAAAACCTTAAAATAACGGAGCTATATCATTTATAGTACCAACCGAAACTTTTGATTGCATCATTTTACTAGGTGGCACTTTTGGATGCCTGCATTCAAATTTCACGCAAAGTAATTGTTACCAGATGTGTGATTTATTTTGGCGTTTTTTCTGTGACGCCGTCATTTTTCCTGCTTGGCTTTGAGTTTTATCTTGATTGTTCAGGCAATGGCCGTGCACACACGAGACTTATTACATAAAATTGCAATTTTTAGGCAAGCGAAACACTATTTTTATAGAAGAAAAATTTTATTTAACAGAAAAATTGATTTTTTATCTAAATAAAAATTAAATATTCGATTGATTGGTTTTAAATTATTTTGTTGTTGTTCGTCCGGCAGTATTGCAGATTATTTAAGGAATGTAACTCTAAAAACAATTGAGGGCGGGATTTTTGGAAACTCTAATGTTTATGGGGTAAAAAAGGGTAAACAGGGGTAAATTCGGAAACCTTATATATCCAAAACTAAAATGTTCTGAGTGATAAAACTCTATTAGAAAATTTTCTTGTTCTTCAACTGGTTCTTTTAGAAATTTCGTTAGCATTGGACCTGGAAAATAAAATTTAACATGAAAGTGAATGAGAATCTGTGAGAGGGATCTTCTTAGGGATCTTCCGTTTTTAACTGGTACTTTTTTTAATATTCGTCAATATTGGACCTAGAAGCATTTAATTAAACATGCAGTGTCGTGAATGAATGAGAATCTATATGAGGAGATTTTTCAAACTTTTTCGTTCTACAACTTTAACTTTTTTGAATTATCGTTAATATTGGACCTAGAAACAAAAAAATAAACATGCAAGGTCCTGAATTAATGAGAATCTGTCAGGCCCGATTTTTTTTTTTGACTTTGAGTTTTGTCTTGTTGCTTGGAAATGGCTGTGCACACACGAGACTTATTACATAAAATGTTAGTTTTTAGGAAAGCAGAAAAATTGTTTTCTTATCGAAATAAAAACTAAATATTCGACAGATTTAAAATTATTTTGTTGTTGTGCGTCGCGCAGTTTGGTAGAGTATGTATGTAAATAATGTAACTCTCTCTATATAAAGAAACGTATAAAATAAAGAAAAAAATTTAATTATTGAATGTTGGAACAATACTTTGATAGACTACACGATATGGTATAAGTGATTTATGTGAATAGGTGGCAACCTTATTTGACAGCTAAAGAAGAAGGAGGTGAAGCGCAAAAAGAGGAGAACACGTTTTTATAGATTGTTTTAAGGCTAGTCATTGAAATTAAATAAACTAGCATTCGTTTTTAAAATAATAACTAAATAAAGTAATTTTATTTATACAAGCATAACAATTGGCGACGAGGTTTATAAGAATATACGCGATGACTACGTTGGAAGACGTACTTACACAACTGCTTTTGCAGCAGCAACAAGCTGCGTCTCGTCAACAAGAGTTAATGGAACATCTTGCTAAGAAATTTGAAGATTCATTAACCATGCATCCAGATTCCTCGCAATCACAACAGCAGGAAACACTAATGGATATAATTGCAAGGAACGTTCAAGAATTTCGATATGATCCTGATGATAATTTAACATTTTCAAATTGGTTTAGCCGCTTTGAGGAACATTTTTTAGTGGATGCCAGGAGTCTTGATGACAGTTCTAAAACTCGTTTGCTTCTTCGAAAGTTAAATCAAAATGTTTATACAAAGTATGCCGATTTCCTTTTACCGAAAAAACCCAAAGAATTAAATTTTGAGCGAACAGTACAACAACTTAGAAGATTATTTAATAAAAAGGAATCTTTATTTAGTCTTCGGTACAAATGTTTAAAGACACAAAAAAATGATTTAGAAGATTTTGTTAGTTATTCCGCCAGAGTTAACAAGCAATGCGAACATTTTGTTCATGGTCAAATGACAACAGATGAACTTAAATGTTTAATATTCATAATTGGTCTCCATTCACCAAAAGACGCCGAACTACGTAGTAAACTTTTGGCTACTTTAGAGACATCTTCAGATAATCTGGAACTTGAGGTTCTAGTAGCGGAAGCCCAGCGATTTAAATCGCTCAAGGAAGACGTAAAGCTGGTGGAAATTCCATCTCCATCTGTCAGCGTGGTATCATCTGATGACACTCAAGTTCAAAAGATATACAAAGAAAAAAATTTTCAACCTACTAGCAAAAATGTTTTCCCAAACAGACCGTGCTGGCAATGCGGTGCTATGCATTTTGTTAAAAATTGCAATTATTCAAACCACAAATGCAAAATATGTGATAATATCGGTCATAAGGATGGGTATTGTGCATGTTTTAAATACATTGATAAGGAGGACAAACACAACACTAGTCAGTCACATTTTAGTAAAAAATTTACTTCAAAAAAAGTAAACATTGTTTCAGGTCCACAAATCAAACAAGTACGGGACCACACTTCGTACAGAAAATTTATCACTGTCTATATAAATGATAATCAAATACAGCTTCAATTTGATACCGCTTCAGATATTACCATTATATCGAAGACAAACTGGGTTAAAATTGGAAAACCAAAGCTTTCTAACTGTTTACGTAGTGCAACGTGTGCATCAGATAATGATATTGCTATTATTGGTGAACTAAGAACGACTATTTTCAATTTGGGGAAAGCTGTTTCTTCAACGATTTATGTTGCAAATTCTACCACACTGAACGTTTTTGGAATCGATTTGATAGAAAGATTTGGGTATTGGGATACACCAATCAGTAACGTTTGTCTAAACATTCCAACGAATTTTAATGAAGAGATTATTTTCAATAAAATTAAAACACAATTTCCAGCAGTTTTAGATAAATCAACCGGCCACTGCAAAAAGTTTAAAATTCATCTGGAGTTAAAGGAAAATTGTAAGCCAGTTTTTAAGCCAAAAAGATCTGTTCCCTATGCTATGTTGCATAAGGTGGAAGAAGAGCTAAATCGTCTACAAGCACTAAATATAATAACACCTGAAACACACTCAGAATGGGCCGCACCTATTGTTGTAGTACGTAAACCTAACGACAGGATTCGTATTTGTGGAGATTATTCTACAGGTTTAAATTCATGTATCGAGAAAAATCAGTATCCAATTCCACATGTGGATGATATTTTTTCGAAAATGGCGAATTGCAAAATTTTTACCACTTTAGATTTATCAGACGCTTATCTTCAATTCGAAGTGGATAATAATTCAAAAAGATATTGACGGTTAACACGCGTAAGGGATTATTTGAATATAATAGATTACCTTTTGGTATTATGTCTGCCCCTGGTGCTTTTCAGCAAGCATTGGAAACCGTACTTTCCGGTCTGAATGGTGTTTTAACATATTTGGATGACATCATAATTGCCACTCCAAACATTGAAGAAAATTATAAGCTAGTTATGGACGTTTTTAGTCGTTTTAATGATAACGGTTTAACTATTAATTGGAATAAATGTGAACTATTTAAAACCTCCATCAACTACTTGGGTCACATTTTAAACTCTAATGGTTTACATCCGGATCCAATGAAAATTGAAGTTATTAAAAATTTACCCAGACCAAGCAATGTTGCGGAACTAAGATCGTTTCTCGGAGCTGTTAATTATTATTCAAAATTTTTGCCTAAAATGAGACAACTGCGTCACCCATTAGACGAGCTTTTGAAAGAAAATGTTAAATGGGAATGGAATGATAAATGTGAAAGCTCATTTCAAGACTTTAAGAAAAACTTAAGTTCGCCCTTGTTACTCACACATTATAATCCAAATTTGCCAATAACAGTATAATAATAATAATAATAGTAATAACATATCTCGAGCCATAACAATCACTGAAAAGCGCTATAGCCAAATAGAGAAAGAGGCGTTGGCTATAGTATTTGCATGCACTAAGTTCCACAAAATGATTTATGGTCGGAAATTCACTTTGCTGACGGATCATAAACCTCTACTAGCTATTTTTGGATCGAAAAAGGGAATTCCAACGCATACTGCCAATAGATTACAAAGATGGGCTTTAACCATGATGAACTATAATTTTGATATTCAGTATGTTAACACAAAGGAATTCGGTAACGTTATCTATCTATCTATCTATCTATTATCTAGACTTGTTAATGATCATCAAGCAGACGTTGAAGATTTCATAATTGCATCAATATCTGTGGAGGCAGATGTTAAAGCTATTTTACAAGAGAACTTGCAGGAACTACCAGTTACAAGGGAGATGATTCGTGCTGCTTCGAAAGCTGATTTAACGTTACAGATGGCTTATAAATATACTCAGGAAGGTTGGCCTTCAAGTACTAAAAATCTTGGACCTGAATTATTACAATTTTTCAATAGGCGAAATGGCCTTAGCGTGACGGATGGTTGTCTAATGTTTGGAGAACGTGTTATTGTGCCGTTGGAATTTAAGGCTAGACTTTTAAAACAACTTCACCGAGGCCACCAAGGCACTGAAATAATGAAGGCAATAGCAAGATCATTTTTATATTGGCCATTTATTGATTCTGATATTTCTGTTTACGTAAAACAATGTTCCGGATGTTGTTCCGCTGCTAAATCTCCAACTAAAACTGAACTCAGTTCCTGGCCATTACCACAAAAAGTTTTGGAGAGACTTCATGTAGACATTGCCGGACCAGTGAGAGGACATTATTATTTAATTATGGTAGATGCATTTTCCAAATGGCCGGAGGTTGCGCAATTATCATCGATTTCAGCAAAATCTGTAGTTATGCAAATGGAGGAATTTGTAAGTAGATATGGCGCCCCCAATACAATAGTGTCCGATAATGGTACACAATTTGTTTGTACTGAATTTAAACATTTTTGTGAAATATATGGTATTAACCATATGACAACACCTACTTATCACCCACAATCAAACGGGCAGGCGGAACGGTTTGTGGGCATGGTTAAAATATCGTTACAAAAAGCTTATGAGACTAATTCCAAAAATGATAAACTTAATTTATTGATTTTTCTAGGCCAATATCGTTCAACGCCAAATCCAAATGTGCCTGAAAATAAATCACCTGCCGAATTGTTTGTGGGTAGAAACTTGAAATTACAAATGGATCTTTTGAAGGTGAAGGAAGACGTTGAATATATAAGAAATGTAGAAATGGAACATGAATATAATAGGAAACATGGTGCTAGTAAAAGAAGTTTTCAGAAAGGTGATTTAGTTTTCGCGAAAACATTTAGAAGTAATAAGTTTACTTGGGCGCCTGGAAAGGTTAAAGAGAAGTTTGGCTCTGTAATGTACAACGTTTTAGTGGAGGCTGATGATAGGAACATGCTGCAACGAAAACATGCCAATCAGCTTCGTACGAGAGTATAACTTTAAACAAGGGAGGATGTTGGAACAATACTTTGATAGACTACACGATATGGTATAAGTGATTTATGTGAATAGGTGGCAACCCGATTTGACAGCTAAAGAAGAAGGAGGTGAAGCGCAAAAAGAGGAGAACACGTTTTTATAGATTATTTTAAGGCTAGTCATTGAAATTAAATAAACTAGCATTCGTTTTTAAAATAATAACTAAATAAAGTAATTTTATTTATACAAGCATAACATTGAAATTTCTGATAAGTCCACTAATCATGATTTTGAATAACTAAAAAAAAAAACAATTGAGGATGTCCAAACCAAAACGCAACAATTCCCCTTTTAAAGTTTTTTTTATTTAGTTCTAACACTGATCTAATACTGCAGTTACACGTTCAAGATTTCTTGATAGTCTTTTACATATACTGTTTGTCAAAATTAACAAAAATTGAAGGCTGTGACGTAGGCTGCACGCAATTTACTTTCAAGATGATAATTTATAAAGACAAACGAAAAATTTGCTCAGTAGAGCAGTATGAGTGAATTGGTAAAAAAGTGTGAGTGTATTAAAACTTGAATGGCAAAACTTGATCGTGTAACCCTCAAGTAAATGAAACAAGTTGTTTCAAACAACTCCATATTTATGTAATAAACAATATCGTGATTTTAGTGAAAAGTGAAGCGTAACAAAAAATAAATGTTGTTTATCTATACAAATGAAATTGTAACGTTACTAAAAAGGATAAAAACGGGTAAATTCGGAAACCTAATATATACAAAACTAAATTGTCCTGAGTGATAAATCTCTTTTAGGGAAATTTTTTAGTTCTTTAACTGGTACTTTTTGAGTTTCCTTTTGTATTAGACCTAGAAACATAAACTTAAATATTAAAAATCCTGGGTGAATGAGAGTTTGTGAGAGGGATATTTTTGGTACTTTTCCGTTCGTTAACTGGTGCTTTTTTTAATATTCGTTATATAAAACATAAAATTAAACAGGCAGTTTCTTAACGGATGAGAATCCATAAAAAGGAACTTTTTATTTTTCAACAGGTACTTTTGAATTTTCGTTAGTAATGGACCTAAAAACATAAAGCTAAACATGCAAGGTCCTGAGTTAATGAGGATTTGTAAGAGGGGCTTTTTGGGACTTTTTTGTTCTTTAACTCTTTATTTTTTGAATTTTCGTTAGTATGGACTAATAAACATAAAATTTAACATGCAAGGTCCTGAGTGAACAAATATCTGATAGAGGGATCTTCTTAATGCCTCTTTATTCTTTATCTGGTACTTTTTTAATTTTCGTTAGTATTGGACCTACACAGAGGGAAAAATCCGGTATAAAAATACCAAAATTGACACCATCCGTTGTCAAAAGTGAGCCAACTACGTTTGTGTTCAATTTGATAACGGATGGTGTCAATGTTTTTTAACCACCTCGTTGTCATTTTGTCACCATTTGTTCTCAATATGACATCAAATTGGTTATATATTATCACCATAATGGTACCATACCGACAACATGGTGTTGTCATTTTTGACAACACACTGTTAATATATTGACAACATTCGGTTGTCCTTTCTATAACACATTGTTCTGATTGTAGTATGTACTTAATAACCCATTCTGAACCCAAGTAATAAAATGGAATAATGTAAATTTATTAATTCATTTCACATTTTTTAAATAAAATGCTTATAAAAAAATACATTAAAAATTCACACTTTTAATTTTAAATAATAATTAAAGTTTACAATAAAAATTAAAAAAACAGGTACTTCATTGTTATATAGATTTAGTATAAATCAAATTTATTCCTTGTCATCTACGCCATCATAATTATTTTCCAATTGGATATTTCCGCTGTTGCTTAGATTTTCATCAAGAAGAAAGTCATAATCTAGGAACACAAGGCTTTCCTCACTATTTAAATTGTTTTCTTCCCTCATTTTTAAACTTAATTTTATTCTTTTAATTTTATTTAACTTTTCACTTTTTACTTTTTACTTGCGAATACAAAAGTTGTTTGTGGGATAACTTGTATACGTTGTTAATAATGACAACAGGGCGCTACCTATTTGGCAACAGGGTGTTATCAATTTGACAACAATAGTACGTTTTTTATCTAACAGCCCAATTTGACAACATTTTGTTGAAAATTTAACAACAAATGTTGTCGAAATATTGACAACAGTTTGTTATCAATTTATTACCATTGGTTGACAGTTTTTTAACGTTTTTTTTCGCTCTGTGTAGAAACATAAAAATAAACACGCAATGTCTTCAGAGGTTCAGAATCTTGAAGAGGGAACTTTTTGGAACTTTGTTTGTTCTTCAACTGGTAGTTTATTTATTTCCATTAATTGGTAAAAAAGAAACATAAAATTAAACATGCAAGGTCCTGAGTAAATAAGAATCTGTAATAGGGATTTTTTGGTACTTTTTCGTTATATAACTGGTACTTTATTTAATTATCGGTTATATTGGACCTAGAAACATAAAATTCAACATCCAATATCCTGAGTGATTAGACTCTATATGGGTAATTTCTTGTTCTTTAATTGGTACTTTTTGAATTTACGTTAGTATTAGACCTAGAAAGATAAAATTAAACATGCAAGGTCCTTAGTAAATGAGAATCTGTAAGATGGGCTTTTTGGTACTTTTTGTTCTTTAACTATTACTTTTTGAATTTCCGTTAGTATTAGACCTAGAACCATAAAATTAAACATCCAAGGTCCTGAGTGAATAGGAATCTACAAAAATTATTTTTTTACCTTTTGGCTCTGTAACTTGTACTTTTTCTAATTCTTGGATGTATTGGACCCAGAAACATATATTATTCATGCAAGGTTCTGGCTGAAAGAGAATCTATAAAAGGCATTTTTTGGTACTTTTTAGTTTTTTTACTGGTACTAGTTAGGTCGTAACAGTTATCATTTAAGAAATAGTGAAGTGACGTTTGCCGAAAAATTGCTCAAATTCGAAAAATTTGCAAACATAGCTAACATTCGCGACAATATTTTAAACAAAGTGTAAGATTGATTAAAACTAGGGGAATTCTAGGCGCTGCAGCAGCCAAATATAAGAATTTCAATCATACACATGGGGCGGTTTAAAAAAATTCTTAAATTTGGCCCCTGCAGCGCCTAGGAAGCCCCAAGATGGGTCATATGTAGGACCAACCCCACTTAATTTTTCATCTTTATTATTTATTTCTAACATACCTACCCGCTATCTCCATTCCTTAAGGGGGCTCCCATACAAAATTGCCAATACAGATTAGAAATTTATTAAAGAAAAATCCCTATAACTGCCAAGCAATCACCCCTAGGGGGATAAAATGTATGACCTTCTTAAAACATACTTGCCGTATATCTCCACCCTTTAGGGGGCTCCCATACAAATATGGCCGTTTAATGAAATTCTTAAATTTGGCCCAACCCCACTTTATTTTACATCTCAATAATTTATTTTTAACATACCTACCTGCTATTTACATTCCTTAAGGGGGCTCCCATACAAAATGTTTAATGCATACTACAGTATTCCACGGATAATTACCTCGACAAAAATGCAAATATTTTTGGGTAATTATGCGGGGTAAGCATTGAGGTAATTAAGCGAATTCGTTTAATACCTCAGTGAGGTAATTATACGTATTAATTTACAAGATAACTTAACTTTGATGTATGAAAAAATTTAAGAAAGGAATTTTTACATGTATCAGCTAAATCTTAAGAGATAGCAATAAAAAACAATGGGATTTGTTGTCTTAAATTTTATCTGTAGTGCTTTTTGAGATGTCCTGTCATATCCTACTACTACTCATGGAAGCCGTAAATATGCAATTGCATGGTTTTTCTTGTGCGACCAATGAATGCAGAAACAATATTTATGCGTTTAGAGCTTTTAATGAATTTTGGTATCGATTTGTTTGTAAATAATTTCCATACTTTAGCCATTGCTAAAGTAAAGTATTTTAAGTTTTTAAAACATATTTTATTACATGTTAAGCAAATAAAAAAATTGCTTAAAATTCTGGTTAACAGATGAATTTTCTGTTGCTTTAATTTCGCCACCTACATTAAATTTTCACTGTACAATTTGAAGCCAAGGCAAGTTTTTGTTGAAGATAAATGTTTTTCGCAACTTATAACATAGAAACCCAAACACATCGTTTAGTAAACGATCGAATCAGAAACACTTTTTTAAGTTATCTTTTCGTGTCCGTCCGTCCGTCCATCTTGCTGGTTGTATGTCAATGTAAACCTTGTGCGAAAAGTAAAGGTAGCAGCAGTTTTTAGATAATTTGATAAAATTGGGTAAATACGTTTAATTGTCATAAGAACGAAGCCTATGTAAATTGTAAGAATCGGTCTTTAATATCACATAGTCCCCATGCAAACTTAAAACTTTAAACTCTTTAAGACAAAATATCTCATAAATTTGGTGTATCTAGATAATATATAACTCTTATATGAATCTTGGCCTCAAACATAACTTTTAATGCAAATATTAATTTGTTGAATATTTTGCTTTCAATCAAGCCATATTTTGTTTTTAGGCATATTTTTAAAAAAAAATTTGTTTTTGTCAAATAGTACTGAGGCAATTAAACGAATGAAATTTAGGTATAATTTTGTTTTGGGAGTGAAATTTTTAAGGCAATTATCCGAATCGGGTAATTAAGCGTATGGCAATTAAACGTGGATTTTTTTTTAAAAAATGGAAGAAAAAAAACGGGGATTTAAAACTCGAGGTAAATAAGCGTGAAAGGCATTAAAGCGTGGGGTAATTAACCGGGTTATACTGTATAAATACATTGAAGGAAAAGTCCCATAAATGCCCAGGAGTCGCCCCTAGTGGGATATAAAGTAGGACCAACCTCAATTAACTTTTTGTCTTAACATTTTCTCATGTGTCCGGCTTGTTGTTTTTTCAACTAGCACAGTGTAATTATAAAAAATGTTAATAATTGTGGGGCTTAAAAGCAAAGGGGTACAAGTGCAAAGTATAAAAAAATTGATTTACTTGCGAGAATCAACATTTAATACTTATATCTACCACTCGACAAAAATTCAGACCTGGGGGCAAATCATGGCAGTCGTGATCGAATACTGTTTCGTTTCGAAAGCAATTTTATTTCAGTCAATACTGAACGAATCGGTATTATTTTTTCAGTGTTTGAAAACTCAAATAAATGCTGTACAACACCAAAAAAATAATTTCGTTCCGTTCAGTATGGACAGAAAGAATTCGATATTGAATTGCTTTCGAATCGAAAAAGTATTCGATCACGACTGCCATAATTTGGCCCCTGTATGATGATCTCAAAAGCCGGTATGAACCAACGTTTTTTTTTTATGTTGCTTACAACAATTTTGATTAGTTATGTATTGTATTTTAGGACCATGTTGTTAAACCGTTATCCCTTTTGTTGCTAAACGTATACCTAATTTAGCTTTACACCAAAATATAAAAAAGTAAACTATACATATCGTTACCTAAAACGCAAAACGCCCTATCTAACATTTTGAAAATTGAAATTTAATAAAATTGCTAATTTTGGTTGAGATTCCAAATTTTATTGTCGACATTAGTGTTGATGCAATTCATCAGGTTCAATGAAAAAGTCGATTTTTAATTTTTTGTTAGTAAGGGCCTTTTGCGTTTTAGGTAACGATATATAATTTTTTGAGAAACAATTTAAATTACTTCTGGCGTTACGTTACAAAAAGTAGACTTTTCTCTGGAAATGCCCATATATTTTTTACGCCAAATTTCTGAATGCTTTTTATTTTTCGTATACATATGTAAGTAAAATTATACTTTCATTCAGGGGTGTGCTGGAAATCGAAAACGTAAAACGCAAGAATTTTAAATCGTTTTCTTATTAGATTTTTGTAATAATAGAATTTTGTCAATTACACAAATATTTTACTGTTAAACAGAATTTTATAACAAAAATTATAAAACTTAGATTAAAAGTGTATTAAAAACAACTTCCAAATTCTTGCATTTTGCGTTTTCGATTTCCAGCACAACCCTGATTAATTGACTGCTTAAGGTCTGCATCTGTCCAATAAACGTGGATACAAGCAAACCTCAGGAATATGATAACGGCTGAGCAACAAACATATTAAAGGTTCCAAGCCCAAAACATAACCGCCGTGAGGTTGAGCACCATAGATGCGTTGATCGGTATACCAATAGGGTAAGGCTTATAAACACCGGGATGGGCCTCTTCATTGAGAATACTTTCAGCACCGCCAGCAGGAGCCAAACCGATTAGTTCCCAGTAATCTACATGTCCACCTGATGCCTAAAGCAAATAAATGAGTTTTTTGCAATATTATCCACTAAACAATACTTACCGATTCGCAGCTGCCCAATTGGGATCTTCGGATATGACACTCTTTTTGGCTTCATTCAAATTTTGTTTACGTTTTTCCGCATCTTTAATTAAAAAAACAACAAACAAAATTTTCATTTTGTTTTTCAATAAATGTTAAATCATGTGCATTTTTGTAGTTGAAGAGTTGCATTTACCCTTTTTAAATTCGCCTTGGCGATGATCTTAATCAAGGCGAATTCATTAATCGCATTGTTCAGCGTTGCCAGAAGCATGATTTTATTATCTATTTGATAATTTTTTGACCAATATGTATATGATTTCAAGAATTTTTTTCTTGAATTATGATTTTTATTTCTAGTAATTATTATTTTTTTACTTTAAGTATGTTTGTACCAAAAACACAATTTTTATTAGGCAGTAAATTTGCAAATTTTCCCTTATGTATATTTTTTGCTCTTGGGATTATCTAACAACCATTACGAATTACATATGTATAAAAAATAAAACAAAATGAAATATTTTTGGTCTCTACCTTATTAATCTTCTTTGTAACATCAATTTTTTTCCTCATCCTTCGGAGCAGAATTACAAATATAGGTAGAAACAAAAAACATTTCAGTTGTTTAAAGGTTTTTGGAAAATTTTTTAATAAAACAAATAATACAAAACTGAAAACAAAACAAACCAAATGTCTAAATTATTAGAGATGTGCTTTAAAAACGATAATCAATCGACATCGTTATAGACATGTTATAGAATACAAGTTTTGTATTGAATTGATGGCGACGTCGATGAAAATTGATTTTGATATTTAATTGAAACGACAACGACGATAAACGGAATAAGGGTCATTATTAAATTAAATTATTTTTTGAACACAAAACAAATTAAAATTCATGAAAATGACCCTGTACTTTAATTACTATATATCAAATAACTGCATTCAAACAGTCCGCTGTGCATATATATATATATATATATATATATATATTTGCACAGAGTGTATTTCGGGCACGTGAAATTTTTTCACTTTTTTTAACGGAATCTACAAAATTTTTAAAAATAGGGCATATAGATTCAAATATTTTGCCCTTATTCTTAGAAAAATCGGAGGAAAATCGTTTTTAGCATAAAGCGTATTTTTAGGGTACATTGCTCTACATTGTGTACATTTAAAGGACGAGTGCCGAATCTGTACACTATGCATATGAAAATTTTTGTTGCCACATATTTCATAAAAAACTGCGTTTTTTATTCCGCCATCATGTTTTTCATTATTGAAAAACAGTGCTACCGCTGTGATTATTGGAAAACAATGTTACCGTTGTGATACTAAAGTATCGATTTTTGTTTTTTTGTTAATATCTTAATATGTTAATTTGTTTATTGGTTTTTTTGTTTATTTGTTGATTTGTTTATTTATTTGTTTGTTTGCCTATTTGTTTATTGGTTTATTTGTTAATTTGTTTGTTTGTTTATTTGTTAATTTGTTTATTTGTTAATTTGTTAATTTGTTTATTTGTTTTTTTGTTTATTTGTTAATTTGTTAATTTCTTTATTTGGGTATTTGTTTATTTGTTTATTTGTTTATTTGTTAATTTGTTTATTTGTTTGTTTGTTTATTTGTTAATTTCTTTATTTGGGTATTTGTTTATTTGTTAATTTGTTTATTTGTTAATTTGTTTATTTGGGTATTTGTTTATTTAGTTATTTGTTAATTTGTTTATTTTTTTATTTGTTAATTTGTTAATTTGTTATTTTTTTATTTGTTAATTTGTTTATTTGTTAATTTGTTTATTTGTTAATTTGTTATTTTTTTTATTTCCTTTTTTGTTTATTTGTTAGTTTGTTTGTTTGTTAATTTGTTTATTTGTAAATTTGTTTATTTGTTTATTTTTTAATTTGTTTATTCGTTTATTTGTTTATTTGTTAATTTGCTTATTTGTTAATTTGTTTATTCGTTTATTCATTTGTTCGTTTATTTGTTAATTGGTTAATTTGTTTATTTATTAATTTGTTTATTAGTTTGTTCGTTTATATGTTAATTGGTTAATTTGCTTATTTGTTAATTTGTTAATTTGTTTGTTTGTTTATATGTTTTTTTGTTTATTGGTTTATTTGTTAATTTGGGTATTTGTTTATTTGTGTATTTGTTAATTTGTTTATTTGGGTATTTGTTTATTTGTTGATTTGTTTATTTGCTTATTTGTTTATTTGCTTATTTGTTTGTTTGCAACATATGTTTTTCATAAATTTCACGAATTTCCGATAAAAAATACAACTGAAAAATGTGAAAAAATGCATTTTCTAGGAATGATATATGAGGAATTATGCATTAGAGACTATTTTTTCTGAAGATTACCGTGTGGCAGCTACAGGCCAAAAATGGTGCAAAAAAATATATAAATTAAAATTTTTCTACATTTTAGCATTTTTGAGGCATTAGATGCAATTTTTCGGATTATTTTGTTCTACTTTTTTCTCCTTATATTCTGTAGGCTACAATTGTAGCAAAAATAGTTTCTAGCCGAGATTTTGACATGAGAAAAAAAACGCAAAAACTAGCAAAACGCAAAAGGGTTTCGTTGGTTGCGATAAGTGCTTCGAGAAATTCCACACGAGAAAGAGTTTGAAGTCGATATCCTTAAATATTTGGACAATTGACCAAAAATTGTGAAATATTTATAAAAATTTTATATTTTAGCAATTTTAATGCACTAACTACAGTTTTTCATGGCCATTTTTTTAAAGCTTTCCTTCTCCTAGTTTATAGCTAAGATTATGGCGAAGACAAGAAAACAAAGTTTCTAATTGGTTTTCGAGGTGAAGGGTATATTATATAAAATATAATAAAAAAATTGTTAGAACCAAAATTTATTATTGAATAAAAAGTGCTTAAAGTAGTTAAAAGTAAAACTATAACGTGTTTCATAAGGGCGTTATCAAAATCGAACATTTGAACAGAACATTACATAATTCAACATAAGACTTTGAAGAGTTAACTCTAAAATCGATTTCATTATCTTTAGATACTTTAGCACCTAAAAGAATATAAGTAATTGGGATCTTTAAGGTATGAAGTATATATGGAGTAAAAAAATTAAACAACTTAACAGTAATAAAGGACAGATACTATCTAAGATTGCATCCTTTCATCTAATATACTGCAAATTTTAGTTTATTATTATATATGAAAATCTTAATAAAAATTTTAAACATTTTTACGTCTAAAAATACTTATAAAAAAAAATAACATGACAAATGGTAACGCTGGTAATATGCAACTCTGTGTGTTCTTTCTACACTGCTGCTAATTTAGCTATTTTCTCGTCAAATCCAGCGATTTTTAATAAAATTTTACTGGAATAAATAATTTTATTTAAAAAATATGGTTTTTAGCAATTTATAGCTTAATTAACTTATTATTTAAAAAATTTTGCTATTTTAATTGTCTTTGTTTTATAATATTTCAATAATTTTATTTCAAAAAGGGTGGCTTTAAGAGATTTATAGCTAAATTTAACTTTTATTTAAAAAATTTAGCTATTTTTGCTTGTTTGTTTTATAATATTCCAATAATTTTATTTCAAAAAGGTTGGTTTTCAGCTATTCATGGCTAAATTTACCTATTATTTAAACAAATTTAGCTATTTTTGCTTGTTTGTTTTATAATATTCCAATAATTTTATTTCAAAAAGGGTGGTTTTCAGCGATTTATAGCTAAATTTACCTATTATTAAAAAAATTTAGCTATTTTAGCTTATTTGTTTTATAATATTTCAATATTTTTATTTCAAAAAGGGTGGTGTTTTTCAGCGATTTTTAGCTAAATTTACCTATTATTAAAAAAAATGTAGCTATTTTTGCTTGTTTGTTTTATAATATTTCAATAATTTTATTTCAAAAAGGGTGGTTTTCAGCGATTTATAGCCAAATTTACCTATTATTAAAAAAATTTAGCTATTTTTACTTGTTTGTTTTATAATATTTCAATAATTTTATTTCAAAAAGGGTGGTTTTCAGCGATTTATAGCTAAATTTACCTATTATTAAAACAAATTTAGCTATTTTTTCTTGTTTGTTTTATAATATTTCAATAATTTTATTTCAAAAAGGGTGGTTTTCAGCGATTTATAGCTAAATTTACCTATTATTAAAAAAATTTAGCTATCTTTACTTGTTTGTTTTATAATATTTCAATAATTTTATTTCAAAAAGGGTGGTTTTCAGCGATTTATAGCTAAATTTACCTATTATTA
Organism: Pollenia angustigena; assembly: GCA_930367215.1. NCBI lineage: Eukaryota > Metazoa > Arthropoda > Insecta > Diptera > Polleniidae > Pollenia > Pollenia angustigena. Next base: position 78,257,056 of record OV884058.1, on the reverse strand, counting down.
AAAAAATTAAGCTATTTTTACGTGTTTGTTTTATAATATTTCAATAATTTTATTTCAAAAAGGGTGGTTTTCAGCGATTTATAGCTAAATTTACCATTATTAAAAAAATTTAGCTATTTTTTCTTGTTTGTTTTATAATATTTCAATAATTTTATTTCAAAAAGGGTGGTTTTCAGCGATTTATAGCTAAATTTACCTATTATTAAAAAAATTTAGCTATCTTTACTTGTTTGTTTTATAATATTTCAATAATTTCATTTCAAAAAGGGTGGTTTTCAGCGATTAATAGCTAAATTTACCTATTGTTAAAAAAATTTAGCTATTTTTGCTGTTTGTTTTTTAATATTTCAATAATTTTATTTCAAAAAGGGTGGTTTTTAACGATTTATAGCTAAATTTACCTATTATTTAAAAAATTTAGCTATTTTTGCTTGTTTGTTTTACAATATTTCAATAATTTTATTTCAAAAAGGGTGGTTTTCAGCGATTTATAGCTAAATTTACCTATTGTTAAAAAAATTTAGCTATTTTTGCTGTTTGTTTTATAATATTTCAATAATTTTATTTCAAAAAGGGTGGTTTTCAGCGATTTATAGCTAAATTTACCTATTGTTAAAAAAATTTAGCTATTTTTGCTGTTTGTTTTATAATATTTCAATAATTTTATTTCAAAAAGGGTGGTTTTCAGCGATTTATAGCTAAATTTACCTATTGTTAAAAAAATTTAGCTATTTTTGCTTGTTTGTTTTATAATATTTCAATCATTTTATTTAAGAAAGGGCGGTTTTTATCGATTGATAACTAAATTTAACTATTATTTAAAAAATTTAGCTATTTTTTCTTGTTTGTTTTATAATATTTCAATAATTTTATTTCAAAATGGGTGGTTTTTTGCGATTAATACCTAAATTTACCTGTTATTAAAAAAATTTAGCTATTTTTGCTTGTTTGTTTTATAATCATTCAATAATTTTATTTCAAAAAGGGTGGTTTTCAGCGATTTATAGCTAAATTTACCTATAATTTAAAAAATTTAGCTATTTGTGCTTGTTTGTTTTATAATATTTCAATAATTTTATTTCAAAAAGGGTGATTTTCAGCGATTTATAGCTAAATTTTCCTATTATTAAAAAAATTTAGCTATCTTTACTTGTTTGTTTTATAATATTTCAATAATTTTATTTCAAAAAGGGTAGTTTTCAGCGATTTATAGATAAATTTACCTATTGTTAAAAAAATTTAGCTATTTTTGCTTGTTTGCTTTATAATATTTCAATAATTTTATTTCAAAAAGGGTGGTTTTCAGCGATTTATAGCTAAATTTACCTATTATTTAAAAAATTTAGCTATTTTTGCTTGTTTGTTTTATAATATTTCAATAATTTTATTTAAGAAAGGGCGGTTTTTATCGATTGATAACTAAATTTAACTATTATTTAAAAAATTTAGCTATTTTTTCTTGTTTGTTTTATAATATTTCAATAATTTTATTTCAAAATGGGTGGTTTTTTGCGATTAATACCTAAATTTACCTGTTATTAAAAAAATTTAGCTATTTTTGCTTGTTTGTTTTATAATCATTCAATAATTTTATTTCAAAAAGGGTGGTTTTCAGCGATTTATAGCTAAATTTACCTATAATTTAAAAAATTTAGCTATTTGTGCTTGTTTGTTTTATAATATTTCAATAATTTTATTTCAAAAAGGGTGATTTTCAGCGATTTATAGCTAAATTTTCCTATTATTAAAAAAATTTAGCTATCTTTACTTGTTTGTTTTATAATATTTCAATAATTTTATTTCAAAAAGGGTAGTTTTCAGCGATTTATAGCTAAATTTACCTATTATTTAAAAAATTTTGCTATTTTTGCTTGTTTGTTTTATAATATTTCAATAATTTTATTTAAGAAAGGGCGGTTTTTATCGATTGATAACTAAATTTAACTATTATTTAAAAAATTTAGCTATTTTTTCTTGTTTGTTTTATAATATTTCAATAATTTTATTTCAAAATGGGTGGTTTTTTGCGATTAATACCTAAATTTACCTGTTATTAAAAAAATTTAGCTATTTTTGCTTGTTTGTTTTATAATCATTCAATAATTTTATTTCAAAAAGGGTGGTTTTCAGCGATTTATAGCTAAATTTACCTATAATTTAAAAAATTTAGCTATTTTTGCTGTTTGTTTTATAATATTTCAATAATTTTATTTCAAAAAGGGTGGTTTTCAGCGATTTATAGCTAAATTTACCTATTATTTAAAAAATTTTGCTATTTTTGCTTGTTTGTTTTATAATATTTCAATAATTTTATTTAAGAAAGGGCGGTTTTTATCGATTGATAACTAAATTTAACTATTATTTAAAAAATTTAGCTATTTTTTCTTGTTTGTTTTATAATATTTCAATAATTTTATTTCAAAATGGGTGGTTTTTTGCGATTAATACCTAAATTTACCTGTTATTAAAAAAATTTAGCTATTTTTGCTTGTTTGTTTTATAATCATTCAATAATTTTATTTCAAAAAGGGTGGTTTTCAGCGATTTATAGCTAAATTTACCTATAATTTAAAAAATTTAGCTATTTGTGCTTGTTTGTTTTATAATATTTCAATAATTTTATTTCAAAAAGGGTGATTTTCAGCGATTTATAGCTAAATTTTCCTATTATTAAAAAAATTTAGCTATCTTTACTTGTTTGTTTTATAATATTTCAATAATTTTATTTCAAAAAGGGTAGTTTTCAGCGATTTATAGCTAAATTTACCTATTGTTAAAAAAATTTAGCTATTTTTGCTTGTTTGCTTTATAATATTTCAATAATTTTATTTCAAAAAGGGTGGTTTTCAGCGATTTATAGCTAAATTTACCTATTATTTAAAAAATTTAGCTATTTTTGCTTGTTTGTTTTATAATATTTCAATAATTTTATTTAAGAAAGGGCGGTTTTTATCGATTGATAACTAAATTTAACTATTATTTAAAAAATTTAGCTATTTTTTCTTGTTTGTTTTATAATATTTCAATAATTTTATTTCAAAATGGGTGGTTTTTTGCGATTAATACCTAAATTTACCTGTTATTAAAAAAATTTAGCTATTTTTGCTTGTTTGTTTTATAATCATTCAATAATTTTATTTCAAAAAGGGTGGTTTTCAGCGATTTATAGCTAAATTTACCTATAATTTAAAAAATTTAGCTATTTGTGCTTGTTTATTTTATAATATTTCAATAATTTTATTTCAAAAAGGGTGGTTTTCAGCGATTTATAGCTAAATTTACCTATTATTTAAAAAATTTAGCTGTTTTTGCTTGTTTGTTTTATAATATTTCAATAATTTTATTTAAGAAAGGGCGGTTTTTATCGATTGATAACTAAATTTAACTATTATTTAAAAAATTTAGCTATTTTTTCTTGTTTGTTTTATAATATTTCAATAATTTTATTTCAAAATGGGTGGTTTTTTGCGATTAATACCTAAATTTACCTGTTATTAAAAAAATTTAGCTATTTTTGCTTGTTTGTTTTATAATATTTCAATATTTTTATTTCAAAAAGGGTGGTTTTTAACGATTTATAGCTAAATTTACCAATTATTTAAAAAATTTAGCTATCTTTACTTGTTTGTTTTATAATATTTCAATAATTTCTTTTTAAAAAGAGCGATTTTAGCGATTAAATTTACCTATTATTAAAAAAATTTTGCTATTTTTACTTGTTTGTTTTATAATATTTCAATAATTTTATTTCAAAAAGGGTGGTTTTTAACGATTTATAGCTAAATTTACCAATTATTTAAAAAATTTAGCTATTTTTGCTTGTTTATTTTATAATATTTCAATAATTTTATTTCAAAAAGGGTGGTTTTCAGCGATTTATAGCTAAATTTACCAATTATTTAAAAAATTTAGCTATTTTTGCTTGTTTATTTTATAATATTTCAATAATTTTATTTCAAAAAGGGTGGTTTTCAGCGATTTATAGCTAAATTTACCTATTATTAAAAAAATTTAGCTATCTTTACTTGTTTGTTTTATAATATTTCAATAATTTCTTTTTAAAAAGAGCGATTTTAGCGATTAAATTTACCTATTATTAAAAAAATTTTGCTATTTTTACTTGTTTGTTTTATAATATTTCAATAATTTTATTTCAAAAAGGGTGGTTTTTAACGATTTATAGCTAAATTTACCAATTATTTAAAAAATTTAGCTATTTTTGCTTGTTTGTTTTATAATATTTCAATAATTTTATTTCAAAAAGGGTGGTTTTCAGCGATTTATAGCTAAATTTACCAATTATTTTAAAAATTTAGCTATTTTTGCTTGTTTGTTTTATAATATTTCAATATTTTTATTTCAAAAAGGGTGGTTTTTAACGATTTATAGCTAAATTTACCAATTATTTAAAAAATTTAGCTATTTTTGCTTGTTTGTTTTATAATATTTCAATAATTTTATTTCAAAAAGGGTGGTTTTCAGCGATTTATAGCCAAATTTACCTATTATTAAAAAAATTAAGCTATTTTTACTTGTTTGTTTTATAATATTTCAATAATTTTATTTCAAAAAGGGTGGTTTTCAGCGATTTATAGCTAAATTTACCTATTATTAAAAAAATTTAGCTATTTTTTCTTGTTTGTTTTATAATATTTCAATAATTTTATTTCAAAAAGGGTGGTTTTCATCGATTTATAGCTAAATTTACCTATTATTAAAAAAATTTAGCTATCTTTACTTGTTTGTTTTATAATATTTCAATAATTTCATTTCAAAAAGGGTGGTTTTCAGCGATTTATAGCTAATTTTACCTATTATTAAAAAAATTTAGCTATCTTTACTTGTTTGTTTTATAATATTTCAATAATTTTATTTCAAAAAGGGTGGTTTTCAGCGATTTATAGCTAAATTTACCTATTATTAAAAAAATTTAGCTATTTTTACTTGTTTGTTTTATAATATTTGAATAATTTTATTTCAAAAAGGGTGGTTTTCAGCGATTTATAGCTAAATTTACCTATTATTAAAAAAATTTAGCTATTTTTTCTTGTTTGTTTTATAATATTTCAATAATTTTATTTCAAAAAGGGTGGTTTTCAGCGATGTATAGCTAAATTTACCTATTGTTAAAAAAATTTAGCTATTTTTGCTGTTTGTTTTTTAATATTTCAATAATTTTATTTCAAAAAGGGTGGTTTTTAACGATTTATAGCTAAATTTACCTATTATTTAAAAAATGTAGCTATTTTTGCTTGTTTGTTTTACAATATTTCAATAATTTTATTTTAAAAAGGGTGGTTTTCAGCGATTTATAGCTTAATTTACCTATTATTATAAAAATTTAGCTATTTTTGTTTGTTTGTTTTATAATATTTCAATAATTTTATTTCAAAAAGGGTGGTTTTCAGCGATTTATAGCTAAATTTACCTATTGTTAAAAAAATTTAGCTATTTTTGCTTGTTTGCTTTATAATATTTTAATAATTTTATTTCAAAAAGGGTGGTTTTCAGCGATTTATAGCTAAATTTACCTATTGTTAAAAAAATTTAGCTATTTTTACTTGTTTGTTTTATAATATTTCAATAATTTTATTTCAAAAAGGGTGGTTTTCAGCGATTTATAGCTAAATTTACCTATTATTAAAAAAATTTAGCTATCTTTACTTGTTTGTTTTATAATATTTCAATAATTTTATTTCAAAAAGGGTGGTTTTCAGCGATTTATAGCTAAATTTACCTATTATTAAAAAAATTTAGCTATTTTTACTTGTTTGTTTTATAATATTTCAATAATTTTATTTCAAAAAGGGTGGTTTTCAGCGATTTATAGCTAAATTTACCTATTATTAAAAAAAATTAGCTATTTTTTCTTGTTTGTTTTATAATATTTCAATAATTTTATTTCAAAAAGGGTGGTTTTCAGCGATTTATAGCTAAATTTACCTATTGTTAAAAAAATTTAGCTATTTTTGCTGTTTGTTTTTTAATATTTCAATAATTTTATTTCAAAAAGGGTGGTTTTTAACGATTTATAGCTAAATTTACCTATTATTTAAAAAATTTAGCTATTTTTGCTTGTTTGTTTTACAATATTTCAATAATTTTATTTCAAAAAGGGTGGTTTTCAGCGATTTATAGCTAAATTTACCTATTATTATAAAAATTTAGCTATTTTTGTTTGTTTGTTTTATAATATTTCAATAATTTTATTTCAAAAAGGGTGGTTTTCAGCGATTTATAGCTAAATTTACCTATTGTTAAAAAAATTTAGCTATTTTTGCTTGTTTGCTTTATAATATTTTAATAATTTTATTTCAAAAAGGGTGGTTTTCAGCGATTTATAGCTAAATTTACCTATAATTTAAAAAATTTAGCTATTTGTGCTTGTTTGTTTTATAATATTTCAATAATTTTATTTAAGAAAGCGTGGTTTTTATCGATTGATGGCTAAATTTAACTATTATTTAAACAATTTTGCTATTTTTTTTGTTTGTTTTATAATATTTCAATTATTTATTTTAAAAAGGGTGGTTTTTATCGATTGATAGCTAAATTTAACTATTATTTAAAATATTGAGCTTTTTTATATTTAGTTATAAACCAATTAAAACCAACCTTTTTGAAAAGAAATAATTGAAATATTATAACACAAGCACAAAATTTGTGTTATACACAATATAAAATAGCTCAATATTTTAAATAGAAAGTATATTAGGACATAAATCGCTAAAGATCACCCTTTTTTAAAAGAAATTATTGAAATATTATAAAACAAACACAATAAAAAATAGCTCAAAATTTTTAAATGGAAAGTATATTTAGACATAAATCGCTAAAATCGACCTTTTTAAAAAGAAATTATTGAAATATTATAACACAAACACAACATTAAATAGCACAATATTTTAAATAGAAAGTATATTTAGTCATAAATCGCTAAAAACCACCCTTTTTGAAAAGAAATTATTGAATTATTATTAATGAAACACAATAAAAAACAGCTCAAAATTTTAAATGGAAAGTAAATTTAGACTTAAATCGCTAAAATCGACCTTTTTAAAAAGAAATTATTGAAATATTATAACACAAACACAATATTTTAAATAGAAAGTATATGTAGTCATAAATCGCTAAAAACCACCCTTTTTGAAAATAAATTATTGAATTATTATTAATGAAACACAATAAAAAATAGCTCAAAATTTTAAATGGAAAGTATATTTAGACATAAATCGCTAAAATCGCTCTTTTTAGAAAGAAATTATTGAAATATTATAACACAATATAAAATGGCACAATATTTTAAATAGAAAGTATATTTAGACATAAATCGCTAAAAACCACCCTATTTGAAAAGAAATTATTGAATTATTATTAATGAAACAATAAAAAATAGCTCAAAATTTTAAATGGAAAGTATATTTAGACATAAATTGCTAAAATCGCTCTTTTTAGAAAGAAATTATTGAAATATTATAACACAATATAAAATGGCACAATATTTTAAATAGAAAGTATATTTAGACATAAATCGCTAAAATCGCCATTTTTAAAAAGTAATTATTGATATATTATAACACAAACACAATATAAAATAGCACAATATTTTAAATAGAAAGTATATTTAGTCATAAATCGCTAAAAACCACCCTATTTGAAAAGAAATTATTGAATTATTATTAATGAAACAATAAAAAATAGCTCAAAATTTTAAATGGAAAGTATATTTAGACATAAATTGCTAAAATCGCTCTTTTTAGAAAGAAATTATTGAAATATTATAACACAATATAAAATGGCACAATATTTTAAATAGAAAGTATATTTAGTCATAAATCGCTAAAATCGCCATTTTTAAAAAGTAATTATTGATATATTATAACACAAACACAATATAAAATAGCACAATATTTTAAATAGAAAGTATATTTAGTCATAAATCGCTAAAAACCACCCTATTTGAAAAGAAATTATTGAATTATTATTAATGAAACAATAAAAAATAGCTCAAAATTTTAAATGGAAAGTATATTTAGACATAAATTGCTAAAATCGCTCTTTTTAGAAAGAAATTATTAAAATATTATAACACAATATAAAATGGCACAATATTTTAAATAGAAAGTATATTTAGTCATAAATCGCTAAAATCGCCATTTTTAAAAAGTAATTATTGATATATTATAACACAAACACAATATAAAATAGCACAATATTTTAAATAGAAAGTATATTTAGTCATAAATCGCTAAAAACCACCCTATTTGAAAAGAAATTATTGAATTATTATTAATGAAACAATAAAAAATAGCTCAAAATTTTAAATGGAAAGTATATTTAGACATAAATTGCTAAAATCGCTCTTTTTAGAAAGAAATTATTGAAATATTATAACACAATATAAAATGGCACAATATTTTAAATAGAAAGTATATTTAGACATAAATCGCTAAAATCGCCATTTTTAAAAAGTAATTATTGATATATTATAACACAAACACAATATAAAATAGCACAATATTTTAAATAGAAAGTATATTTAGTCATAAATCGCTAAAAACCACCCTATTTGAAAAGAAATTATTGAATTATTATTAATGAAACAATAAAAAATAGCTCAAAATTTTAAATGGAAAGTATATTTAGACATAAATTGCTAAAATCGCTCTTTTTAGAAAGAAATTATTGAAATATTATAACACAATATAAAATGGCACAATATTTTAAATAGAAAGTATATTTAGTCATAAATCGCTAAAAACCACCCTATTTGAAAAGAAATTATTGAATAATTATTAATGAAACACAATAAAAAATAGCTCAAAATTTTAAATGGAAAGTATATTTAGACATAAATCGCTAAAATCGACCTTTTTAAAAAGAAATTATTGAAATATTATAACACAAACACTATATAAAATAGCTCAATATTTTAAATAGAAAGTATATTTAGTCATAAATCCCTAAAATCGCCCTTTTTGAAAAGAAATTATTGAAATATGGTAAAACAAACACAAAAAAAAATAGCTCAATATTTTAAATAGAAAGTATTTTTAGTCATAAATCGCTAAAAAGCACCCTTTTTGAAATAAAATTATTGAATTATTATTAATGAAACACAATAAAAAATAGCTCAAAATTTTAAATAGAAAGTATATTTAGTTATAAACCAATAAAAACCGCCCTTTTTGAAAAGAAATAATTGAAATATTATAACACAAACACTATATAAAATAGCTCAATATTTTAAATAGAAAGTATATTTAGTCATAAATCCCTAAAATCGCCCTTTTTGAAAAGAAATTATTGAAATATGGTAAAACAAACACAATAAAAAATAGCTCAATATTTTAAATAGAAAGTGTATTTTGTTATAAACCAATAAATACCACCCTTTTTGAAAAAATGATTGAAATAATATAACAGAAACGCAATAAAAAATAGCTCAATATTTTAAATAGAAATTATATTTAGTTATAAATCGCTAAAAACCACCCTTTTTGAAAAGAAATTATTGAAATTTTATATAATTTAGCGATAAAACGCCAAAAAGTTTTACTAATAAATTTTATTTAAATTCGCTGGTTTTGACAAGAAAATTGCTACATTAGCAGCAGTGTAGAAATAATCACACAGAGTTGCACTTGAACAGCGTTGCCATTTGTCATATTTTCCCTTTTTTTTAAATATTGTTAGACGTACACATGTTTAAAATTTGTATAAAGATTTTTGTCAATATATAATCTAATCTTTGCAGTATATTAGACGAAAACGTTAAGTGAAGTTAAGTGCAACAAATCTATCTTAGATTCTATCTGCTTTATTACTGTAACGTTGTTTAATTTTGTTTACTCCTTCAATACTTCATACCTTAACGATCACAAATGTATTCTTTAAGGTGCTGAAGTATCTAAAAATGATGAAATCGACTTTAGTGTTCACTGTTCAAAGTCTTATATTGAATTATGCAATGTTCTGTTCAAAAGTTAAATTTTAATAACGACCGTCTGTAACAAGTTGTAGTTTTACTTTTTATTACTTTAAGCACTTTTTATTCTATAATGAATTGGCTCTAAAAAAATTTTATTGTATTTCATTATTAATAAAAATGTACCAAGGTTTTTTTATGCACCTGTTACATGCTCTTTATCTCGGAAACCATTTAGCATTTTGTTTTCTTGTCTTCACCATAATCTTAGCTATAAACTGGGAGAAGGAAAGCTTAAAACAAAATAAGCGTAAAAACAGTATTAAGTGAATTAAAATTGCTAAAATATTAAATTTTTAAATATTTTGCACTATTTTTGGCCCATAGTCCAATTTTTCAAACTCTTTCTCGTGTGGAATTTCTCGAAGTACTTTTCGTAACCAACGAAACTTTTGCGTTTTGCTAGTTTTTATTTTATTTTTCTCATGTCTTAATCTCGGAAAGCAATTATTTTCGCCATAATTGTAGCTATAGACTCTTAGAAAATAAGTAGAACAAAATAATCCGAAAAAATTTATCTAAAGCCTCAAAAACATTTTTGGCCCGTAGCTGCCAAACGGTAATCTTCAGAAAAAATACTCCTTTTACTCTAATTCATAATTCCTCATATATAGTTACTGAAAAATGCATTTTTTCACATTTTTCAGTTGTATTTTTTATCGGAAATTCGTGAAATTTATGAAATACATTGCAAAAGGTAAAAACGTAAATTATCCAATAATAATTTTTTACACATATTTCGAATTTTCGATATAAATACAGCTGAAAAATGTAAAAAAAGAATTATGATGTTCTAAAGAATTTTGAATTATATTATAAGAATTATTTTTTCTGAATAGAACTTTACTAAAGAATCCACAGTTTGGCCGCGGCGGGCCATGAATGTTAAAAAAATAAATTAAAATTTGTCGACATTTTAGCAATTCTATGGCGCTAGCTGCAGCTTTTTTGCGTTAGTTCGTTATACAATTTTTGTCTCCTAGTGTAAAGCTGCAATTATTAAAACAAAATCATAATTGGTTTCTGAAAAATATGCCTGTTTAAAAAATAAAAATTTAAGGGTTAGCCAAAATTTTCAAAACGTACAAATTTGTAACAGCTTTCTCTTCAGATGTACTATATTTGTTTGCTGTCTCTATGATAAGGAACACAATTGCACCGTATGAACGTAGTAGTCTACGACGTAGATACGATGTCAAATTAATATGTATACTATTGTATACAAAGGCACACAATAGCTGGCGCAAATCTAAAAGCGTATCTACGTCGTACGTCGACTTACAGAAAATTCAGACGGGGGCTTTTACAACTTCTCTTTTGGTTTGGTGGCTAACGGTTAAGTGAAGATAGAGGGGTAAACAAAAATACTTGGTTTGTGTTTTTCATGACTTTTTCTCAGATTTATCTTTCAACTTATTTATTTTCTTATCGTTACGTTTTATAAATTGAAAATACAGTAAGTCCTCGATCATCCATAGCAACAATTTTGAGTAGTTTTTTGTGTGTTTCTAATTAAGTTACAAACGAATAGTGTTGCATCTGCCGGTTAATCGAATGACAGATAATCGAGGCGCTTCTGCAAATAAAAAATACGTAACTTTAAATCATCGTATAAACACAAAGGATTTTTGAAAGTTGCTGGAGAAGGGAAATAAAAATTTAAAATTTAATTTAAATTATTTTTGTGTTCTCAAATTGAATATTTGATAACAACATAAACCAAGGAAAAAATTAACAAAAATTTAGATTTTTTTAAGATTATTTTCAAAAGAAAACTCGATTTGTGTACGACGGAATTGTAAGTAAATAGATCGTGTTTTAAAAAATGTACGACCGTTAACTTACGTTCTTAAGTGGCTCATACACTTGCAATAAAATTGTTAAATTTTAAGTATTGTACAATTATATCGATGTGTATGTGATATTCGAAGGTAACACATTATATTGGCAACAATCAAAAGACATTTGATTTGTATTGCACAACGAAAAGAAACTGAAATTTGTTGCTAACATTGTACAATGCTGTTGATGTTATTCATAAAGGTTATGTATGTACACCTTTTTTTTAATGAAAGTTGAGCAATATTTAAATTTAAACCATTGTGCGACTTATTGCATAATTTACGACAATATGGAAATAATATGGCGAATATCATATACAATAATATTGCAAGTGTATGGGCCGCTTTACAACGTATCGTAAAGAACATAGGTTTAAATTTTAAGCAAAATTGTTAAAAACAAGTGTTTACAAAAAGTACCCAAAAGTAGGACTTTTTACACCTGTTTTATCTTCTTGTCTTTTTCCTAAACCTTTGCGTAGCAATTACAAATAAACACACAGAGGGAAGTCAAAAAAACCACATAAAAAGATATAAGAAAATTAAATTAAAAAAATATATTTTTATTTTAAAAAAATTGATAACAAGAAACTATTTACAGTCAAATCCCGATAAGTCGTACCCCGGTAAATCGTTATTCCCGATAACTGTCGGTCCTTTGAAAAAATCTTGTTATTTCGTAAAATTTCCATACATTTTGGTCCCCTCGCTAATTATAAATTTTTTTTCAAATAAAATCTTCTTTATCTCTTATAAATCGTAATTGTTTGCTAACTACCACTTATCATTCATAATAAAAACAACAGAAACATGGAAAGAATAATTTTTTGTTTACCGCTTTGTTTTTTGTGGGTTTTTGCTTGTGTGTGTGTTTATTTTCTTAATATCAGTTTGTTACATGTATAATTTTTATATATTTTATTTTCAACAATTGTTTTTTATGTTTTTTTTTATCGTTTTAGTAAATAAATTGAAAAACCCCTTTAATTCGTATTTTTTTTATTTTAACCCCGTTAAATCGAAAGCCCGCTAAATCAAAAGCCCCTATAATTCGTAGGAAATTGCTGGTCCCTTGCGATTACGAATTATCGGGATTCTACTGTATTTCAAAAATAAAAACATAATTCATATAAGCAGATCTTTAAAATGACACATATCGCTTTTGTTCAACAATAGTGTATTTCACATTGATTTTTTTTTTTGCAAAAATTGATAACAGAAATAGTTAAAATGGCGTCTTTATGTATTTTACAAAAATTTACGCTGTTTCTAATATAACTTTTATAAACATTTTCGTTTCATATGTACCTCCTTTTATTTTGTTGTTTATTATTTTTTTTTTTTTTTTGAAGGAAACAATAGGTATAAAACCAAAATTCCGCAATAATAATCCAACATTTCTGTTTAAATTCATATTTGGTATAGATTTGGTAACGACAAAATATATATTATGGAAAAAATTCAGACTCATCGTAATATCTTACTTTGGAGACGCAAAAATTTCCAATATTTTGCTCTTTCCACTAAATATGTTCCTTAAAGTTTAAACGTAGTAGGTCAATCCACTCACTAAGTGTGAGTTAATTGGTAAAAAAGTGCGAGTGTATTAAAACTTGATCGCGCAACCCTTAATTAAGGCATTAAGGGGTACACATTAAGTCCCAATTCACACGTTGCAAGTCTTATTGATCAGCCTGCTACTCTATAACGAGAGTGAAGAGAGGAAAATAAACGTTTCTCTCTCACTCTCTCTCGCCTATAAGGTAGCAAGCTGGTCAATAAGACTTGCAACGTGTGAATTGGCACTAAGGGGTACACAAAACTCAAAAACGTTGCACTAATAAAGGACAGATAAAATATAAGATCGGTCAAAAGCAAAAAATCATCATATAATAGTCATCCAATATACAGCAAATTTAATTGTATCAGCCGTTTAAAAAAATAAAATAAGTTTAAAATAGGTTTTAAGGCAGAATGTTCATGCGCTGTAATTCACAGTAATTTTTTATGAATACGGCAGGATATTTTTAAAAACCTTCTTTAACTTTAAAACTTCGTAAATAAAAAAAGAGGGACAATTTTTCACAATGGCAACGCTGATGTAATGCAACTCTGTGTGCAATTTTGTACACTAACACATTCTTACATTAATATGTATTACAGTGTTACCAGTGAAATTTCGAGAAAGATACATTTTAGTTTCCAAAATGATACCCTTTTTCCCAAATAGATACATTTTGAAAAAAATTTGAATATCCATTTCTAACGTTTAACTTTTATTAACATAACATTTTTATTTTATATTTAATGACTATTTTTAAGATAATGATATCATATAAATTCATTTTTATATCTATTTAAGTCATAAATATAGGGTACCTATGTAATTTTTAAGCAAACATTAAAATAATTTAAATGTAACTATCTTTGGATGTTATTAAAACAAATTGGATGTTATTAATTTATAAAAATTAACATATAAACAAGAATAAGCAGACGACAGAAGAACTTAGAAAACTTAACAGCAAAATAAAACAATTTAGTTGTCACTGTTTTTTAGTATTCATAACAAAATATCTTTGAAAAACTTTGCCAGAAACGTAGGGTGCTCCTAGACGGGTAAAATGTATGACCAACCTTACTTTATTTTTAATCTCCATTATTTATTTCTAACATACCTAACCGCTATCTCCTTTCCTTAAGGGGGCTCCCATATAAAATTTTCAATACATTCTAGAAATATATTGAAGAAAAAGACCCATAACTGACCAGGAATCGTCCCTAGGGGGTAAAAATGTATGACCGACTTCTATTAGTTTTTCGGCCCTAACATTTTTTTAAATATACTTGCACCTTATCTGCACCCCGTAGGTAGGCTCCCATACAAACATGGTGGTTTTTTGAAATTCTTAAAGTGGCATCTGCAGAGCGTAGGGTGCTCCTAGACGGTTCAAATCTATGACGAACCTCACTTTATTTTTCATCTCCATCATTTATTTCTTACATACCTAACCGCTATCTCCATTCCTTAAGGGGGCTTCCCTATAAAATTTTCAATACAGTCTAGAAATTTATTGAAGAAAAATATCCATAACTGCCCAGGAATGGCCCCCAGGGGGATAACATGTATGACCGACCCCTATTAGTTTTTTGGCTCCAACATTTTCTTTAAATATACTTGCACCTTATTTCAACCCCTTAGGGAGGTTCTCATACAAATATGGCGGTTTAATAAAATTATTAAAGTTGGCCCCTGCAGAGCGTAGGGTGCTCCTAGACGGGTCAAATCTATGACGAGCCTTACTTTATTTTTCATCTCCATCATTTATTTCTAACATACATAACCCCTATCTCCATTCCTTAAGGGGGCTCCCATACAAAATGTTCAATACAGCCTAGAAATCTATTGAAGTAAACGTCCCATAGCTGCCCAGGAATCGCCCCTAGGGGGATAAAATGTATGACCGACCGCTATTAGTTTTTTATCCTCTACATTTTCTTTAAACATACTTGCAACTTTTCTGTACCCAGTAGTGAGACTCCCATACAAATATGGCGGTTTAATGAAATTCTTAAAGTTGGCACCTGCAGATCGTAGGGTGCTCCTAGATGAGTCAAATCTATGACCAACCTCACTTTATTTTTCATCTCCATCATTTATTTCTAACATACCTTACCGTTATCTCCATTCCTTAATGGGGCTCCCATATAAAATTTTCAATACAGTCTAGAAATATATTGAAGAAATAGACCCATAACTGCCCATGAATCGCCCCTAGAGAGATATAATGTATGACCGGCCTCTATTAGTTTTTTGGCCCCAACATTTTCTTTAAATATACTTGCACCTCATCTCCACCCCTTATGGAGGCTCCTATACAAATATGGCGGTTTAATGAAATTCTTAAAGTTGGCCCCTTCAGCGCGTAGGATGCTCCTAGACGGGTCAAATGTATGACCAACCCCACTTTATTTTTTATCCCCACAACATGTTTCTAAGATATCTACCCGCTTTCTCCATTCCTTAAGGGGGCTACCATACAGACTAGAAAAATGTTGCAGAAAAGTCCCATAGCTGCCCTGGACGCGCCCTTGGGTGATAAAATATATGGCAAACAAATGTATGACAAACAAACAAATTTATTAAAAACAAACAAACAGATTAATTATTGGTTGTTTTTGTCCAAGTAAAGAAATAAAAATTAAAAACTTGTGATTTTTGTTTTTAAGTTTTTATTTTTAATTCCCAATATTTCGGTTAGCGTCGCTAACCATCTTTAGGGGTATGTAAACAATTAAAAAATAATAACAAAACTTCACAAAAGCAACTGCTTAACTTGCTATAAGATTTTCTTAACTGAATGAAACAATCAAATAAACAAGCAAACAAACAAACAAACAAACAAACAAACATCCGAACAAACAAACAAACAAACTACAAACAAGCATACGGACAGACTTACAGACATTCAAAAAAATAAACATTACAATATCATTACAACCAACAAACATACGAACAGACAGACAGACATACATACATACAAAAAAAAAATAACATTCCAATATATTTATATGTACACATGTATATCTAAAAAAAACGATAATGATTTTCAGTGGTAACACGTTTTGTTTATGCTTTTTGTAAGAAATGCACATGTGTACTTAAAAGGTGGTCTAAGTATTACAACCAATACAACAACAAGCATAGACAAATGGGATTAAAAAGTAAACAGCTGTTTCTTACTACCCACCTTGGATATAATGCTTAATCTCTAAAAACAAAGAAAAAACGCAAAAGCACAGAATTAATGGCGTCAAATGTATTAATTTAAAATTGAAAATATGGCAGCACACGAATGGAAAATTTTAAATAAAAATTAAAAATGTAGGCATTTATTTAGAGTCTATAAATTAATGGATACGTTATTTATAAAAAGAATTAAAAGTAAATTAACAATCAAAAAAAAAAAAATTTTAAAAAAAATAGTACTCAAAGTGTTATGTGCCCAAAATCTACTGGTGGTATACGATTTTTTTGGGCACCGTCCTCAAAGAATGCAAATGTTCCCAAAAAATACGGTAGCTCGAAAAAAAGTGCCGAAAAAGCACGCTGTGCATATATATATATATATATATATATATATATATATATATATATATATATATATATATATATATATACATACACTAGCTGGCCCGGCAAACGTTGTTTTGCCATATACAGTAGTTTTGACTTTGATTTTGAGAAAAAGTTCAATAAAACCAGAATCTGGGCAATGTTGCCAGTGAACCTTTTTTTTATCTTTTGGATAATTGTTTTTTTTAGAGTCACCATTTCTTATATAAATACCTTGATAATTAAATTTATATAAAATAATAAACCCCCAATAGCTTGATTTTCCAAATTCAAAAAAAAAAAAAAAAAAATATTTAAAAAAAAAAAAAAAAAATTAAATGAACGAATAACAAAAAATTTTTGGGAAAAAAAATATTTTTTTTTAGTTACAAATATAAAACAAGTATCCATTTTGATACCACCAATATACTTTATTTTGGTATCCTTGAGAAATTTGCTCGATTTAGTTAAATAAAAATGTATTTATGAATTTATTTATATATGTATATTATTAATTCCATTTACACTGTAATAATTGCTTAGTTTAAGTAGAATAGATAAGTAAATAAACATGTATTGTAAATTTTTTTTTGAAATGATAGAAAAAAAATAACCATGTTGTAATTTATTTAGAGTTTGGTTGAAAGGCAACTAGCGTATGGCGAAATGGTAAGTCTTGATTTGGGGCATTACTCCCAAACAATTCTTTTTCAAGCATTGAGTTGTGCCACGGATGGCAATAAAATTGTCATATGGGGTGGGCAGCCTGTCCAGGACAAAAACATCTGGTCCTGATGATTCAAGGCAATCATGTCGAAAACTGCGGTAAAGTTTTCGGTAGCTTCAATCAACAATCGGTATTTGTTCAATGTTTTTTTGTGTTTTTTTTTATCGCTTCGGTCTATCAACAGCATTCATTTTTTTTTCGGCACGAATTAAATTGTGTATGTGCGGCCCTATGCTCCTTGCAGGAGTAAAAGGAACGAATATATATATATATATATATGTGTGAGTAGATGATTACGAACCCCCCATTTCCGGCGAGCTTCAGCCCAAACACCAGCGTGCCACTGTCCATCGCGAAGCGAGATTGAGATTTTGGTTTACGTCAAAATCTCTCAAACTTTTTTTCACTCGCGTACGCATCACACAAAATGGCGCCCAACGTGGGGCCCGAAAGTTAGTTAACCCTTTGGGTTAAAGTGATTTAGGTGTTTTAATTCATCTTTGCTGGCTTCAACACCTTTGAACATTTAAGGTTAAAATGTTTAATCCAATAACTTTTTTTTTCATATTTTTTGACGATTGTCCCGGAAGGTGTCAAGTCACACCATTCCTGCGTTGCGACGGCATCGTATTGAGAAGTTAGGTATTGGGATCTCGGTTTTCTGACCTTATGACTGACGACCTATGTCCTGGAAGGTGTCAAGTAAACACCAAGCCTGAGTAGCAATGGCTTCCGACATAAGAGACGAGACTGAGGGAGTCGAATGGATTAAGTCGAATCGAATCCATAATGAAAAACTTGATACGGCGTCCAAATAGCTAGGTGATCGTATGTTTTCATTATTGGATGAGAGGTGAGGAAAATCCAGGAGATTCACTCTATGTTGTTTTGTCCTGTGTTTTCGTTTACAGTTGATTGAAGATAGAAAACTTGTTGGTTACAACACTTTACGCGCTATACGTGAACAATTTTTTTTTGACATGATTGATTTTTATACATTTGAACATCGTATGAGTTTCTAAGTTCTCAATTCTGAGGACAAAATATTCGATAAATTTAAACTCGAGTAAAAATATCCTACACATTTCGCCATTACACGTCTGTTACCAAAATTCCAACCAGAACTTATTTTGTATATATTGAATTAAATATTTGAAAACTAATTAACCTTAATTATTTGAAGTTGAT
Organism: Pollenia angustigena; assembly: GCA_930367215.1. Taxonomy (NCBI): domain Eukaryota; kingdom Metazoa; phylum Arthropoda; class Insecta; order Diptera; family Polleniidae; genus Pollenia; species Pollenia angustigena. Next base: position 78,238,196 of record OV884058.1, on the reverse strand, counting down.
AATATAGTAGATTAACAATTTTTTTGGTCATATTAGAATTCTTATACTAGACTTATATTCTACTAACATTACTTAAACTTATTTGCATCTAGAAAGTAGTTTTTTAATTAATCTTATACTACTACTCTTTTCTTTAATATTATTACAATTTAAATAAATTTATTTATAAATACATTTATCTTGATAATTATTACCATAAATTTTTTTTTTATATTTAATTTTTTTTCTTTTGTCATATGATAATAATCAATGATTATTTCTATGACATTTTTGCATTTACATTTTTGATTACTTCGAATTTGAAGATATAAGATTTTCTTAAAGCTTATTCTTTACTAAATATTTGGATTGTAAAGTTATAAAATAATCATAATTTTGCATACATTTGAATTTTTTTTAATTACAATCGATATTTCTTTTATGAATACATTTACGAGGATATCTTGGCTCTTACATTTACGATACATATTAATAATCGACGCTTATCATTATAAATTTTTTTATATTGATTTGTTTTTTTTTTTGACATCGCCAATATATTTAAATTTAGAAGAATTCTTTTATGAATTCGTTCGATAAGATTCCTTTTATCTTTTTCAGTTTCTCTGTATTTTTTTTTATATATACTTATATAAATATACTTTGATAACAACAATACTGCAATTTAACTTGTTTCATTAGTATTTACTATATAAATACATACATTGTCCAGAATTTACTTTTTTTGAAGCTTCCAATCTTTTAAGCTGTTTACGAGCTGGTTTAAACGGTTAACAATATTTTTCTTTGGTATTAGTTTGTAAGGTTGTATAATAATTACAATCTCACTTACACTCGGATTTTTCTCTAAGGACAATTGATGCTTTGTAGACGAATAAATTTGTGAAGATCGCGTTTGACTTATATCTTGATTATTACTTTTTTTTATGGAATTACATTTTCTTGGGATCTTAATAATAAATTACAATTTAGGGGAATAATATTCTCTTGAATTTAATTTGTTTCGGGATATTGGGACGGGGAAATTACGTGATAATTTCTTAAACATCGACATTTGAATATTTTTTTTATTATTGATTTTTTTATAATTGAGGTTCCTTGGTCTCTTGATTTAAGGGTACGAGTTTATCAACGGGTAATTCGTTCAGTAGGTCTCCGTTTTCGTTGCTTGGTTGTTTTAGTTGAAAGTTTTTCTCGTCCTGCGAACAGTCTTGGCTGAGGATGAGTCCTCCGATGAGACTCCGGTCATCTAGTAGAAACCAAGCAAGCCATAGCAACGACATTCCAACCACGACGGCGGCAACAGTTAACAACCCAAACGCAGCACCTATTGTTTCTACAAACGCGGTAACTCCTTTATTGTCAATTAGTTTCCCACCAGGATTTGGACCACAAACCCATTCTTCGCCTGATAGTTTTAGTACAATTCGTACACCGACCTACAGCAGCAGAACTGCCAGGGAAATAAGTGGACAGACAGGTAACCAGGGTACTCGTGACTTGGCTTTAGGAAACATGAATAGGAATAATTTACCCCCTGTTGGCGAGGAAGTTGACCCTGAAATGATTATTAATGAGACGGGCTTGACGCTGAGGGACTATGTCAGTGCTTCGGTGGGAGCTGCACAGGCTGCAATTATGAGTGAGGTTCAAAATATGCAACTCATGCTACCACAACTGATTAGGGAGTCCTTGCGTTCCGAAAGTGGAATCTCTTCGGAGAACCAGACTTTCCGTAACAATGGACCCCATGCCCAACAGCGAGCGTATCAAACCCTTTATAACAATCATAACAGACCACCGCCAGCACAACATTTTGCACAAATTGACCCTCAAATGTTCCGGCAACAACGCCTGCGTCAACCCAACTTTGCCCAACCGGTATACAATAATATTCCTCAAAATTTTGACGAACAATACCCAGGTCTTGGAAACTCACCTTCGTTCCATGGTTTTAAACCAATAACTCCTAACCAATTAGAAAAATGGGGGATAAGGTACGATGGTACAAATAAGTCATTCACGGTTGAGGATTTTGTATTTCGGGTGGAGGCATTGAAACACGATTACAACTGTTCATGGGAAGTTTTAATGAAAGGTTTTCAACATTTAGCAACGGGGGAGGCAAGTAACTGGTTCTGGTCCTTTAGAATGAAGCATCCGATATGCAACTGGCAGACTTTTAAACACCATATTATAAAAAAATTCAGGAATTTCGAAAGCGACTTCGAAATTCAAAGGAAAATAATGGAGCGTAGGCAAGCGCCAAATGAGTCTGCCGATGCATTCATTACAGAAATCGTCAAGCTTAAAAACCAAATGAGGGTAAGCGTACTAGAAAGCGAACTGGAAAAAATTGTTAAAGACAACCTAAAAGATGGATTGGCTCAACTGGTTTTCCCCATTAGGATTGACAGTCTGGATCAGCTGCAGGTGGAGTGCAAAAGGGCTGAAAGGAATGTTGCCAAGCGATCTTCGAACCGAATGCCTTTAGGTCATTCTAGACGCGTGTATGAGATGGATTTGTTTAACCCCGAGAAGATAGATGAACAGGCACAGCAGGTTGAGGCACTTCAAACGGATAGCTTGCCAGCGAAACAGCTCACGTGTTGGAACTGCAAAGCACCTGGCCACTCTTTTATTGAATGTCCTGTGGTACAACGTAATGTATTCTGCTACAAATGTGGGTTCGAGGACGTAACTAGCCCGAATTGCCCCAGATGTGCAGGAAACAGCAAATCGAACATGCGGAAAACTGGGCCGACGTGTTCAAACCAAACTACCTCCCAGTAAAAGATAATTTTTCAAATTTCACGTTTACCGGACAAGACCAACCCAACGCAATGATAGAAGCAAACTCAACCCCAGAAAAAGTTCAACTGCCTAATGAAGAAACTGCCAAGACCAACACTAAGGATGATGGGGATATAGAATCTAAAGAAAAAAATTATTGTTTGAAACCAAATTATACCTTAAAGCCACACGGTCTCAATCCAGGCCTATCGTATGAACAGCGTCTAGAAAACTACAACCGAATTCGTTCCGAAATTTTTACAGATTATGTACCCATAGTTAGCAATAAAATTCGAAAAACCAGAGAAAGATACGCCTTAAGAAAAGAAGAGAGGAAAGTAATAGCATCCGCGGTAATAGGCAGCGAAAATGACATTGGACCCTATATGACAGTCGAAATTAATGATTCTCAATATCAAGGACTGTAATTGCATGGAAAGCGTTAAACAAATGGATTCGAAAATACTCGATTTTAAATCGACTGTGCGTACAGCGGATGGGAAGCAACATTTAACTATTGGCAAAGTCTTTGTAAAAATCAAATATGGGAATAAATTTGTGGAAATGATGTTATTCTTAGTACCGAACTTAAGTCAGGAACTGATTTTAGGGTATGATTTTTGGAAAAAAGTAGGTCTAAAGGTTTCATTTGAAAATAGTATAGTCGATGAAATTTCTCTCAAAGATTCGGAAGAGTCCAAGATGCACTCATTAACGTCCCGTCAACGAAAAATTTTGGAAAATGTAAAACAATCGTTTCGGTGTTACACACAGTTTGGCTTGGGAAGAACGCAAATCGAAAAACACACAATTGACACTGGGGATGCACCGGCCAAAAAGATGAGACACTACCCAGTAAGTCCAGCAGTGCAGAAACTAATCTACGCTGAACTTGACAGGATGATTGAACTGGACGTAATCGAAGTAGCCACAGGAGCAGAGTGGAACAACCGTATGACCTTGGTCATTAAGCCCAACAAAAACAGGCTTTGCCTCGATGCCCGGGAGCTCAATAAGGAAGGATGCGTACCCTCTACCCAATATAGACGGTTTACTTTATCTCATCAATCGACCTCAAGGACGCCTTCTGGCAAATCCCTCTGGATGAGGCAAGCAGACCAAAGAAAGCGTTCACAGTTCCTGGCAGGCCTCAGTATCAATTCAAAATGATGCCTTTTGGACTGTGCAACGCTGCCCAGAGGCTTTGTCGGTTGATGGATAAAGTGGTGCCATCAGAGTTAAAGGACAGAGTGTTTATCTACTTGGACGATTTGTTGGTAGTGTCATCAAACTTCGAAGATCATATGGACATGCTTCGTGCTGTGGGACAGAAATTAACGTACGCTGGACTAACAATTAATATGCAGAAATCAAAATTTTGTTGCCGAGGTTGAAGTACTTGGGATACGTAGTTGGCGGGGGAAAACTGAAACCGGATGAGGAAAAAGTTAAGGATATTTTGGATATAAGTCCACCTAAAAACCAAAAAGAGGTTAGAAGATTTTTCCACTCTTACAGCACCGTTAACGGATACCCTTAAAAAAGCTCCTAAATTTCATTTTATCCCAGAGGCTATGGAATCTTTTGAACAGCTCAAGCTTAGGCTAGTTACAAGCCCAGTTTTGTCCAGCCCGGACTTCGAAAGACCATTCTTTGTCCAATGCGACGCGTCAAACGTAGGAATAGGGGCAGTTCTGTTTCGAACACCCTATCGAATATTTTTCGAAGAAACTTAACGACCGAAAAGGAATGTCTCGCAGTAGTTCTAGCCATAGAAAAATTTCGCCAGTATATTGAGTTGATGGACTTCACGGTCATCACAGACCATTCCAGTCTGAAGTGGCTGATGCGCCAGCAAGACCTGAACGGGAGACTTGCTCGGTGGAGCTTAAAGCTTCAAGGCTTTAAATTCGGCATGGAGCACAGGAAAGGAACTAAAAATGTTGTCCCCGACATGCTTTCGCGTCAATACATGGAGGAAGTGGTTTTAAAAAGACTACTTAGCATTGATAGACACCGTAGAGCAAAATAAGGACCGGTTACCCGATTTGAGAGTGGAAGAGGGCATCGTATATAAGAAGGTAAAATTCAACAGAAACGACCTAGATAATGAGTCAGAATGCTGGAAAATCTGGGTACCAATAGATCTAACTGAGAGTTTGATTAAGAGATCGCATATTGATAACACCTCACACGGAGGTATTGCGAAAACTTTATATAATATTCGTGAGTTTTTTTATTGGCCTTCTATGGTAAAGCAAATTAGGGATTTTGTTCGAGAATGTTGTACATGTAAGGAGATAAAACACCCAAAACTAATTTTACGGCCACCCATGGGCTATGAAGTCAGGACTCAAAGGCCGTTTCAGAAAATATATATAGACTTCTTAGGACCCTACACACGGACACATTTATTTTCATAGTACTAGATCATAAAACAAAATTCGTTTTATTGAAGGCTCTGTCGAAAGCCACAACCAAAGCGATAATCAAATTTTTAAGAGACGAAGTGTTTTACAAATTTGGAGTGCCAGAATTTCTACATTCAGACAACGGCAAACAATTCACCTCGGAAGCATTTGAAGACTTTTTACAAATATTTGGTGTAAAACATATCCGGACTCCTATATACTCACCACAATCGAACGCTAGTGAGAGGGTCAACCAGACCAAACTTAGCTCGATTAGAAGTTTCTTGGACCACGATCAAACTAAATGGGACGAAAACTTGTCTAAAATTGAATGTTCCCTAAGATCGACCGTTCACTCTTCCACAGGTGTTACCCCCTATTTTTCTTTGACCGGCTATAACATGATTACTCACGCCGACGCTTATATGATTCTAAAGAAATTAAAATCTACAGAAGAAGGAGAAACGCTGGTACTGCCAAAATCTTCACAAATGCAACTTATACACCAGAGGGTGAGTGAGAAGCTGCACGATGCCTATCTAAAAAACGTTAAATCATACAATCTCAAAACTAGAAACATTAAATATTGGCCCGGTCAGGAGGTCTATAGAAAGAATTTTATCCAAAGCAAATTTACGAAGGGCATAAATGCCAAGCTTTGTAGACCCTGGCTGAAGTGCCGAATTAGAAAGGCAATAGGAAATAGTCAATACGAGGTCAAGAATCTAAAGGGACAGTTAATAGGAGTGATACACGCGCAGCATTTGAAGCAATAGATGGTATAGGGCGTAGGAAGTAAGATTGGCTGCATTGAATAGGATAAATTATGTTATAGGGGGCGAATAGTTGAGTTAGGCTGAAACGTGAAAGGAAACCAGTGTAAGTTTTGTAGGGCCCCAAAGTTGTTTAACTTAGGGAAACGTTTTTCTTTATAACTTTGTGAAATACTGTTCACACTACTCGAATTAACGACATTTTCACGATATATGATTAACTATTTTAAACAAAAAAAAAAAAAGTGTTTCTTTGAATTGGAAAATTTTAAATTTTAGGAATTATTTTAACGTAAACATCAATTCTGGTTAATCGTGACACGGTTACTTTTTTTTCGTGAACCAGCTTTGATTTTTAATATTTTGTGTAGTAACCGAAAATCGTGACCGTTTTATAAAAGGTTTATTATACATAATAGGGTATTCAATTGATCGGGTTTAATTTTTTTGTTCGATTAAACGATTAATCGATATTTGGAATTTTTTTTACCTATTCGAGTAAACGAATAAAATTTTAGAACTGATCGATTGATCGAATGGTTCTAAAAACCGGAAATTTTTAAATAACAGGATTTTTTTTCGATAATTTTAAGGAAAATTTGTACTTGAGTAAATAAACATTATTTTTAATACTAAATTTGTCATTGTAGCTCCGAATGGATGCTTCACTTTCGGGCGCTTAGATTTTAGAAAAGTTACATACTGACTAACTTTGGATTGTTTTTGAAAATTTTCACGGACATTTTATTGTCTGCTGTGCTTCTGCAAATAATTTCCTCTAGAGAATCGATCGAAGTATCTTGCTTAAAATACTTATTCATCGGACCACTTGTGGCCCTTTTGGTTTTGTTGGTGGAGTATCGTTTTCAGGTACATACTATGTAATAGTCACTGTGTAGGTAGTAAATTAGAAAACTATTTTGTTAAAAAAAAAAGACGGACGCGTTCTGGAATTTGATATGAGGGGTTTTTGAAATCGATCAGGTTTAAAAACTACCCTGTAAGGAGAATTTTTTTTTGTGAGACGAATTTTAAATTGTGCTGAAAAATTTACAAAAATCTAAGATAAATTACTCATTAAACATGACATTTGGTATGTTTATTCGACTTGAAACTGTTTAGAAAATTATACGTTTTACGAAAATAACATATATCATTATTATTCGATTAATCGGTTTGAGTTCTTCGATTGATCCTTTAATCGGAATTGGCAATTTTTAATTATTCTAAACATTTGAATAATTAAAATTGGTCGATTAATCGAACAAGATTGAATCGACTGAACACCCTATACCTATGGAAAAGGGAACCGTTAATCCCACTTTCGGTGTCTGATCGTATACTTAAAATTTCAATTACAATTAGGAAAAAAAGAAGGAAAAAAAACTACCCACCTTGCTTTGGTGTAGTGGGGATATAAGAACACCTTCGTCGGCCTTCCAAATTCCAGATTTTTTTTTACGACGGTCATCTGCTGACCGGTCTGGTACAAGCTGGCCACGGCTGTGAGTGGATTTAACGTTTTGGGCCCAAGGGGTCAGTTGGAAATCCTATAGGCGGGAAGTTTGGTTATATTAATTTTCACATATGTAGTCAAATTAGGGTCATGTGACTACTTATATTTTTTCCAACACTCTTACCTTATGGGGTATGGTAATAGTTTCACTGTCGCTTGTTGCATTGGCGAAATAGAAAGCATCGACATGGCAGTCAAACAAAATACCACGCGAAATACAATTTTTTGCAGATCGGTGTCCGATTACAGGTGATCACTCGCTGAAGGTAGTAACAAAAAGGAAAGCATGGCGGATGGAGAGATAATAAGGAAGCCGAGTTCGGAAAATCATAGGGCGTTGCTACACACCGGCCGAGATATGGTAAGGGAGTTACCAGACCATCCGTTTTCCCAACTCTTTTCACTTCACAGGTTAGGAGAAAAGAGCTGGCTTTGTGACGGCCACTGTGGTTGATTTAAATTCAGCGGTTTCTTTTAACGTTGCAAAAATTAAGGGTATCCATCTCGGGGTGGCATCACTGTTCAAGTGCGCGAAAATACAACCCTAAAAACATACGAATGGAATACGACTCTAGTCAATTCGCCTTGATAATGATATTTGTAAATTCAGCGTGGGTATAGATAAAATCCAAAAAAAGGAAAAAGTCATTATAGCAAAGGCGGTGAACAAAAACAGGTCGGGAAAGTTTTTAATAAAAATAAAAAAATTATAAAAACGTGGGTTTCAAGTGAACAGTTATATGAGTGATAGTGTACAAACTAAAGCCCTGCACGAATGCATTTGAATGCCGTTTCAAATCATTCGTTTGTTTTTCAACTCGTGATTTTGTCGATTGCATTTTGCTAACGAATCAAACTCTGTATTGTGAAAAACACATAAAGCACGAAAATAATATAAACACACAAATGCAAATGAATTTAAATTTGTGTGTTATAAACGACCAAATACGAAGTGTAAAGAGCACGAAATATACTCCACACAACAACGAAACAAACGAATAACACAAACTACACCAAATCATACGAATCGCACGAATCAAACGATTCAAACGAATCAGACCAAATCACACCAAACAACAGTAACAAAATAGGTGATTTGAATTATTGAATTTTTTTTATTATTAGGTATGACTAGTAAACTTGTATTGCGAAAAAAACAAATGAAGATGCAAAATATTTTTATACAATGCTTAAGTTTTTATTTTAAATTATTTTATTCAAGAGTTACAAAAATATATTTTGAAATATTTTATTAAAAGTAAAAAAGAAATGAAAAGCTAAATTCAATTAATTGCAAAATTAAGATAAAAGTAATATAATGAGCAAAATGGTTTAAAATATATATTAATTTGTACAGTTTTAAAGAATGCTGCATCTTTTTTCAGAAATCAAATTCCGTGCTACTGAAAAAACTCTCTCTGAAGCTGCACTACTAACAGGCGTTGCTAATATTTTGCAGCTCACTTTGTAGAGAAGTGGAAATTCATTTTGATGTAAGTTCCACCATTGCAAAATGTTGAAATCTTCATTAGTACTAACATTTAAGCTTTCATACATTAGCAATTCGTTGGATACTGCATCAAGTTGTGTAGTATTTGCCCTAATGGTATATCATAACATTTTACAAAATACCAAATGCGCACCTGAGTTTGCCTGCAAAAATGTATAAAGTCATTATAACAGGTCAAAGTTGCGTTAAATAGTTACCATAAATAGGTAAGGTTAACTCTTTGGGCTCGGTCATATAATTGTAGCATAAAAAGTATGCAATAAAAATAGTGCGAAACAATACAGTTTCATTAATACATCAATGAAACACATCTTTCTACCCAAACATGTTACCTACTGTCACATTTGCTATTATGTATATAGGTTATTTACACATAAATTGTAGCAAAACAAACCTATTTTTAACTTGTTTTTCTAAAATTTTTACTTACTTAAGAAAAGTGTTTTCTAAGAAGAAAAAAACCCCACCGACGCGATTGAGGATTTAGCTGCAAACTATCTGAGGGAAGGAACATAAAAAAATTAAGATAAAAAACCAGAACTGAGAGTTAAACGGGCCAAAAGGGTGTCAAACGCTTCGATGCGTCATTTTTAACGCCACGTGCACGATCAACGGTGAAGTTAAGACAGAAGTGGCACTAACACCATTATTTTTGAAACACACGGTTACGTCATAACCATCTAGTGCTCTTTGTTAGCAAGATACGGGTACGTCACGCCACGTTGCTGACAATGCAAAACGTGGACTGCTAACTGCAGTCCTCTCTAATAACAACATACTTACCTGGAATCAATTGCATCATCATACCTACCTTACACCTAACCGCAGGATACCTACTATAATCATTTTGGCCAATAGTATACCTACCTGCTATCTAATAACATACTTACCTGTGATCAATTGCATCGTCCTATCTACCTAACACCTAACCGCATCACACCTACTATAACCATTTTGGCACACAGTACAACTAACTGCCATCTAACAACAACATATCTACCTGGATTCAATTTGCCATTATACCTACATACCTGATATATAATAACATCGTACTTACCTGGATTTAATTTGCCATTTAACCTATATACCTGCTATCTAATAACATCATACTTACCTGGATTCAATTTGTCATTATACCTACCTATCATCTAGAAACAACATATCTACCTGGAATCATTTTGTCATCACACTTACCTGCTATTTAGCAACTTACCTGGATTACACTTGTCATCATTATAGCTACCTACACGACATCACTGGAAACATCATGGCAACAAGGTGACGTAGTAAGAATACCCCTTGGGAAGGCAACAGGTAATCTCGTATTATAGCTAATTGATTCGAAATTTGAAGATAAAATCAGGTATCCTCCAACACCTGCAACCCTCATACCGGTCGTAATTGTTTTTTTTTTTGTACCGAATAATTTCAAGGTGATATTAAGTTAAAGGGCATAATTTTTTTTAGTAATTTTGTGATGTTTATTTAATACGGTCACCCTACTTTTATGAGTGTTTATATTTAATCGTATGCGAATCCTAAAATCAACTATAAAAAAATATAAAAATATAAAAAAAAAATATACTTTGATATAAATATCATCATATATATACTAATAATAAGAAACTGGGAATTATTTCCTTGTGAAGGTTACTTTATATTATATTAAACATTTTTTCATTTTTTGAATTTATTCTATGAGTTAAATTTCAGGTCTGTATTTTTATAAAGCTTTTTTGTAATAGTTCTATTCTTTTAATTTTTCAGAAATGACTTTTATACACTATCAGACTATTATATTGTATTTTCTTTTTACATTTTATTTTAGCCTTCCTTTGGAAAGCAATGAAGTATATTGAATGTACAGAAAAATTTACAATTATTAGACACCAGCAGAATGTAATGCATTTTCTGGCCCGCTACGGCCTTCGTCAGCATTCTTTGTGTCTCACTGGATAGTGTTACTTTATAAATTGAATGTATTTAACTCAACTATTTTAACAATTAGAAACTGGGAATTATTTCCTTGTGAAGGTTACTTTATATTATATTAAACATTTTTTCATTTTTCGAATTTATTCAATGAGTTCAATTTCAGGTCTGTATTTTTATAAAGCTTTTTTGTAATAGTTCTACACAGAAAAAACAGAGCCTAATAAATACCTAATAAAATAGTACAAAATTAATAAGATATCTCTATGGTTTTTTTTCAAGAAGGAAGTCGTATTATTTTTATAAGGAAAACCTTTTTGAAAAAATCAAGAAGGAAACTTAGGGTTTTTATTAGACAATCTTTTTAATTTTTTCAAAACGGGTTTCTTCTTGATTTCATTAAGCTGTCTTATTGATTTTTTCAACAAGGTTTTCTTCTTGATTTTATTAGGCTGCCTTATTGAATTTTTCAAGGTGGGTTTCGTCTTGATTTCATTAGGCGGTCTAATTGATTTCTTTAACAAGATTTTCACCTTGATTTCATTAAGCTGTCTTATTGATTTTTTCAACAAGGTTTTCTTCTTGATTTCATTAGGCTGCCTTATTGAATTTTTCAAGGCGGGTTTCGTCTTGATTTCATTAGGCGGTCTTATTGATTTCTTTAACAAGATTTTCATCTTGATTTTATTAGGCTATCTTATTGATTTTTTTAAAAAAATATACTTCTTGATTTTATTTGATAATTATATTGATTTTTTATTTTTTATTATAACTTAGAAATACATTTAATTTAGTAATAAAAAGTAAGTGTTATTACTAGTATCCTTCTGGATTTTTTTTTAAATTATACATTTATTGGACAGACAAAATCCTGCCTTTAACTAATGGCAAGTTGTAATAATAGCCCTTTATATATTATAATTTTCATATATGTATGCATTTGATATAATAATAAGAAGTAAGTATTATTACCAGTATTTTTTTACTCGAATAACTTTAAGTCCATTGTTCAGTAAGTAAAAATGAATAGGCGGTCCGTCTAAATCGATGAAGTTGATCACGGCATATGTTTCGGTTTCATTGCCTATCAAATAAGATTGAAATCTTTGTGAAAAGCTCAGGTTTATAAATTTCTTACCAACAATTTTTGAGTTGTTTTCTTTGCATAAAAAATCGACTATTTTATAAATAACTAGCTCGACCCGGTGCGCTTCGCAACACTGCTTTAACCACTTTATCGATTGAGAGATATTTAATATATGCATCCTATGGAAGGTATTTCTCCCCTGCGCCTACCCGCTTTATTTTTATATTTAAAAGTGTAGTATACCATAAGAGTGACTTCTATAAAGTTTGAACATTATCACTTTAACAGTTTTTAGGATATCCGATATTAAACATTGGCGTCCTATGGAGTGTAACACTTCCCCCGCTGCTATTTAAATTTTGGGACTCAGAGGATCCTACTACCAAAAGTTCAACAAAATGCTTGCAGCGGCTCTTATTAATATTTCTATCTATGAGGGGAACTGCTCCTCCTCTGTCTACCCCGCCCATTACTATATTGAAATTTAAAGTTTGCCATAATAGTAGTTTTAACTACGTTTGAAGACTCGCCCTTTAATAGTTCTTCAGTTGAGCGATATTTAATATATACATCCTATGAGAGGTATTCCCCCCTGCGCCTACCCGCTTTATTTTTATTTTCAATAGTGTAGTATACCATATTAGCGACTTCTACAAAGTTTGAACATTCTCCCTATAACAGTTCTTAAGATATGCGATATTAAACATTGGCCTCCTATGGGGAAAACCACTTCCCCCACTGCTACTTTATTTCAATTTTGAGACTCAGAAGATCCTACTACCAAAATTTCAACAAAATGCGTGCAGTGGCTCGCTCTTATTAATATTTCTATCTATGAGGGGTACTGCTCCTCCCCTGTCTCTCCCGCCCATTTTTGTATTGAAATTTATAGTTTACTATAATAGTAGCTTTAACCACGTTTGAAGACTCTCCCTTTAAAAGTTCTTCAGTTGATCGATATTTAATGTATGCATCCTATGGGAGGGATTTCCCCCCCTGCGCCTACCCGCTTTATTTTTATTTTCAAAAGTGTAGTATACCATAAGAGTGACTTCTAGAAAGTTTGAACATTCTCGCTATTACAGTTCTTAAGATATGCGATGTTAAACATTGGCGTCCTATGGGGGATTCCAATACCCCCGCTGCTATTTTATTTCAATTTCGGGGCTCAGAAGATCCTACTACAAAAAGTTCAGCAAAATGCGTCCAGCGGCTCTTAAGATATGCGATAATTAATATTGGCATTCTATGGGGGGTACCAATTCCCCTGCCCCTATCGAAAAAATAAGTAGCCTATTTTATTTTTAGGGCTGACGTGAAGTTACTGTAAAAATTTCAGGAAAATCGGTTCAGTAGTTTCAGAGTCTATAAGCCAACAAACAAACAAACAAACACACAAACAAACATACAAACATTTTTCATTTTTATATATATAGATAATGGCTAGACCGATTTTGGATTTCAAAATCAACTAACCATCATCACTCCTCCCTGTACCTTCCCTAAAAATTTTATGGCAATCGGTCGAGCCGTTCTCGAGTTATGGAGTGACAATCAAAATGTACACTTCTTTTTATATATATAGATTACAGCATCATCTTTAGTTACAGTGACGATATAATTAATTTTGAACGTTATTCCTCGAAAAATTATTTTATTCGCTCTCTTATACAAATGACAATCGGTCAAATTTATTGAATACTTAATCGGTTCAATCTTCTCTACTTCTTCAAAACAGAATTCCTTTTGAAAGAATTCGTTATTTAAAACAGAATTTGCGAATCTTAGAGAGCACTTTATGGCTAAAGTTAGTGGGATATTTATTCTAGAAGTAATGTTTCGTGCATATTGCTTGTGCAATTGATGTTCAGCCTCGAACCTAAATGACCATAAATATTTAAGAGGACCTAATTTTTTAATTATTGTAGGATAATGGACAAGGTTATGGAATTTTGGTTTTAAATGTTCTTCAAATAATGATTGATACATTTCATTATGTTGTTTAATCAACAATTCCAACTCATATAATGTTGTATTATTGTATTTGGGTAATAGTAAAAAATCAAGCAATTTAACAAACAAAATTAGGAATTTATTTACCATATCATTTGGGTCTACTAGATCCCCTATCATTAAAAGAATTAGGTGGAAAAATGTTTTCATCTGCTTAGCGTTCATTTTAAAGGAAGCGTTCTGTATATGATGTTTCTGAATTGGTGGACTTATGTTTCCAATTTCAGTTTCCCCATACTGAAACATCTGCTTTCTATAATTCAAGGTATCTATATAAAAAAATTTTTTTTTGTAAACAAAATAATTTAATATTTGTGACAGATTGTATTTGCAAACCCCAAGGAACAAATCATGCATTATATCACACGCAATATTATCAGTAACATGAAAACTTGGCAAGGAATTAAAAACAGATATATTTTTTATACCAGTAGTAGCTGGATTATTAAGTAAAACATCGCGATTATAATTATTTTTGTTGCGCAAAGAAGAAGAAACTTGTATACAATCAGTGCGAGTATGATGTTTGTTCCTCATGCATACTCTACAAAAAGAACTAGCTGAAAAAGAACTGACATAACCTAATGCAGTATTTAGGCCTAGATTATCACCTAATATTTGTGCCAACTTAAAAAACAGCCTGTAACTTGTTCCATCTGCAGTGACTTCTAAACCATCAACTTCTAAAATCTTCAATATTTTTATAAGGGGTGTTAAAGAAATAGCAATTCCATTATCATGTAAATCTTGACTTTTTATAAACCCTGCAACAAATACATTTGCAAGTTTACTTACTTGAAAGTTTGGTATACTTTGAAAACTGTAGTATATACCACAAATTTTTTGTTGGCCTGATTTTGAACCTAAAGGGTCATTTACTTCAAAATCGTCAAGATACAAAAATAATGGAATTGTTTCATAAAATTGATTATTGATTGAATTTTGCCAGAATTCGCCGTTAGTAAAATGTGAATAAGAATTACTTTTGAAATATTGTGTTATATTTAGAAGGGATGCTTTTAAAACTCCCTTGCTTTCAAAATACTTTTTTATTTGAAAAGGAATGTCTGTAAGGGTAATTTCTGTTTTTGCTGATGTCAAAGTGGGATTGTTGTTTAGAACGACTTCGGAAAGTTCTTCACTAAGAATATATTTCTGTGGGTGTTTATACAGATTAAGATTTTCTATCTTTTTAAAAAAGTTGTATTCACTACTAACACGAGAAAATGGCTGAGAACATGCATTTATGACTTCAATTAGTAAAGAATTGCTTTCATCGATCTTAAATAATGTTGTTATAATATTATAAATTGGCATTGTAACACACTGTGTGACTGAATTTTGAATATCAATTATGTCCTTACGACAAATTTTTTTATTAGAATGAAGCTTAAGTAGGAATGATATTATTGATTCTTGATATGAAGAAGAAAAGTCTTGTAAAAGTTGTATTTGATTTTCAGAAAATGTATTAGCTTCAGAATTCGTCAAAGATGATAAGCTTGGTAAAAGTTGTATTTGATTTTCAGAAAATGTATTAGCTTCAGAATTCGTCAAAGATGGTAAGTTTGGTAAATTACAAAATTTTTTAGTATGTTTTTTTAAATGGTTTTGGTATCTATATATATTATGAAAAATTTGATCGCAGTTTTGTTGAACGCATCGAAATTCATATATTGTTGGTGTTCCGTGAAATGATTTTAAATGTTTTATAAGATCATTTGAAGTTGTATGACTTTTTGTACAAATAAAGCAAGCAAGTAGGGTCATTTAAAAAAAAATAGAAGTAGGATAATATTACTGTAATTTACTTAAAAAATTTGCAACAGAGGAAAAATCCTCAGACTTTAACTCAAAAAAATACTGCTCTAAAAATTACCATACTTGCTTGCTTTTTGGGGAATATTCTGTCTTAAAAACATAAGATAACTTAATAATAATATCTACACACTTCATATACGTAGCGCACTTCCACTTCAGGCCGTCACAAAATACGAAGAACTCGGAAATTTTGGAAAAATCTGGTCCAATAACCATTATTCTTGGCTGAAGCGTTTGTCTTCTTTCTGCATACATTTTAACAATTTCAATGATTTTTGGCTGCATGTCATTAATAGTTGGTACTAAAGTCACGAAATCTGTTTGGGCATCGGCTATTGAAGGCTTATATTCTTTATTAAGACGTTGTGGTTGTAGTAAAGCATGAATAAGTATTGTACATACACAATACTTAGAATCTGAAGTGAAATAAAAAATTAGTAAATGTAAGATATTATATACATATGTAGTATATTTATGTATGTCAATATTTTAAAGAACATTTACCTTTTGAAATATTTTCATTACGTAAATATTGTATGTAATATTCCCTTGATGGTCCTTTATTTCTTGGTCAAAAATTTTAAACAACTTTTTATAAAAAGTTTCCAATTTTAAGAATAATTTATTTGCTTTGTCCGGGTATAAAAAAATCAAAATCTATTTCGACCTTTTTAGAACAAAAAATATATTAAATATTAAAGAAAATTATGAAAAAAATAAACTACCAATACTTACAAGTTCATAACCTAAAAAATCATTGTATCGTGGCCATTCTTGTAAAATATGGTTCAAAGAACTGGCATTGTGTATCTCTTCAATTCTAGTTTTGCTTGTTTCCCTCCAGAAAGGAACTACCTGATCCCATGGACTGCAATTGTGCTGCAACCAGCACTTTTGTTCGAAATATTTATCTTTAAGAGAGACAGATAATTGCATAAACACGTTACTTTAAATAATTTGAAATATTCATACCACAATCCACATCTTTAATAGATTCGTCCGCAGTGGCAGGACATTTATCAAATGATTCTTTTTCGACGTTAATCCAACGAGAAAATAATTTTCCTGTCGGATTTTTCTTCCCGTCTTTTCGTTTTAAGAAGTATGTTTCCTAGAAGAATCGGAATTATTTGAAAATGAAACACAGACATTAACAGCCAGGCCCACGATGTCACACGTTAACGTTTGCATAGAAAAATACATTAAAAACAAAAACAATTTCTAAAATTTGTTTTTGTTTTAAATGTAATTTTCTATGCGAACGTTAACGTGTGACATCGTGGGCCTGGGTGTAAATCAAATTTGATTAAAACAAAAACTTACCGCTTTTTCTTTGGTGAATACTTCGCAGATAGCATGAGACCATTGCTGCATTTCTGCATATGTTAATTTGGCTCTATTTTCAACATATTTTTCAACAATGCAATGAACTAATGTCTTTTGGTTTTTTGAATCAATATAATTATTTCTTTCATTAAATGTAAGTACTAACAATAAGGCTAGTGCCGCATATAGAATTTTCTGCTGCCATCTGTGTACTGAGTGGGGATTCCGTACACCCTGAAGTACTAAGTCTGTCAGAAATTTTTTCCAACCACTCCAAAATCCGACTATTTGCCGATAACGTATCCCTTTCGCATATAAATGGTAAATTCTGAAAACATACTTAAGTGAAAATATATTTTTTCATAAAAATTATTTTGTACGTACAATATTCTTCCTCCATTCCCTTAAGCCTGCTTTGAACTTTATTATCTCTCCAGTATATTTTTGGTCCAATTTATTATATAAATTTTCAATGTCTTCAATTTCCATTTTTTTTAAGACAGTTGTTGACGTTATTCCATAAGTAAAAAGAACGTGGCACGTTTCATCGCACAGTTCCCATGATTTTAAAATAGGCAAAAGATCGATATCTTCAGTTAAACTTTTTTGGTCCGCCATTATTTGTACGTTTGTTATTATTGTTATTATTAATCAGATGCACTATTTATTGCAAATTAGTTTTAATTAAATTAAAATTTTATTTTAGTGGACAAATATTTATTTGTTCTTCCGACTTGTTCACCTTTCACTTGTTCACTGTCAACTAAAACTTTAACTTTAATAGGTATGTCAAGTACAAAAAACTAAGAAGTACAGTTATTAGCGGCAGCACATGTACAAACATGCATACATATAACACAGCTTAATATCTAAGTCTCTGCAGCAGAGAAAAATTGCAGTGCAAAAACGAAAAAGATCATGAACAAAATTGTCTCTATGTGGATTTATATATGAAATAACTAGCAAGCTAATAGGTATAATAATAATAATAAGATGATTTACACATGATCATATAGGAACCTAATGAAATCAATAAGGAAAACCTTTTTGAAAAAATCTATTAGGTAGCCTAATAAAATCAATAAGAAATCCCTTTTTATACAATTCAGAAGAAAACCTAATAGAATCAAAAAGTTTTTCTCTATGGATGGTTTTTTTTGTGCCAAAATAACGGTAATAGAGTGAAAAAAATTGAGAATAACAAGTTTCCTTCTTGATTTTATGTTTTTTCCTTCTTGATAAAATTAAAAAGATTTACAACATTAAAATAATAAGGAATCTTTTTGGAAAAATCTTCGCTTCTTTCTGCTGGGATACCCCTTAGCCTAAAAACGTTTCATAGAGAAAATCTTCTTGATTCTATTAGGCAGTTTTGGCTCTGTGTATTCTTTTAATTTTTCAGAAATGACTTTTATACACTATCAGACTATTATATTGTATTTTCTTTTTACATTTTACCTTAGCCTTCCTTTGGAAAGCAATGAAGTATATTGAATGTACAGAAAAATTTACAATTATTAGACACCAGCAGAATGTAATGCATTTTCTGGCCCGCTACGGCCTTCGTCAGCATTCTTTGTGTCTCACTGGATAGTGTTACTTTATAAATTGAATGTATTTAACTCAACTATTTTAACAATTAGAAACTGGGAATTATTTCCTTGTGAAGGTTACTTTATATTATATTAAACATTTTTTCATTTTCGAATTTATTCTATGAGGTAAATTTTAGGTCTGTTTTAGGTTCAGAAATGACTTTAATACACTATCAGACTATTATATTGTATTTTCTTTTTACATTTTACCTTAGCCTTCCTTTGGAAAGCAATGAAGTATATTGAATGTACAGAAAAATTTACAATTATTAGACACCAGCAGAATGTAATGCATTTTCTGGCCCGCTACGGCCTTCGTCAGCATTCTTTGTGTCTCACTGGATAGTGTTACTTTATAAATTGAATGTATTTAACTCAACTATTTTAACAACTAGAAACTGGGAATTATTTCCTTGTGAAGATTACTTTATATTATATTAAAAATTTTTTCATTTTTCGAATTTATTCTATGAGTTAAATTTCAGGTCTGTATTTTATAAAGCTTTTTTTGTAATAGTTCTATTCTTTTAATTTTTCAGAAATGACTTTTATACACTATCAGACTATTATATTGTATTTTCTTTTTACATTTTACCTTAGCCTTCCTTTGGAAAGCAATGAAGTATATTGAATGTACAGAAAAATTTACAATTATTAGACACCAGCAGAATGTAATGCATTTTCTGGCCCGCTACGGCCTTCGTCAGCATTCTTTGTGTCTCACTGGATAGTGTTACTTTATAAATTTAATGTATTTAACTCAACTATTTTAACAATTAGAAACTGGGAATTATTTCTTTGTGAAGGTTACTTTATATTATATTAAACATTTTTTCATTTTTCGAATTTATTCTATGAGTTAAATTTCAGGTCTGTATTTTTATAAAGCTTTTTTGTAATAGTTCTATTCTTTTAATTTTTCAGAAATTACTTTTATACACTATCAGACTATTATATTGTATTTTCTTTTTACATTTTACCTTAGCCTTCCTTTGGAAAGCAATGAAGTATATTGAATGTACAGAAAAATTTCCAATTATTAGACACCAGCAGAATTTTTTTTTTTTTTTTTTTTTTTTTTTTTCTTCATTATTTATTTATTGAATCTTCATATATTAAATATGAACTAACAATAATTAATCAAATCTTAACCTAATATTATTTTTTTGTCCTGCCAGTGCCAGACAAAAATTTTGTTCATCGCGGGTTCTGTTCACTTTTATAGGTGTTTATCGCTCATCTAATTGGACAAGTGCCGCAGTGTCTCTTCTTCTTAAGCGAGTGTGGCCGCTATCATTTAAAATATTTCGTGCTAGTGGGTTCGGGTGCAATTCGAGCCTTTTTAAGTATTTTACTGCATATTTCGTAATCATAGTTTTAACTAATGGAACATTGAGATCCTTGTGAATATTTGAGTTTTTAACATACCAAGGGGCAGCTGTGATTATTCGAAGTAGTTTATTTTGGCGCCTTTGAATTTTTTCGATATTAGAGGCCGAGGCAGTGCCCCATAACTGAATACCATAGCACCAGATTGGCTTTAAGATGGAGTTGTAAAGAAGAAGTTTGCAGTCGAGACTAAGGACAGAGTTTCTTCCAATAAGCCAATGAATTTGGATGGCTTTTAGTTTCATTTGAGTTAATTTTGCCTCTATATGGCTTTTCCACGTTAAACGGCGATCTAGATGAATACCGAGGTATTTTACATGCGAATTTTGAGGTATTATTTGATTATTGATTTTAATAGGGGGGCATGATTCCCGACGCAAGGTGAATGTTATATGTACGCATTTTTGCTCATTGACCTCTATCCTCCATTGCTTTAACCATAGTTCGAGTTGAAATATATGATCCTGTAGGTATCGAGATGCTTCTTGACGGTTTTCGTGCACGCTCAAAAAAGCTGTATCATCAGCAAATGTTGCAGTTTGTGTGTAGTTGTTTGTTGGCATATCCGAGGTATATATTAAGTATAAAAGTGGGCCCAGGATGCTTCCCTGAGGGACTCCAGCGTCAATTTGCTGAGGAGAGCTTAAATAATCACCTTCTTTAATAATAAACTTTCGACCGACTAAGTAGCTTTCTAACAGCTTGTGTATGTTTACTGGTAAGTTTAGCTTCAATTTATGTAATAAGCCTTCATGCCAGACTTTATCGAAAGCTTGAGAAACATCGATGAAGAGAGCGGAACAATATTTTTTTTCTTCAAAGGCTTTTCTTATTGCGTTTACTATACGATGGGTTTGCTCAATTGTGCTGTGTTCTCTTCTAAAGCCGAATTGGTGGTTAGGAATACATCTATTATCATTTAAAATTGGGGTTAATTTTGACGCTAACAGCTTCTCAAACAGCTTTGATATATTAGAAAGTAAGCTTATAGGCCTATATGACTCAACTTTTGTGTGATCCTTTCCAGGTTTAGGTATCATGGTGACTAAGGAGACCTTCCACTTTTGAGGATAGTATTCAAGGCGTAAAATAGCATTAAAAATTAAAAGAATAATTTTCTTTGCTATGCTGGGTAGCTCCAAAAGCATTTTGTTGCTGATCTTGTCAAACCCAGGAGCCTTCTTGGGGTTTAAATCACAAATAACCTTTTCGATTTCTCTTATCTCAAATCTTAGCGGAACAGCTGCTCTAGCAGCAACAGGTGGTAACTCGACCGCAATATCGTGAGATATATTTGGGGTAAATACGTTTTTTAAATGATTGACAAACAGATTTCCTTTTTCAACATCATTTCTTGCCCAACTTCCATTCAAGTTTCTTAATGGTGGTTTAGAGACAACTGGCCTTTTGAGATTTCTAGCTGCACGCCATAATGAGTAGTCTGATTGTGGGGTTGCATCAAGTTCCTTAAGATATTTTTCCAGAGAAGCCGTTTTCTTAGTCTGCAGTAACTTTCTTAGTCTTTTTGTACACTCTTTAAGTAAGTTCTTAAGTTGAGGGGATCTGTGCAATTGCCACTCTCTTCGAGCCCTCCTTTTTTCAGACAAAAGATGCTCGACATCTGTGGAATATATTTTAATAGTTTTTGTTTTTTTGGGGGCAATATTGGAATGTTGAACAGCTAGTTTCAGAAAACTGTCAAAATTGTCAATAGAGCGATCTACATAATCCGGTGTACTGAGCGGAATATTTTCTGTGCAATGGGTACTGAGATATTTTTTATATTTCAACCAATTAATTTGCGTAGCTGTCGTCGGAGGAACAATTCTATTGGGGTTCATTATAGTAACAATTGTAGGTGTGTGGTCGGAAGATAAATCTAGGGAGGCTTCAACTTGAATCGTTTCTATGGGAATGTTTTTAACCACGCCGAAATCTATGACATCTGGAATTTTTTGAAGATCAGTGGGCCAATATGTTGGTTGTCCGCTCGCTACCACATTTAAATCCATTTTAGAAATTATGTTAAATAAAACACGACCCTTTGGTGTTATAAGTCGCGACCCCCAGAGGGTATGTTTAGCGTTATAATCGCCAGCGGCTAGGAAACACGGTCCTAATGATTTAAAATATTTACAATATTGGTCCTCCGATATTGAAAATCTAGGCGGGGAGTATAACGATGAAATTATTAGGTTTCTATTTAATTCCTCAACGCAAATGTTCGTTGCCTGGAGATAATCTTCACGATGATCACACATTAGGTAGTGTTTGACTCGGGCCTTTATTAAAATGGCGGAACCTCCACAAGCTCTATCTCGAGGGTCCTTGGTATCATATAGTATATAACCATTTATTTTAAACGTACTTCTTGAGGTCAAATGAGTTTCAGAAATCATCATGACATCAATTTGTTTATTTTTAAGAAAGTATTCTAATTCATTTTTATGTTGGCGGATGCCGTTTGCGTTCCAAAAACAAATTTTTAAACAGTTCATGGTTTGTTAAGTACAGCTTGCAATAACATCGATTGCATTCTAAGCATTTCCTGCATCATATTACCCATTGTGTTCGTAAAATTATTTACTGTTTGCACTAATGTTTCCATGGTTTTTTCTAAACGACTTAAATTAGAAAATTGAGTTTCATCATTACTTGGCGAGGCACCTTGCATTGGCTCATGGTTTGATTTTAGGACGTTAGCGTAAGAGGTTCTGTTATTACTAGGCTGGGGGGCTTGAATTGCATTTGTGTTAACCTGATTTGTTACCTGCATTTGAGGGGGATTAGTTTTCGGTCCGACCGACTGCTTGACGATAGTATATACAGGGCATCCTCTATAATTGGCAGTGTGATTACCGCCACAGTTGCTACATTTTTTTAAGTTGGGGTCGGTTTTAGACTTGTCGCAAAGAACTGTTCCATGTAATTCACCACATACTACGCAAACAGGGGGTAAGTAGCAGTATGCCTTAGTATGGCCAAATTCCTGGCAGTTTAGACATTGAACAGGACCATTTCTTTTGTGCGGCTCCTCAATAGTTACCCTTCTGTACAGAATATATTTCAAATTATAAATTGGATGCGTTTCATTTTTTTTGAGCTTAATGTCGCCGGGTTCAAGCTCCACTCGAAATAGTGGTTGGGGATTTTTTTCCCTATTTTTGATATTTGTTACGTTTTTGATTTTAAAGCCCTTCTCTTCCAAAAAAGCTTTAATTTCCCCTGGGTCTACGCATGAGTCTATGCCCTTGATTACTACCTGAAGACCTTTACTGCTCTTCAGTTGATACGTATAAAAGTTTTTATTTAGAGTCTCAAATCTTGTAATTACCTTTCGAAAATCATCCTCGTGATTAACCTGTATTTTAGTCTCGTTAATGATACCGCGCTTTATTGCAGCTACATAAAAGGAATTTTCACCAATCACCGAAATTAAACATTTTATTAACTCATTAGAGTTTTGCTCTCTAAGGTATATCGGGGGTGGCTTAGACGATTTAATGACGTTTGGTGCTTCAGAGGATTCATCCTCCAGAATCGCGAAACGATTTTGTGTATTTATTTTATCAAAAGATGGTAGTTTTGAGGCCGAAGCAACTGCTGCAGAGGTAGGGCTGCGTCCCCGTTTAAGCACTGTTATGTACCTGTCCATACCAACTTGTACTGTAGGCTTTTGACAACTTTTTACAGGGGGGTTTTCCATTGCATTTGTGTTTAAGTTCATGGTATCATTGCCCACTAAATTTGTTTTTGACGTCACGGCAATACTTGCTGGCCTGGCAACACTTGTCACCAAATCTTGTTGTAGTTTTTTTAATGAGTCACTATCCACCGTTTGTGTAAATACCGAGGGTGAGAGGGAACGTGTTCGAGTAATTGGCTTAGCCGTTAGGTAGTTAATATTGTTTTGTTTTGTTTTATTTATTTCTGCATTATTTTCATTTGCATTAACTAAAACGTAAACGTTTCTTTCATTTTGTCTTAGTGTTGTTTCACTATTTGTACTCATGCAAAGAGTTGTTTTTGTTTTTCACCGTTTTGCTTTGCTTTAATATTTTTATTATTTATTGTATTTTACAACAACAAAAGAAAAACCAGAATTTAAATGTTTTTTTTTCAGAATATGTATACACATGTATGAACATTCATACGTACATATATATTTTTACTGATTTATTTTATTTAATTTGATCGTTTTAAATTGTTCACTATTATGTTAAATAATTTAATTAACAAAATATATTATTTTGTTTTTTTTTTAAGCGTCCATTCGCTGCTTAGATTACAAAATCAAATGTGATTAATTAATAGTTTAAATTGTATGCGGGGCTAAAATACACTTCTGTATCACAACAAAGCACAAACCGAACCAGCAGAATGTAATGCATTTTCTGGCCCGCTACGGCCTTCGTCAGCATTCTTTGTGTCTCACTGGATAGTGTTACTTTATAAATTGAATGTATTTAACTCAACTATTTTAACAATTAGAAACTGGGAATTATTTCCTTGTGAAGGTTACTTTATATTATATTAAAAATTTTTTCATTTTTCGAATTTATTCTATGAGTTAAATTTCAGGTCTGTATTTTTATAAAGCTGTTTTGTAATAGTTCTATTCTTTTAATTTTTCAGAAATGACTTTTATACACTATCAGACTATTATATTGTATTTTCTTTTTCCATTTTACCTTAGCCTTCCTTTGGAAAGCAATGAAGTATATTGAATGTACAGCAAATTTACAATTATTAGACACCAGCAGAATGTAATGCATTTTCTGGCCCGCTACGGCCTTCGTCAGCATTCTTTGTGTCTCACTGGATAGTGTTACTTTATAAATTGAATGTATTTAACTCAACTATTTTAACAATTAGAAACTGGGAATTATTTCCTTGTGAAGGTTACTTTATATTATATTAAACATTTTTTCATTTTTCGAATTTATTCTATGAGTTAAATTTCAGTTCTGTATTTTTATAAAGCTTTTTTGTAATAGTTTTATTCTTTTAATTTTTCAGAAACGACTTTTATACACTATCAGACTATTATATTGTATTTTCTTTTTACATTTTACCTTAGCCTTCCTTTGGAAAGCAATGAAGAATATTGAATGTACAGAAAAATTTACATTTATTAGACACCAGCAGAATGTAATGCATTTTCTGGCCCGCTTCGGCCTTCGTCAGCATTCTTTGTGTCTCACTGGATAGTGTTACTTTATAAATTGAATGTATTTAACTCAACTATTTTAACAATTAGAAACTGGGAATTATTTCCTTGTGAAGGTTACTTTATATTATATTAAAAATTTTTTCATTTTTCGAATTTATTCTATGAGTTAAATTTCAGGTCTGTATTTTTATAAAGCTTTTTTGTAATAGTTCTATTCTTTTAATTTTTCAGAAACGACTTTTATACACTATCAGACTATTATATTGTATTTTCTTTTTACATTTTACCTTAGCCTTCCTTTGGAAAGCAATGAAGAATATTGAATGTACAGAAAAATTTACACTTATTAGACACCAGCAGAATGTAATGCATTTTCTGGCCCGCTACGGCCTTCGTCAGCATTCTTTGTGTCTCACTGGATAGTGTTACTTTATAAATTGAATGTATTTAACTCAACTATTTTAACAATTAGAAATTGGGAATTATTTCCTTGTGAAGGTTACTTTATATTATATTAAACATTTTTTCATTTTTCGAATTTATTCTATGAGTTAAATTTCAGGTCTGTATTTTTATAAAGCTTTTTTGTAATAGTTCTATTCTTTTAATTTTTCAGAAATGACTTTTATACACTTTCACACTATTATATTGTATTTTCTTTTTACATTTTACCTTAGCCTTCCTTTGGAAAGCAATGAAGTATTTTGAATGTACAGAAAAATTTACAATTATTAGACACCAGCAGAATGTAATGCATTTTCTGGCCCGCTACGGCCTTCGTCAGCATTCTTTGTGTCTCACTGGATAGTGTTACTTTATAAATTGAATGTATTTAACTCAACTATTTTAACAATTAGAAACTGGGAATTATTTCCTTGTGAAGGTTACTTTATATTATATTAAACATTTTTTCATTTTTCGAATTTATTCTATGAGTTAAATTTCAGGTCTGTATTTTTATAAAGCTTTTTTGTAATAGTTCTATTCTTTTAATTTTTCAGAAATGACTTTTATACACTATCAGACTATTATATTGTATTTTCTTTTTACATTTTACCTTAGCCTTCCTTTGGAAAGCAATGAAGTATATTGAATGTACAGAAAAATTTACAATTATTAGACACCAGCAGAATGTAATGCATTTTCTGGCCCGCTACGGCCTTCGTCAGCATTCTTTGTGTCTCACTGGATAGTGTTACTTTATAAATTGAATGTACTTAACTCAACTATTTTAACAATTAGAAACTGGGAATTATTTCCTTGTGAAGGTTACTTTATATTATATTAAAAATTTTTTCATTTTTCGAATTTATTCTATGAGTTAAATTTCAGGTCTGTATTTTTATAAAGCTTTTTTGTAATAGTTCTATTCTTTTAATTTTTCAGAAATGACTTTTATACACTATCAGACTATTATATTGTATTTTCTTTTTACATTTTACCTTAGCCTTCCTTTGGAAAGCAATGAAGTATATTGAATGTACAGAAAAATTTACAATTATTAGACACCAGCAGAATGTAATGCATTTTCTGGCCCGCTACGGCCTTCGTCAGCATTCTTTGTGTCTCACTGGATAGTGTTACTTTATAAATTGAATGTATTTAACTCAACTATTTTAACAATTAGAAACTGGGAATTATTTCCTTGTGAAGGTTACTTTATATTATATTAAACATTTTTTCATTTTTCGAATTTATTCTATGAGTTAAATTTCAGGTCTGTATTTTTATAAAGCTTTTTTGTAATAGTTCTATTCTTTTAATTTTTCAGAAATGACTTTTATACACTATCACACTATTATATTGTATTTCCTTTTTACATTTTACCTTAGCCTTCCTTTGGAAAGCAATGAAGTATTTTGAATGTACAGAAAAATTTACAATTATTAGACACCAGCAGAATGTAATTCCTTTTTTTGGCCCGCTACGGCCTTCGTCAGCATTCTTTGTGTCTCACTGGATAGTGTTACTTTATAAATTGAATGTATTTAACTCAACTATTTTAACAATTAGAAACTGGGAATTATTTCCTTGTGAAGGTTACTTTATATTATATTAAACATTTTTTCATTTTTCGAATTTATTCTATGAGTTAAATTTCAGGTCTGTATTTTTATAAAGCTTTTTTGTAATAGTTCTATTCTTTTAATTTTTCAGAAATGACTTTTATACACTATCAGACTATTATATTGTATTTTCTTTTTACATTTTACCTTAGCCTTCCTTTGGAAAGCAATGAAGTATATTGAATGTACAGAAAAATTTACAATTATTAGACACCAGCAGAATGTAATGCATTTTCTGGCCCGCTACGGCCTTCGTCAGCATTCTTTGTGTCTCACTGGATAGTGTTACTTTATAAATTGAATGTATTTAACTCAACTATTTTAACAATTAGAAACTGGGAATTATTTCCTTGTGAAGGTTTCTTTATATTATATTAAACATTTTTCGAATTTATTCTATGAGTTAAATTTCAGGTCTGTATTTTTATAAAGCTTTTTTGTAATAGTTCTATTCTTTTAATTTTTCAGAAATGACTTTTATACACTATCAGACTATTATATTGTATTTTCTTTTTACATTTTACCTTAGCCTTCCTTTAGAAAGCAATGAAGTATATTGAATGTACAGAAAAATTTACAATTATTAGACACCAGCAGAATGTAATGCATTTTCTGGCCCGCTACGGCCTTCGTCAGCATTCTTTGTGTCTCACTGGATAGTGTTACTTTATAAATTGAATGTATTTAACTCAACTATTTTAACAATTAGAAACTGGGAATTATTTCCTTGTGAAGGTTACTTTATATTATATAAAAATTTTTTTCATTTTTCGAATTTATTCTATGAGTTAAATTTCAGGTCTGTATTTTTATAAAGCTTTTTTGTAATATATTCTTTTAATTTTTCAGAAATGACTTTTATACACTATCAGACTATTATATTGTATTTTCTTTCTACATTTTACCTTAGCCTTCCTTTGGAAAGCAATGAAGTATATTGAATGTACAGAAAAATTTACAATTATTAGACACCAGCAGAATGTACGGCATTTTCTGGCCCGCTACGGCCTTCGTCAGCATTCTTTGTGTCTCACTGGATAGTGTTACTAAATAAATTGAATGTATTTAACTCAACTATTTTAACAATCAGAAACTGGGAATTATTTCCTTGTGAAGGTTACTTTATATTATATTAAACATTTTTTCATTTTTCGAATTTATTCTATGAGTTAAATTTCAGGTCTGTATTTTTATAAAGCTTTTTTGTAATAGTTCTATTCTTTTCATTTTTCAGAAATGACTTTTATACACTATCAGACTATTATATTGTATTTTCTTTTTACATTTTACCTTAGCCTTCCTTTGGAAAGCAATGAAGTATATTGAATGTACAGAAAAATTTACAATTATTAGACACCAGCAGAATGTAATGCATTTTCTGGCCGGCTACGGCCTTCGTCAGCATTCTTTGTGTCTCACTGGATAGTGTTACTTTATAAATTGAATGTATTTAACTCAACTATTTTAACAATTAGAAACTGGGAATTATTTCCTTGTGAAGGTTACTTTATATTATATTAAACATTTTTTCATTTTTCGAATTTATTCTATGAGTTAAATTTCAGGTCTGTATTTTTATAAAGCTTTTTTGTAATAGTTCTATTCTTTTAATTTTTCAGAAATGACTTTTATACACTATCAGACTATTATATTGTATTTTCTTTTTACATTTTACCTTAGCCTTCCTTTGGAAAGCAATGAAGTATATTGAATGTACAGAAAAATTTACAATTATTAGACACCAGCAGAATGTAATGCATTTTCTGGCCCGCTACGGCCTTCGTCAGCATTTTTTGTGTCTCACTGGATAGTGTTACTTTATAAATTGAATGTATTTAACTCAACTATTTTAACAATTAGAAACTGGGAATTATTTCCTTGTGAAGGTTACTTTATATTATATTAAACATTTTTTCATTTTTCGAATTTATTCTATGAGTTAAATTTCAGGTCTGTATTTTTATAAAGCTTTTTTGTAATAGTTCTATTCTTTTAATTTTTCAGAAATGACTTTTATACACTATCAGACTATTATATTGTATTTTCTTTTTACATTTTACCTTAGCCTTCCTTTGGAAAGCAATGAAGTATATTGAATGTACAGAAAAATTTACAATTATTAGACACCAGCAGAATGTAATGCATTTTTTGGCCCGCTACGGCCTTCGTCAGCATTCTTTGTGTCTCACTGGATAGTGTTACTTTATAAATTGAATGTATTTAACTCAACTATTTTAACAATCAGAAACTGGGAATTATTTCCTTGTGAAGGTTACTTTATATTATATTAAACATTTTTTTCATTTTTCCAATTTATTCTATGAGTTAAATTTCAGGTCTGTATTTTTATAAAGCTTTTTTGTTTTAGTTCTATTCTTTTAATTTTTCAGAAATGACTTTTATACACTATCAGACTATTATATTGTATTTTCTTTTTACATTTTACCTTAGCCTTCCTTTGGAAAGCAATGAAGTATATTGAATGTACAGAAAAATTTACAATTATTAGACACCAGCAGAATGTAATGCCTTCGTCAGCATTCTTTGTGTCTCACTGGATAGTGTTACTTTATAAATTGAATGTATTTAACTCAACTATTTTAACAATTAGAAACTGGGAATTATTTCCTTGTGAAGGTTACTTTATATTATATTAAACATTTTTTCATTTTTCGAATTTATTCTATGAGTTAAATTTCAGGTCTGTATTTTTATAGAGCTTTTTTGTAATAGTTCTATTCTTTTAATTGTTCAGAAATGACTTTTATACACTATCAGACTATTATATTGTACATATTTTCTTTTTACATTTTACCTTAGCCTTCCTTTGGAAAGCAATGAAGTATATTGAATGTACAGAAAAATTTACAATTATTAGACACCAGCAGAATGTAATGCATTTTCTGGCCCGCTACGGCCTTCGTCAGCATTCTTTGTGTCTCACTGGATAGTGTTACTTTATAAATTGAATGTATTTAACTTAACTATTTTAACAATTAGAAACTGGGAATTATTTCCCAGTGAAGGTTACTTTATATTATATTAAACATTTTTTCATTTTTCGAATTTATTCTATGAGTTAAATTTCAGGTCTGTATTTTTATAAAGCTTTTTTGTAATAGTTCTATTCTTTTAATTTTTCAGAAATGACTTTTATACACTATCAGACTATTATATTGTATTTTCTTTTTACATTTTACCTTAGCCTTCCTTTGGAAAGCAATGAAGTATATTGAATGTACAGAAAAATTTACAATTATTAGACACCAGCAGAATGTAATGCATTTTCTGGCCCGCTACGGCCTTCGTCAGCATTCTTTGTGTCTCACTGGATAGTGTTACTTTATAAATTGAATGTATTTAACTCAACTATTTTAACAATTAGAAACTGGGAATTATTTCCTTGTGAAGGTTACTTTATATTATATTAAACATTTTTTCATTTTTCGAATTTATTCTATGAGTTAAATTTCAGGTCTGTATTTTTATAAAGCTTTTTTGTAATAGTTCTATTCTTTTAATTTTTCAGAAATGACTTTTATACACTATCAGACTATTATATTGTATTTTCTTTTTACATTTTACCTTAGCCTTCCTTTGGAAAGCAATGAAGTATATTGAATGTACAGAAAAATTTACAATTATTAGACACCAGCAGAATGTAATGCATTTTCTGGCCCGCTACGGCCTTCGTCAGCATTCTTTGTGTCTCACTGGATAGTGTTACTTTATAAATTGAATGTACTTAACTCAACTATTTTAACAATTAGAAACTGGGAATTATTTCCTTGTGAAGGTTACTTTATATTATATTAAACATTTTTTCATTTTTCGAATTTATTCTATGAGTTAAATTTCAGGTCTGTATTTTTATAAAGCTTTTTTGTTTTAGTTCTATTCTTTTAATTTTTCAGAAATGACTTTTATTTAAAAAAAAAAAAATTTAAATAGGTCAACTAATTTTAAATAATTGAAATAAATTTTAATATTCCAACTAAATTCGAATGTTTGAAGTAAGTTCAAATGTTTCAACTAAATTCAAATATTTAAAGTAAATTTAAAGATTTCAACTAAATTTTAATATTTTGACTCAATTTAAATATTTCAACTAAATTTAAATGTTTGAGATAAGTGTAAATATTCTAACTAAGTTTAAATATTTGAGATAAATTTAAATGGTTCAACCAAATTTAATATTCGAACTGAGTCTAACACAGCGTTTACATTTGCCAGTACTGGCAAAACAGTAAGCATATACATATTAGTTGGCAAAACAATGCAAAAACAAAATAGCTGTAAAAGTGTTTATGTATTAGTGAAAAGGTTTTAATGAATTGCTACTGTCTTGCCAGTACTGGCAAATGTAAACGCTATGTAAGTGTTTGGGCTATGTTTAAATATTGGAATTTAATTTAAATATTGAAACTAAATTTAAATATTGGAGCTAAACGCAATTGTTCAAACTAAATCTTAAAAATTTGATCTAATTTTGAGTGTTTTAACAAAGTTTTAATATTTGAGCTACATGTAAATATTTGAACTACATAAATTTAAATATTTGAACTGAATCTAAATAATTGATCTAAATTTAAATATTATGACTAAATCTTGGACTTTACTTCTTTTGTAAATTTAAAAAAAAAAAAAAACATTCTAGAATTGAAGTCAAAGTGCGTGTGAATTCGTTTTAATATCTTTAACATCCGTTATAGGATTTAATTTTTGAGTGAATTTTGAGAAAAAGTTCAATAAAACCAGAATCTGGGCAATGTTGCCAGTGAACCTTTTTTTATCTTTTGGATAATTGTTTTTTTTAGAGTCACCATTTCTTATATAAATACCTTGATAATTATATTTATTAGAGCAAATCAAGTTGTATGGAAGCAAAATTCGTGCTCGATGTACCCTTCTAAAAATGAACCTTGGCCTTTTTTAAGATGGCATTTTAAATATTTCGGCTCCAGGGTTGACCTCTCGTGAGCTGGACCAGTTTGAAAAAGGGTATATTTTTGCATGTTTTGTTAATTTAAGAATCTGTTTCCTTACCAACATATACAAGTTGGGTATCGTTAGAAAGGTTTTTTTAAGGTGCGTCCAACTGTATATAAAATTTGTCCAAGGACGATCATCCATGTCCTTTTTTTTAAGGATTTTCTGTAAAAAAAACCGGTTTTTGAATTTTTTGTTCGGGGTTGTTTGTAATAAAAGTGCCAAATTAACATATTGTTACGTTTTTCCTTTAATAAACGCGTTCGGTTTACTCCCTTTATAATTAACCGTTGAGTTCTTTTAATTGCAAATAAAAATAAATACACACACTTATTCAACTTAACAAACTTTATTGAAATTAATTATTTTGTTCACAATTGTTAGTTACGAACAGAACCGTTTTCCAAAACAGACTAAACTAATTTTACATGAGTCACCCCTTTTTATATTTCATAATTATTTCTAGATTTTTCCTGAACCTTCCCGTAAAAACTATTTATTATGTTCTATAACCATTTCTAGAAATTACTGGGAAATTTATATAGGAATTTTTAAAATAACAGTTGTGTTGAAAATTATACATGACAATTTTAAGTAACATAAAACTATAACTTACAAGATAACTTATAACTATAACTATAAATAATTCTTAGATAATTTAACTTTCGTAACACTGCCCTCCACTTAAGCCTGTTCGTCCCGAATAGGCTCAGATTCTCCTTTTCCATAATGGGCTAGTCGTTCTAGATATACCACTTTCATTTTTGATCTTGGGCTCTTATATTTCTTGATCCGATACACCACGTCATTCAATTTCTTTATTACTTTATATGGGCCATCCCAATGAGTCTGAAGCTTTGGAGATAGTCCTTTCTTTCGTTGCGGATTAAAAAGTAAAACCAACTGGCCCTCTTTGAGGCCTTCCGAATTTGCCACTCCATTGTTTCTGGCTTTCATCTGGTCATTTGATGAATTAACACGCCTTCGTCTTAACTCGTTTTTCTGCTCTTGGGTAGAGTCATTATTATTCGCTGGTACGGATAGTTCACCAAAGTTGTACTGCTGGACCAGATTTCTACTTTCTCCATTTAGACCACTGTCTGCAACGCACTGTGGGCATGTAGTTACGCAATCAATCACGGCTTGCTTGCAACCGACCCGATAGTAACTTGCTTTTAACTTCTTTGTGGTTTTTGTAACGCTAAGATGGCCACCACCAGTACCTTCGTGGAATTTCTTCACAACTTCACATACTTTAGAAGTCGGTACTACAATAAGGTTTTTAACCGTTTTGCCATCAGTTCTTTCCCATGTACGGTATAGGCAACCATTTATGATCCGCAGACTACTCCATTGCGCCCAATACGCTTTCATTAGTGGATCGTTCAATTTAATTTCTTCACAAGTCGGCCTTTCACCTTCTTTCTTAGCCATCATAATTTGCGCTAATAAGGGGCCATGTCTAGACTAATGCCTTGACGAATCATAAAATCTGCTCCAATTATGACCTCGTCCATAATTTCAGCCACAATAAACTCATCAAAAACGATCATATCAGTCATTCTTATTTCCACTCTTGCTTTACCATAGACAATAACGGGCTCTCCCGTAGCTGTTCGCAAGTTTACACCACTTAACGGCTCGACAGCTCCCTTTATCAAATCAGCTCTTATAATGGAATGTCCTGCACCAGTGTCGATAGTCAAAATGCGGATTTCACCATTTATGTAACCACAGGTCGTAATATTTCTGTTACTCGTTTTCACTACTAAATTTATTGTGGGACCTTCCGTTTCCTCTGCCCTGCTAGCTCTTTTCAGCTTAAGCGGTGGCTCCCGCGATGATTGTTGACATGCTCTTCGTTTGTTCCTTTGCGGCGAAGCATATCTTGATCGTTGTTTGGGTGCTTTGCAGTTTCGCTGAATATGGCCAATCTTACCACAATTATAGCATTTCGCTTTGTTTTTACCTTGCTTCTCGCTTAAAGCTTGCATCACTGCCTTTTTTATGTCCTTTACAATATCTCTTTCTTCTTCAGCGCCAAAATCAAGTTTTCGCACCTTATACGCTTGCGGCCTTGAAATTATTCTTGCGGTTTCTTGGGCTAGGGCAAAGGTTACCGTTTCTACAAATGATGGCTTCTGTGATGCACATACCGCTAGTTTCACATCAGCATCCCGTATACCGTTTACAAATGCCTCGGTCTTAAAATGATCTAGCAATGGATGACTTTCACCTGGATAGGTAAGCTGCACCAAGCGCTCAATCTCTAATGCGAAATCCTGTAGCGTCTCGTTTGCCTTTTGTACTCTTCCCCGTAATTCCATTCTGAATATTTCTTTTCTGTGTTCACCACCATACTTTCGTTGCAGTGCTACCATAATGTCATCGTAATTGTTTCTGCAACTTACTGGTACACTTTCTAGAATTTCAGCCGCAGATCCCTTTAAAGCCAGAATCAGCTCTATGGCTTTTTCTTCATTGTTTCATGCATTTTTGTTGACAACTGTGTCAAACTGGAACTTAAAAACACTAAATGGTGAACTGCCGTCAAAACTTGGAGCTCTTATTATATTCGAGACTTCTGGAAAAACTCGCACCACTCCCTCTTGGCACTGAAGACTATTTACTTTTTCTTCTAAATGATGTAGTTTTCCATCAAAAACAGTGACTTGTGTTTTTACATCAGTGACTTGTATCTTAACATCAAACAGCTTCTGGTTGAATTCTATCTCCATATCGTCTACTCTTTCGTTTATAACAGTTGAAATCTCTTGAAGCTTCTCAAGTTTTTCATTAGTAGCCTGAAGTTTCTCGTTTGTCACTTTAGAATTTTCTTGAATTTCGGCTAAGATGGTGCTTGAATTTTCTTTTACCATCTTCTCCATATTCTGCATCATAGCAGCAAACATTGTGCTAAGATCCATGTTGCTTGTTACTGCACGGGTAGCAACTTCTATTTCTTCTTTTTCATCAAATTCATAAGCTGCGATGTCAATATTGCGTCGCTTAAATTCATCGATTAATCTCTTCTGCAGCTCAGCTTTATTTCCTGCAGTAGGCAGATTCAACTTACTCAACTCCCTCTTGAGCTGTTCAACTTTGAGCTCATCGAATTTCATTGTTGTTTGTATAGTTTTTTTTTTTTTATCCTTTTTTTTTTTTATTTATTTTATTTTTATTTATTTTTTTTTTTTTTATTGCAATTTCACTTCTGACACCAATTGTTACGTTTTTCCTTTAATAAACGCGTTCGGTTTACTCCCTTTATAATAAACCGTTGAGTTCTTTTAATTGCAAATAAAAATAAATACACACACTTATTCAACTTAACAAACTTTATTGAAATTAATTATTTTGTTCACAATTGTTAGTTACGAACAGAACCGTTTTCCAAAACAGACTAAACTAATTTTACATGAGTCACCCCTTTTTATATTTCATAATTATTTCTAGATTTTTCCTGAACCTTCCCGTAAAAACTATTTATTATGTTCTATAACCATTTCTAGAAATTACTGGGAAATTTATATAGGAATTATTTTTAAAATAACAGTTGTGTTGAAAATTATACATGACAATTTTAAGTAACATAAAACTATAACTTACAAGATAACTTATAACTATAACTATAAATAATTCTTAGATAATTTAACTTTCGTAACAATATTTTAATCTTTAGCCGATTTAATTAAATACGTGTCTCAGCTTTTTTTGAAATTCGTGCTAGTTCACGTTTTGACAAAAATGCAATGGGGTGGTAACCCTTCGTTTTAAATAGGTTAATATGGGTATCAAATTTTATCTTTTGCCAAGTATATCATCTTTGTATGTAAATAATTTTGGTTTGTGCAAATTAGATGCATTTTACACGGTGCTCTGGAATATATATAAATGCATTTTTATAGTAACTCTAATATGATAGCGGATTTTGTTTCTAGATCATGTATGGATGAAACTAGGACTAAAGAAAGAAAAAAAGAAATGATCCACGAATTTTTGGCGGCATATTTTTTCCGCAAATTAAAAAAAAATTCAGGTCGTGGATCATTTCTTTTTTTCTTTCTTAAGTCCTATTTTCATCCATACATGATCTAGAAACAAAATCCGCTATAATATTAGAGTTACTACAAAATTGCATTTATATATATTCCAGAGCACCGTGTAAAATGCATCTAATTTGCACAAATCTAAATTATTTACATACAAAGATGATATGCTTGGCAAAAGATAAAATTTGATACCCATATTGCCCTATTTAAAACGGACGTCGTCAGCATTCTTTGTGTCTCACTGGATAGTGTTACTTTATAAATTGAATGTATTTAACTCAACTATTTTTAACAAATAGAAACTGGGAATTATTTCCTTCCGAAGGTAACTTTATATTATATTCAACATTTTTCATTTTTCGAATTTATTCTATGAGCTAAATTTCAGTTATGTATTTTATAAAGCTTTTTTGTAATAGTTCTATTCCTACAATTTTTCAGAAATGACTTCATACACTACCAGACTATAATTTTTTATTTTCTTTTTACATTTTACCTTAGCCTTCCGTTGGAAAGCAATGAGGTATATTGAATGTACAGAAAAATTTACAATTATTAGACACCAGCAGAATGTAATGCATTTTCTGGCCCGCTACGGCCGTCGTCAGCATTCTTTGTGTCTCACTGGATAGTGTTACTTTATAAATTGAATGTATTTAACTCAACTATTTTTAACAAATAGAAACTGGGAATTATTTCCTTCCGAAGGTAACTTTATATTATATTCATCATTTTTCATTTTTCGAATTTATTCTATGAGCTAAATTTCAGTTATGTATTTTATAAAGTTTTTTGTAATAGTTCTATTCCTACAATTTTTCAGAAATAACTTTATACACTACCAGACTATAATATTGTATTTTCTTTTTACATTTTACCTTAGCCTTCAGTTGGAAAGCAATGAGGTATATTGAATGTACAGAAAAATTTACAATTATTAGACACCAGCAGAATGTAATGCATTTTCTGGCCCGCTACGGCCTTCGTCAGCATTCTTTGTGTCTCACTGGATAGTGTTACTTTATAAGTTGAATGTATTTAACTCAACTATTTTAAACAAATAGAAACTGGGAATTATTTCCTTCCGCAGGTAACTTTATATTATATTCAACATTTTTCATTTTTCGAATTTATTCTATGAGCTAAATTTCAGTTATGTATTTTATAAAGATTTTTTGTAATAGTTCTATTCCTACAATTTTTCAGAAACGACTTTATACACTACCAGACTATAATATTGTATTTTCTTTTTACATTTTACCTTAGCCTTCCGTTGGAAAGCAATGAGGTATATTGAATGTACAGAAAAATTGACAATTATTAGACACCAGCAGAATGTAATGCATTTTCTGGCCCGCTACGGCCGTCGTCAGCATTCTTTGTGTCTCACTGGATAGTGTTACTTTATAAATTGAATGTATTTAACTCAACTATTTTAACAATTAGAAACTGGGAATTATTTCCTTGTGAAGGTTACTTTATATTAAACATTTTTTCATTTTTCGAATTTATTCAATGAGTTCAATTTCAGGTCTGTATTTTTATAAAGCTTTTTTGTAAAAGTTCTATTCTTTTAATTTTTCAGAAATGACTTTTATACACTATCAGACTATTATATTGTATTTTCTTTTTACATTTTACCTTAGCCTTCCTTTGGAAAGCAATGAAGTATATTGAATGTACAGAAAAATTTACAATTATTAGACACCAGCAGAATGTAATGCATTTTCTGGCCCGCTACGGCCTTCGTCAGCATTCTTTGTGTCTCACTGGATAGTGTTACTTTATAAATTGAATGTATTTAACTCAACTATTTTTAACAAATAGAAACTGGGAATTATTTCCTTCTGGCCGTAGCGGCCCAGAAAATGCATTACATTCTGCTGGTGTCTAATAATTGTAAATTTTTCTGTACATTCAATATACCTTATTGCTTTCCAACGGAAGGCTAAGGTAAAATGTAAAAAGAAAATACAATATTATAGTCTGGAAGTGTATAAAGTCATTTCTGAAAAATTGTAGGAATAGAACTATTACAAAAAAGCTTTATAAAATACATAAATGAAATTTAGCTCATAGAATAAATTCGAAAAATGAAAAATGTTGAATTAAATAAAAATGTATTTATGAATTTATTTATTTATGTATATATTATTATTAATTCCATTTACACTGTAATAATTGCTAAGTTTAAGTAGAATAGATAAGTAAATAAACATGTATTGTTAATTTTTTTTAAATGATAGAAAGCAAATAACCATGTTGTAATTTATTTAGAGTTTGGTTGAAAGGCAACTAACGTATGGCGAAATGGTAAGTCTTGATTTGGGGCATTATTCCCAAACAATTCTTTTTCAGCCATTGAGTAGTGCCACGGATGGCAATAAAATTGTCATATGGGGTGGGCAGCCTGTCCAGGACGAAAACATCTGGTCCTGATGACTCGAGGCAATCATGTCGAAAACTGCGGTAAAGTTTTCGGTAGCTTCAATCAACAATCGGTATTTGTTCAATGTTTTTTTGTGTTTTTTTATCGCTTCGGTCTATCAACAGCATTCGTTTTTTTTCGGCACGAATTAAATTGTGTATGTGTGAGTAGATGGACACGAACCCCCCATTTCCGGCGAGCTTCAGCCGAAACACCAGCGTGCCACTGTCCATCGCGAAGCGAGATTGAGATTTTGGTTTACGTCAAAATTTCTCAAACTTTTTTTCACTCGCGTCGCATCACACTGACTATGACTTTTTTATTTTATGCGTTCGTTGTTTTATGTTTCGCGTCTACTCGTCTACTGATGCTTGTAGTGTTTTTGCTTGTATGTTTCTCCCACTTGTTGATAATTTTAAGGTGACCAGCTTGTCGTCGGCGAAGGACCATGAATATATTAACCCTTGTATGAATTTGATTAACTGGGAATATATGTATGTATGTGTGTGAGTGTAGTGAGATGGATGAAAGCAAGAGGTATGATTGGGAACATATACAAAGGGAATGTAAGATTAAGTATTAACGATTGTATGTAAACTTATATTAGGTAGAGAAAAATGAGAGGATGATCAAGTGGTGAGGGTTTATACTTGCGTGTTTCCAAGGGGGGAGGAAATATGAGATGAGGATGATGAAGTTCCCCGAGCGTGAAGATAACTCTAAGGGAGAGCAGCTGCAGAGAAATTCCTGCGGGAAAGCAAATGATGGTAGCAAATAAATTTCCTTGGATGGGAGCTGGATTGCTGTTGGAAACTGGAGGATAACTTCCGGTTACACCAAGATAGGTGCAATAAAAAGAGCAGTGGGGAATTTTCGTATGAATTTACAAAGATTATTTCTTTATTTATAATTTAATTTTTATAACTAAAGTAAGGTTTACATTAAGTTTTACTTTAATAAACATTCAAGTAAGGAAAATTCAAATAAGCAGTTTACACTTTAAGTAGTTAAAAGTAAAGAAGTTAACTGTTTAAAGAATCAAATATAAGTGAAAAAGTTTAAGCTAATTACCAACCACGAAGGCGAGGTAGAGAGAAAAAGATGGCTACAATGACATGGCGGGAAAGATGACAATTAAAAATGTTAACTTATCCGTGCAATGACATTAGCTTTAATTGATTTTACGTAAATATACAGTTGTTTTCAAACTGCAGTTATTATATTCATTGAAGTTACAAATTGGACGTTATTTTAAATTCAAGTAAAGAGGCAAAAGGGTATAAATATCAAACTAAAAAAAAAAAACAAGATAAAATTAGGGATGAGCACGTTATGCTTGTTTGAACATATATAAATATGTACATATTTAATTTTTATTATATATAATAATTTATTAAATAATTAATATGAGTATTTAATTTTTATTAAAAATTTAGACAAAATATAAGAATAATCTTTATATATATATATATATATTTACTAAATACTGAATTTTTTCCAGTAATCAGTAAGAAAAGAAAATACTGAAAAAGTACTGGTACTGAAAAATGTCCATCTATGAAATAAACCATGTGAAAGAAGTCGTCAAAAGAAAAGGAAGTGTTTCAACTAAAAAAAAAACAATTAAAATTAAACTTTTAAAATACTAGCTTACATTCCTTAAAAACGTATCTTTCTCGAAAAATTGAAATTTCTTAAGACATATATATATCTTTGAACATACATATTTGAGAAGTAACACGCCAATTACAAGAAGATTAAAATGTTATTTATTATTAAAAGTGGAAAATCTTGGGTTGTTTTCATATTTTAGTTGTAAAGTAAAAATACAGTCGAACTTTGCTTTGCTTTAGTTGGGTTTTTTAGACTTATCGCAAAGAACTGTACCGTGTAATTCACCACATACTACGCAACAAGGGGGTTAGTAGCAGTGTGCCTTAATATGGCCAAATTCTTGGCATTTCTTTTGTGCGGCTCCTCTATAGTTATTCTTCTATACAGAACCTATTTTAAACTATAAATGGGATGCATTTAAATTTTTAAGCTT
This sequence comes from Pollenia angustigena, assembly GCA_930367215.1. NCBI lineage: Eukaryota > Metazoa > Arthropoda > Insecta > Diptera > Polleniidae > Pollenia > Pollenia angustigena. The sequence continues at coordinate 78,197,275 of OV884058.1, read as the reverse complement.
ACCGTCGTCGGGTTCCAACTCCACTCGAAATAGTGGTTAGGGCTTTTTCCCTATTTTTAAAATTGGTTACGTTTTTTATTTTAAAGTTTTTCTCTTCCAAAAATTTTTTTATTTCTTCTGGGTCCACGCATGAGTTTATGCCCTTGATTACTACCTGTAGACCTATGCTGTTCTTCAGTTGATATTTATAAACATTTTTGTTAAGAGCTTCAAATCTTGTAATTACTTTTCGAAAATCTTCCTCGTGATTCACCTGTATTTTTGCCTCGTTAATACCTACTCGCTTTATTGCAGCTACATAAAAGGAATTTTCACCTATCATCGAAATGAAACTCTAATAATTCATTTGAGTTTCGCTCTCTAAGATATATCGGCGGTGGCTAAGACGGCTTAGATTTATCCTCCAGAATCGCAAAACGATTTTGTGTATTTATTCTATCAACAGATAGCACTTTAAAGGCCGAAGCAACCGCTGAATAGGTAGAGCTGCGACCCTGTTTAAGCACCGTCCATATCAACTTGTACTTAAAGCTGTTGACAACATTTTACTAGTGGATTGTCCATTGCGTTTGAGTTCATGGTATCATTTCTTACTAAGATTGTTTTTGCCGTCGCAGCAACACTTGCAGCAGGCACTAGTGAGAGCTTAATATTTTTTAATGTATCAAAATCAATCGTTTTGAAAACACCGTGGGTGAAAGGGAACGTCTGCGAATAATTGGCTTAGCCGTTAGGTAGTTACTATTATTTTTTTTTTTTTATTTATTTCAGCATTTCATTCTTAAGCATTAACTGTTACATTGCATTTCTTTCATTTAGTTTTATTGCTGTTTCGTTGTTGTTTTTCACCGCTTTTAATATTTTTATTATTTATTATTAACAAAAACACAAAACAAAGAAGTATAATTTACATTCATACATACTGTTTAATGATGACTCGTTTCAAAAACAGCACCCTGTAAAATATTAACGGTCCTTAAATTGTTATTTATTTATTTTACATTTTGTCATTACATTATTTCTCTTGTACTAATTTTAACTTGCAAGATCATTGAACAAAAAACATGTAAAATAACAAAAGTAGAAAACAACAAAAACATTAAAACAAATTGTGAACAAAAATAGCAAAATTGTGAACAAAACCCAACAAACAATTGAAATTTAAATTAACAAACAAACAAACTAAATTGTGAACTAAGATTTAAATAAAAACTTAATAAGGGTATTCATTTCAGTTTTTTTATTTGTTGGAAAAATGGAAAAGTGGAAAAATGTAATTTTTGTTACAACAACCACAAGAAAAAAAATTCCACCAAAAGTTAAATTTTTATCAAACTATAACCAAGTGTAAAAAAATCAGGATAAAAAGATGTAATTTTCCGCTTTAAACGTCAAACGAAATGATGTTGCCATTCATAAAAAATTGTTAATTTGTAATACATAGTACGAAAAATTGCATCTCTTTTTATAAACTCTTGAATTGTACAACTCTGATCTTAAAAATAATTTTTTATAGTTACAACATTTCAAAGATAACTTCTTTCTCATTTAATCTTTCAAAAAGAAAAATTCATATTAAGAATGTGTGCAATGAAAAAAGTTATTAAAAAAGAATTAAAAAAAAGAAACAGGGTCAAAAAAATGGACAGAAGCTGAAATTAATAAAATACTCGACTTTTTGGCAGACAATAGCCATTTTGAGGAAACTTTTTGTAGTCGAATATTATGATGAAAATGACACCATTCACTTCGTTTTGAATTAAATTTTCAATTAACTCACTTTTAACTTTTCACAGTTTAGTTTGTGCTTTGTTGTGATACAGACGTGGATTTTTAACCCGGCATACGATTTGAACTATTAATTAATCATATCTGATTTTGACATATATCAGCAGCGAATGGACGCTTAAAATAAATAATATATATTGTTATTTAAATTATTTAACATAATAGTGAAAAATTAAAACGATAAAATTAAATAAAATAAAAAAGTAAAAATATATACATACGTATGAATGTTCATACATGTAAAAAAATGTTTAATTGTTAATTAAAAAATGTAAGATTTAATAATTTCATACATCTAATGTTACATGTATGCCATTAAATTTATGAAATCAAAATTTTTTTTTATAAAAGCAACATATTTCAATAATTGCCTTCATAAATTTAAATTTTCATTATGACAATAAAAATGTCATTATAGTAATGAAACAAAAACTTTCAATCCACTTTCAATCAACGTTGTTCTTGTTGTTATGGTAAATTTAGTCTCATATTTACGCTCTTAATTGAGTACAAAACAAGTTTTTTTATCCAAAAACTACACTGCCCCGGTAGTCTAGCTGGTAGTGAGCTAGTCTATCAGCACCGAGGTTGCGCGATCGATTCCCGCCAGAGTCAAAAAAATAAAAAATAAAATATAAAAGAAAAATATAAGAAAAAATAAAAAACAAAAAATTAAAAAAAATAAAAAAAATTTTTACTTTATTGAAAGTATTCATCCAATGAATAATATTCATAGATCTAACGTAATGTTTAATTAAATCCTTTTAATGAAACAGGTTTCATTGATCCAACGAAGCGCTGCATAGGTTGCCTTTTAATGCAATTTTTCATGGGATTAATGTCAAAATTCATTGGTATTGCGAAGAAAATTCTTTCAGTGTATGTATACATATTCTGAACAAAAACATTTAAGCTTAAATTTCTTATTTTTTGTGTTGTTGTAATACAATAAATAATAAAAATATTAAAAGCAAAGCAAAACGGTGAAAAACAAAAACAACTTTTTGCATGAGTACGAACAGTGAAACAACACTAAGACAAAATGAAAGAAACGTTTACGTTTTAGTTAATGCAAATGAAAATAATGCAGAAATAAATAAAACAAAACAATATAAACTATTTAACGGCTAAGCCAATTACTCGAACACGTTCCCTATCACCCTCGGTGTTTACAAAAACAGTGGATAGTGCCTAATTAAAAAAACTACAACTAGATTTGGTGACAAGTGTTGCCAGGCCAGCAAGCATTGCCGTGACGTCAAAAACAAATTTTGTGGGAAATGATACCATGAACTCAAACACAAATTTTTTTTTTTTTTTAAATTCCCTAAGTTAAACCCTGCGAAGCTCTGCGCTTATCTGCAGGAATGAAACCAGAGTCTCTGGCGGGAATCGAACCCGCAACCCCGGCGTTGATAACCTAGCTCTTTAGCATCTAGGCTACCGGGGCACTCGATGCAATGGAAAACCCCCCTGTAAACAGTTGTCAAAAGCCTACAGTACAAGTTGGTATGGACAGGTACATAACAGTGCTTAAACGGGGACGCAGCCCTACCTCTGCAGCAGTTGCTTCGGCCTTAAAAGTACCATCTTTTGATAAAATAAATACTCAAAATCGTTTTGCAATTCTGGAGGATGAATCCTCTGAAGCACCAAACGTCATTAAACCATCCAAGCCTCCCCCGATATATCTTAGAGAGCAAAATTCAAATGAGCTTATAAAGAGTTTGATATCGGTGATAGGTGAAAATTCGTTTTTACGTAGCGGCTATCAAGCGTGGAAGTATAAACGAGACAAAAATACAAGTCAATCATGAGAATGATTTTCGCAAAATAGTAAACAACTTTGAAACACTTAAAACAAACTTTTATACCTACCAACTGAAATGCAGTAAAGGTCTACAGGTAGTGATTAAGGGTATTGACTCATGTGTGGACCCAGAAGAGGTAAAATCATTCCTAGAAGAAAAAGGCTTCAAGGTAAAACATGTAGTAAATATTAAAAATAGAGAAAAAATTCCCCAACCACTTTTTCGAGTGGAGTTTGAACCCGGCGACGTAAAACTTAAAAAAAACGAAACACATCCTAGTTACAATTTAAAATATATTCTCTACAAAAGAATACCTATAAAAGAGCCGCACAAAAAAAAAATGGACCTGTTCAGTGCTTAAACTGCCAAGAATTTGGCCATACCAAGGCATACTGCTACTTACCCGCTGTCTGCGTAGTATGTGGTGAACTACACGGTACAGTTTCTTGCGATAAGTCTAAAACCGACCCCAAAGTAAAAAAATGTAGCAACTGTGGCGGTAATCACACTGCCAATTATAGAGGATGCCCTGTATATAATATCGTCAAGCAGACGGTTGGACCGAAAACAAATTATGTCATGATGATTTCTGAAACTCATTTGACCTCAAGAAATACGTTTAAAATAAATGATTATATACTATATGATACCAAGGACCCACGAGATAGAGCTTGTGGAGGTTCTGCCATTTTAATAAAAACCCGAGTCAAACACTACCTAATGTGTGATCATCGTGAAGATTATCTCCAAGCAACGAACATTTGCGTTGAGGAATTAAATAGAAACCTAGTAATTTCATCATTATACTCCCCGCCTAGATTTTCAATATCGGAGGACCAATATTATAAATATTTTAAATCATTAGGACCGTGTTTCCTAGCCGCTGGCGATTATAACGCTAAACATACCTTCTGGGGGTCGCGACTTATAACACCAAAGTGTCGTGTTTTATTTAACACAATTTCTAAAATGGATTTAAATGTGGAAGCGAGCGGACAACCAACATATTGGCCCACTGATCATCAAAAAATACCAGATGTCATCGATTTCGGCGTGGTTAAAAACATTCCCATAGAAACCATTCATGTTGAAGCCTCCCTAGAATTATCTTCCGACCACACACCTACAATTGTTACTATAATGAACCCCAATAGAATTGTACCTCCGACTGGTTCCATAGCGACGACAGCTACGCAAATTAATTGGTTAAAATATAAAAAATATCTCAGTACCCATTGCACAGAAAATATTCCGCTCAGTACACCGGATTATGTAGATCGCTCTATTGACAATTTTGACAGTTTTCTGAAACTAGCTGTTCAACATTCCAGCGATACCCCCAAAAAAAATTAAAAATAATAAAATATATTCTTCAAATGTCGAGCGGCTCTTGACTGATAAAAGGAGAGTTCGAAGAGAGTGGCAACTTTACAGATCCCCGCAACTTAAGATTTTATAAAAAAGAATGCACAAAAAAAGCTAAGAAAGTTACTGCAGAATCAGAAAACGGCTTCTCTAGAAACATATCTTAAGGAACTTGATGCAACTCCACAATCTGACTACTCATTATGGCGTGCAGCTAGAAATCTAAAAAGGCCAGTTATATCTAAGCCACCATTAAGAAACTTGAATGGTAATTGGGCAAGAAACGATATTGAAAAAGGAAATCTGTTTGTTAGTCACTTGAAAAACGTATTTACACCAAATATATTTCACAATATTGCGGTCGAATTACCACCTGTTGCTGCTAGAGCAGCTATTCCCCTCAGAATTTGAGTTAAAATGCTTTTTCAGCTACCTCGCATAGCAAAGAAAATTATTATTTTTATTTTTAATGCTATTTTCGGCCTTGAATACTATCCTCAAAAATGGAAGGTTTCCTTAGTTACCATGATACCAAAGCCAGGTAAAGATCATACAAAAGTATTATCAAATATGTCAAAGCTGTTTGAGAAATTATTAGTTTCAAAATTAACACCAATTTTAAGTGTAAATAGATGTATTCCAAACCATCAGTTCGGATTTAGAAGAAAACACAGCACAATCGAACAGACTCATCGAATAGTAAATGTCATAAGAAAAGCATTTGAAGAAAAGAAATATTGCTCAGCACTCTTCATCGATGTTTCGCAAGCTTTTGACAAAGTCTGGCATGAAGGCTTATTACAAAAATTGAAGCAAAATTTACCAGCAAACACACACAAGCTGCTAGAAAGCTACTTAGTCGGTCGTCAATTTATTATTAAAGAAGGAAATTTCTTAAGTTCACCTCAGCCCATTGCCGCTGGAGTCCCACAAGGCAGCATCCTGGGCCCCCTATTATACTTAATTTATACTTCGGACATGCCAACAAGCAACTATACACAAACTTCAACATTTGCAGACGATACAGCTTTTCTAAGCGTTACTTACAGCATCATATATTTCAACTAGAAATATGGTTACGACAATGGAGGATAATGGTCAATAAGCAAAAATGCGTACATATAACATTCACTTTGCGCCGGGAATCTTGTCCCCCTATTACAATCAATAATCAAATAATTCCTCAACATTCGTATGTACAATATCTCGGTATACATCTCGATCGCCGATTAACGTGGAAATGCCATATAGAGGCAAAATTAAGTCAAATAAAACTAAAAGCCATTCAAATTCATTGGCTTATTGGAAGAAATTCTGTCCTTAGTCTCGACTGCAAGCTTCTACTTTACAACTCTATCTTAAAGCCTATCTGGTGCTACGGTATTCAACTATGGGGCACTGCCTCGGCCTCTAATATCAACAAAATTCAAAGTCGCCAAAATAAACTTCTTCGAATAATCACAGCAGCTCCCTGGTATGTTAAAAACTCAAACATTCATAAGGATCTCAATGTGCCATTAGTTAAAACTATGATTACAAAATATGCAATAAAATATTTAAAAAGGATTGAACAACACCCAAATCCACTAGCTCGAAATATTTTATATCATGGCGGCCACACTCGCTTAAGAAGAAGATACACTGCAGACTTACCCAATTAGATGAGCGATAAACACCTATATAAGTGAACAGAACCCGTGATGAAGAAAATTTTGTCTGGCACTGGCAGGACATAAAATAACGTATTAGGTTAAGATTTGATTAATTATTGTTAATTCATATTTAATATATAAAAAGATTCAATAAAAAAATAATGAGAAAAAAAAATAAAAACTTTTAACACTTTTATTCGGCATCTTGAAAAATATCTGTTACTTCATTGGTAGCCCTGATGGTGTCCATTATTAATTGTTTATTTAAAAGTGAAAGTTAGTGGACTTTTTGGAAAAAAGGTAAAAAAAAATTAATAATACCAAGTAAATATATTTAATAATAGCAATAATAGATTACAGTACACACCATAAAAGGCGATTAATAAAAAATGAAAAAGAAAAATGCTTAAACTACCCCTTAAGTGTACTCCATACTGTAGTAACATGGAGTACTTTTAAAACTAACCCACTTTAGTACTCCATGGAGTAGTTTAGGGACTTCTTCGGTGGGTTATATGGTCCCCTCCTAGGATATCGTAATGTTAAATGGACCACCTTTTACCCATATATTTGGAGTAGTTTTGGAGTACTCCTACTCCTTTATGGACTACTCTTTACATGCATGTATGGACTAGTCTCGTTATCTGCAGGGATATTATCTGTAGGGTTGTGTTACTCTTTTAATTTTTTGACGCTGCATTTTTAAGAAAAAAAAAAACAACAGGGTTACCACGTCCATCACATTTTAATAAAATGCCGGCGAAGCAAATCGTTTTGTGGAACTCTTAAATTTTTTTAAATTATTTTAATTTTTTCGATACTTGTTGTTGTTAAATCGCTAGCAGGTACCTTTTTGACCCAATTTAATAGTTTTTTTTCACGATTCTTGTTTATTCAATAAATAATGGCACTCGATAACTTTGTTAATTGTACAAATGACCTTTTGGATTTTGAAAGCGAGTATTCAGAATCAAAGACAGGTGAGGACTAGGGTTTCCAATCGGGATTAGGCGAATCCCAAATCTCGGGATTTCTGATTTTTAATCCCGGGATTTTCGGGATCCCGATTTTTTTTATATTTTGTATTATCCCTACAAATAATATTGCACTGCGGGGTCCCATGTGGCTTAAATGGACTACTTACAACATGGTCCAATGTACTGTAGTATGGACCATGGTATAAAAAATTAATATGAAGTACTGCCAACAACTACATGATGAATACTTTTCTATAGTTTACAGTAATACACATTGGTGTCCATTATTAATTGTTTATTTAAAAGTGAAAGTTTGTGAAATTTGTGGAAAAAAGGTCAAACAATTTTAAATAAAAAGTAAATATAATTTTAAAAGATTTTGTTATTCGTGCTTAATTCCCAGTTTTTATTCTTGATAAAAACACTTGAAATTTATTGTTGATGGGATAAGGTGTTCCTATGCGCATTTCACTGGTTGCTTAGGCCAGATCATCAGGAAACTTCATCCATAAAGATTTTAGAAGAACTAAAGATATTAAGCCAAATAAAACTGTTAAACGTAGAAGACTTATAAGCAACAGTTCTACTTGTAACAATATCAAAGTTTAAACAAACACATCAACAATAACAGAATAAAAACTGGGAATTAAGTACAAATTTAATTCAAACTCAGGTACTAGTTAGTTCCTCCTATGATATATCGGCTGATCATTCACCTTCAATCCTCATTTTAAAAGGCAACTCTGATGCGGCAGCTGCAAACTTTATTTCCTATCCAAACAGAAACACAAATTGGTTAAAGTATTATATGTATGTGAGCTCTCACCTATCACAGTGCATTCCCCTAAAAAGTGCAATAGAAAAAGTGAATATTAGAAAATATCCCGGAGCTGACCGCATCACAGGGTCGATGATAAGAAACTTTCCATCGTCTGCTTCTAGAATATTGCTGCTCATTTTTAACGCGATATTAAGAGTCGGATACTTCCCATCCTCATGGAAGAGGTCTATAATTGTTATGATTTCCAAGCCAGGAAAATATGCTAGCCAGGTTGCGTCGTACAGACCGATAAGTTTATTATCAATCATATCGAAGCTTTTCGAAAACATATTCGTTTTAAGTATAACTCCTCATCTAAGTGAACACGACATAATCCCGGATCACCAGTTCGGATTCAGAGCGAAACATGGTACAATAGAACAAGTGCATAGAATTGTCACCCTAATTAGATCGGCGTTTGAGAAAAAGCAATACTGCTCAGCCCTGTTTATAGACATTTCCCAAGCATTTGACAAAGTTTGGCATGATGGGCTACTCATCAAAATAACACGAATGCTTCCTCAAAACACTCACAAGCTTCTGGAGAGCTAACTAACATGCAGAACATTCATAGTAAGGTCGCAAGATAAATACTCCCCCCTCAAGAAAATTACTGCTGGTGTCCCCCAAGGCAGCATATTAGGACCGCTATACATAATATACACAGCGAATATGACAACAAACCTGAGCACGCATACCTCTACATTTGCAGACGACACAGAGTTTATTAGCGTTAACCATGACCCAAAAGTCGCATTGCAAAATCCGCAGTCCCACATCAATGAACTAGAGGCCTGGCTAGAAAAATGGAGAATAAAGGTTAACCCGGCTGTTGACATTCACATCAACATACATTTAATTTTAATTTTATTTTTAACTATGTTAATGAACTACATAAGTTCAGTGTATCGCTGACATAACATAATTTCATTTTTTGTTTTATTTTATCTTTTGTTTATAAATAATTGTTGACATATCATTATTTTATTTTGTTTACTTGAAGTTCAATCATTCCAAACAATTTTATTGTTTACTTTTGTTCATAATTGTTAACATAGCATTATTTTATTTTGTTACCTGAATCATAAATTCATACATTGTGAATTATACATTGGTGGCCCCAGAGGCTTTAGAATTAAAAAGTTTCCCCCCACCAGCGGTAAGGGACTTTTTTACTCTAAAAGCAGAACACGCAGCAATCATCCGGCACCAAATACATTGGTGACCCCACAGGCTTAAGAATTAAAAAGTTTCCCCCCACCAGCGGTAAGGGACTTTTTACTCTAAAAGCAGAACACGCAGCAATCATCCGGCACCAAATACATTGGTGACCCCGACAACGTTTTAGACACTGTTTAAGCTTCCCCCCACCAGTGGTAAGGGGCTTTTAACAATCTAAAATCAACACACAACCTCAGTCAGCGGGACAGCAGTCCAACGCTACAACATTTCCACACCAGTGGAGGCGACAACAGACACCATAACATTGGTGAACCCAGAGTCTTTAGAATTACAAGTTTACTCTAAAGGCATAACAAGCAGCAATCATCCGGCACCAAATACATTGGTGACCCAAGTTCCAGCCGTTTTGTCGAAGATTGAGGGTCCGAACAGCGTTTAGGGGCTTTTGAACACAAAAGGCACATCGGACCACGCATCATTATTTGACGGTCAACCGGGCGACCGTATTCATCGAGACATCAGTATCCAACAGCCACTAAAAACATTTGGTGACCTCTGAAGAAGCAAGCAATACCAACAGTAGTGAGAGAGCTACAAAAAAAAAATTTTACATAACAAACAACAATAGCAAAGAGCTAGTAAACAAAATGACGACATTAAACGATCTTGTCAAGATACAAGACGGGAAGGCGGAAGAGATAAATCGGGCGATTAGCACCATAAGGAAGACACCGATAGAAAGGAGATCCGTAGAGTATTATCAAAAAAAAGCTAAGGAGCTCGAAGAATTGTGGAAAGGTTTCGAAAAAACAGACAATCGTATCAGAAGTGATTCAACAGTAAAGGAGGACCATCCATACTTCTTACAAAAACTATACGAGGAGACGAGTCAAAGGTTTAGAGAGACTGATGACTACATACAAAAACAAATACAAATTATAAGGGAGCAATCAAAGATGCAAGCAAGCTACTCAGGCATCGCTGGGAAGCAGGCATCGGAGACAACGAAAAACAATTTAATAAATATACAAAACGCCACCATATCAAAAATAATCAACACATTGGACGAAATGATATCCATTGGTGCTCAGTCTACAATGCAGCAGATTGATGTGAAACTGAAGGAGGTCGAGTACAACAGGAAAACCATACAGCAATTGCAGGATAAAATATGTACTGATAATATCGAGCACGATATATACCAGTTTCTGGCAAAACAAACAGAGATAACAGAGAAGATATTACAAATTGAGGACCTAAAAACGCGTTTGATGCCAGCAGCTATTAACCAAGCAAGAATTAATCAAGATACCCATCCGCATCATCTTCCCAAAGTAACCATACCTAAATTCAATGGTGATTATCTGAGCTGGCAACCATTCTATGACATGTTCAACGAAATGATACACAAAAAGGCAATGCCAACCATACAAAAAATGTGGTTTCTAAAAACAAATGTAACAGGTTAGGCCGCCAGACTAATACAAAATCTATCTCCAACAGAAACCAATTATGAGACGGCATGGAATACACTTCAACACCGTTTTAACAATCCGAGAATTTTAACAAATAATATCATAAATAAATTGTTAGGCCAGCAAAAAATACCGGAAAATCCCTCTGCTGTAGCTATAAAAGGGCTGCACGATACGACGCGCGAATCTATTGCAGCACTAAACAATTTAAACATCGATACATCGACTTGGGATCCAATACTAGTCAATATATTGATTAAAAAGCTAGACCAGGGAACCCATGTACTGTACGAGCAATCCATACAGCTTCCCAAATCTTTACCGTCCTTAGAAGAGCTATTGGGTTTCCTAGAAACTAGATTCCAGTCACTAGAAGCAGTTGGTCGAATTCAAAACACGCAAAAAAAACGGTTTCAGCAGCAACCATGTCTCAAGATAACTGCTCCTGCAAATTATGCGAAAATGGAAATCATCAGTTGTATCATTGCAAACAATTATTATCAAAGCCAGCTTCCGAGCGATTAAAATGGATTCAACAACAGCAATTATGTGTCAACTGTTTTAAGCCTGGCCACATAGCAAGACATTGCAAAACAAGTTGCTGTAGAAAATGTCAGAAAAAACACAACACGCTAGTTCACCTGGACTCATATCAACACAACACAAACACTGCACCATCAACATCAAAAAAGGTGTCCACTGTGAGTGTAACACCAGCGACCAATGTACCAGCACCATCAACAGTAGCGTCGGCTCATTTGTCTGGGGCCCGGGAAGGCTACGTCCTGCTAGCAACAGCACGCGTAAAAATCACTGCCAATAATGGGAAATCTGGTATTTTTAAGGCAATATTGGATTCAGGCTCACAAATCAACATTGTGACAACCCGATTAGTAAATAAATTATCCATCAAGCCCACAGAAACATCTCTATGCATCGAAGGTATCGGCAGTCAATCACGCAGAACAAATCAACGTATTAATGTAGGACTTCATTCCACCTCAGCCAACTTCAGCACAAGACTAGAAGCGTTTGTACTTCCCAACATTATTCCAATACAACCTTCCGAGGAATTCAATTGCACATCCTGGTCAATTCCAGAAAATATACAACTAGCTGATCCTGAGTTTAACAACCCCAACAACATTGATGTTCTCTAAGGCGCCGAATACTACCACGATCTGATAACTTCCGGTAAAATTAAGTTATCACCGGAACTACCAAGTCTAATAAATACGAAACTCGGTTGGGTCGTTAGCGGAAGGCTAGGACAAGGCTCCATACTAACAGCAACATTTGCAATAAATACTAAATGCAGCTCAGACACAAACGAACTCATCGAGCGCTTTTGGAAAATAGATGATTTTGAGTCAAATGACACGCTCACGGAAGGAGAAAGGCGATGCGAAGCACACTTTATTCAAACCACAAAAAGAAACTCTGAAGGTCGATTCGTAGTACGACTACCATTTCGCAAAGACCCAAGTAGTTTAGGCAGCACAAAGAAACTTGCATTTTCAAGATTTATATCCCTGGAACACCGTCTAGCAAGAAACCAAGACATCAAGGCTCAATATGTTGATTTTATGGACCAATATGAAAAGCTAGGACACATGACTCGCATAGATACTTCTGAAGTCAATGAACCCCATTGCTAATTCCCCATCACTGTGTGCTGAAACCAGAAAGTAAGACCACGAAGCTGCGAGTTGTATTTGATGCGTCAGCAAAATCCTCGACAGGTCTCTCTCTCAACGATATACTCAACATTGGCCCTCCAACTCAAGGAGATCTCTTTGGCATGTTGTTACGATTTCGATTGCCCAGATTTGTGTTTTGCACTGATATCGAGAAAATGTATCGGCAAATTCTGGTTGATCCGGCTGATCGAAATATGCAACTCATTTATTGGAGACGGGATCCAACTGATACAATGCAAACATACAGGCTTAATACAGTAACTTATGGAACGTCTGCAGCCCCATACTTAGCCACAAAATGCCTACAGCAGCTCGCAGACAAAAATATGGAGAAATATCCTCTGGGCGCTAAAAGTCTAAGATACGATTTTTATGTTGACGATGGCATGAGTGGCTCAGACAGCTTAATAACAGCAGTCGATATGAAAACCCAATTAAGTAGTTTGTTACAAGAGGCTGGGTTTAAACTGAGGAAATGGTGCGCAAACTATCCTCAGCTACTGTCCGGAATACACCCTGAAGACGTGGAGCTAAACCTAGACTTCGACGATCAAAGCACAAAAATCTTGGGATTAACATGGAACCCCAAGGCAGACGTATTCTGCCTCAAGGCAGATATCCAAGAAACCCAAAGAATCACAAAGCAAACAGTACCTTCAGATGTGGCACGGATATTTGACCCATTGGGCATCGCTGGTCCCGTAGTAGTTGCCGCAAAAATGTTTATCCAACAGCTATGGCAGCTAGAACTATCATGGGATGACGGACTCCCAGAAGAGCTTTATAACTATTGGTGGTCATTCCGACAACACTTAAAACATATAAACAATTTATCTACTAAGAGACGTATTTTTGATGGCCAAGTCTCAAAAGACACACAAATACACACTTTTGTAGATGCATCAGAACGAGCTTATGGATATGGAATTATAGTCAGATTGTTATGTTCCAAGTCACGAATCGCACCCTTAAAGAAGGTGGCCTTACCAAGATTAGAACTATGCGCTGCTCTCCTTGGGACCGAACTTACCAGGAGAGTAAAAAGGGAAATACGAGCTGAAAACACTCCAACATACCTATGGTCGGATTCAGAAATAGTTCTTCACTGGATTACATCGTCAACATCGTCACTTCGTACATTCGTCGCCAATCGGGTAAGCAAAATTCAAGAGCAAACAACAACCAGCCAGTGGAGACATGTTGGCTCGAAACAAAATCCAGCTGACCTAATTTCTCGAGGTATAAGTCCAGAAAAACTGTCTCAATGCAACCTGTGGTTCTTCGGACCAATATTCCTACATGGCAGTGAAAAGGCGTGGCCTAAAGAATTTAATAAATCTCAACCACCTCATTCCGAAGAATTCAAACTAATTCCTGTGACGGCTCTAGCTACTTCACCTGGATTGGAAGAGATAATCTACAAAATTAATAATCACGGCTCATTCAAGACTCTTCAAAGGGTGGTAGCATATGCACTTCGTTTCCTCCAAAATGCTAAGACATCCAAGGCCGCTCGACCAAGCAGCAAAACACTCACAACTCACGAACTCACTTCAGCAACTAACCTAATCACTAAGGGAATTCAAGCGTCAGAATTTAAAATTGAACTCAACAAGTTAAAGAAAGGGCATGAAATCGAAAAATCAAGTCAAATAAGTGGTTTGTCTCCCTTTCTGGACGAAAATGGCATTATAAGGGTAGGGGGAAGGCTAGAGGCCTCTTGCCCCTCTCATACAACGCAAAACACCCAATACTCCTTCCATACAATGACCCGATCGCAAGACTTATAATGAAGATGCTACACATCGAAAACCACCACTGCGGTCCACAAACGCTGTTAGCCATCTCAAGACAGCAGTTTTGGATAATCAAGGGTAAGTCGTTAGCCAGAAGCATCGTCCAAAACTGTGTCCGATGTATAAAATCAAGACCAATACTAATGCAGCAAGTTATGGGAGACTTACCAGCCACTAGAGTGACTCCAACAAGGCCATTCATGATATCAGGTGTAGGCTACTGTGGCCCACTCTGGGTGCACTACAAATTAAGGGGAAAGAGGCCCCACAAGGTATACCTAGCAGTCTTTGTTTGCTTTTCAACGAAAGCAATACATTTAGAGGTAGTAAGCGACCTTACAACAGAAGCATTTATTGGGGCTCTCAAAAGATTCATTGCCCGCCGAGGACGCTGCCAAACCATATACTCAGACAACGATACAAATTTTGTAGGAGCACGAAACCAACTTAAGGAATTGAATGACGTCATCTTTTCTGAGCATTCGCAGGAAACAATCAAAAGGACTTGTAGCAACAGTGGTATTGATTTCAAGTTTATGCCCCCAAGGGCACCGCATTTCGGTGGATTATGGGAAGCAGCAGTGAAATCCGCTAAACAGTTACTGGTCAGAAGCATGGCAACAGCTTCACTTACATACGAAGAACTAGAAACTGTCATTGTCGAAATTGAGGCAATACTAAACTCGCGACCACTAACACCTCTATCAAGTAATCCAAACGATTATGCAGCCCTGACTCCCGGTCATTTTTTGATCGGAGAACCACTTACGGCACAAATAGATACAAGAACACACAACCCTACCAACCCATCACTATCAAAAAGGTGGAATCTTGTCTCCCAACTGAAACATGAATTTTGGAAACGCTGGTCATTGGAATACCTGCACCACCTCCAAGAGAAACGAAAATGGAAAACGTCATCCGAAAATGCAAGGGAAGGAAGTCATAATAAAGGAGGATAATCTACCAGTCATGCAATGGCCACTCGGCAGGATTCTTAAAACTTATGAGGGAAACGATGGCAAGGTTCGAGTAGCAGACGTAAAAACAGCATCAGGAATAAAAAGACGGCCAATCCATAATTTAGCCCCACTACTTCCCGAGGAAGAATTAAAGGGAAATGAAGCATCCCACTCTACGCCACACTTGACATCTGATGAAGCAGATATTCCACCAATCAAAAGGCCCAGGACTAACAGTAACCCAATTCTACTTACAACAATTTTAGCGATCCTTCTCATCCCAGCGGTCATAAGCGGTAACATCAATATCACCAACTTTCGCTCTGACCCAGGACTATATTTTGAAGGAATTGGAACTGTAAAACTCGTTACGGCCGAATGGAAACTCATGGTATACTACGACTTAACACCCTTTTCGTCTGAGCTAAGGGTTTTTCAGTCTGGAATATCCACCTTGCAGCAGTTATGCTCATCCATGCAACACCTGTCAACAAGCAACACATTGGTAAACAATTTTATTCAAATGAAGGAAGATTTACTAGAGGAGAAGGCCATTTTCGTTACTAGTCGAACAAAATGCGCCTCTTTTTGTACATTGTAGGAAATGTAGCAAGATCACTGTTTGGTGTTTTGGACTCAGACTACGCAAATGAAATGTCAGGTGTCATTAAAAGATCCAAGATCGAAACAGACTATCTTTTCCAGCTACTAAAAAACCAAACAAATGTCGCTACTCGCCAACCAATTGACCTTAACCGCCTTAAACCTGCAAAGAATAGAAAGGGAAATAATAGACGTGTTAACCGATGCTCATCATGGAAAAATCAGTCCACTTCTATAAGCTCCTCATCAACTCAGGAATGAATTAACCGTAATAAGGGCACATCTCCCAAGGCAACGTGCACTTCCTGTAGAAGACGATAGTCTGATACAATTTTATAAGCTAATGAAGGCCAGTGGAGCGATAACAAAGAGCGAAGTTATCTTTGAAATTATGTTGCCGCTTGTCGACCAGCAATTCCTAGAACTATTCAATGTAATTCCGGTCCCAACAATAAAAAAAAATCTTCTAATATCTATTAACTCAAAGGAATCTTTTCTAGCAATTAATTCACACAGAGATGAATATATTCCCTTTTTAAATGAAGACGTTACCAACTGCCTAATGCCTAAACCCGATGAATACATATGCCAAAACAAACAAGTCAAGCTCAAGGGGAACACACTTGCCAATTCCTGTGAAATAAACATTTTTAACAACCGGAACACAGCCAACTGCAAACTTATCCGAATTCCATCCAACACAACCTGGACACAATTAAAAAATCCTAACAACTGGATCTTTGCTTCCACCACAGAAGTAGAAATCTCAGCAGTCTGCGGCACAGAAACCTCACAACACTTTATAAGAGGCACTGGCATAATGCAACTAGACCAAACTTGTATAATCAAAACCGATTTCATCACGATTCAAGGTCACTTTAGTGCGTCAAACAGTTTGCACACATCATACGTCCAACTTAAACACATCGACCATATAAGCAGACCACAGGAAATCAACCAGATTTTTAACACCACAGATAGCCAGTTTGAAACTCACCTTAACCAACTCAATAACCTGCAAAAATAACTTAATGAGTCAACAATCACACGTCTGACACAGCTAATCAAGTCTAACAGTCAACATCATCATATAGTAAGCTACTCCGCGCTTATAATTTCCTTGCTCATCGCGGTAACCATAACACTAATTAAAAAAAGCTCAACCCATCAAGAAGAAAGAGGCCATAACTCCCACCAACCAAGACCGCATCCAGTTCCATTACCCCGACCTGTCACCATTGACATCATAGACACCTAAACAACACAGGTTATCATCGACCAGCGGTCGACGCGGGGGAGAATGTTGACATTCACATCAACATACATTTAATTTTAATTTTATTTTTAACTATGTTAATGAACTACATAAGTTTAGTGTATCGCTGACATAACATAATTAAATTTTTTGTTTTATTTTACCTTTTGTTTATAAATAATTGTTGACATATCATTATTTTATTTTGTTTACTTGAAGTTCAATCATCCCAAACAATTTTATTGTTTACTTTTGTTCATAATTGTTAACATAGCATTATTTTATTTTGTTACCTGAATCATAAATTCATACATTGTGAATTATACACCGGCTAAATGTGCTCACTTAACTTTCACGCTCAGAAGACAAACGTGCCCAGCTGTAAAAATAAATAACATTACTGTTCCGGTAGAAAACCATGTTAAGTTCTTGGGAATTCATATAGATAGCTTGACCTGGTCTCGTCATATTGAAGCGAAAATAACGGCAATGAAACTTAAAACAGCTCAACTACATTGGCTTCTCGATCGAAACTCAAACTTGTATTTAGACAACAAAATTCTCTTATAAAAGTCCATCATAAAACCAATATGGACATATAGCATCCAATTATGGGGTACTGCATGCGCATTTAACTTCCAAAAGCTTCAAAGAAGACAGTCTAGAATATTACGACAAATTGTCTGCGCCCCATGGTATATGCGTAATGATATTATCCACAGAGATCTCAACGCCCCCACTATCCAGGAGGAAATTAAAAAATTTTCAATTAGCTACATCGATTAACTAATGGCCCACCCTAACTACCTCGCTCGGGGTCTGCTTCAATTCGAAGGTCACCAGAAGCTAAAAAGAACCGATACTTTGAGCCTAACTAGAAGACATTTTTAAAATTTGAATACAGCAGTTAGTGGTTACATTGGTAACAAATAAGGAACATCAAGTAGAATTAAGATTTGAATACATAGTGTAAATTTCGATAAGAAAGATTCAATAATAAAACATGTGCCGAATCTTTGATACCCTCCACCGACAGTTCGAATGTTTAAGGAGTAATATCTGTATGATGTTATTATTATCTTAAACTGTGACGATTTGTTACTAATTATGGTTTTAGGCGACTAAACTGTTTTCCGGTAGTAGGGTTTATATGGGGCCTAGGGTAAATTATGGACCGATCATCACGAAATTTCACAGCGCCATTTCTAGTCCTTTAAAACTGTGACGTACCAATTTATGTTATGATAGCATTATTAATTATGGTTTTAGGCGACTAAACTGTTTTCCGGTAGTAGGGCTTATATGGGGCCTAGGGTAAGTTATGATCCGATCATCACGAAATTTCACAGCGTCATTTCTAGTCCTTTAGAACTGTGACGAGCCAAAATTTGTTATGATTGCATTATTTTTTACGGTTTTAGGCGTTCTAAACTGTTTTCCAGGGGGTTTATCTGGGGCTTAGGGTAAACTATGGACGGATCTTCACGAAATTTAAAAGCGTGATTTCCAGTCAAATAAAACAAATTTTTGCGAAAACTTATCTCATTCCGTGCCTTGTTCCAGAATTTATGTTATTTTTATACCCTCCACCACAATTAGTTGTGAAGAGGGTATATTAAGTTTGTCATTCCGTGTGAAACTTTTTTATTATTCATCTCATACCCCATAAAGTATATATATTCTGGGTCCTTGAGTAATTTTAAGTCGATTTAGGTATGTCCGTCTGTCTATCCGTCTGTTGAAAACACGCTCACTTTCGAAAAACTCAAAAGAAATAAGCAAACTTGGTGTCAAATTGCTTGAAGTTATCCTTAGCAGTTTGGGATTGAAATCCAGTAAAATCGGTTCAATAGGATCTGAGCTATGAATCAAACCACCACCTAAAAAAAATTGATAATTTTGTTACAAACAAGTTAGAGTGCTATATTCGGCTGTGCAGAATATAGCACTGACAGACGAACATGGCTAAATCGAATTAGAATTACTCAAGGACCCAGAATATATATACTTTATGGGGTCTGAGATGAATAATAAAAAAGTTTCACACGGAATGACAAACTTAATATACCCTCTTCACAACTAATTGTGGTGGTGGGTATAAAAAAACCTTTCATTGGAGAAAACAAAAATTACAATATGTACAATTTATAAATAACAAAAAATTTTGTTCAAAATATATCGATTAAATAAGTTGAAAGGATTTTATTAAATTTTCTAATTTTTTTATACCCACACCACAATAGTGGAGAGGGTATTATGCATTTGCGCTGATGTGTGTATTACCGTAAAATATTGGTCCTAGACCCACCAATCGATTCAGAATCACTTTCTGAGTTGATCTAAGGATGTCCGTCCGGCTGGCTGGCTGGCTGTCCATGTAACCTTGGGCGCAAAGTACAGGTCGCAATTTTGGAGATAATTTGATAATATTTGGGACAAAGGTTCTTATTGGCACAAGGACCGAGCCTATTGAAAATGGGCCGAATCGTAGGACCACGAAGGAAGATAGGGGGAAATTTCTGCCTCTCAGAAACTATCAGACCTATTTTAATGAAATGTAAATTATAGATACACTGAAAATATTTCATAGGTAAAATAAGCGAAAATTGTGGTACATTTTACGAATTTATTCGTTATTTTTACGCTACGAAATGCTTCGTAGATTAAATAAAAGGTATTTGTTTAATTCACGAAATGATTTTTTGTCTGCAATAAACAAAATTTTGTAATTTTACAAATTCTATTTCGTAAATTTACAAAAAACATTGTTTGTATCACGAAAGAATTTCGTAAATGACGAAAAGCAATTTTGTATTAAATACGAATATTCGTATAAATACAAAATATATTGTGGTAAAAATACGAAAAAAATCTTTGTGTATTTTACAAAAAGGTTTGTAAAAAATATCTGCAAAGAAATATGTAAATCAAAATATTTCGTAAACGCCACAAAATTTCGTAACAGTACAAAATATTTTTTTGTAAAATAAACTCTAAAATTTTTGTTTATATTACGAAAATTCTTAGCGGTACGAATTTTACATTAAGTTACAAATTTTTTATTTAGCTAAAACAAAAAACAAATAATTCATATTTAAAAGTAAAATATACACATGCATGTATGTACGTACATACATATGTACTTACATATATTATGCGTAGATAAATAAACAGAAAAAAATTATTTCAGTTAAAAAATTTAAAAAAACGGTAAAAATGGGTTTAATTACAGGGTATCAGAATTCTTGTAAATATGTATTATTTTTGTTTTCTGAAAAGAACAAAACGGTTTAAATAAGTATTTTAGATAAAAGTAAGAAATCTGACCTTGTATTGTTTTGCATAACATTTGAACGGCTAGGTTTATATGACCTTTTCCTACATTATAAAACTGATGGTCCAAAAAAATCCAAATAATGCTAGCTGCACTAGCATATTCTATCGAAAATACGTGATATGCCTTAAAGCATATGTCGATAGCTTTTGTAATACTAAAAAATTTGTATTTTATATTATTAAAGTCACAAAAAAGGCCTCGGGCTTATACATATCTACCACTTTTTTGTCCAGCTGTTCCTTATAGAACTGTCCAGATGCCGAAAAAGATATGAAGGATCGCTTTGATTCCACTTTGCTATAGAATTTATTTCCTTTTTTGAGTTCTTGACTTAATTCTTGGTGATGGAAGCAATGAATGTAAAAGTGTTAACACTATGAGAAATTTGCTATCTTAAAATAAGGAATTGTGTAAGTTTAAACATTAAAAAAATTAAAACTCATTTTACTACTGTAACCAACACAATTATTTTCGACTATAAAGTCCCAAGCCTTTTGGTCATCCTCATCTTGAAATTTCGATGTATATTTTGGAAATATTTTTTGAATCATCAACATACAGAAATCATCAAAATGATGCAGAAACTCATTCCGCTGCCCATAAATGCGTTCGAAATCTATGTAAATATAATTTATACTTATAGAAAAGTCAGACACTTTAAAAAATCGTTATCACTTACTAAGCGAAATCCCATTGGATCATTGAACATTGGCCATAAATCAACAATTTGTTGTTTAAATTTGGGGTCGCAAAGACCCTTTAAAGATTTTTGGCGGTATTCGAAACAACCATTCCAATGCAGTATCATATCTTCAAAAGGCAACATATTATACTCATGTTTGAGTATACGAACATGACCTTCCTCTTCCTGCGTCAATTGAACTGGTTTTAAAACTTCTTTTTCTGTTTTTTTTGTTCATGGCACTTTTCCAGTTTCTGTATTTGTTATACAATTTTCCAAGTGGTGCGGCATTAGGTCGAGATATGTGGTAATAAGCCTAAAAGATTAATGCCTGTATTCACAAAAATTTTTTAAATTTAATAAAGGTTTAAAGAACAAATTTACTATGAAAATTATCCCTAATAAACGTTTGTTAAACTAAATAATCGTTTATGAATACGGGTAAAGTTTCGATGTTAAATTTACATATATTTTTTTTTATTAAATTACAATTAAATTTTGATATGTGTAAGGATACACGTACTATTTCTTCATTTGGAAATATTGAAGTTATTTGCTTTGCTAAATGTTCTGCGTCTTTGACAGTCATTGGGTGGCCTTTGTTAATACAAAAAAAGACTATCATCAAATAATAACAAATACTCTCTTAGATTACATTTAAAGCATATCTTGTGATATTTGATATAATAGCAAAATTTCGATCATTTCCAAAAACTTGAGGAAAAATAACCATACTTCATCATCTTGAGGTACAAAGTCTCCTATCATTAGTGTTAACAAATTTACAAAAGTCATCATTTCTCGTGCTGACATTTTAAGTGTTTATTTTTTAAATTTTGAACTGTTATGCTACGAGATATATTGCCTGCTTCAAGTTCTCCGTAATTGAAGGAAAGTTTTCTATGATTAAGAGTTTCCAATGTAAAATATTTCTTATTTAAAAAGTTTTTTATAATATGACACATATTGTAATGGCAGACGCCTTCGAATACGTCATGCATAATATCAACGAAGTAGTTTGTTGTACAGTGAAAACTTGGTATACTGTTAAAAACACACTCCGATTTCACGCCGCTAATTCTTGAATCATTGCAAAGCAAATCGAAATCATAATTGTGAATGTTTCGAGAAAGACATTGTTCTAATTGTGTGCATTTTTCACTGCAGGACTTGTCCATTTTACAAAATCTGCAAAAAAAGTTATGTCTGAATGATGATGTAACCCCAAGAATAAGATTAAGAGCTAAGTTGTCTCCAACTACAAGTCCAAGGCTAAAATATATTTTTATTTGACCTTTTGAAGTGTTAATGTATATTCCTTCTTCTTACAAACACTTAAGTTCATTTACGAGATTTGAAAGGCATTTTTTATTATCGTATTTTTTATAGTCCTTACTTTTAAAAGCTGATACCAAAATAATTTCACTGTTTTTAATTACTGGAAAGGAATAGTAAACAAAAGTAATAGGGTCACAATGTGATCCCATAGGATTGTTTATCTCCGCATCGTCCATGTACAAGAATATTGGTAATACTGTCTTGTTTGTATCCAAAAAAGGTTTACTTTTATGTTTCCATAACATTCCATTAACAAAACTGGTTTGCCTCCTTTTTTGTTGAATATCATCGATCACTTTAAGCAAGAGATCATCCTTTTCAAAAACCTTTCGTATTTGAAAAGAAATTGGCAATAACACTCCTGTAACATTATTTGGTTCAAATGAAACTTGTCCTTTGGTTGATACTTCTTCTAATTGATTATTAATTGTAAATACTTTGAATTTTTGTAGCAAATCGTTTGCAATTAACCAATTTTGCATTTGATGATCGTTATAGAATTCGGAAAAAATATTACATATATCAGTTTTTAGAGATGAAATATTTAATCTTAAAAGCATGTCTTTTTCTAAACTGCTTTCAACGACAAACTGATTAATTTTGCTTATAATTGGTGATATTATGTGCTGAGTAACACGTTTTTGAACTTCAAGCACATCCTTTCTATTAAAATTTGAGTTGCTATGACACCATAAAGCAAACATTGCTCCACTTTTTCTTGGAAACGTTAATGAGGATTGCAATGAGGCTGAAGAAAGAGATTTTTTATTCTTATTTGTGGCCTCTGAAGTGGATTATCACTTCCGATTCTTTAATAACACATGTGGAACTTTGCAGCATTGATGAAGAAGTAGACAGATGCTTTCGAAAATTATTTTTAAAGTGATAAATGCGTTTTATAAATTTGTTGCAATTTTCATATGTACACTTAAATGTGCAATTTTCTCCACGGTTATGCGCAAGTTTAAAATGCTTGAAAACAAATGTTTCGTCAGGCAAATAAATTTCACACAAATAACAATTCATTTTTGTCAATATTTTTAAACAAAATTTTATTTTTTATTTGTTTAACTCACGTTTTACAATGCAATAATTTTACATACGTATTTTCACTCAAACTCACGAATTATACTGACGCTAAAAGCAAAACTTATTTTTTAATAACAGTTTATTTAATAAAAAAAATAGCACAATGAGAGCAAATGAGATGGGGAATAAAAAAACAATACATTCTTATATTTTTCAAATGTTTTCGTATATTCACGAAACTTGTGTTACTTAAAATTTCCTTTTTCTGCATATAACAAATTTTTCGTATATTATAAAATAATTTCGTACTCTTTACAAAATTATAACAAAACAAAATTTGTTTATCATACGAAAAAATACAAAAAATTTCATTTCTTCAAAATGCAATAAAATAAACGAAAAAATGTGTACTATTTACGAAAATAATTGTACGCAATAATTTTTGTAACTTTACGAAATTCGTTAACTTACGAAATCTGTTTTTCTGCATAAGCTACCAAAATTTTCGTAATATAAACAAAATTTTTGTATATAACACAAAAAAAAATTACGAAAAAATATTTCGTATTTTTAAGCATGGAATATTTTGAGTGTAGAAATATATTTATATGGACACATAAGCTATGTAGTTTTTCAAAAATAGGACCACAATTGGAGGTAGGGGGCAATTTCTGCCTCTCACAAACTTTCAAACCTATTTTAATGAAGTTATGCGTCTTTGACAGTCATTGGGTGGCCTTTGTTAATACAAAAAAAAAGACTATCATCAAATAATAACAAATACTCTCTTAGATTACATTTAATTAAATTATCTAAATAATAAAGCATATCTTGTGATATATGATATAATAAAATAATTTGATAATATTTGGGACAAAGGTTCTTATTGGCACAAGGACCGAGCCTATTGAAAATGGGCCGAATCGTAGGACCACGAAGGAAGATAGGGGGAAATTTCTGCCTCTCAGAAACTATCAGACCTATTTTAATGAAATGTAAATTATAGATACACTGAAAATATTTCATAGGTAAAATAAGCGAAAATTGTGGTACATTTTACGAATTTATTCGTTATTTTTACGCTACGAAATGCTTCGTAGATTAAATAAAAGGTATTTGTTTAATTCACGAAATGATTTTTTGTCTGCAATAAACAAAATTTTGTAATTTTACAAATTCTATTTCGTAAATTTACAAAAAACATTGTTTGTATCACGAAAGAATTTCGTAAATGACGAAAAGCAATTTTGTATTAAATACGAATATTCGTATAAATACAAAATATATTGTGGTAAAAATACGAAAAAAATCTGCAAAAAAATGTTTATTTTTTGTGTATTTTACAAAAAG
The DNA here is from genome assembly GCA_930367215.1 of Pollenia angustigena. Classification (NCBI taxonomy): domain Eukaryota; kingdom Metazoa; phylum Arthropoda; class Insecta; order Diptera; family Polleniidae; genus Pollenia; species Pollenia angustigena. Next base: position 78,172,153 of record OV884058.1, on the reverse strand, counting down.
GTTTGTAAAAAATATCTGCAAAGAAATACGTAAATCAAAATATTTCGTAAACGCCACAAAATTTCGTAACAGTACAAAATATTTTTTTGTAAAATAAAATCTAAAATTTTTGTTTATATTACGAAAATTCTTAGCGGTACGAATTTTACATTAAGTTACAAATTTTTTATTTAGCTAAAACAAAAAACAAATAATTCATATTTAAAAGTAAAATATACACATGCATGTATGTACGTACATACATATGTACTTACATATATTATGCGTAGATAAATAAACAGAAAAAAATTATTTCAGTTAAAAAATTTAAAAAAACGGTAAAAATGGGTTTAATTACAGGGTATCAGAATTCTTGTAAATATGTATTATTTTTGTTTTCTGAAAAGAACAAAACGGTTTAAATAAGTATTTTAGATAAAAGTAAGAAATCTGACCTTGTATTGTTTTGCATAACATTTGAACGGCTAGGTTTATATGACCTTTTCCTACATTATAAAACTGATGGTCCAAAAAAATCCAAATAATGCTAGCTGCACTAGCATATTCTATCGAAAATACGTGATATGCCTTAAAGCATATGTCGATAGCTTTTGTAATACTAAAAAATTTGTATTTTATATTATTAAAGTCACAAAAAAGGCCTCGGGCTTATACATATCTCCAAATACTGAAATAAAAGGAGCTACTGAACCTTCTGCTACCACTTTTTTGTCCAGCTGTTCCTTATAGAACTGTTCAGATGCCGAAAAAGATATGAAGGATCGCTTTGATTCCACTTTGCTATAGAATTTATTTCCTTTTTTGAGTTCTTGACTTAATTCTTGGTGATGGAAGCAATGAATGTAAAAGTGTTAACACTATGAGAAATTTGCTATCTTAAAATAAGGAATTGTGTAAGTTTAAACATTAAAAAAATTAAAACTCATTTTACTTACTGTAACCAACACAATTATTTTCGACTATAAAGTCCCAAGCCTTTTGGTCATCCTCATCTTGAAATTTCGATGTATATTTTGGAAATATTTTTTGAATCATCAACATACAGAAATCATCAAAATGATCCAGAAACTCATTCCGCTGCCCATAAATGCGTTCGAAATCTATGTAAATATAATTTATACTTATAGAAAAGTCAGACACTTTAAAAAATCGTTATCACTTACTAAACGAAATCCCATTGGATCATTGAACATTGGCCATAAATCAACAATTTGTTGTTTAAATTTGGGGTCGCAAAGACCCTTTAAAGATTTTTGGCGGTATTCGAAACAACCATTCCAATGCAGTATCATATCTTCAAAAGGCAACATATTATACTCATGTTTGAGTATACGAACATGACCTTCCTCTTCCTGCGTCAATTGAACTGGTTTTAAAACTTATTTTTCTGTTTTTTTTTGTTCATGGCACTTTTCCAGTTTCTGTATTTGTTATACAATTTTCCAAGTGGTGCGGCATTAGGTCGAGATATGTGGTAATAAGCCTAAAAGATTAATGCCTGTATTCACAAAAATTTTTTAAATTTAATAAAGGTTTAAAGAACAAATTTACTATGAAAATTATCCCTAATAAACGTTTGTTAAACTAAATAATCGTTTATGAATACGGGGGTAAAGTTTCGATGTTAAATTTACATATATTTTTTTTTATTAAATTACAATTAAATTTTGATATGTGTAAGGATACACGTACCATTTCTTCATTTGGAAATATTGAAGTTATTTGCTTTGCTAAATGTTCTGCGTCTTTGACAGTCATTGGGTGGCCTTTGTTAATACAAAAAAAGACTATCATCAAATAATAACAAATACTCTCTTAGATTACATTTAAGGCATATCTTGTGATATTTGATATAATAGCAAAATTTCGATCATTTCCAAAAACTTGAGGAAAAATAACCATACTTCATCATCTTGAGGTACAAAGTCTGCTATCATTAGTGTAAACAAATTTACAAAAGTCATCATTTCTCGTGCTGACATTTTAAGTGTTTATTTTTTAAATTTTGAACTGTTATGCTACGAGATATATTGCCTGCTTCAAGTTCTCCGTAATTGAAGGAAAGTTTTCTATGATTAAGAGTTTCCAATATAAAATATTTCTTATTTAAAAAGTTTTTTATAATATGACACATATTGTAATGGCAGACGCCTTCGAATACGTCATGCATAATATCAACGAAGTAGTTTGTTGTACAGTGAAAACTTGGTATACTGTTAAAAACACACTCCGATTTCACGCCGCTAATTCTTGATCATTGCAAAGCAAATCGAAATCATAATTGTGAATGTTTCGAGAAAGACATTGTTCTAATTGTGTGCATTTTTCACTGCAGGACTTGTCCATTTTACAAAATCTGCAAAAAAAGTTATGTCTGAACGATGATGTAACCCCAAGAATAAGATTAAGAGCTAAGTTGTCTCCAACTACAAGTCCAAGGCTAAAATATATTTTTATTTGACCTTTTGAAATGTTAATGTATATTCCTTCTTCTTACAAACACTTAAGTTCATTTACGAGATTTGAAAGGCATTTTTTATTATCGTATTTTTTATAGTCCTTACTTTTAAAAGCTGATACCAAAATAATTTCACTGTTTTTAATTACTGGAAAGGAATAGTAAACAAAAGTAATAGGGTCACAATGTGATCCCATAGGATTGTTTATCTCCGCATCGTCCATGTACAAGAATATTGGTAATACTGTCTTGTTTGTATCCAAAAAAGGTTTACTTTTATGTTTCCATAACATTCCATTAACAAAACTGGTTTGCCTCCTTTTTTGTTGAATATCATCGATCACTTTAAGCAAGAGATCATCCTTTTCAAAAACCTTTCGTATTTGAAAAGAAATTGGCAATAACACTCCTGTAACATTATTTGGTTCAAATGAAACTTGTCCTTTGGTTGATACTTCTTCTAATTGATTATTAATTGTAAATACTTTGAATTTTTGTAGCAAATCGTTTGCAATTAACCAATTTTGCATTTGATGATCGTTATAGAATTCGGAAAAAATATTACATATATCAGTTTTTAGAGATGAAATATTTAATCTTAAAAGCATGTCTTTTTCTAAACTGCTTTCAACGACAAACTGATTAATTTTGCTTATAATTGGTGATATTATGTGCTGAGTAACACGTTTTTGAACTTCAAGCACATCCTTTCTATTAAAATTTGAGTTGCTATGACACCATAAAGCAAACATTGCTCCACTTTTTCTTGGAAACGTTAATGAGGATTGCAATGAGGCTGAAGAAAGAGATTTTTTATTCTTATTTGTGGCCTCTGAAGTGGATTATCACTTCCGATTCTTTAATAACACATGTGGAACTTTGCAGCATTGATGAAGAAGTAGACAGATGCTTTCGAAAATTATTTTTAAAGTGATAAATGCGTTTTATAAATTTGTTGCAATTTTCATATGTACACTTAAATGTGCAATTTTCTCCACGGTTATGCGCAAGTTTAAAATGCTTGAAAACAAATGTTTCGTCAGGCAAATAAATTTCACACAAATAACAATTCATTTTTGTCAATATTTTTAAACAAAATTTTATTTTTTATTTGTTTAACTCACGTTTTACAATGCAATAATTTTACATACGTATTTTCACTCAAACTCACGAATTATACTGACGCTAAAAGCAAAACTTATTTTTTAATAACAGTTTATTTAATAAAAAAAAATAGCACAATGAGAGCAAATGAGATGGGGAATAAAAAAACAATACATTCTTATATTTTTCAAATGTTTTCGTATATTCACGAAACTTGTGTTACTTAAAATTTCCTTTTTCTGCATATAACAAATTTTTCGTATATTATAAAATAATTTCGTACTCTTTACAAAATTATAACAAAACAAAATTTGTTTATCATACGAAAAAATACAAAAAATTTCATTTCTTCAAAATGCAATAAAATAAACGAAAAAATGTGTACTATTTACGAAAATAATTGTACGCAATAATTTTTGTAACTTTACGAAATTCGTTAACTTACGAAATCTGTTTTTCTGCACAAGCTACCAAAATTTTCGTAATATAAACAAAATTTTTGTATATAACACAAAAAAAAATTACGAAAAAATATTTCGTATTTTTAAGCATGGAATATTTTGAGTGTAGAAATATATTTATATGGACACATAAGCTATGTAGTTTTTAAAAATAGGACCACAATTGGAGGTAGGGGGCAATTTCTGCCTCTCACAAACTTTCAAACCTATTTTAATGAAGTTTATAAACATAGATAAATCCATATTAATATGGACACATAAGCAAGATATGTTTTTAAATACTGTGGTGTAGGGTATCATATGGTCGGGCTTGACCGACTATATTTTCTTACTTGTTGTTGTTTGAATATATTTTCCCAAGCGAAAATATTTATTATACCCACACCACAATAGTGGAGAGGGTATTATGCATTTGTGCTGATGTGTGAAACACCTTAAAATATTGGTCCTAGACCCACTTTAAAGTATACCGATCGACTCAGAATCACTTTCTGAGTCGAACTAACGATGTCCGTCCGGCTGGCCGGCTGGCAGACTGTCCATGTAACCTTGTGCGCAAAGTAGAGGTCGCAATTTTGGTTCTTATTGGCACAAGGACCAAGCCTATTGAAAATGGGCCAAATCGTAGGACCACAAGAGAAGATAGGGGGAAATTTCTTCCTCTCAGAAACTATCAAACCGATTTGAATGAAATTTAAAACATAGATAGAACCATATCTCTATGGACACAAAAGGGATGCATTTTTTAAAAATAGGAACACAATGGGAGGTAGGAGGCAAATTCTGCCTCTCACATATGGACACTTAAGCATGATGTTTTTAAATACTGTGGTGTAGGGTATCATATGGTCGGGCTTGACCGACTATACCTTCTTACTTGTTTTTTGTTGAAATTATGCAATTGTATTTTAAAATTCTACAAATGTTTTCCTGTACACAATTTCTTAAAAAAACATTTGGAAATGGTGTAATTTTTATGTCAATAATTAACTATCGATAAAAAAAAGATTTTTATGTTTTTTTGTTACGTTTTTATTACATGATCTTTATGAATTGTGAGTAATTATTATTTTAAGTTTGTTTTTATTATATTTTTTACAAATAAATAATGCCCATATCGAGCCCTTATAGCAAAAATGATGTAACCAACAAAAATAAAATTTTAAAGAAGTTTTTTTTAAATATTTTTGCTTCAAGTCTAGGGGTTCGTTTGAAATTGCTTTTGCTCTTATTTCGTAACGGCACTTCCCAGAGATATGAGTTTTTTAGAGATGATGCAAATGATCAAAAATTATCCATTTTCATCAAAAAACAAAAATCTAAAATGTTGTTGGTTACATCATTTTTGCTATAAGGGCTCGATATGTTCATGAAATATGAGTATTTACTGGAAAATTTAGTTTTTTTTTCATACAAATTAAAAAGTATTTACATACATATTTACAGTATTTACATAAATCCCGAAAAATCCCGAAAATTTTTCAAAAATCCCGTGAATCCCGGGATTCAAAATATCCCGAAAATCCCGGGATCCCGAAATATTTTTTTCAATCCCGAATTCCGGGATTCAAAAAAACCAATCTTGATTGGAAGCCCTAGTGAGGACATTCATAGTTTAGAAGTTCTTCGTGTATAACTAGACTCACTTTGGCAGCAAATCAAAAGGGCTTTTGAAGAGTGTAGGGACAAGAAACCGGAATCTGGCGAACAACCGATAGACAGAAACTTCGCGATCGGTATAAAAAGGCGCTAGCTGCATACAAAACTTGTTTGGCCTCAATAAACGCGGAAATTATGGCGCTTTCTGCCTCGACTGATGACACGAGTAAGCACGAGCGGGGTTCGTCTGCGGAAAACCCAAATTTAGAAAACAGCGCTAGGAAAAGTTTCAAATGCCCCATTAACCAACGAAGGCTTCGATATAGCCTGGAAAAATCTTGTTCTTCAATACGAAAACAATCGGATTCAGGAGGCTTATTCTGAATTGCGATGCGAAAATCAATGCGATGCGAAAATGCATAAATGCGAACAATTGCTATTCTGTATTGCGATATTCGCAAAGTTTTTTTTTAATCGCATTTCAAATGCGAAAAGGTGACAAGTCGGTATTCTACATTCCGAAAACAAATGTCAAATTCGCAAAATTTATTCGACAACAAAATAGCATTCGCAAAGTACAAACATGTTGATAATATTATATATATTTATTCATCATATCGCTCGTTTGCTTCGAGATAAACGCATTTAAAGTTTTTGATTTGCTCTAACTACTTAGAAAAAAGAAGACACATTCTCTTTAAACTGGGAAAGTATAAAATATATAAAAAGATGAATTAAAAACACAATATAAAGAGAAACAAAGCGAACAATTCTGCATCTCTAACTCCAAAACTAAATTTTTTTGAGTTATGCCGGTCTTGCAGCAAATCAGCGATATATTTATTGTTTAATTCAGGGAAGCAAGCAATAAGACCACCAAACCGCGTGCCGGTCTTGCAGCAAATCAGCGATATATTTATTGTTTAATTCAGGGAAGCAAGCAATAAGACCACCAAACCGCGTCAATTCGAAATAATGATAGAATATATGAATAAGCACAGCCAATTGGCAAGAGGCCATTTGAAAACACCAAATGCACATCAGTCGGCAAATACTTTGTGACAAACTTTAACTGAAGAACTAAATGGACCACCTATTAGAGAAGCTGCAGGATGAAAAAAAAATGAAATATATAAACCAGTTCAAAAATATTTGACTTCAACTTTAATTTTAATAGGTTTGGGCCGATTTTAAAGTACACACAAAACATTTTCATTTTCTTCTTAGTCGAACCACAGTGCCACAAAATCCATTTTTATTATTTTTTTTTATTACAAAATGTCATAAATAAATTTTTTAAACAATTTTCACAGCCAAACACAAGCAATTTATTTATTTTTAATTTGACTTTTATTGATACTGACGTATATTTGAGCAGCGTTGCCACAATTTGAAATAAATTGCGAAAGCGATTGCGAAAGTCTAACAGAATACCAATTTTCTCTCGCATCGCATTTCATTTGCGCATCGCATTGATTTTCGCATCGCAATTCAGAATAAGCCTCCAGGTCAACGAACAATTGAAAATTTTATTTGACCTTCCGAAAGTTACCGAAGATTCAGGCCAATATATTCAAACTCTACAACGAGCTGTTAATGGTTGTATTCAAACTTTAAGCGCTTTAAGGGTAGAAACTGGCCCTTGGGACTCTTTTCTGGTATATCTCTGCTCCATTGTGGGAACAATTTAGCACTTTTTTGACTCACCATTCTAAGACTTTAGAGTCAATAGCGGCCATCACACAACCTAAACCCTATCAACAAAAATAGGAAAGTTCCAGTTTCAAACAAACGCGACTCAAAGCAATACCCAGTCGAAAACTCAGAAACGTTTTCCATCAAAGGGGGGACAAAAAGAACTCTACGCACAATTGCCAACATTGTAAATAGCCTCACCCATTACGATCCTGCCCTAACTTTTTAGATAAAAATGTGACTGACCGAATTCACATAGTAAAAGTCACAAATTCATGTTTTAATTGTTTGTCAATAAATCATGGTGTTAAGGACTGCTCAAGCAAATAAAGTTGTAGGCTGTGTTAAACAAAAACATAACACGATTTCCGTATGACGTGCTTAATTCCCAATTTTTCATATTTGATAAATACACTGAAATTTATTTTTGAGGGAAAGCTAGCTTGTAAGCGCATTTCACTGGTTGCCCAGGAAACTTTTTCCAAAGATTTTAGAAAAGCCAAAAATTTAAAACAAATAAAACCCTAAACCGAACAAGAATTATAAACACTCTAAGTCTTACTTGTTTCAATATCAAAGCTTAAACAAAACACAAGGAATAGCTTATCCCATCAACAATAAATTTCAATGTTTTTATCCAGAATAAAAATTGGGAATTAAGCACGAATAACAAAATCTTTTAAATTAAAATTTTTTATTCCAAAAATTACTTTGATAAAAAATAAAAATTTGATTTGCTGGTCACACTACGCACATTTATTTGCAATTTGTTGTTTGTTCAAACAGATATTAAATAGCTTCAAATAAAAAATGGGAAAACAAGTGTGCCCTGTGTTCACATATAAAAATATTTGCCTAAAAATAAATATTTGAACAAATTGTCAAAAATACAAATTAAATAAATAAAATTACTTTTTATTAAAACTAAAAATTAACATTTTGATGCAAAATATTGAAACTTTTGGGTTTTATGGTACAGAAGAGCGAGAACAGCAGTTTTATAAGTAAAAGAGGATTAAAATAACAATTAAAGGGATAACAGCAATTTGGCGAAGTCTTATACAACTAAAATTGAAACTAAAGCATTATTCGTTACGGTTTTAGATGCAAGCAAAGAAGTGTTTTTAGACAGTGGATCTATTATAAATTATAGACCGATCTTCATGAAATTTAATTATGATTTCTAGGCATATAAATTGATTGACAAAAAATTTACGTTAGTTTTTGTAACAGAAATATCGATTTATTTCGGGAAGTTGTTTCACATTTCGGTCCATAACTCTTTTCCTACTGAGCCAAAAGTGCTGAATTTCAATCCAAACTGCCTGGAAGAACTTGAACGAACTTACCACCAAAATTTTTATTTTTCGTCAGCATCCTTTTCTTAACCGCTATAACAATGCCCAACCGTCTGGCTAGCTGTCCTTGTTAACCTTATTCGCAAAGTACATGTCGCAATTTTTGAGATAATCGGTTGTGTTCTAGCAACCGAATTCATTCGTAAGTGGATTACTTCAGCATTTTTTGTGTTCTGCAGCTCACCTCCACATGTTTTTATTCGTTTTCAATTACAGTAGTAAGGGGTTAGTGAAAGTAAAATGAATCGACTTTTATTCTTATATGTGAGAACATTTAAAAAAATATAATTTTTGGTTTTTAGTTTGATATGTTCTTTATTCAATTTAATGAAAACAATATGTATTTTCACACAAATATCGCGAGTTTTTGGAAATTTCCACTGATTTAGCAATTTTTACAGAATTTTTGCCATTCCTTATACATAGTTTTAAGGAGTTTTAATCAGTTTTATGGCTTGCTTGAAATATTAAAAATTATCGCTATTTTTGCAATTTTCGCGGATCTTTGCTCTTTTCGGCAATCGTCGCCATTATTAAGAAAGCCCTATATATAAACTGTAGTCACCTATTTTACAGGGCACTATCTAAGAAAACATCATTAATTTTTTTTTTAAAAGAACTTTGAATACACAAAAACATGCGGAGTTCACAACACCAATTTCTGAATTATGCGGATTCACCTAATAGTAATCAAATTTGGTGTTTACGTTTTATTGTCATAAGAAATGGAAAGAATCGGTCGATAATATCACATAGCCCCCATAAAAACTTATTTCTGGAGAAGAGTCCTTGTGCCCATAGACAATCTATTATCACCTTTCCAAATGTTATTGTAATCGATCCATATTTAACCATAGCTCTTATACAAATACCACTTCTGTAAATAGCTTTTAATGTGATAATAATCTTAGAAATGTTGGTTTTGGCAATAATTTCTATAGTAGCTTGTATGTGGTGTCACATTTTGTCTTGGAAGGCCGAGAATTGGTTCTAGGTATCTTGCTACAAACTCATAAAAATGTCGATGTCGGTAAATTATTCGGCACTAATAACTTTTATATAATTAAGATTTCATTAAGATTCAAGATATAATTTTATTTTGGGAGGTCCATGATTGTCCACTGATCCCAAACTGGTAAACTCTCGAAAATTGATCTATTGATATAGATACGACATGCTTGCAATGCATAATTCGTAACATAGGCTCATATATTATACCCATATTAAATAAATTACCTATTTACCTATGATGAGGAACCTTCCCTAACATACAACTCTGTATCATTTATTTTATCTATTACACTTCACACATACTACATCAGTCAGTCAGTTTTAAACACTCCACCAAACAAGTTGTAAAATACAAATAAAATACAGTCCACCAATACAATTGCTCAAAATAAATAATTAGAATAGAAATAAAAAGACATTTGTTTTATTTGGAACTATTCGCAATTATAATTTGGTCCTCCTCGCCAAATATCGAACAAGTGAAAACGCGAGTGTTTTTAGTGAAAATATGATTTAACACGCAAAATCATATAACAAACAGTGAAAGTGGGTAAATTGGTAGCTTCAACGGACAACAAGTACGTTGGACACAATTTACATATCAAGTGGTTCCTGAGAATATCAAATTTCGTTTAATTAACAATTGGGTGCTCCGCTGTGCACAACAACAAGAACAAAATATTCGTGTTAAATTCTCGGGAAAAAGAGCCAACAGTGCCAAATCGTTTAGTGTTTCAAACAGAGAAACGTAAAAGCAAAACTCATAATTGTGTTTTGAAAGTAATAAATTCGTATACATAAAAATTGGGTGCTCCGCTAGGCACAACAATAACAACAGTGCTAAATAGTATAGTGTAATAATCAAACGTACAAGCAAAGATCATTATCGTGTAGGCACAACGGTAACAACAGTGCTAAATCGTATAGTGTAATAATCAAACGTACAAGCAAAGATCATTATCGTGTGGAATATTCATTTACGGAATCATTTGTCGGTAACACAAGTTAAAAAACAATTTTCGGTCGTTACAACAAAAACAATATATCAAACAATCGTTACAAAATAAATTGGTCGCGAAGCATTTACGAAGTGTGAGTGACAACGCAAATCAAGGCAAACGGTAACAGCAAACGATTTGTGTATAAGAAAAGCCAATGTTGTGTTGTCAATAGACACAACAAAATACACAACACAAAAACAACAAAGAAAAGGTTGCAACGTATTTTGTGTTAATGGGATGCTAAATCGTATAAGTGTGTAAAGTTGAAAATTAAAAAAAAAAAAAAAACACAAAAAACAAAAACAACAAGAAACGATCATTATCGTGTGGAATATTCATTTACGGAATTATTTGCCGGCAACAAGTGAAGAAATAATTTTCGGTCGTTACAACAAAAACAATATTTCAAACAAAACTATTTCGGTCGTTACAAAACAAAATTGGTCGCGAAGCATTTACAAAAACAATATTGTGTGAGTGACAAGAAAAATCAAGCAATTAACTACACATTGGCGGCAAACGATTTGTGTATAAGAAGCAAAGTGAATGTGGTGTTTTTAACAGACACAACAAAATAAACAATACAAAAACAATAAAAAAAAGGGTTTGCAGCGTATGTTTGTGTTCAAAAGATTACTTGTGCGTATTTAGTGTTGTAAATAACAGAATCGTAACTACACGCGTCGGGCGTCGAGCGACAAAGATACACTAGAGCGTAGAAAATCAAACTAAAATCCAATTTACAATAAGAAGTACTGGAAAGCAAACTGTAAGTACAATTTAATTATTTTATACACAATGGCAGCAACTATTAAAAGCTTACAATCAAAGCGGCGCGTAGAAAAGGCATATATTACGCGCGCTTTAACATTTGTTCAGAATCCTCCTGCAGATGTCAATGCTGCACAAATCGAAGCTCGTTTGTCGCGTTTAGACGAGGCTTATAAAGAACTTGGAGAACTTACTAAAGAGTTATACAATTTTGAAGACGAAAATGATTTTGTAGATCCAGATGAGGATTTTACAGAATATGAAGAAAAATATTTTCATGTTAAAGGGATTTTTATGGAGATGCTAAACGTTCGCATACCACGGGTATCAACTCCTAATCCACATAATGGCGAGTTTAATCGGTTAGCGGAACAACATTCGACATTATTAAATAGACTCGATTCTCCGGGCATCTCGCGTAATAATGACAACGATCTACCGAAAATTAGAATTGAACCTTTTACTGGCAATTACAAGGATTGGCCAGCGTTTAAAGACCTTTTTACTAGCGCTATAGACTCTAAGCCTAATTTGTCAAACATACAGAAATTTCATTATTTAAAATCCGTATTAAAAGGCGACGCAGCGGATCTCATTAAGCACATGCAGATTACAGATCTATCCTACTCAACATCATGGGATCGTCTCAAGGAACGTTATGATCGCCCGCGACATATCGTGAACTCGTACATCGAAACTTTTATGTCGGTTTCTTCTATCAGAGAGGAAAACTCTTCTAGTTTGCGCAAAATATCGGACGTTTCGAACGAGGTGGTTAGAGGTCTAGAAGCCATAGGTTATAATGAGCGTGATCATTGGCTTATCTACATTCTTCAAACAAAAATTGATCCAGACTCCCGCCGAAAATGGATTGAGAAGACGCGGGATGAGGCGAAGCCTACAATAGCGTCATTTTTAACCTTTTTGGATCAACGTTGTGAGGAGATCGAGCTCGGTAGCAAATCGGTTAAAACCAATTATGTAAAATCGAATAATCAAAAGCGTAGCACATCTACAACGATGGTGTCTACCAATGGTAATCAAGTTTGCCTGAATTGCAGGTCTGGGGATCATTATATTTACAAATGTCCGCATTTCCTATCTTTGTCAATTGACGAACGCCGGAAATTGGTCAAGGATAAGCATCTATGTTTTAATTGTTTACGGGAGGGGCATACGGTTTATACTTGTAAATCTAAAAGTAAATGTCGTACGTGTGAACGTAGTCACAACACTCTTGTTCACACTACTCAAAACGCAACTAACAGCGCCCAACGGGGAAATTCATCATCCACTACAAACGTAGTTACTTCATCATTGGAGGCCTCTCAGCAGGTAGCAGTAAGCACGCTGGTTTCACATCCCGGTGTACAATCAACAGGTATTAACTTTAAACAAATATTGCCTACGGCAGTCGTTAATGTCCGCAATCACGCTGGAAACTTCATCTGCTGTCGGGTGTTATTAGATACCGCATCTGAGTATTCATACATCACAGAAGAGTGTATCAAACGTTTGGGATTGCCACGTAATCCATCGCGCATGTCTCTTTCTGGAATCCAGTCAATCAAAGCTGACCCAACACGCGGTCACACATCAATTCATATGAAATCCAGATTATCTGAGGATTATATCGGTACTTGTGTACATGTTTTGGGGCGAATCACTTCGTCCCTTCCAAGATCTTCAGTAACCGATTTCGACACTTCTCTTCTTCAGAATCTTCAACTTGCTAACCCATATTGGCATAGCTCTACGCCGGTGGACATTCTGTTAGGCGCTGATGTGGTTTGGGATGTTTTATCAATGGGAAAACTGAAGGATAGTCAAGGTCGTGTCATAGCTATTTCCACAATTTTCGGCTGGGTTGTAACTTCGGGAATTTTGCTGTGTGAAAATCATTCACCAGCAACTTTACTCACATTAGTCGATGTAGATCAATCTATTCGATCGTTTTGGGAAATAGAAGACTGCGCAAACACTCCTACTAAATTGGATGAAGAATCCTTGGTTGTGGAGGAGCATTTCAAAAACACTCATATACGACATACTGATGGAAAGTACATCGTTGAGCTTCCATTCAAAGAACAAGAGATTACATTTGCCGATACGCACAAGGGTGCTGTCTCACGTTTTTATGGTATCGAACGTCGGTTAGTCAGAAACTCTACACTTAGGGCAAAGTATATTGAATTTATGCGGGAATATCAACAGTTAGGCCACATGCGAGAACTTTCTCCAAATGAAATTGAAGTGAAAAACAATCAAGTCTACTACTTGCCTCACCATCCAGTTGTTGGTGCAAAAATTAGGGTCGTATTTGACGGATTTTTTCAAGACGCGGATGGCATATCACTAAATGATAGACTTCACATTGGGCCGTCAATACAACGAAATTTGTTTGCAGTTTGCCTCCGATTCCGTCTACATAAATTTGTTTTTTCCGCAGACATCGTCAAGATGTTTCGACAAATCTGGGTAGCTGAAAAACACAGAAATTTTCAACGTATTATGTGGAGAGAGAGCCCTGATGAACCTCTCAAATACTATCAACTATGTACCGTGACCTTTCTCTCAGTGCGCGTATTGGAACAAATTGCTGAGGATTACAAGAAGTCTCATCCCAACGCATGCAAGATTTTACTTGAAGATTTTTACGTAGACGACGTGCTAACAGGTGCCACGTCTGAACAACAATTAGTAAAATATCGTGACGAACTTGTCGATCTACTCTCACAAGCAGGGCTCCAACTAAGCAAATGGGTGTCTAATAGTACCGCAATTACCCCAACAGATCAAAACACACCAGGGTTTTTGAATGGAGATAATGCAAACTCTACTAAGGTCCTTGGTATCCACTGGTACTCCACTGAAGATCTCATTGGATACAAAATATGTTTGGGAGCTTTACAAACTCCTACGAAGAGGCAGATTTTATCTGAAGTTTCACGGATCTTTGACCCCCTTGGATTGGTATCTCCAATCGTGGTGAGGTTCAAGATTCTATTTCAGGAATTGTGGCTGTTGAATATAGGATGGGATGACCCTCTGCCCTCCAACGTGGAGGAGGTATGGTTGAAATATAGAGAGGATTTACTCAAGCTGGACAGGTTACGATTACCCCGATTTATACTGAATAGAACACGGAAATTACATTACATGGATTCAGCGACGCCTCGATTAAGGCGTACTCTGCAGTAGTTTATTGTCAAGTGAAGGATGAACATGGGACTATTCATGTATCGTTAGTGGCATCAAAAACTCGGGTCTCACCACTTAAGCAAATATCGCTACCAAGGTTGGAATTATGCGGAGCATTACTTCTTGCTCGTCTTTTAAAATCAATCATTGCGTCACTGCCACATAAAGCTATCAAAGTTTATGCCTGGTGTGACTCTTCAGTCGTTTTATCTTGGCTCTCAGTACAGCCCATCAAACTGAAAACATTCGTTGGTAATCGCACAGCAGAAATATTAGAAACTTTACCTAGAAGTGCCTGGAAGCATGTAGGAACAAAAGACAACCCTGCGGATTGTGCTTCCCGTGGTTTGATGGTTGAGCAACTCCTGAGACTCGATCTCTGGTGGTCGGGTCCCTTATTTTTAAAGAATGCAAAACAGCCTACATGTGACGATTCCACCAGCATATCTCCGGATAAACTTGCAGTAGAAGTTGAAATGAGAATTTCTCCGGCAAATACCTTGACGACAAGTCATAATCCAACGATACATCCACTGGAAATGACCCTTGAAAAAACTTCCTCCTGGTGGGAGTTATTACGCATCACCGCATATGTAAAGCGGTTTATAAATCTACGCGTGCACAAAATCAAGAACCCAAATACGTATCTTACGTTCGATGAAATTGCTCAAGCTAAAATTGTCTGCATCAAAATGGCCCAGGATAAGTTTTCAACAGAACGGGTTAGTTTGCAGCAAGGAATAAATTTACACAAGAACTCTCAACTTTTAAGGCTTTCACCATACATTGATGAAGTAGGACTTGTCCGAGTAGGTGGTCGAATACAACATTCGGATCTTGCTGACAGCATTCAGCATCCAATTATTCTGCCGGGAAAGCACAAGATTGCAACTCTGATTATTGAAGAGCAACATAAAAGGCATCTACACCCAGGTGTATCCTCATTGTTTGTAATTATTCGGCAGCAGTACTGGATTATCGGAGCAAGAAATCTCATTCGCCAAATTACGCACAAGTGTTTGAAATGTTTCAGACAAGCTAAACATACAACACAACAACGAATGGCAGATCTGCCATCTGTTCGTGTCCGACAAGCTTTTCCTTTTCAACATACTGGATGCGATTATGCTGGACCATTCACGCTAAAATTACATCCTGGACGCAACTCAAAATCTTCAAAGGGTTACATCTGTTTATTTGTATGCATGGTTACATCCGCTATTCATCTAGAATTGTCAACAGATTTAACAACAGAATGCTTCCTGGTCGCTTTAAGACGCTTTATGGCTCGCCGTGGAAGACGCACAACAATATACAGTGACAACGGAAAGAATTTCGTTGGAGCTAAGCGCGTTCTTAACGAAATGTATCAACACCTGCAAGCAGAAGATCACAATGAAGCTATTGCTGCAACTTTAGCTCAAGAAGGTATTAAATGGATCTTCACACCTCCTTACTCGCCACACTGGGGTGGCATGTGGGAATCGGGAGTCCGCTCGGTTAAACTGCATTTGAGACGTGTTCTTGGCAGCGGCATCCTAACGCACGAACAAATGCACACTCTCCTAGCTCAAGTGGAAGCTGTCGTTAATTCACGGCCTCTTGGCTATGCCCCAGACACAGATATGAACTATCTCTCGCCCTCCCATTTCTTAATTGGTAGGCCAACAACCATGGTGCCTGAGGGTAATTTAACCGATGCTCGTCCAAATCGCTTAGATTACTGGCAAAACGTGCAGTGTATGCATCAAGGGTTTTGGAAGCAGTGGAGTCGAGAACACCTTACTTCACTTCAACAGCGCCCCAAGTGGTGCAACACTCATCCCAATATCGCAACAGAAGATTTGGTACTCGTTAAAGAAGACAGAACCCCGCCTTCAACATGGATCATGGGTCGGGTAACCAAAACCTTTCCAGGAGATGATGGTTTGACTCGTGCCGTGCAGCTCAAAACTGTCAGAGGAACAATAACCAGAAACATCACCAGGATTGTTAAACTCCCCGTATGCTGAAAATATTCTTTCAGGGTCGGCCGGGATGATGAGGAACCTTCCCTAACATACAACTCTGTATCATTTATTTTATCTATTACACTTCACACATACTACATCAGTCAGTCAGTTTTAAACACTCCACCAAACAAGTTGTAAAATACAAATAAAATA
Source organism: Pollenia angustigena (assembly GCA_930367215.1). Taxonomy (NCBI): domain Eukaryota; kingdom Metazoa; phylum Arthropoda; class Insecta; order Diptera; family Polleniidae; genus Pollenia; species Pollenia angustigena. The sequence goes on along the minus strand of OV884058.1, from coordinate 78,155,329 downwards.
CAGTCCACCAATACAATTGCTCAAAATAAATAATTAGAATAGAAATAAAAAGACATTTGTTTTATTTGGAACTATTCGCAATTAACCTAAGAAAAATTTATTTTGTAACATCTTGAATCTTACTTACTGCGAAACTCTTTAGTAAATGGAGAACACAGGAAAAATTTTTTACATAAATAAGTTTTTTCGTCATTAAAAAATAATTAAATTTTTTCAATTTTATTCAATAATATTTATTTTAAAGCCTTTTTTGCCGCTGTTTATTTGCCTTAAAACGAGGAAAATATTTGACGTTAAATGGTCACATTAGGAGCATTTTTGTTTGCTAGAAAATAATTTTGTTTGCCCAAAATCAGCTGTTTTTCTGTTTGCCTTGATATTTTTTGTCAAATGTTTGCCATATGTGACCGTACCTTTAGAGTGTTTGTCTAAATTAGCAAAAGGACATCTTATAGGTTTATTTTTATTTAATGAATTATTAACTTTGCCACACTTTAAATTTAAAATGTTGTTACACCAATTGTGAATTAACTATACAGTTTTAAAAACACTGAATTTAAAACCCTATTTTTGTATTCTAATAGTATCATACTTGTGGATAAATTAACATGACAATCTGTCAATTTATTAGCGCCAATTAAGCCTAGCCATCTTTATTGCTAGTGCCTTCGTGGCTCGTAAAATTGTACTTTTATTTTTTATTCTAATCAAACCTGCAAAGGGTAAGCATCTCACGCTAAATAAAGAATATTTTGAATTGTTATCTAACAACGCGTCTCTTTATTTCCAAATTGAACCGCTGCATTACTGCAATTATAATTACTTTCAACCAAGAAATTATAACACCAATGTTTTTTTTATCCAATGGATGTTATAATTTCTTGGTTGAAAGAAATTATAACATCCATTGGATATAAAACATTGGTCAAAAGCTCTGGTTTAAATAGTTTGCAACTACCACCAATAAACCCAGCTACTAACTTTTAGGATTCACTTTGAATCCACATCTACAATACCTGAGTACAATCACCCACATAAGTTTGTACCCATATTACTATAATTCTAACACTAAGAATTATTCATGGTCCTTCGCCGACGTTAAACTGGTCACCTAAAACAAACACAACAAACATACACACCTGGTCACCCAAAACATACAAAAACTTCTTAGCAGCATCAACTTAACAGCTCAAAGTGCAAGCTCTTCAGTCAACAAGAAGATCGCGCATAGAACATAAGTGACGGGAAGCAATTAAAAACACAAGAAAAGGTCAAAGTAAAACAAAAAACTAATGACACAAACAAAGTGAGTACAAATACAAAAAAAAATTTGTGAAGCAAAAAATTATTATTAAAAGAAATAAAAATCGTAAGTTTAAATAGGAAAAAGTGAAAAATTACATAAAATATTTTTTAAAAAAGTAAAAAGCATAAAAAAGACAATTTTTTTTTGCTCATTGTTAAAACCAAAAAATCTTTCTTTAAATTGCCAAAATTGGAATAAATACAGATTGCTATACCTAACAATAATGCCCAAAATTAGGAAACAACAACAAAAGCTCATAAAACGGGAAATTCAAAAGTTTGCAAAATTTTATAAAAAGTAAGATTCTGGTTAGTAAAGCAAAAAATTTCATAAAACAAAAAATTTAACAAAAAATATCAAAACCTGTTTATACCGTTTTTTACCTCCCTTTGGTTTCTCAGAGTTTTCTTGTGCACTTATGCACCTACATAAATAAGGCACAAAATCATATAGAAAAAATTAGTGTACAGAAGATGAGCAAAACTAAAGAAAGATAAATAAAAAAGAAGAAAAGTTCTTAATAGCGAAACAAAACTCGTAAAAAATAAGAAAAAAAATTCTTAAGTTTCAACAACAAGACAGATTACAGAACCAACAGAAAGCCAAAGTTCTCTTTGTGAATTTTTATCAAGAGAATTCAACAGTAGCAGAACAAAACTGTCAGTCTCTTACACATAAGTACATACGTAGTCATTAACAGAATTTAACACGGTGTAGCAGCAAGAGGGAAAAAGTGTTATACATATTACTAAATAAAATCAACAAATTTATCAACAATCAACTACAATTTTCAATTAAATAAGGAAAAGTCAGATTGTCGTTTATAGTGAAAAATTACCTTTGGTTACATATTTGGAATAAAATTAATAAAATTGGAAAAAAATAAGTTTTTTATTATAATTATATACAACAGTGGGTACAATCACTGGAAAATTTGGTAAATGTTTTTGAGAAGTGAATAAAAACTCGGAAAAAAAAATTTTTTGAATGCATTTTCTTTTTAAAACCTAAATAAAGTTAATTCCGTCGAATAAAAATATTGTGAAACTATTTAGATAATTTACAAAACAACAAAAATTATAAATATTTTGTATAAATTCAAGTTTAATTAAAATTGAAATTAAATTGAAATATTTAAAAAATTTTTTCTAAAATTTAAAAGCAAAATCTCAACATTACGTCGTTTGAAAAAAAAGGAAAAATTTTTTTGGGAATTTAACGAAATTTGAAATTTATTTTTAATTAAAATTAAAATACACTCCTATACAATAGTTAAGGGAAAATTGGATATCCCATTATACATTCAAAGGAATTAAAATTCCAGACAAATTCCTTAAAATACTCAGTCTCAACATTAAGGCTTTGCGAATTAACCCTTTTTTACACACGTTTATAAACCGCTCAATATTTTCTTTCACAAGGAAAATATTATTGATTTCTGATCTATTTTTATTAAACCTATGTTATCAAACCGCAAAATATTTTCTTTCACCTAAAAGAAAATATTATAGATTCGCGATCTATCATCCTAAACTGTGAAATATTTTCTTTCACCTAAAAGAATCCTTTTTTCTCTAAATCTCCAAATGTTTTCTATCACCTAAAAGAAAATAGTATACACTTGCGATCTATTTTTACCTAACCATAAAAGCATTTCACATTTTATAAATTTACATACATTGTTATCTAATTTAAGTCGCTACAGGTTTATTAATTTGCATATTATTTCTTGCATACAAAAAAATATTTATTATAAATTCACATTCCACACTTCTTCAACCTCAAAATTTCTTACAAAAATCTTGGAAAATTCGATTATCGACTATTTCTAAGTCTCAACACGTTTGACTTACGCAATTAGAAAATTTTTTTAGAAGTAACTTAGCAATACAAGGAAAAATTTAAATTTTATTATTCAAGTACTTCCATTTCGCGTTACAAATCCCATTTACAGTTTTCTCACTATGGCTTCACCTAACCACAGATTTGCATTCGATGCCAACAATTTAATCTCATTTTGCAAAAGAAATGATGTTCAGGAATCTTCTGGACAATCTGAAGCCCTTCTAGATATTAAAATGAAAGACCTTGATAGTCGTTGGACTAAAGTAGAAAGCTCGTATGAAGATCTCATGCTCTCTGATCAAAGCGAAGAAATAAAGACAACGGCACAAGAACAATATGACGCATGTTTAGAAATGTATTACCTTACTATTTCGAAACTTCTCGATCTTATTAAACCGCATAGAGAAAGCATAAATCCTCGAGTTAGTGCAGAACCCATGAGTCCCAACCTCCCACAAGAAAACTTTAACATATGCCTCAAACTACCCCCTTGCGATACGCAAACTTTCTCAGGAAGTTACGAAGAATGGCCTGAGTTTCGTGACAAGCTCGTGGGCAAGCTCTTAAAGCCCGATACGAGAACATAAGGGTTCTGGTAGATAATCAAATTCGCAATCTCTTTAACATTTCTGTAGCCAGTGCAGAGGATAGCAAATCCCTGCAGAGAATACATAGTTCGGTCACAGACTGTTTGTCAATGTTGCAAACGTTAGGTGCATCTTCGGAAGGATGGGATCCAATATTAGTAAATTTAGTTTATTCTAAGCTACCTCACGAAACCCTTGCTCAATGGGAACAATCTCTTAACGCGTGTAGAAATTTACCAACATGGGCACAACTAAGTAATTTCCTTCTTAAGAGATGCGAAGTAGTAGAACGAATGAATCCAAATCTCAATCCCGAATTCAAACCTATGCATCTCAGGAAAAACTCAATGTCAACTGTAAAATTTGTAATGAAGCACACAGCCTAAGATCATGTGCACAATTTCGCAACCTATCAATCCAAGAAAGGGTAGATTTCGTCTTTAAAAACCAAATTTGTAATAACTGCCTTTCGATTGCTCATACAAAAAATAATTGTAAAAGCAAAAATACATGCCTAAATTGTGGAAAAACGCATCACACTTTACTTCACATGCGGCCAAATAATAATTCGAAAGCGAATACAAATCAATCGTTTAATAACAATAATCATAATTCCCACTCGCACAAATCAGCTTCCCAAACTCAAAATTCAATTTCTCATCCTCCAAATTTAAATGTTCATACTCAAAATCAACACCCACGTGAGTTGTCGATGCAACCCTCAACTTCAAACGGCTCTAGAAACTCCCAAATTCATTCTAATTATGCTGCAAATCATACGAATATCCTTCTAAGAATAGCCCTCGTTCAAATAGAAAGTAGGGGAGAACGTTTCACAATTCGAGCACTCATAGACCCAGGCTCAGAAAGAACTTTTCTCTCAGAAAAGATACGAGCACGGTTAAATCTTCCCTTCAGAAGATCCAAATTTGAAATTTTTGGACTTGGCGGTCAAAGCCAAACCGCTGATAAAGAATGTGACATAACTATCGTGTCTCAACAAAACAATTTTCGCCTTAAAATATCGGCAATTGTGCTCCCTAAAGTCACTAGTAAAATACCCTCAAACTCTTTCAAAATAAGCTGTGAATTCGGTCTCTCAGATATCGAACTAGCTGATCCATATTTAAATGTTTCCTCTTCAATTGACCTTATCTTAGGAAATGATAGCGAACGACATATAAATCTAGAGGGTATAAAAAGGAATATTTGTGGCTCAGCTTCCGCCTATAAAATTCCAGCATCCGAACCAATAGCTTCAGATGACATAATTTGTGAAGAATTTTACACAAAAACGACAAAACGTCTTCCTGACGGTCATTATATGGTTCAATTGCCATTCAAAAAAGAATTCCCGGATGAAAAATATCTCGGTACATCGAGGTTTATAGCTCTAAGCCAATACGTAAGAATGGAGCAAACTCTCGCTAAAAATCCCCAGCTTCATTCGCAATATATTGAAGTGCTCAACGAATATATAGCCCTTGATCACATGGAACCAACCACCTCGATAGAATACACCTCAGAAAATAAGTGTAGTTCTTTTTATCTCCCGCATCACGCTGTCGTTCGTCCAGACCATTAAACTACAAAAGTTCGTGTAGTCTTTAACGCGTCACGCAAAACAAAATCTGGTCTTTCCCTTAACGATACACTATACACAGGGCCTACTTTACAAGCAGACTTGGTCACCGTAATATTAAATTGGCGTTTTTACCGACATGTCTTCAGCGGAGACATTCAAAAAATTTATAGACAAATCCTAATTGATCCTCGTTACAGGCCATATCAAAGGATTCTATTTCAAAAGTCCCCCCGGGAGGCTATCAAAGGTTATCAGCTTAAAACCGTAACCTTTGGTATTAATTGCGCACCATTCTTGGCAATACGAACTCTTTTACAATTAGCCTCTGATAACCAAAATCTCTTCCCAAAAGCATCACAAATTTTACGTAAGGAAAAGTATGTAGACGATATTCTTGCTGGAGGTCACTCTCTCGATAGTGCCGCAGAAGCCCAACAACAGCTGATTCGATCCCTCGGCTCAGCAGGTTTTCTGTTAAAAAAATTCGCATCTAATGACTCTCGATTGTTAGAAGCTATTCCGCAAGAAGACTTGTATGATTCCGATTTTCTTAAATTTTACGATTCTAGTGCCACTAAAACTCTCGGTATACGGTGGAACGCACTTACAGTCTATTTTACATACTCCTTTGAACCCATTCCCGAAATTATTAATATTACTAAGCGTCAAATATTATCTTCTGTGGCAAGATTATTCGATCCAGCTGGCTGGATTTCTCCAGTGGTTATCAAAGAAAAAATCCTTATTCAACAACTCTGGCTGGAAAAGATTGATTGGGATGATTCTGTAAATGAAGATTCTCTCCGAATCTGGAATGAACTAATTCGAGATATGCCATTCGTACAAAAAATCTAAATTCCGCGCTGGATGCAATTCACTCCCGTTGATAAAATTCAAGTGCATGGATTCTGTGATGCATCAAAAATGGCATACAGCGCAGTGTGTATATATTCGTGTTCAAACATCTTCTACCGCACTTTCTAATTTACTTGTTTCTAAAAGTAAAGTTGCTCCTCTAGCAGCCATAACATTACAATCGAATCTCTAGATTTAAAAAATGCAGAAATTTTCCTATGGTGTGATTTTTCGATTGTTCTGGGATGGTTAGCAAAGCCACCAGCAACATGGAAAGAAATATACGTCTCCAATCGCGTTTCGCAAATTAACCAACTACTGCCGACGTCAAAATGGCGTCATGTACCAACACATTTTAATCCCGCTGACTTAGGCTCAAGGGATTGTAAGCCGCAAGATTTAATTGTTAATAGTCTCTGGTGGAATGGACCATCGTGGCTCACGAATCCACCTTCCGAATGGCCAAAAGGCAATCCTATAAAATTTACTAACTCTACCCGAATTTCTGCCCTAATACCTAAATGTACACCTGATGAAACCGTTTTATCTCATCACTTACGCATTAGCTCTAACAATGTGCAAGCTACTAACAATTTTATCGATATTCTCTCAAATTTCTCTTCCTATATGCGAGCATTACGTGTCTTAGCATATGTTTTTCCTTACATACTACATTTTAAACCATTTTTCGCTAGTTCAACAAGTCCCATGATTTATAGTAGTACAGAGCTTCGGCAAGATGAAATTAATTCCGTTAAGACCAGACTAATATTGCTTGCCCAAAAGCGTTGGTATGAAATCGGATATACCAGATTATCAAATTTAGAATCTATACCCAAAGACAGTTCTCTACTTACTTTAAATCCTTTCATAGACACTAATGGTATTCTACGCGTAAACGGAAGACTAGCAAACTCTACATTGCCGTATAACGAGCGATTTCCTATAATTTTACCATGCAATTCCCACTTTTGTAATTTATTCCTATTACATTTGCATAAATTTCTAGCCTATGCAGAGTGCCAATTGATGTGTCGCATGGCCCAAAGCGAATTTTACATACCACGTCTGAAACTACGAATTCGGAAAATCATTAGATTATGTAAAACCTGTATTATATACAAACAAAAATCTTGTTCCCAAATCATGGCAGCATTGCCAACTGACAGATGCAGACTTTCAGCCCCATTCCATACTACTGGCGTAGATTTCGCTGGGCCTTTTGAACTAAAAAGCTCCACTCTACGTAATTCTTCCACATTCAAGGCCTATGTATGCGTATTTGTGTGCTTTGCCACCAAGGCAATTCACCTTGAACCCTGTTCTTCTCTATCCACTCCAGCTTTTCAAGCCACTTTCGCTAGGTTTGTCGGTCGCCGTGGATTGCCACGTAAAATCGTTTTCGACAATGGACGCAACTTTCTGGGAGCAAGCCGTGTTGCGTAGAGAATTTTCTACGTTTATTAAAACCGTTTCCCACGACATTGCGCAAAAATACATTACCCATGGATTCAAATGGTCCTTTATTCCCCCTCACGCGCCTCATATGGGCGGGTTATGGGAAGCAGCGGTGAAAAGTTTTAAATTTCATTTAAAACGAGTCGCAGGAGCTCACCGTTTCAACTTCGAAGAATTCGCTACCGTGTTGGCCTGAATTGAAGGCGTTTTAAATTCAAGACCTATATCCGCTGTGTCCGAAAATCCCTCAGATTTAACCGCTTTAACGCCAGGACATTTTATAAGAGGAGGTCCCCTCATGGCACTTCCTGAGCCACCAGCCGAAAGTCTCTCCTTAGTAAATCGATGGGACAAATTAAAGGCCATTCATCACAAATTCGCCATTCAATGGAAAGCCGAGTATCTCAAATCTCTACACAAACGATATAAATGGAGATGCAAATAGGCGACTTTGTAATCCTTATCGACGATCTTCTCCCACCAAACGAATGGCGGTTAGGACGAATCGAAAAAGTTAATTTTGGATCAGATCAACAAGTTCGAGTAGTCGATGTGCGCACCGCTTCAGGAAGCTTAACACGTCCGATTACTAAGCTCTGTTATTTACCGTATAACCAGGAGCAAAGTCTCGCACACAGTACACACTAGTTATTTCCCTAGCTTATTTTCTACCCTCATTACACTCATAAAACCTGTCCTTTGCACAAATATGCCTTTTACTTATCATACTTTATTTCATTTTAGTTCCCGTTACCACTCTTCTAGAGACCCAGCCATCCATTAGTGCCAAATCTGCCAACGGTATCATTCACTTAGATTTTGCCAAAGCTTTCTTGCCATGGATTCTACAAGACGCAGCCAAGCTGCCAGACGCAACAACTATTGCCTTAATTGTCTAGCCCGTACACATGACGTACGGCATTGTACTAGTCCAGACAATTGCCTCAAATGTGGGTTGCCGCATCATACTCTTTTGCATCCCAAACGGCATCAAAGAGTGCAGCCATCAACAACACCAGTACGTGAGCGCATTGGTCAAAGCACAGCTCGACCCAGTCAGTCCACCAGGCATGTGCAACGCCGTAACACACAACCCAATACACGAGTTACACCAACTAAACGTGTTCTACAAAAAAAAAAAAACGGGTTCCATCCCACCAACGTATACAATCCGTCAGTTCAACTCAACCAAATCAAAAGATCCTGTCAGAGGCCATACGTTGTTTAGCTGCAGTATTGCAGTATTATGTGTTACTTCATCAACTTAAATTGCATAGCTGCAAGGAGCGGCGGCATTTGCATTTCATCCTTAGCATCTTTTTAAAAAACACAATTAACGGTTATTTTGGGATATCTCAAAAACTGTTCTACTTTTGACAATTCTGACTTCATATTCAGATTCAGCGGAAAATTTTACATAAAGATTAGGTGTCAAATTCATTTGGTCAAAAAATTGTCACGTAGTGTAATCAACGCTGACGAGCAACCTAGTACAAGTGCTGCAGCACAAGCCCAAGACATACAGTCCACTTCCAGATCAGGTATTCCTTTCCTGACTTCCTTGACCCTGCGAGGAAACAATCTGTCCTCAACACATCAAGTAGACAAAAAAACTTCGTTATTTACTGCAATAGTGCAAATCGAAACTAGAGGCGAAAGATACCAGGCAAGAGCAATATACCCAGGATCCCAATCTACGTTTATATCGGACAAGTTGAAAAACCGATTCAACTGACCTACAAAACGTTATATAGTACACGTTTCCGGCTTGAGTCAGACAGGTTCTGAAACTTCTACCAAAGCCTGTTTGTTTAATCTTTGCTCCAGGGTGGACACATCGTTTAAATTAGATGCATGGACACCAGTCTTGAAGACCCTTCCATCCAGTTTCCCGCCCCAAACGTTAAAAGCAGAATAAGTCGCAGAGGCTGCAAAACTAGAACTTGCTGAGCCACACTTTCATCAAAGTCGCTTTTGCTAGGGCAAGTTATTACCTGCGGCATCACGCAGTAATAAACCCCGAAAAGTTGACTTCGAAGATTAGAGTAGTTTTCAACGCATCGAGCCCGTCTTCAAATAAGAGAAGTTTGAATGACATTTTGTATCCAGGACCCATACTTCAACAAGACTTAGTGCTCATAATATTTAAGTGGAGATTCTTCCGTTTTGTGTACAACGCAGATGTCACAAAAATGTATCGCCAGATACTCATTAACCCTACGCAAACAAAATATCGAAGGATATTGTTCAGAAAATCCGAGACTGATCCTATTGAGGATTTCGAACTCCTCACAGTGACGTTTGGAGTAAATTGCGCGCCCTTTCTTGCCATAAGAACCCTTCTTCAACTAGCCGAAGATATCGGGACAACTCACCCCTTGCGTCAAATATCTTACAACACAACATGTACGTAGATGACGTCTTAGCTGGCGGCCACACATTACACGACGCCATCAAATCACGAAAAGAACTTGCAACTGTTAAAAGCTGACGGTTTCGATCTGATGAAATGGATCTCAAATGATCCACGTGTTATTAAAGATTTGCCAAATACGACCCTACTACCGCTCGACTGGTTGAACTTATCTGAGAACGCCGGAACCAAGACATTCGGAATAAAATGGAACATTTCGTCAGACTCTTTTACATTCACTGCCCCAGGTGTTGAATTAAACGAAAATTACACAAAATGGGAAGTTCTATCTACAATTGCCAAATTCTTTGACCCTTGCGGATGGATAGCTCCCGTAATTGTTGATGCCAAGTTAGTAATGCAACAGATTTGGTTAGATAAAGTCGACTGGGATGACAACCTTAAACCCTTGACTTGCCTCAAATTCAGAAATAATCGATCCATATTTAACCATAGCTCTTATACAAATACCACTTCTGTAAATAGCTTTTAATGTGATAATAATCTTAGAAATGTTGGTTTTGGCAATAATTTCTATAGTAGCTTGTATGTGGTGTCACATTTTGTCTTGGAAGGCCGAGAATTGGTTCTAGGTATCTTGCTACAAACTCATAAAAATGTCGATGTCGGTAAATTATTCGGCACTAATAACTTTTAAGATTCAAGATATAATTTTATTTTGGGAGGTCCATGATTGTCCACTGATCCCAAACTGGTAAACTCTCGAAAATTGATCTATTGATATAGATACGACATGCTTGCAATGCATAATTCGTAACATAGGCTCATATATTATACCCATATTAAATAAATTACCTATTTACCTATGATGAGGAACCTTCCCTAACATACAACTCTGTATCATTTATTTTATCTATTACACTTCACACATACTACATCAGTCAGTCAGTTAAACACTCCACCAAACAAGTTGTAAAATACAAATAAAATACAGTCCACCAATACAATTGCTCAAAATAAATAATTAGAATAGAAATAAAAAGACATTTGTTTTATTTGGAACTATTCGCAATTATAATTTGGTCCTCCTCGCCAAATATCGAACAAGTGAAAACGCGAGTGTTTTTAGTGAAAATATGATTTAACACGCAAAATCATATAACAAACAGTGAAAGTGGGTAAATTGGTAGCTTCAACGGACAACAAGTACGTTGGACACAATTTACATATCAAGTGGTTCCTGAGAATATCAAATTTCGTTTAATTAACAATTGGGTGCTCCGCTGTGCACAACAACAAGAACAAAATATTCGTGTTAAATTCTCGGGAAAAAGAGCCAACAGTGCCAAATCGTTTAGTGTTTCAAACAGAGAAACGTAAAAGCAAAACTCATAATTGTGTTTTGAAAGTAATAAATTCGTATACATAAAAATTGGGTGCTCCGCTAGGCACAACAATAGCAACAGTGCTAAATAGTATAGTGTAATAATCAAACGTACAAGCAAAGATCATTATCGTGTAGGCACAACGGTAACAACAGTGCTAAATCGTATAGTGTAATAATCAAACGTACAAGCAAAGATCATTATCGTGTGGAATATTCATTTACGGAATCATTTGTCGGTAACACAAGTTAAAAAACAATTTTCGGTCGTTACAACAAAAACAATATATCAAACAATCGTTACAAAACAAATTGGTCGCGAAGCATTTACGAAGTGTGAGTGACAACGCAAATCAAGGCAAACGGTAACAGCAAACGATTTGTGTATAAGAAAAGCCAATGTTGTGTTGTCAATAGACACAACAAAATACACAACACAAAAACAACAAAGAAAAGGTTGCAACGTATTTTGTGTTAATGGGATGCTAAATCGTATAAGTGTGTAAAGTTGAAAATTAAAAAAAAAAAAAAAAAACACAAAAAACAAAAACAACAAGAAACGATCATTATCGTGTGGAATATTCATTTACGGAATTATTTGCCGGCAACAAGTGAAGAAATAATTTTCGGTCGTTACAACAAAAACAATATTTCAAACAAAACTATTTCGGTCGTTACAAAACAAAATTGGTCGCGAAGCATTTACAAAAACAATATTGTGTGAGTGACAAGAAAAATCAAGCAATTAACTACATATTGGCGGCAAACGATTTGTGTATAAGAAGCAAAGTGAATGTGGTGTTTTTAACAGACACAACAAAATAAACAATACAAAAACAATAAAAAAAGAGTTTGCAGCGTATGTTTGTGTTCAAAAGATTACTTGTGCGTATTTAGTGTTGTAAATAACAGAATCGTAACTACACGCGTCGGGCGTCGAGCGACAAAGATACACTAGAGCGTAGAAAATCAAACTAAAATCCAATTTACAATAAGAAGTACTGGAAAGCAAACTGTAAGTACAATTTAATTATTTTATACACAATGGCAGCAACTATTAAAAGCTTACAATCAAAGCGGCGCGTAGAAAAGGCATATATTACGCGCGCTTTAACATTTGTTCAGAATCCTCCTGCAGATGTCAATGCTGCACAAATCGAAGCTCGTTTGTCGCGTTTAGACGAGGCTTATAAAGAACTTGGAGAACTTACTAAAGAGTTATACAATTTTGAAGACGAAAATGATTTTGTAGATCCAGATGAGGATTTTACAGAATATGAAGAAAAATATTTTCATGTTAAAGGGATTTTTATGGAGATGCTAAACGTTCGCATACCACGGGTATCAACTCCTAATCCACATAATGACGCGTTTAATCGGTTAGCGGAACAACATTCGACATTATTAAATAGACTCGATTCTCCGGGCATCTCGCGTAATAATGACAACGATCTACCGAAAATTAGAATTGAACCTTTTACTGGCAATTACAAGGATTGGCCAGCGTTTAAAGACCTTTTTACTAGCGCTATAGACTCTAAGCCTAATTTGTCAAACATACAGAAATTTCATTATTTAAAATCCGTATTAAAAGGCGACGCAGCGGATCTCATTAAGCACATGCAGATTACAGATCTATCCTACTCAACATCATGGGATCGTCTCAAGGAACGTTATGATCGCCCGCGACATATCGTGAACTCGTACATCGAAACTTTTATGTCGGTTTCTTCTATCAGAGAGGAAAACTCTTTTAGTTTGCGCAAAATATCGGACGTTTCGAACGAGGTGGTTAGAGGTCTAGAAGCCATAGGCTATAATGAGCGTGATCATTGGCTTATCTACATTCTTCAAACAAAAATTGATCCAGACTCCCGCCGAAAATGAATTGAGAAGACGCGGGATGAGGCGAAGCCTACAATAGCGTCATTTTTAACCTTTTTGGATCAACGTTGTGAGGAGATCGAGCTCGGTAGCAAATCGGTTAAAACCAATTATGTAAAATCGAATAATCAAAAGCGTAGCACATCTACAACGATGGTGTCTACCAATGGTAATCAAGTTTGCCTGAATTGCAGGTCTGGGGATCATTATATTTACAAATGTCCGCATTTCCTATCTTTGTCAATTGACGAACGCCGGAAATTGGTCAAGGATAAGCATCTATGTTTTAATTGTTTACGGGAGGGGCATACGGTTTATACTTGTAAATCTAAAAGTAAATGTCGTACGTGTGAACGTAGTCACAACACTCTTGTTCACACTACTCAAAACGCAACTAACAGCGCCCAACGGGGAAATTCATCATCCTCTACAAACGTAGTTACTTCATCATTGGAGGCCTCTCAGCAGGTAGCAGTAAGCACGCTGGTTTCACATCCCGGTGTACAATCAACAGGTATTAACTTTAAACAAATATTGCCTACGGCAGTCGTTAATGTCCGCAATCACGCTGGAAACTTCATCTGCTGTCGGGTGTTATTAGATACCGCATCTGAGTATTCATACATCACAGAAGAGTGTATCAAACGTTTGGGATTGCCACGTAATCCATCGCGCATGTCTCTTTCTGGAATCCAGTCAATCAAAGCTGACCCAACACGCGGTCACACATCAATTCATATGAAATCCAGATTATCTGAGGATTATATCGGTACTTGTGTACATGTTTTGGGGCGAATCACTTCGTCCCTTCCAAGATCTTCAGTAACCGATTTCGACACTTCTCTTCTTCAGAATCTTCAACTTGCTAACCCATATTGGCATAGCTCTACGCCGGTGGACATTCTGTTAGGCGCTGATGTGGTTTGGGATGTTTTATCAATGGGAAAACTGAAGGATAGTCAAGGTCGTGTCATAGCTATTTCCACAATTTTCGGCTGGGTTGTAACTTCGGGAATTTTGTTGTGTGAAAATCGTTCACCAGCAACTTTACTCACATTAGTCGATGTAGATCAATCTATTCGATCGTTTTGGGAAATAGAAGACTGCGCAAACACTCCTACTAAATTGGATGAAGAATCCTTGGTTGTGGAGGAGCATTTCAAAAACACTCATATACGACATACTGATGGAAAGTACATCGTTGAGCTTCCATTCAAAGAACAAGAGATTACATTTGCCGATACGCACAAGGGTGCTGTCTCACGTTTTTATGGTATCGAACGTCGGTTAGTCAGAAACTCTACACTTAGGGCAAAGTATATTGAATTTATGCGGGAATATCAACAGTTAGGCCACATGCGAGAACTTTCTCCAAATGAAATTGAAGTGAAAAACAATCAAGTCTACTACTTGCCTCACCATCCAGTTGTTGGTGCAAAAATTAGGGTCGTATTTGACGGATCTTTTCAAGACGCGGATGGCATATCACTAAATGATAGACTTCACATTGGGCCGTCAATACAACGAAATTTGTTTGCAGTTTGCCTCCGATTCCGTCTACATAAATTTGTTTTTTCCGCAGACATCGTCAAGATGTTTCGACAAATCTGGGTAGCTGAAAAACACAGAAATTTTCAACGTATTATGTGGAGAGAGAGCCCTGATGAACCTCTCAAATACTATCAACTATGTACCGTGACTTATGGAACGGCATCCGCACCCTTTCTCTCAGTGCGCGTATTGGAACAAATTGCTGAGGATTACAAGAAGTCTCATCCCAACGCATGCAAGATTTTACTTGAAGATTTTTACGTAGACGACGTGCTAACAGGTGCCACGTCTGAACAACAATTAGTAAAATATCGTGACGAACTTGTCGATCTACTCTCACAAGCAGGGCTCCAACTAAGCAAATGGGTGTCTAATAGTACCGCAATTACCCCAACAGATCAAATCACACCAGGGTTTTTGAATGGAGATAATGCAAACTCTACTAAGGTCCTTGGTATCCACTGGTACTCCACTGAAGATCTCATTGGATACAAAATATGTTTGGGAGCTTTACAAACTCCTACGAAGAGGCAGATTTTATCTGAAGTTTCACGGATCTTTGACCCCCTTGGATTGGTATCTCCAATCGTGGTGAGGTTCAAGATTCTATTTCAGGAATTGTGGCTGTTGAATATAGGATGGGATGACCCTCTGCCCTCCAACGTGGAGGAGGTATGGTTGAAATATAGAGAGGATTTACTCAAGCTGGACAGGTTACGATTACCCCGATTTATACTGAATAGTAACACGGAAATTACATTACATGGATTCAGCGACGCCTCGATTAAGGCGTACTCTGCAGTAGTTTATTGTCAAGTGAAGGATGAACATGGGACTATTCATGTATCGTTAGTGGCATCAAAAACTCGGGTCTCACCACTTAAGCAAATATCGCTACCAAGGTTGGAATTATGCGGAGCATTACTTCTTGCTCGTCTTTTAAAATCAATCATTGCGTCACTGCCACATAAAGCTATCAAAGTTTATGCCTGGTGTGACTCTTCAGTCGTTTTATCTTGGCTCTCAGTACAGCCCATCAAACTGAAAACATTCGTTGGTAATCGCACAGCAGAAATATTAGAAACTTTACCTAGAAGTGCCTGGAAGCATGTAGGAACAAAAGACAACCCTGCGGATTGTGCTTCCCGTGGTTTGATGGTTGAGCAACTCCTGAGACTCGATCTCTGGTGGTCGGGTCCCTTATTTTTAAAGAATGCAAAACAGCCTACATGTGACGAGTCCACCAGCATATCTCCGGATAAACTTGCAGTAGAAGTTGAAATGAGAATTTCTCCGGCAAATACCTTGACGACAAGTCATAATCCAACGATACATCCACTGGAAATGACCCTTGAAAAAACTTCCTCCTGGTGGGAGTTATTACGCATCACCGCATATGTAAAGCGGTTTATAAATCTACGCGTGCACAAAATCAAGAACCCAAATACGTATCTTACGTTCGATGAAATTGCTCAAGCTTAAATTGTCTGCATCAAAATGGCCCAGGATAAGTTTTCAACAGAACGGGTTAGTTTGCAGCAAGGAATAAATTTACACAAGAACTCTCAACTTTTAAGGCTTTCACCATACATTGATGAAGTAGGAATTGTCCGAGTAGGTGGTCGAATACAACATTCGGATCTTGCTGACAGCATTCAGCATCCAATTATTCTGCCGGGAAAGCACAAGATTGCAACTCTGATTATTGAAGAGCAACATAAAAGGCATCTACACCCAGGTGTATCCTCATTGTTTGTAATTGGCAGCAGTACTGGATTATCGGAGCAAGAAATCTCATTCGCCAAATTACGCACAAGTGTTTGAAATGTTTCAGACAAGCTAAACATACAACACAACAACGAATGGCAGATCTGCCATCTGTTCGTGTCCGACAAGCTTTTCCTTTTCAACATACTGGATGCGATTATGCTGGACCATTCACGCTAAAATTACATCCTGGACGCAACTCAAAATCTTCAAAGGGTTAAATCTGTTTATTTGTATGCATGGTTACATCCGCTATTCATCTAGAATTGTCAACAGATTTAACAACAGAATGCTTCCTGGCCGCTTTAAGACGCTTTATGGCTCGCCGTGGAAGATGCACAACAATATACAGTGACAACGGAAAGAATTTCGTTGGAGCTAAGCGCGTTCTTAACGAAATGTATCAACACCTGCAAGCAGAAGATCACAATGAAGCTATTGCTGCAACTTTAGCTCAAGAAGGTATTAAATGGATCTTCACACCTCCTTACTCGCCACACTGGGGTGGCATGTGGGAATCGGGAGTCCGCTCGGTTAAACTGCATTTGAGACGTGTTCTTGGCAGCGGCATCCTAACGCACGAACAAATGCACACTCTCCTAGCTCAAGTGGAAGCTGTCGTTAATTCACGGCCTCTTGGCTATGCCCCAGACACAGATATGAACTATCTCTCGCCCTCCCATTTCTTAATTGGTAGGCCAACAACCATGGTGCCTGAGGGTAATTTAACCGATGCTCGTCCAAATCGCTTAGATTACTGGCAAAACGTGCAGTGTATGCATCAAGGGTTTTGGAAGCAGTGGAGTCGAGAATACCTTACTTCACTTCAACAGCGCCCCAAGTGGTGCAACACTCATCCCAATATCGCAACAGAAGATTTGGTACTCGTTAAAGAAGACAGAACCCCGCCTTCAACATGGATCATGGGTCGGGTAACCAAAACCTTTCCAGGAGATGATGGTTTGACTCGTGCCGTGCAGCTCAAAACTGTCAGAGGAACAATAACCAGAAACATCACCAGGATTGTTAAACTCCCCGTATGCTGAAAATATTCTTTCAGGGTCGGCCGGGATGATGAGGAACCTTCCCTTACATACAACTCTGTATCATTTATTTTATCTATTACACTTCACACATCAGTCAGTCAGTTTTAAACACTCCACCAAACAAGTTGTAAAATACAAATAAAATACAGTCCACCAATACAATTGCTCAAAATAAATAATTAGAATAGAAATAAAAAGACATTTGTTTTATTTGGAACTATTCGCAATTAACCTAAGAAAAATTTATTTTGTAACATCTTGAATCTTACTTACTGCGAAACTCTTTACTAAATGGAGAACACAGGAAAAATTTTTTACATAAATAAGTTTTTTCGTCATTAAAAAATAATTTAATTTTTTCAATTTTATTCAATAATATTTATTTTAAAGCCTTTTTTGCCGCTGTTTATTTGCCTTAAAACGAGGAAAATATTTGACGTTAAATGGTCACATTAGGAGCATTTTTGTTTGCTAGAAAATAATTTTGTTTGCCCAAAATCAGCTGTTTTTCTGTTTGCCTTGATATTTTTTGTCAAATGTTTGCCATATGTGACCGTACCTTTAGAGTGTTTGTCTAAATTAGCAAAAGGACATCTTATAGGTTTATTTTTATTTAATGAATTATTAACTTTGCCACACTTTAAATTTAAAATGTTGTTACACCAATTGTGAATTAACTATACAGTTTTAAAAACACTGAATTTAAAACCCTATTTTTGTATTCTAATAGTATCATACTTGTGGATAAATTAACATGACAATCTGTCAATTTATTAGCGCCAATTAAGCCTAGCCATCTTTATTGCTAGTGCCTTCGTGGCTCGTAAAATTATACTTTTATTTTTTATTCTAATCAAACCTGCAAAGGGTAAGCATCTCACGCTAAATAAAGAATATTTTGAATTGTTATCTAACAACGCGTCTCTTTATTTCCAAATTGAACCGCTGCATTACTGCAATTATAATTTCTTTCAACCAAGAAATTATAACACCAATGTTTTTTTTATCCAATGGATGTTATAATTTCTTGGTTGAAAGAAATTATAACATCCATTGGATATAAAACATTGGTCAAAAGCTCTGGTTTAAATAGTTTGCAACTACCACCAATAAACCCAGCTACTAACTTTTAGGATTCACTTTGAATCCACATCTACAATACCTGAGTACAATCACCCACATAAGTTTGTACCCATATTACTATAATTCTAACACTAAGAATTATTCATGGTCCTTCGCCGACGTTAAACTGGTCACCTAAAACAAACACAACAAACATACACACCTGTGGCCGTATTCTGTAATTCGCTAAAGCTAAATCTCTATCGCCAAAAATCTTTAAAGTTTATTTAGCGATTTTTGGCTGCGAATGCAGTACTGTAACGTGCATTGCTAAATTTGGCAATGCCACAACAATTTAATTCACCGCAATTTTAGCTTTTATTGTCATCACTAAAATTTTTTAACTTTTATTCTCTAAGGCATTTAAGCGATAGAGATTTAGCTTTAGCTAAGCGAATTATGGAATACGGGTGCTGGTCACCCAAAACATACAAAAACTTCTTAGCAGCATCAACTTAACAGCTCAAAGTGCAAGCTCTTCAGTCAACAAGAAGATCGCGCATAGAACATAAGTGACGGGAAGCAATTAAAAACACAAGAAAAGGTCAAAGTAAAACAAAAAACTAATGACACAAACAAAGTGAGTACAAATACAAAAAAAAAATTTGTGAAGCAAAAAATTATTATTAAAAGAAATAAAAATCGTAAGTTTAAATAGGAAAAAGTGAAAAATTACATAAAATATTTTTTAAAAAAGTAAAAAGCATAAAAAAGACAATTTTTTTTTGCTCATTGTTAAAACCAAAAAATCTTTCTTTAAATTGCCAAAATTGGAATAAATACAGATTGCTATACCTAACAATAGTGCCCAAAATTAGGAAACAACAACAAAAGCTCATAAAACGGGAAATTCAAAAGTTTGCAAAATTTTATAAAAAGTAAGATTCTGGTTAGTAAAGCAAACAATTTCATAAAACAAAAAATTTAACAAAAAATATCAAAACCTGTTTATACCGTTTTTTACCTCCCTTTGGTTTCTCAGAGTTTTCTTGTGCACTTATGCACCTACATAAATAAGGCACAAAATCATATAGAAAAAATTAGTGTACAGAAGATGAGCAAAACTAAAGAAAGATAAATAAAAAAGAAGAAAAGTTCTTAATAGCGAAACAAAACTCGTAAAAAATAAGAAAAAAAATTCTTAAGTTTCAACAACAAGACAGATTACAGAACCAACAGAAAGCCAAAGTTCTCTTTGTGAATTTTTATCAAGAGAATTCAACAGTAGCAGAACAAAACTGTCAGTCTCTTACACATAAGTACATACGTAGTCATTAACAGAATTTAACACGGTGTAGCAGCAAGAGGGAAAAAGTGTTATACATATTACTAAATAAAATCAACAAATTTATCAACAATCAACTACAATTTTCAATTAAATAAGGAAAAGTCAGATTGTCGTTTATAGTGAAAAATTACCTTTGGTTACATATTTGGAATAAAATTAATAAAATTGGAAAAAAATAAGTTTTTTATTATAATTATATACAACAGTGGGTACAATCACTGGAAAATTTGGTAAATGTTTTTGAGAAGTGAATAAAAACTCGGAAAAAAAAATTTTTGAATGCATTTTCTTTTTAAAACCTAAATAAAGTTAATTCCGTCGAATAAAAATATTGTGAAACTATTTAGATAATTTACAAAACAACAAAAATTATAAATATTTTGTATAAATTCAAGTTTAATTAAAATTGAAATTAAATTGAAATATTTAAAAAATTTTTTCTAAAATTTAAAAGCAAAATCTCAACATTACGTCGTTTGAAAAAAAAAGGAAAAATTTTTTTGGGAATTTAACGAAATTTGAAATTTATTTTTAATTAAAATTAAAATACACTCCTATACAATAGTTAAGGGAAAATTGGATATCCCATTATACATTCAAAGGAATTAAAATTCCAGACAAATTCCTTAAAATACTCAGTCTCAACATTAAGGCTTTGCGAATTAACCCTTTTTTACACACGTTTATAAACCGCTCAATATTTTCTTTCACAAGGAAAATATTATTGATTTCTGATCTATTTTTATTAAACCTATGTTATCAAACCGCAAAATATTTTCTTTCACCTAAAAGAAAATATTATAGATTCGCGATCTATCATCCTAAACTGTTAAATATTTTCTTTCACCTAAAAGAATCCTTTTTTCTCTAAATCTCCAAATGTTTTCTATCACCTAAAAGAAAATAGTATACACTTGCGATCTATTTTTACCTAACCATAAAAGCATTTCACATTTTATAAATTTACATACATTGTTATCTAATTTAAGCCGCTACAGGTTTATTAATTTGCATATTATTTCTTGCATACAAAAAAATATTTATTATAAATTCACATTCCACACTTCTTCAACCTCAAAATTTCTTACAAAAATCTTGGAAAATTCGATTATCGACTATTTCTAAGTCTCAACACGTTTGACTTACGCAATTAGAAAATTTTTTTAGAAGTAACTTAGCAATACAAGGAAAAATTTAAATTTTATTATTCAAGTACTTCCATTTCGCGTTACAAATCCCATTTACAGTTTTCTCACTATGGCTTCACCTAACCACAGATTTGCATTCGATGCCAACAATTTAATCTCATTTTGCAAAAGAAATGATGTTCAGGAATCTTCTGGACAATCTGAAGCCCTTCTAGATATTAAAATGAAAGACCTTGATAGTCGTTGGACTAAAGTAGAAAGCTCGTATGAAGATCTCATGCTCTCTGATCAAAGCGAAGAAATAAAGACAACGGCACAAGAACAATATGACGCATGTTAAGAAATGTATTACCTTACTATTTCGAAACTTCTCGATCTTATTAAACCGCATAGAGAAAGCATAAATCCTCGAGTTAGTGCAGAACCCATGAGTCCCAACCTCCCACAAGAAAACTTTAACATATGCCTCAAACTACCCCCTTGCGATACGCAAACTTTCTCAGGAAGTTACGAAGAATGGCCTGAGTTTCGTGACAAGCTCGTGGGCAAGCTCTTAAAGCCCGATACGAGAACATAAGGGTTCTGGTAGATAATCAAATTCGCAATCTCTTTAACATTTCTGTAGCCAGTGCAGAGGATAGCAAATCCCTGCAGAGAATACATAGTTCGGTCACAGACTGTTTGTCAATGTTGCAAACGTTAGGTGCATCTTCGGAAGGATGGGATCCAATATTAGTAAATTTAGTTTATTCTAAGCTACCTCACGAAACCCTTGCTCAATGGGAACAATCTCTTAACGCGTGTAGAAATTTACCAACATGGGCACAACTAAGTAATTTCCTTCTTAAGAGATGCGAAGTAGTAGAACGAATGAATCCAAATCTCAATCCCGAATTCAAACCTATGCATCTCAGGAAAAACTCAATGTCAACTGTAAAATTTGTAATGAAGCACACAGCCTAAGATCATGTGCACAATTTCGCAACCTATCAATCCAAGAAAGGGTAGATTTCGTCTTTAAAAACCAAATTTGTAATAACTGCCTTTCGATTGCTCATACAAAAAATAATTGTAAAAGCAAAAATACATGCCTAAATTGTGGAAAAACGCATCACACTTTACTTCACATGCGGCCAAATAATAATTCGAAAGCGAATACAAATCAATCGTTTAATAACAATAATCATAATTCCCACTCGCACAAATCAGCTTCCCAAACTCAAAATTCAATTTCTCATCCTCCAAATTTAAATGTTCATACTCAAAATCAACACCCACGTGAGTTGTCGATGCAACCCTCAACTTCAAACGGCTCTAGAAACTCCCAAATTCATTCTAATTATGCTGCAAATCATACGAATATCCTTCTAAGAATAGCCCTCGTTCAAATAGAAAGTAGGGGAGAACGTTTCACAATTCGAGCACTCATAGACCCAGGCTCAGAAAGAACTTTTCTCTCAGAAAAGATACGAGCACGGTTAAATCTTCCCTTCAGAAGATCCAAATTTGAAATTTTTGGACTTGGCGGTCAAAGCCAAACCGCTGATAAAGAATGTGACATAACTATCGTGTCTCAACAAAACAATTTTCGCCTTAAAATATCGGCAATTGTGCTCCCTAAAGTCACTAGTAAAATACCCTCAAACTCTTTCAAAATAAGCTGTGAATTCGGTCTCTCAGATATCGAACTAGCTGATCCATATTTAAATGTTTCCTCTTCAATTGACCTTATCTTAGGAAATGATAGCGAACGACATATAAATCTAGAGGGTATAAAAAGGAATATTTGTGGCTCAGCTTCCGCCTATAAAATTCCAGCATCCGAACCAATAGCTTCAGATGACATAATTTGTGAAGAATTTTACACAAAAACGACAAAACGTCTTCCTGACGGTCATTATATGGTTCAATTGCCATTCAAAAAAGAATTCCCGGATGAAAAATATCTCGGTACATCGAGGTTTATAGCTCTAAGCCAATACGTAAGAATGGAGCAAACTCTCGCTAAAAATCCCCAGCTTCATTCGCAATATATTGAAGTGCTCAACGAATGTATAGCCCTTGATCACATGGAACCAACCACCTCGATAGAATACATCTCAGAAAATAAGTGTAGTTCTTTTTATCTCCCGCATCACGCTGTCGTTCGTCCAGACCATTAAACTACAAAAGTTCGTGTAGTCTTTAACGCGTCACGCAAAACAAAATCTGGTCTTTCCCTTAACGATACACTATACACAGGGCCTACTTTACAAGCAGACTTGGTCACCGTAATATTAAATTGGCGTTTTTACCGACATGTCTTCAGCGGAGACATTCAAAAAATTTATAGACAAATCCTAATTGATCCTCGTTACAGGCCATATCAAAGGATTCTATTTCAAAAGTCCCCCCGGGAGGCTATCAAAGATTATCAGCTCAAAACCGTAACCTTTGGTATTAATTGCGCACCATTCTTGGCAATACGAACTCTTTTACAATTAGCCTCTGATAACCAAAATCTCCTCCCAAAAGCATCACAAATTTTACGTAAGGAAAAGTATGTAGACGATATTCTTGCTGGAGGTCACTCTCTCGATAGTGCCGCAGAAGCCCAACAACAGCTCATTCGATCCCTCGGCTCAGCAGGTTTTCTGTTAAAAAAATTCGCATCTAATGACTCTCGATTGTTAGAAGCTATTCCGCAAGAAGACTTGTATGATTCCGATTTTCTTAAATTTTACGATTCTAGTGCCACTAAAACTCTCGGTATACGGTGGAACGCACTTACAGTCTATTTTACATACTCCTTTGAACCCATTCCCGAAATTATTAATATTACTAAGCGTCAAATATTATCTTCTGTGGCAAGATTATTCGATCCAGCTGGCTGGATTTCTCCAGTGGTTATCAAAGAAAAAATCCTTATTCAACAACTCTGGCTGGAAAAGATTGATTGGGATGATTCTGTAAGTGAAGATTCTCTCCGAATCTGGAATGAACTAATTCGAGATATGCCATTCGTACAAAAAATCTAAATTCCGCGCTGGATGCAATTCACTCCCGTTGATAAAATTCAAGTGCATGGATTCTGTGATGCATCAAAAATGGCATACAGCGCAGCTGTATATATTCGTGTTCAAACATCTTCTACCGCACTTTCTAATTTACTTGTTTCTAAAAGTAAAGTTGCTCCTCTAGCAGCCATAACATTACAATCGAATCTCTAGATTTAAAAAATGCAGAAATTTTCTTATGGTGTGATTCTTCGATTGTTCTGGGATGGTTAGCAAAGCCACCAGCAACATGGAAAGAAATATACGTCTCCAATCGCGTTTCGCAAATTAACCAACTACTGCCGACGTCAAAATGGCGTCATGTACCAACACATTTTAATCCCGCTGACTTAGGCTCAAGGGATTGTAAGCCGCAAGATTTAATTGTTAATAGTCTCTGGTGGAATGGACCATCGTGGCTCACGAATCCACCTTCCGAATGGCCAAAAGGCAATCCTATAAAATTTACTAACTCTACCCGAATTTCTGCCCTAATACCTAAATGTACACCTGATGAAACCGTTTTATCTCATCACTTACGCATTAGCTCTAACAATGTGCAAGCTACTAACAATTTTATCGATATTCTCTCAAATTTCTCTTCCTATACGCGAGCATTACGTGTCTTAGCATATGTTTTTCGTTACATACTACATTTTAAACCATCTTTCGCTAGTTCAACAAGTCCCATGATTTATAGTAGTACAGAGCTTCGGCAAGATGAAATTAATTCCGTTAAGACCAGACTAATATTGCTTGCCCAAAAGCGTTGGTATGAAATCGGATATACCAGATTATCAAATTTAGAATCTATACCCAAAGACAGTTCTCTACTTACTTTAAATCCTTTCATAGACACTAATGGTATTCTACGCGTAAACGGAAGACTAGCAAACTCTACATTGCCGTATAACGAGCGATTTCCTATAATTTTACCATGCAATTCCCACTTTTGTAATTTATTCCTATTACATTTGCATAAATTTCTAGCCTATGCAGAGTGCCAATTGATGTGTCGCATGGCCCAAAGCGAATTTTACATACCACGTCTGAAACTACGAATTCGGAAAATCATTAGATTATGTAAAACCTGTATTATATACAAACAAAAATCTTGTTCCCAAATCATGGCAGCATTGCCACCTGACAGATGCAGACTTTCAGCCCCATTCCACACTACTGGCGTAGATTTCGCTGGGCCTTTTGAACTAAAAAGCTCCACTCTACGTAATTCTTCCACATTCAAGGCCTATGTATGCGTATTTGTGTGCTTTGCCACCAAGGCAATTCACCTTGAACCCTGTTCTTCTCTATCCACTCCAGCTTTTCAAGCCACTTTCGCTAAGTTTGTCGGTCGCCGTGGATTGCCACGTAAAATCGTTTTCGACAATGGACGCAACTTTCTGGGAGCAAGCCGTGTTGCGTAGAGAATTTTCTACGTTTATTAAAACCGTTTCCCACGACATTGCGCAAAAATACATTACCCATGGATTCAAATGGTCCTTTATTCCCCCTCACGCGCCTCATATGGGCGGGTTATGGGAAGCAGCGGTGAAAAGTTTTAAATTTCATTTAAAACGAGTCGCAGGAGCTCACCGTTTCAACTTCGAAGAATTCGCTACCGTGTTGGCCTGAATTGAAGGCGTTTTAAATTCAAGACCTATATCCGCTGTGTCCGAAAATCCCTCAGATTTAACCGCTTTAACGCCAGGACATTTTATAAGAGGAGGTCCCCTCATGGCACTTCCTGAGCCACCAGCCGAAAGTCTCTCCTTAGTAAATCGATGGGACAAATTAAAGGCCATTCATCACAAATTCGCCATTCAATGGAAAGCCGAGTATCTCAAATCTCTACACAAACGATATAAATGGAGATGCAAATAGGCGACTTTGTAATCCTTATCGACGATCTTCTCCCACCAAACGAATGGCGGTTAGGACGAATCGAAAAAGTTAATTTAGGATCAGATCAACAAGTTCGAGTAGTCGATGTGCGCACCGCTTCAGGAACCTTAACACGTCCGATTACTAAGCTCTGTTATTTACCGTATAACCAGGAGCAAAGTCTCGCACACAGTACACACTAGTTATTTCCCTAGCTTATTTTCTACCCTCATTACACTCATAAAACCTGTCCTTTGCACAAATATGCCTTTTACTTATCATACTTTATTTCATTTTAGTTCCCGTAACCACTCTTCTAGAGACCCAGCCATCCATTAGTGCCAAATCTGCCAACGGTATCATTCACTTAGATTTTGCCATCCCAAACGGCATCAAAGAGTGCAGCCATCAACAACACCAGTACGTGAGCGCATTGGTCAAAGCACAGCTCGACCCAGTCAGTCCACCAGGCATGTGCAACGCCGTAACACACAACCCAATACACGAGTTACACCAACTTAACGTGTTCTACAAAAAAAAAAACGGGTTCCATCCCACCAACGTATACAATCCGTCAGTTCAACTCAACCAAATCAAAAGATCCTGTCAGAGGCCATACGTTCTTTAGCTGCAGTATTATGTGTTACTTCATCAACTTAAATTGCATAGCTGCAAGGAGCGGCGGCATTTGCATTTCATCCTTAGCATCTTTTTAAAAAAACAATTAACGGTTATTTTGGAATATCTCAAAAACTGTTCTACTTTTGACAATTCTGACTTCATATTCAGATTCAGCGGAAAATTTTACATAAAGATTAGGTGTCAAATTCATTTGGTCAAAAAATTGTCACGTAGTGTAATCAACGCTGACGAGCAACCTAGTAAAAGTGCTGCAGCACAAGCCCAAGACATACAGTCCACTTCCAGATCAGGTATTCCTTTCCTGACTTCCTTGACCCTGCGAGGAAACAATCTGTCCTCAACACATCAAGTAGACAAAAAAACTTTGTTATTTACTGCAATAGTGCAAATCGAAACTAGAGGCGAAAGATACCAGGCAAGAGCAATATACCCAGGATCCCAATCTACGTTTATATCGGACAAGTTGAAAAACCGATTCAACTTACCTACAAAACGTAATATAGTACACGTTTCCGGCTTGAGTCAGACAGGTTCTGAAACTTCTACCAAAGCCTGTTTGTTTAATCTTTGCTCCAGGGTGGACACATCGTTTAAATTAGAGGCATGGACACCAGTCTTGAAGACCCTTCCATCCAGTTTCCCGCCCCAAACGTTAAACGCAGAATAAGTCGCAGAGGCTGCAAAACTAGAACTTGCTGAGCCATACTTTCATCAAAGTCGCTTTTGCTAGGGCAAGTTATTACCTGCGGCATCACGCAGTAATAAACCCCGAAAAGTTGACTTCGAAGATTGGAGTAGTTTTCAACGCATCGAGCCCGTCTTCAAATAAGAGAAGTTTGAATGACATTTTGTATCCAGGACCCATACTTCAACAAGACTTAGTGCTCATAATATTTAAGTGGAGATTCTTCCGTTTTGTGTACAACGCAGATGTCACAAAAATGTATCGCCAGATACTCATTAACCCTACGCAAACAAAATATCGAAGGATATTGTTCAGAAAATCCGAGACTGATCCTATTGAGGATTTCGAACTCCTCACAGTGACGTTTGGAGTAAATTGCGCGCCCTTTCTTGCCATAAGAACCCTTCTTCAACTAGCCGAAGATATCGGGACAACTCACCCCCTTGCGTCAAATATCTTACAACACAACATGTACGTAGATGACGTCTTAGCTGGCGGCCACACATTACACGACGCCATCAATCACGAAAAGAACTTGCAACTGTTAAAAGCTGACGGTTTCGATCTGATGAAATGGATCTCAAATGATCCACGTGTTATTAAAGATTTGCCAAATAAGACCCTACTACCGCTCGACTGGTTGAATTTATCTGAGAACGCCGGAACCAAGACATTCGGAATAAAATGGAACATTTCGTCAGACTCTTTTACATTCACTGCCCCAGGTGTTGAATTAAACGAAAATTACACAAAATGGGAAGTTCTATCTACAATTGCCAAATTCTTTGACCCTTGCGGATGGATAGCTCCCGTAATTGTTGATGCCAAGTTAGTAATGCAACAGATTTGGTTAGATAAAGTCGACTGGGATGACAACCTTAAACCCTTGACTTGCCTCAAATTCAGAAATTCTTTAAAAACTGCCCTGCAATAAATGCCCTGGAAATTCCTCGTTGGATCCAGTACAGCCCTAATTTAAATGTGGAAATACATGGCTTCAGCGACGCCTCAGAAAAGGCTTATTCTGCAACTCTTTGCGTCCGAATACAGTCTGAAAACAAATATCGCTATCACGTTTGGAGCTTTGTGGATCCGTTTTACTGGCAAATTTAGACTCAGGAATTTTGCCAAATCTTCAAGCTACGCAAACGAGCACATCTTTTTGGACCGACTGGTTAAAGAAACGCCCCTGCTCGTGGAACACTTTCGTTGGAAATAGTGTCTCAGAAATTGTAGATAAAGTCGGCAATTATCATTGGCAACATGTCGAATCAAAAGAAAACCCTGCAGATATATCCAGCCGGGGATGTACGCCCCAAGAATTAGAGACCCACAACTCATGGCTAAAATTACCTAAAGATAAATGACCAAAATCCAAAGACCCACTAAACCGTTTCTCCAACTTATCACGTGCTTATAGAGTTCTAAATTATGGCCTACGATTCTGGAGAAATGCTGGTGTAAGGAGAACCCGCCTTCGAATATCTTCAAACGAGGTTACACCAGAGGAAATAATAGACGTCAAAACAAGACTCATTATTTTGACCCAAAAACAACACTTCCCAGAAGAATAAAGGCAGTTGAGGCTCTAACAAAGTATGTCTTTTACTAGAAGTATTGACTCTCAACCCGTTCATGGACCAACAAGGCGTCATCCGAGCCAACGGACGTCTGGTTCAATCACCAGCGCTCACATATAACGAACGACATCCAATTTTGTTGCCGTACAACTCTAAGTTCACGAGATTGCTGACCGAATTCACTCAAAAAATAACAATTCATGGCGGAAAACAACTTATGATACGAGTACTTCGCACGGAATTTTGGACTTTTCGTTTTAGGCCCTTAGTAAATATGGTGATTAATAATTGTAAAACTTGTGTTTTGTACAAAAAACACACATTGCGTCAAATCATGGCATTCTTACCACCAGAGCGCACAACCCTCTCTCGACCTTTCGCCACATCTGGCGTCGATTACGCTGGACCTTTCAACATTCGAAACTTTACTGGTCGAGCCTGCCTTGTCACAAAAGGGTATGTTTGCATATTTGTATGATTTGCCACTAAAGTTGTTCATTTAGAACCAGTAAGTGATTTATCGATCCAAGCCTTTCTAGCTGTCTTCTCCCGTTTTATTGGAAGACGTGGATGTATTCGGACACCGGCACAAGCATTGTCGGAGCAGCAGAACTCATCCAAAAAGGACCTTCAAGAATTTATAAAAACTCTTCCATCACAAGTTACACACAACTATAGCCATCAAAATATCATTTGGAAATTTATACCCCCTGGTGCCCCACGTATGGGCGGACTCTGAGAGGCCGAAGTAGTCATTTAAAACCCATCTAAAGAAAATGATACCAGCTATGAAATTCACGTTTAAAGAGTTGTCAACAATTCTCGCTCGCGTAGAATCGTGTTAAAACTCTAGACCCTTAAGTCCTGCTAGCGATGACCCAAATGACCTTAAGCCACCCTGGACACTCTCTTATTGGAACTTCTTTATTGACCCCAGCCGAACCTGATGTAAGCAACGAAAACCTGACCCTCTTCAACCGCTGGAAACGCCTAAAGGTCATCTACCACTCATTTTGCCAAAGATGGAAATCCGAGTATCTGAACGAACTTCATCGCAGATATAAATAGAAGACTCAAAGGGACAACGTTAAAGCCAACGACTTGGTGGTCATCAAAAACAACAATTTGAAGCCGAATGAATGGTAAATGGGCCGAATCACGAAGACTCATATTGGTACTGACCAACACTGTAGAGTTGTCGACATCCAGACAAAAAATGTGATCGTTACCAGACCCATTAAAAAATTTGGGTTTGCTTCAAATAATATTTTTAATTTTTTTAAATTTCCCCAACTAAATTTGCATTGAATTCCTACTTACAGGTATGGCATCCCACAAAACAATTCTAAGTATCTCATCAACAGATTTGATTGCCGTCAACATATACAACTTCACACGACCCGCAAACTTAAATCCAATTGAGATCCTAGATGCGATATCTGTCAAATTCATCACAACACCTTGCTACAATGTAGCATGTTTTGTGGACCGATGGCAAGCTGCACCAAGTCATGGGGGCCGGAATGTTTAATGATGACTTTCAAACACAGCATCCTGTAAAATATTAACGGTCCTTAAATTGTTATTTATTTATTTTACATTTTGTCATTACATTATTTCTGTTGTACTAAATTTGACTTGCAAGATCATTTTTAAAATCATTAAAACTCACTCTAGTTTCAACCGTTGAACAAAAAACATGTAAAATAACAAAAGTAGAAAACAACAAAAAAAATTAAAACAAATTGTGAACCTAAATAACAAAAACCAAATTGTGAACAAAACCCAACAACAAATAATTGAAATTCAAATTAACAAACACACTTAATTGTGAACTTAGAATAAAATAAAAACTTATCAGTATTGTGGTTATTTTGTTGAACTGTTTATGGTTTTTAATCCAAATTTTTTAATATTTTTAATTAGGCTAAAGTTCATCAAATTTAATTTTCGATTGCAACCACTCAATCTCTTCAGAGGGCTTGCCGTTTAACACTCGCAGCCATCGACGACTGCTGACGTCAATAGTCAAACATCAATCCTTAAACCAAATTGTATTTAACTTTTGGTAGATCAAAATTTGCTTCTAATGATTATCTATTTCAATTTACATGTTTTTCCTTACTTCTGTTTTTTCGTACTTTTGTCAAGAATTCTTCTTGAAGTTCAAAGTAAATTTTTTGTTTTTTTCATTTTTTTGTCTTTCTTATTCTTGTTGACCTTTTCCAGCACAATTTGAAGGACAAATTAAAAAAGATTCTACCAAAGGCTAAATACAATTTGCTTTAAGGATTTGGATTAAAAACCTAATATTAAAATTAAAAACCATAAAATTCAAAGCCTTTTATTTAGAAATTTAAAGTTCGACCCCGAACTCATACATATATATTTTTTTCTTTTTTAGTAACTGTTTTCTTAATGTTAAATAATCTAAATAAATATTATTTATTTTCTTGCGTCCATTCGTTTAAGATTTATATTCCAAAATCAATGTATTTAATTAATAATTTAAATCAGGTTAAGAATAGTCTTGAAAAACTTTATATATTTATAAAATTCTTTAAAAAAATTAAAAACTTTCTGACATCTCAAAAAACTTGCAAAAAATGGAAAACTTGAGAAAAAAACATACACTCTTTATGTTTTCCTTCTATTTTTATAACTTATTTATTAAGAACTTCTGCTGCTTTGTTTAGTCTTGGTTGTAACTAATGTCATTTCTTCTATCTAACACCTACCCTTCGCTTTATTCTGGATGTAATTCAAATTCACTCTCTGATCCTGTAATTCCCGAGTGTTAACCTATGAAGTTCTGAAAATTTTGAGCTTCAACAGTGCACTACATTCCTTCCAATAAGAATAATTCAAATGATATCTTCTTTGCTGAACTGGTTTTAAAACCAGTGCTCTTTTCTTCACTACTGAAGAGTTAGTAATACCAATCTAGAATTACTTACATTAATATAATAAATATATATATCTATGCTGATTTTTTTTCTTTTTATTTCTGGTTTTTCCTTAGCCTTGCATGTCACAAATGTAGATCATAGCTATAAAGGAAATTGGGTTTTTTAAAACCTTAAATTATAATGTGGAATTACTTAAATTACTCTTTGCAGCTGATACATTTTGACGAAGTTCGAAACTATAACGATAAACTCTCATTGCAGGTTAGTCTATTGCTACTCTCTGACACTTTTAGACTCTCTCTTTTTTAGTTATAAGTTGACACTGCACCTATATTTAACTTTATTCCACCTTCTGTACTCCATTCACCTTTAAAGAAACAAAAATGGGAAATAAGTAAAACAGGCGGTTGTTATTCGCCTCCAATGGATGGGTGTAATCTTCACCAGTGTTGCGAGTTTAGTGGTTAGAATTAGCCATTTTCACCTTGCCATTAAAAAATTTGTTTAGACATTAACCATTTTATAACTTGTTAAGCCTTATTATTTTTTGCCGTTTTTTTTTTTCAAAATAATATTTATTTTTTTATAAAAATTTAAAAAATTACTTAAAAGTGAAATAAAGATTTTTAACAATCAAAACACATTTAATTTAAATCACAACTTTTACTAATGTTGAAAAACGCTTTAAACGATGATGGTGAAACATCTTTCAAAATAAAGAAACAATATTGCAATCTATACTCATCAACTTCTAAAATGGATCCACACGAACAACACTGTTTCTTTCTGGTCAGAAGTATTTCAATATAGAGATGCAGGCGGCAACAAAAAACTTTTAAAAATTTCAAAATTTACTATAAAGTTGCTTTCACTTCCAAAGTCTAATGCTGAAGTAGAGGTTATTTAGCCAAGTAATTTGAGAAATAGGTGACATTTAGCAACCGTTAGTTCGATTTTCTGAATTAGGTAAATATTTTTAAAATAACAATTTGTATCCTTTTGTTTTTTATTGTAGATTTGGACTCAAAAGGTTGGGTAAATATTGTCATAATTATTATTTATCCTCAAAATATTTAAATATTCTAATATTTCAAAATATTAGAACAATAACGACATCGGATTTATCAACTATTTAATTTTTTTTAATGCTAACATATTTAATATACTTTTATTCTCATGTAACAAATTGAACTTAATTTACAATTTCATTGTAAAAACTGATTTATGAATTATTTTTGTTTTGTAATTGACTTTAAATGAGTTGTTATTAAAAAAGATTTTTATAAATTTTCTGTAAATTTAGCGATTTTTGGTCACCAAGTTTTGGCAACATTGATCCTCACACGATAGTCCGAACTTTCAAAGAGTTGTTATCAAAGCCGGATTAAAAAATAATAGCGACGTGATTTTATTTTTAAGTTATAATTTTTAAATACATACATATTGAAATACAATTTCGTTACCCAAATAATTTAAAAATTTTACACTTAAATAAAATAAAAGCCTGACTATAATATGCTTATGTTGGCTTAAGCAATTGTTCAGGAATAAAATATTTTTTGGTTTTTTTTTTGGTTTTTTTAAATGCTTTTGAGAGGTTTTTGTTAATTTTTGACAGCAGCTTAAACTAACTTATGCATATTATAGTTGGGCCTTAAGTTTGTTGTTGCTGCTCCTACACAATTACTTCAATTTTAACATGAATATAATCTTTAAATGGACTGAACCAAAAGCAAGAGATCTTCTTTTATAAAGTTAGTCTCCGGATCTGACGACGCAGCCTCGTTCTGTTCGTTAAA
Organism: Pollenia angustigena; assembly: GCA_930367215.1. Classification (NCBI taxonomy): domain Eukaryota; kingdom Metazoa; phylum Arthropoda; class Insecta; order Diptera; family Polleniidae; genus Pollenia; species Pollenia angustigena. Next base: position 78,121,595 of record OV884058.1, on the reverse strand, counting down.
AAACAAAACAACATTTGGAACAAGTCTGAAAGAGAAAAAATAGTTTCATTAAATAAATATTTACATAAATTTGACCTATATAAAGCTAAAGTAATAATAGGTTTGTTCATTACTTAACAAATAAAAATTTTTAATGAAAAAAAAAACTGAATTTGTATAATTTCTTCTTAAATACCCAAAAAGAGAAAAAAGCAAATGAACAATTTACCTACAAACACCAGAAATTCCGTAAAAAAATATTGTAGCGAGCAAAGTCGCTGGCCTTGTTTGCTCACCACAAAATCATCTTATTTTTGTATGAAGTATTAGTATGGTTTATTTGTTTTGTATATTGAATTGTAGTATTTATTTGTATTTTATTGTATTATTGTTTTAGTAGTGGATATATACAGATATATGGGAAAGTGTATTAAATGGTAGATAAGTTTGAATTTAACGGATATTGTAGGGAAGTAAAGCCATCTGGTTGTCAGTATACAGATATAATACACGACAATACAACACTGAGCAATACCAGCTGTATTGCTGACGTGGCTGTTTGTGCCTGTGTACAAAGCACAATGGTATAAAAGGGCGAACATCAACTGATGCTAGTCAGTCGGCGTACAGATCGGCATGGGAGAAGACCTACTTTAGACAGTTGGCTATACATTTTAAGTAGATCTTGGGCCATCAGATCTGACCAGCCTTAGGGTAAGAACTACTTAAGAAGGTGGATACACAGAACTGCTATTGGCATTGCTAGGCTAGTGTAGAGAGGAAGTGGGAGCATTACCTGTGGGGTACCTGGGCAAGTACTCTCAATTCTTAGCGCGGAGGTAGAGGCAAGAAAGTACGAGTGTGGGCGAACCGTGTACTAGCTTGATTCTACTCTGTGCTCCCGCTGACGGCTTAATCTACCGACTTGTAAATGTAGTGTTGAATGTTAAGTTTGTAACTAATTATTTAACTAATAAATATAATTTGTAACGTTTTGAGAAACCGTGGTGTGTTTTATTTGGCTATTCACTGACCCTGGACTCCGTTGAGCCTACCCCAGCCAGGGTTGTCAGATTGTTTTTGAGATTTTTCGCCAAATTCATTGTCAAAAATCGCCAAAGCCTTTATTTTTAAGTTTTTTTTACAGTAAAATATATATTTTTTTTAAATCCTAAAAAATTAATTTGTTTCGTATTGCTTAAATACGCCAAAAATTAAAAAAAGCCGCCATGATATATATTTTGCTTTATGAAAAATTTTGATTTTTAGTTGAACTGTTAATTTTTAATTTTTGATATTCTTTAATTAGGCTTAAGTTCATCATATTTAATTTTAATTAAATTATTTTCACTGAGGGAAGGAATTTTTTAACTTGGAATTTTTTTATTAAAATTTATTGATAATTTTTCTTGGCTGAGCTGGGATTTGAACCCGGGTTGATCTTACATGTTTCAAGAATAACCACATTCTATCGTCGGAAGATCTTTGAGTTCTACCCACTGCACCACTGCAGTAATTATCCTTGAAACATGTAAAGATAAACCTGGGTTCAAATCCCAGCTCAGCCAAGAAAAATTATCAATAAATTTTAGTAAAAAAAGTCCAAGTTATAAAATTCCTTCCCTCAGTGAAAATAATTTAATGAAAATTAAATTTGATGAACTTTAGCCTAATTAAAGAATATCAAAAATTTTGCTTTATTTTTATTAAGAAAAAAGTAAAAGTAGCTAGGGAACACAAAAATGGCACGATGTTTACTGTAAAAGCGTTTATAGTACTCTACTTAAAGCAACAAAAAAAGTTTTTTTGCGGCTAGTTTAAACAAATATTGTATATAGATTTTATATATATTCAGTTTTATTATATATCTTTTTTTTTTTTAAATTTTGTAATTCCCTATGCTAATCCACGCGAAGCTTGACGCTTGTCTGCAGGAAAGAAACCAGAGTCTCTGGCGGGAATCGAACCCGCAACCCCGGAGTTGATAGACTAGCTCACTATTAGCTAGCCTACCGGGGCACTCAAACGCTTCCCGCCAAAGCTCCCTATTTGTCTTATTTTTGGAATAAATTGTAAGGGTATTGCATTTATTCAACGATGGTACAAAAGAATTGCAACTTATGGTGCCTATTATAAACTAAATTAGATTTTCGACAGTAGTCGAATTAGCTGATCAAACGAATTTTCATTTGGTATTATTGCGCGCATTCGATAAAAATTTACTATTGTGATTTTGTTAATTCACAGTAGTATATTTTCGATCAGCTCTCACCTAAAATATTAAATTTTGGTTTACAAATTTAAAAATAAAATTAAAGTTAAACGTGACAGCGGCGGAATTATGGTTGTTTTCAAATAATATAGCTTCAGTGGAATTTCATCCCACTTATTTACATGCTGAACTTTTATGCAAATCATTTGGTCAAAAAAGAATTTTGTTCCATAAGGAATATGAGCGTTTCCAATTGCTGTTTACGCCGTTGGACTTGCATAAAACGAACAAAACTGATAAAGAATATGGTGTTTGGTATACGAACACATAAAATAGTTACATTTTCAACAAGTTTTTTAAATTTATTTGCATCGTGCACCACCAAATTAACATTCGATACTCGATGTTCGATAGCCAACGAAAATCGTTTTTCGAATGTTATTATAATAAGCGCCTAAAACTCGTAATAACGCGTCAAGAAGTTCGTATTGCATTTTACTTCGAAGGCGAGTTTTGGTGGAGTTCATAGCTTAAACACAGGCATAACTAGTAATAATTACCAGCATATAAAGAAAAGTCAAAGTAAATTCCTTAAAATTGTACGTACCTGCTAACGTTGCTGCTCTAAAGTTTTGGCATAAACTCATTTATCTTTCAAATTTATCAACGTTAATTTTTCCATTGTTTAAAAAAATAGTTTATATTATTTTGTTTAGTTTTATTTATTTCTGCATTATTTTCGTTTGCTTGAACTAAAACGTTTCTTTCATTTTGTCTTAGTGTTGTTTCACCGTTCGTACTCATGCAAAGAGTTGTTTTTGTTTTTCACCGTTTTGCTTTGCTTTAATATTTTTATTATTTATTGTATTTTACAACAAAAAAAAAAAAAAAACAAGAAGTTTAAATGTTTTTGTTCAGAATATGTATACACATGTATGAACATTCATACATACGTATATATTTCTACTGTTTTATTTTATTTAACCCTGCTAGCATTTGGAAGATTGTTTTTTAAAAAATCAGAGTAATGAGTCTTTTTCGAGTACTTTTGGTGATGAAAAACTTATTAATCAGCTACACGCTTAAAAACAGACTCGAAAATGACTCACGCTTATGATTCTAAAGTGTTTGATTTAAAATGCAATAACAAATCGTATTGAAACCATAAATGGATCATCTTGGCGCTTAAAATATGAGTATTTCATCCGTTATTCATAATCAAATTTTGCGCAGCTAGAAGGTTGTAAACTGTTTGATCACAAATTGATTATGCATGCGTTCGATAAGTGATTACTTTTTTTGTTATTTATGATCATATTTTGCGCAGATGGATAATTAAAAAGTGTTTGTTATTTTTTTGTATGGCAATCTCCAACGAATCATCCAGGTGCTTAAAATGTGAGTATATAATCAAATTTTACGCAGCTAGAAGATTGAAAACTGCTTGGATATTTAAAAAGTACTTGTTAAGTTTTTACAGGAATTTTTTTGTTTTTTTGTATAGTAAATGTCTAAAAATTAAATTTTTCATCATTCATAAAATTACCAAGAAGAGGAAAAGCTGCAACAATTTGTAAGTATATAAAATTTAAAAAAACAAGCAAACAATTAGACTAGCTCAATAGTCATACTAATTTCTTATTAAAAATGTTTACATTTTCAGAAAGAATATATTTCAAAAACCGGTGGTGTAGAACCGGCCGAATGTTTGCATAGTTGGAAAAGGACCAGCACTAAGCCTAGCGCCGAGCAGTGTTTCCTTATAACAACAATTAAAAGTAGGTATATAATTACATACATATGTTATTAAAAATAAATTACAAATAGTTTTCGTTTTAGATATTTGTCATCTTTAATTTAAGAGCAAAGAAACGAATGGCATTCTACAAAAGCATTTTGTTCATGCTAAAGATAGGGTGGCAAAAAGAAAAAAAACAAATTAAATTTTTCACTTTTATTAGTATATGTATAATTTAAGTATAATTATATTTGTATTATTATTAATACTATAACTATTACTATTATTATTTTTATTATTATTATTATTATTATTATTATTATGTATTATTATTAGCATTATTAGCATTTTTTTTTTTGTTGGATTAATTTATTGTTTTTAATAAATTTAAATGTACATATAAAAAATTTATTTACTGCCTGTTTTTAGAACGCGAGTGCAAAAGTGACTCGTTTAATTAACATTTAACATTTCAAAATTTTTGTTTGTTTCAAATGTTAATTAAACGAGTCACTTTTGTAAGAAAAAAGAACTGAAAGATGTCAAATACGATTACCAATACCACTCATAAATGACTCGAAAAACGATTGCAATCTATGTAGAAATTACTCTTAAATTAATAGAAATAGACTAATAAATGACTCGTATATGAAGCGAAATTAGACTGAAAAATGACTCGAAAAACGATCGCAAAAAACATAGAAAAGGCTCTTAAATGAATAGAAAAAAACTGATACATTTTTTTAACAAGACTCCTAAATAACAAAAAAACTACTGATTAATGACTCATAGGCGATTAGAAATATGTCTTATATATGAATCGAAAAAGACGCAGAAAAGAAGTTAAAAAAGACTGATAAATGACTAGAAAATGATCATATATACCATTAGAAAAGAATCTAAAATGACTCTAAACTAATTAAAAAAAACTTATCATAAATGACTCATCAAGAAGAGTCGCGGGTAGGGTACCATTTTCTACCGACAAAAGTATCATTTATGATCAGAAAATGAGCGCATATTCTGATTTTTTAATCGCGTTGAAGAGTCAAAAAAGACTCGATTATGATTAAAAATTTTACAAAATGCTAGCTGGGAATTTTATCGTTTTAAATTGTTCACTATTATGTTAAATAATTTAAATAACAAAATATGTATATTATTTTTTTTTAAGCGTCCATTCGCTGCTTATATTACAAAATCAAATGTGATTAATTAATAGTTCAAATCGTATGCGGGGCTAAATACACGTCTGTATCACAACAAAGCACAAACCGAAATTTTTTTTTTTTGTCATTATTTTTTATTGAATCTTTATATATTAAATATGAACTAGCAATGATTAATCAAATCTTAACCTAATACGTTATTTTATGTCCTGCCAGTGCCAGACAAAAATTTTCTTCATCGCGGGTTCTGTTCACTTTTATAGGTGTTTATCGCTCATCTAATTGGATAAGTGCTGCAGTGTCTCTTCTTCTTAAGCAAGTGTGGCCGCTATCATTTAAAATATTTCGTGCTAGTGGGTTCGGGTGCAATTCGAGCCTTTTTAAGTAATTTACTGCATATTTCGTAATCATAGTTTTAACTAATGGAACATTGAGATCCTTGTGAATATTTGAGTTTTTAACATACCAAGGGGCAACTGTGATTATTCGAAGTAGTTTATTTTGGCGCCTTTGAATTTTTTCGATATTAGAGGCCGAGGCTGTGCCCCATAACTGAATACCATAGCACCAGATTGGCTTTAAGATGGAGTTGTAAAGAAGAAGTTTGCAGTCAAAACTAAGGACAGAGTTTCTTCCAATAAGCCAATGAATTTGGATGGCTTTTAGTTTCATTTGAGTTAATTTTGCCTTTATATGGCTTTTCCACGTTAAACGGCGATCTAGATGAATACCGAGGTATTTTACATGCGAATTTTGAGGTATTATTTGATTATTGATTTTAATAGGGGGGCATGATTCTCGACGCAAGGTGAATGTTATATGTACGCATTTTTGCTCATTAACCCTTATCCTCCATTGCTTTAACCATAGTTCGAGTTGAAATATATGATCCTGTAGGTATCGAGATGCTTCTTGACGGTTTTCGTGCACGCTCAGAAAAGCTGTATCATCAGCAAATGTTGAAGTTTGGGTGTAGTTGTTTGTTGGCATATCCGAGGTATATATTAAGTATAAAAGTGGGCCCAGGATGCTTCCCTGAGGGACTCCAGCGTCAATTTGCTGAGGAGCTTAAATAATCACCTTCTTTAACAATAAACTTTCGACCGACTAAGTAGCTTTCTAAAAGCTTGTGTGTGTTTACTGGTAAGTTTAGCTTCAATTTATGTAATAAGCCTTCATGCCAGACTTTATCAAAAGCTTGAGAAACATCGATGAAGAGAGCGGAACAATATTTTTTTTCTTCAAAGGCTTTTCTTATTGCGTTTACTATACGATGGGTTTGCTCAATTGGTTAGGAATACATCTATTTTCATTTAAAATTGGGGTTAATTTTGACGTTAACAGCTTCTCAAACAGCTTTGATATATTAGAAAGTAAGGTTATAGGCCTATATGACTCAACTTTTGTGAGATCCTTTCCTGGTTTAGGTATCATGGTGACTAAGGAAACCTTCCACTTTTGAGGATAGTATTCAAGGCGTAAAATGGCATTAAAAATTAAAAGAATAATTTTCTTTGCTATGCGAGGTAGCTCCAAAAGCATTTTGTTGCTGATCTTATCAAAACCAGGAGCCCTCTTGGGGTTTAAATCACAAATAGCCTTCTCGATTTCTCTTAACTCAAATCTTAGGGGAACAGCTGCTCTAGCTGCAACAGGTGGTAACTCGACCGCAATATCGTGAGATATATTTGGGGTAAATACGTTTTTTAAATGATTGACAAACAGATTTTCTTTTTCAACATCATTTCTTGCCCAACATCCATTCAAGTTTCTTAATGGTGGTTTAGAGACAACTGGCCTTTTGAGATTTCTAGCTGCACGCCATAATGAGTAGTCTGATTGTGGGGTTGCATCAAGTTCCATAAGATATTTTTCCAGAGAAGCCGTTTTCTGAGTCTGCAATAACTTTTTTAGTCTTTTTGTACACACTTTAAGTAAGTTCTTAAGTTGAGGGGATCTGTGCAATTGCCACTCTCTCCGAGCCCTCCTTTTTTCAGACAAAAGATGCTCGACATCTGTGGAATATATTTTAATAGTTTTTGTGGGGGCAATATTAGAATGTTGGACAGCTAGTTTCAGAAAACTGTCAAAATTGTCAATAGAGCGATCTACATACTCCGGTGTACTGAGCGGAATATTTTCTGTGCAATGGCAACTGAGATATTTTTTATATTTTAACCAATTAATTTGCGTAGCTGTCGTCGCTAAGTAACCAGTCGGAGGTACAATTCTATTGGGGTTAATTATAGTAACAATTGTAGACGTGTGGTCGGAAGATAATTCTAGGGAAGCTTCAACATGAATCGTTTCTATGGGGATGTTTTTAACCACGCCGAAATCGATGACATCTGGAATTTTTTGATGATCAGTAGGCCAATATGTTGGTTGTCCGCTCGCTACCACGTTTAAATCCATTTTAGAAATTGTGTTAAATAAAACACGACCCTTAATATTGGTCCGATATTGAAAATCAAGTCAGGGAGTATAACGATGAAATTACTAGGTTTCTATTTAATTCCTCAACGCAAATGTTCGTTGCTTGGAGATAATCTTCACGATGATCACACATTAGGTAGTGTTTGACTCGGGTTTTTATTAAAATGGCAGAACCTCCACAAGCTCTATCTCGTGGGTCCTTGGTATCATATATAACCATTTATTTTAAACGTATTTCTTGAGGTCAAATGAGTTTAAAGCTGAAGGTCCACACCATGCGTTTATGCGTCTGTCCTTTTTATGCATTTGACAAAAAAGTTGAATCAGTTTAATTGTATATGACAAGTTACACAACAAAATGCAGATAATGCATAGACGCATCAACGCATGAAAGTAGGTTTACTTTCTACTTTTGTATCCGTCGCATGTGTGGTGAAAAAAAGTCAGCTGTTATTGATGGCCATTGATGGCAAATCATATTTTATTTTCAATGTTATCGATAAATATGTTTGTGTGGTGGATTACTTTTTACTATGTTTTTGCATTAAAAAAGGTTGTTTAATGATGACTCATTTATAACGCAGCACCCTGTAAAAACCTAGCGGTCCTTTAATTGTTATTTACTTTATCTTTCAATTCTGTCATTTCATTATATTTCTTGTACTAAACCTAGCTTGCTTAATAATTTGTAAATCAATAACATTCACTCTAGTTTCAACCATAGAACAATAAACAAGTGAAGCAACAGAAAAACATTGTGACCCAACAAAACAAACTAACATTTATACCTACATACATAAAGTAAAAATAAATTGTGAACAAAACAAAATAAATTTAATTAAAACCCTAATGTTAAATAAACAAAAATACAAAAAATAAAAATAAAAAAAAGTGTTTTTATTAAAATAGAAAATATAGTGAACCGTGTTAACTTTGAGGACTCGAAAATTTAAGGTTCAGCCCTCAACATTTGGTCCTAACGAACCGGATAGTTTTTTTACAAAAAATTTACATAAAAGTTTTTACAAAAAAAATATTGGCAAAAAAAATTGTGTTTTGTGACTCTAAAATTTAAAAAGTGTGACTTTAAAACAACAAAAAAAAAAAGCAAAGTGTTTTATTTAGACAACAACAAATAACACACACATAAAATCAACCCCCAAAACATTTGGTCATTTTCTCAACGAAACATAAAGTTTTTTATTAAAAAATTTATTAAATCAAAATTGTGTTTAAAAAAGCAAATTTATAAAGTTAAAAGTGAACAAAATCTAACGGGACCCAAATTCCTTGGCGCAGTAGCAGCAATAACAACAGCATTATTAGCAGACACAACAACAACAACAACAGAAGGTTTAATAAACGCAGTGCCACAAAAGAAAAAAGACCCAACAACAACAAGTAAGTCAAAGTATACAATACAACAAGAAACAAATATTCTTGCTTGTGTTACTCTTTAATTTTGCCGCTGCAATTTTTAAAAAATAAATAACCGTGACGTCATCATCAAATAAAAACCGAGTTACCATTACGTCAATTTTTGAAAAATTAACCGGGGAAATAAATACAATATTTGACTCAAAATTTTTAAGACACAATTTGTTTTATCGCTAGCAGGCAATTTTGTTGACTCAATTTTATTATTATTCTGAATCTTCAATTTACAAAAATGTCCCTGAAAAAATTCGTCAATTGCACAAACGATTTAGTCGAGTTCGAGAAAATTCAAGCAGAAGCGCATGCTGAAGATAATGTACACGCGTTGGAAGTTATTCGAGTAGAATTAGACTCCATATGGACCCAAGTAAAAAGGTCATATGAAGAATGTAGGGACTTAGATCAGGATGGTGACAAACCAATTGACAAAAGCAAATTACGGCAGCGATACCAAACTGCCCTTATGGCTTATAAAAATTGTCTTTCGTCAGTCAATGCTGAAATCCATGCGCTTTCGGACACAACCATAGAAAAAGTTGAACGCCAGTCAAATATACCGTTAGAAAAAGAATTTTCATCAATAAGACTTCCTCCTTGCGACACCGACACCTTTTTTGGGGATTATAAATTATGGCCCAGTTTTCGTGACTTGTTCACAGCAATATACATTAGAAATCCAAATATTAGCAATGTTGAAAGGCTTTTTTATCTGACTCAAAAAACCGGAGGAGAGGCCAGAGATGCAATTACGCACGTCCCTTTAACAAACAATGGTTTTATCATGGCCTGGAAAAATTTAGTTGACCGGTACGAAAATAAATGGATGCAGGTAAATGAGCAATATAAAATTATTTTGGATCTGCCTCATGCCTCTACAGACTCTGGAGCCTCAATTAAAAAATTACAAAGAACAATAAACGATTGTAGGCAGACATTAGGCACCCTAGGCATTGACACTTCGACATGGGAGTCGTTTTTAATTTATATTTGCTCGCAAAAACTTCCTAGGGCCCTTGTTCAAGAATTTGAAAATTCTCGTGAAGATTGTGCCGAAGTACCCAATTGGCAAGAATTCGACAAGTTTTTGACCCACAAATTTAAGACCCTCGAATCAGTAGGCAATATAAAATCATCAAAGGACAAATCCATACCTCCCAAGTCTGAAGTCGCAAAAAATACCCACAATAAACGTAACATTAATTCATTTCAAACGAATATTGCAAAATCTGAGAGTCACAATCAGTACAAAAGTAAACCCGTCAGAAGTTCTAATACTAACGCCATAACGTGCCAACATTGTAGCGAGTCACACACCCTACGATCATGCCCCACATTTTTAGAAAAAAATGTAAGTGATCGAATTCATATCGTAAGAGTCACAAATTCATGTTACAACTGTCTGTCGATTAGTCATAGTGTCAGGGAGTGCCCTAGTAAATACAGTTGTAGGCTGTGTAAACAAAAACACAACACTTTGTTGCACAAGGCAACAGTGACCCAGCCAACAACCTTGCCACAAAATAACGCTGACGTGCAACCAAGTATAAGTGCCGCAGCTCAAGCCCAATACATACAGTCCACTACAAGATCAGGTATTCCAAACCTCACTTCCCTGACCCTACGCGAAAATAGCCAATCGACAACAAATCACTCAGAACAAGAAACGTTGCTTTTCACTGCCATTGTCGAAATAGAAACTAGAGGTCAAAGATACCAGGCTAGAGCCATCATCGACCCTGGATCACAATCAACCTTTGTATCGGACAAACTAAAAAACCGATTGAAATTACCTACTAAAAGAAACATAGTTCACGTTTCTGGTTTGAGCCAATCAGTTTCTGAAACCTCAACTAAAGCATGTTTGCTTAACCTTTGCTCACGGGTGGACACATCGTTTAAGTTAGAAATTTGGGCCCCAGTTCTCAAGACCCTTCCCTCTAATTTACCACCTCAAACATTGGACATGCTAAAGCTCAGTGAGGCTGCAAAATTGCAACTTGCAGACCCTCACTTCAATCAAAGTAGACCCATCGACATGCTAATAGGCCTCGACGTAGGCGCCTCGATTTATTGCATGGACACTCCGATGCGGTCTGTTGGATCCCTTTTGGCACAAAAAACAGTATTTGGCTGGATTGTGGGGGGACCAACACCAAAAACTACTCAGCCCAGAACAACTATTTCTTTATTGAATACATCGTCCCTTGACCGAATCCTCACACGCTTTTGGGAGGTGGAGGAAAACCCAAAACAGATTTTGAGGTCAGACGAGGACACTATTGTGGAACACAATTTTAAACAAACAACTCGTAGAAACGATACGGGAAGGTATATAGTTACCCTGCCCTTCAAAAAAACAGAAGAAATAGGCTCTTCTCGCAACATTGCCATGGCTCAGTACCTAAGAATGGAACGCACACTCAGCCAAAAACCCGAAATAAAGCAATTATACGACAACGTTATTTTAGAATATCTTGAGTTAGGACACATGAGAAAAATCGAACCCTCGGATATAAACAAAGCTCCAAACTATTATCTGCCGCATCACGCAATAATAAAACCGGACCGATTGACCACTAAACTTAGAGTGGTTTTTTATGCCTCTAGCCCAACGTCAAAAAGAATAGTCTTAATGACATTTCTTCAGCAAGATCTTGTTCTTCTGATAACAAAATGGCGATTTTTCCGCTTTGTATTCAACGCCGACATTACAAAAATGTATCGTCAAATACTAGTCGACCCAACTCAAACAAAGTTTCAAAGAATCTTATTCAGAAAATCCATAAATGACCCCATAGAAGATTACGAGTTACTCACAGTCACATTTGGAGTTAATTGTGCCCCATATTTAGCCATAAGAACGCTTCTTCAGTTAGCTGAAGATGTACAAATGACTCATCCCTTAGCGTCCAAGATTCTTAAACAAAATATGTATGTGGATGACGTCTTAGCAGGAGGTCATACTATAGAAGAAGTTATCAGAACTAGAAAAGAATTAACTTCTGTCCTAAAATCAGCAGGCTTTGATCTAATGAAATGGAACTCTAATGAGCCACAAGTCATTCAGGATTTACCTAGTGAGACTCTACTACCACTCGACTGGTTAAATCTGTCAGAAAATGACGGGACCAAGACTCTAGGGATAAAATGGAACATTTCATCAGACTCCTTTACATTCACAGCCCCAGACATAAAAGTTAAAGAAGCGTATACAAAGAGAGAAGTTTTGTCTACAATTGCCAAAATTTTTGACCCATGTGGATGGATAGCTCTAATCATAATAGACGCTAAAGTAATCATGCAGCAAATATGGTTAGATAAGACAGACTGGGATGACATTTTAAAACCAATTTCTCAACATAAATGGAAAAAATTCGTAAACAATTTTCCCAATATTAAAACTATAAAAATACCCCGTTGGATTAAATATACACCCTTAAGTCACATCGAAATACATGGCTTTAGCGACGCTTCCGAAAAAGCTTATGCTGCTTCATTATACATTCGAATACAAAATGAAGAAACATCCATACACACAACTCTTTTGGTATCGAAGACTCGAGTAGCCCCCCTCAAAAGCTTATCGCTACCACGCTTAGAACTTTGTGGAGCTGTATTGCTAGCTAACTTGGCATCAAGTCTGTTAAAAACTTGTGAATTTCGAAATGTAGCAACCCACTTTTGGACTGACTCAACAATTGTATTATCGTGGCTTAAGAAACCGCCATGTACCTGGAACACGTTTGTTGGAAATCGAGTGTCGGAAATAATACAAAAGGTCGGGATTCAAAACTGGCATCATGTTGACTCAAAAATGAATCCTGCTGACCTAGCAAGTAGAGGTTGTTCACCAAGTGAGTTAGAATCACATAGTCTATGGTGGAGTGGACCTTCGTGGTTAAAATTGCCAAAACAACAATGGCCATTTCCGCGCCCTCCTCAGGATACAAATATAGAAGCCAAGACAATTAAAATTCTAACAGTCACAAACACTGAAGACCCATTAAGCCGATTTTCATCTCTACCCCGTGCCTATCGAGTCATAGCCTACATTTTACGTTTCGGAAAACCCGCACAAAGAAGTCAAAGATCATCTATAGAACCAACACCAGAAGAAATACAATCTGCAAAAAATCGCATCATAATTTGGACACAAAAAACTTTATTTCCTGACGAATATACTGCTTTACTTCATAAGCGTCCAATTTCCCCTCGAAGTAAACTCTTAACTCTTACGCCATTTCCCGATCGCAATGGGATTATAAGGGCCAATGGGCGTTTAGCGCAGTCTCCAGTATTAACGTACAATGAACGCTGTCCAATTCTGTTGCCATACGAATCAAAATTGGCCAAATTGATTACAGAATTTGTACATAAAATTACCTTGCATGGTGGAAATCAGCTCATGACCCGAGTAATAAGAGCAGAATTTTGGATTTTTCGAATTAAGCCCTTTGTAAAAACAGTCATAAATAATTGCAAAACGTGTGTACTTTACAAAAAACACACTCCAAGTCAGATAATGGCATCCCTGCCACCTGAGCGCACAACAATATCAAGACCCTTTACAGTTACAGGTGTTGGTTACGCTGGACCTTTCAACATTCGAAACTTTACGTGTCGAGCCTGCCTTATCACAAAAGGATATGTTTGCATATTTGTATGCTTTGCCACAAAAGCTGTACATTTAGAACCAGTAAGTGACCTATCGACCCAAGCTTTTTTAGCCGCTTTATCCCGCTTTATTGGAAGACGTGGATGTCCCGCAATCATATATTCGGACAACGGCACGAACTTTGTCGGAGCAGCAGAACTCATCAAAAAGGATCGTCTAGAATTCATAAAAACTCTTCAAACCCAAGTAACTAACAACTATAGCCATCAAAACATCATTTGGAAATTTATACCCCCTGGTGCCCCACATATGGGCGGACTCTGGGAGGCCGGTGTAAAATCCTTCAAAACCCACCTAAAGAAAATGATGCCAGATATGAAATTCACCTTTGAAGAGCTGTCAACAATTCTCACTCGCATAGAATCGTGTTTAAACTCTAGACCCTTAAGTCCTGCTAGCGATGACCCAAACGACCTTAACCCATTGACCCCTGGACACTTCCTTATTGGAACTCCATTATTGACCCCAGCCGAACCTGATGTAAGCAGCGAAAACCTGACCCTCATCAACCGCTGGAAACGCCTAAAGGTCATCTACCACTCATTTTGCCAAAGATGGAAATCCGAGTATCTTGCCGAACTTCATCGCAGGTACAAGTGGAAGTCTCAAGAGGACAACGTTAAAGTCAACGACCTGGTGGTCATCAAAAACAACAATTTGCCGCCCAATGAATGGCAAATGGGCCGAATCACTAAGACTCATATTGGAACTGATCAAAACTGTCGAGTTGTCGACATCCAGACAAAAAATGGGATCGTTACCAGACCCATTACAAAAATTGTGGTTTTATTTTAAAATTTAGTTAACATTTTTTAAAATTTTCCAAACTAATTTTACACTGAATTCCTACTTACAGGTATGGCATCCCATCAAACATTTCTAAGTTTCTCATCAACAGATTTGATTGCTGTCAACATATTCAACCCCACACGACCCGCAAACTTGAATCGAAGTGAGATCCCAGATGCCATATCTGTCAAATTCATCACAACACCTTGCTTCATTGTAATCTGTTTTTCGGACCTATGGTAAACTGCACCAAGTCATGGGGGCCGGAATGTTTAATGATGACTCATTTATAACGCAGCACCCTGTAAAAACCTAGCGGTCCTTTAATTGTTATTTACTTTATCTTTCAATTCTGTCATTTCATTATATTTCTTGTACTAAACCTAGCTTGCTTAATAATTTGTAAATCAATAACATTCACTCTAGTTTCAACCATAGAACAATAAACAAGTGAAGCAACAGAAAAACATTGTGACCCAACAAAACAAACTAACATTTATACCTACATACATAAAGTAAAAATAAATTGTGAACAAAACAAAATAAATTTAATTAAAACCCTAATGTTAAATAAACAAAAATACAAAAAATAAAAATAAAAAAAAGTGTTTTTATTAAAATAGAAAATATAGTGAACCGTGTTAACTTTGAGGACTCGAAAATTTAAGGTTCAGCCCTCAACAAAGGTTTTTAATAAGAGAAAAAGCTTTCGTTATAAATTTTGTATAAACTTTAATGAATAAAATACATTAAAATTAATTTTTAGCACAATTTAACAAGAACAAAATTTGCCATTCTTCTTATCGATTACTTTTATCTTCTGAGTGTCATCTTTGTTTTGTTGTTATTATTTTTTTTAACAAATGCCATGAATTGAAACTTATTGATGCCGTGAAAAATCACGAATATTTTTATAATAAAAGCTTACTCCTCTATGAATTCTATTAAATAAATTCCATTAAAATATCAATTACACTCTCCATTTTTGGCAAAATTGTTTTTAATTGTTAAACAAACTAGCACAACAGCTGATAAAAAAAAACAAATTTGGCGCATAAAACGCATTGCATGTAACTTGAATTTTGAAACGCATAAAATGCACAAAAAGTATCATACGCATCTACGCATGAACGCATGGTGTGGACCTTCAGCTTAAGAAATCATCATGACATCAATTTGTTTATTTTTAAGAAAGTATTCTAATTCATTTTTATGTTGGCGGATGCCGTTTGCGTTCCAAAAACAAATTTTTAAACAGTTCATGGTTTGTTAAGTACAGCTTGCAATAACATCGATTGCATTCTAAGCATTTCCTGCATCATATTACCTATTGTGTTCGTAAAATTATTTACTGTTTGCACTAATGTTTCCATGGTTTTTTCTAAACGACTTAAATTAGAAACCGGAGTTTCATCATTACTTGGCGAGGCACCTTGTATTGGCTGATGGTTTGATTTTAGGACTTTAGCGTAAGAGGTTCTGTTATTACTAGGCTGGGGGGCTTGAATTGCATTTGTGTTTACTTGATTTGCAACCTGCATTTGAGGGGTATTTGTTTTCGGTCCAACCGTCTCACAGAGGAGTATTTGGCCCGAAAAGCTGGCCAAAATTATTAAACGTGTTTTTTGAATTAAAAGTTTTAGTTTTTTGATAGTTTTAGGTGTAGTATGATATTAAAAGTCTAGTGGCAGATTTTGAAAAAATTACACTGCGCAACAAAAGTACACTGCGCAACAAAAAAATTTGTCTCTACCCTAGAAATAAAAGTATGTGGACTATATGGATGATGCCCTTAATTCAAATCTGTTTTCCGTTTTTCTCTAGTACGTAAGGATTTTCTTTTAAAGGCGTGGCATACTTCACCCCCTAAATCGTTGGGTTGCCTTATATATTTTGCCATAACTTGAAAACGTGTTCTCCGATTTTAAAAGCAGGAGGATCAGAAGATGCACCGGAAAATTCTGCTTAAACTAACCATAAACATTTATTTTATATCTATTACTATTTTGGAGTTATTAAAAATTTAATGGCGAAAAAAAAATTTACATGCAAAATGCGTAAAATTTTTTGTTTTCAAAATGCAATAAAAAAATTTAAGAACCAAAAAGTTTAAATTTTTAAGATTTTTGTAAAAGCCACATTCCTAAGGAATAAAAGTTGGTATAAATCGCAAAACTCAATTAACAAATGTTGATTTTAAAGGTTTAAACTCATTCTTGACAGACTGTATGTACATACATACATATGATTTACAGTCTAATTAAAAAAAAAATTTTGAAAATTGTAAGGCTCTTATAAAACAGTATTTTTTTTATGAAAAAAGGCTTTATTATATTTATTTTATATTATTTAATACTTTATAAACGAAAAGTTAAAATAATAAAAATTCCGAGGCCGAGGCCAAAAATAAGCACTTACGATTATATCGCACGAATTATTCGAGGAAATTCAGCAGAAGCGATACAAATCGAGATGTCTTGAATAGGTTATTTCTGAGCAGTGACCCTTTTATAAGCTGCAGTACGCAAAGAGAACGGAATAATAAAAAAGCTTTTTCATCAGAAATTATCACACTTCTTCTTCCTGACACCGATGATGCAGCTAATGAGGATACACATACGACATAATAATTAGTAAGGAATTTTTATTAGTTTAACTTTTCGTTTATAAAGTATTAAATAATATAAAATAAATATAATAAAGCCTTTTTTCATAAAAAAAAATACTGTTTTATAAGAGCCTTACAATTTTCAAATTTTTTTTTTTTATTTTTTTTTTTTTTTTAATTAAAAACCATAAATAGTTCAACAAAATAACCACAATACTAATTTTTTTTTTAATTAGACTGTAAATCATATCCAGCTGGCTGGATTTCTCCAGTGGTTATCAAAGAAAAAATCCTTATTCAACAACAACAAAATCCAAATTCCGCGCTGGATGCAATTCACTCCCGTTGATAAAATTCAAGTGCATGGATTCTGTGATGCATCAAAAATGGCTTACAGCGCAGCTGTATATATTCGTGTTCAAACATCTTCTGCCGCACTTTCTAATTTACTTGTTTCTAAAAGTAAAGTTGCTCCTCTAGCAGCCATAACATTACAATCGAATCTCTAGATTTAAAAAATGCAGAAATTTTCCTATGGTGTGATTCTTCGATTGTTCTGGGATGGTTAGCAAAGCCACCAGCAACATGGAAAGAAATATACGTCTCCAATCGCGTTTCGCAAATTCACCAACTACTGCCGACTTCTAAATGGCGTCATGTACCAACACATTTTAATCCCGCTGACTTAATCTCAAGGGGTTGTTAGCCGCAAGATTTAATTGTTAATAGTCTCTGGTGGAATGGACCATCGTGGCTCACGAATCCACCTTCCGAATGGCCAAAAGGCAATCCTATAAATTCCACTGACTCTACCCGAATTTCTGCCCTAATACCTAAATGTACACCTGATGAAACCGTTTTATCTCATCACTTACGCATTAGCTCTAACAATGTGCAAGCTACTAACAATTTTATCGATATTCTCTCAAATTTCTCTTCCTATACGCGAGCATTACGTGTCTTAGCATATGTTTTTCGTTACATACTACATTTTAAACTATCTTTCGCTAGTTCAACAAGTCCCATGATTTATAGTAGTACAGAGCTTCGGCAAGATGAAATTAATTCCGTTAAGACCAGACTAATATTGCTTGCCCAAAAGCGTTGGTATGAAATCGGATATACCAGATTATCAAATTTAGAATCTATACCCAAAGACAGTTCCCTACTTACTTTAAATCCCTTCATAGACACTAATGGTATTCTACGCGTAAACGGAAGACTAGCAAACTCTACATTGCCGTATAACGAGCGATTTCCTATAATTTTACCATGCAATTCCCACTTTTGTAATTTATTCCTATTACATTTGCATAAATTTCTAGCCTATGCAGAGTGCCAATTGATGTGTCGCATGGCCCAAAGCGAATTTTACATACCACGTCTGAAACTACGAATTCGGAAAATCATTAGATTATGTAAAACCTGTATTATATACAAACAAAAATCTTGTTCCCAAATCATGGCAGCATTGCCACCTGACAGATGCAGACTTTCAGCCCCATTCCATACTACTGGCGTAGATTTCGCTGGGCTTTTTGAACTAAAAAGCTCCACTCTACGTAATTCTTCCACATTCAAGGCCTATGTATGCGTATTTGTGTGCTTTGCCACCAAGGCAATTCACCTTGAACCCTGTTCTTCTCTATCCACTCCAGCTTTTCAAGCCACTTTCGCTAGGTTTGTCGGTCGCCGTGGATTGCCACGTAAAATCGTTTCCGACAATGGACGCAACTTTCTGGGAGCAAGCCGTGTATTGCGTAGAGAATTTTCTACGTTTATTAAAACCGTTTCCCACGACATTGCGCAAAAATACATTACCCATGGATTCGAATGGTCCTTTATTCCCCCTCACGTTATTTAACTCCTCGGACCGACGGGAGAATAAAAAAAAACACTTGTTTAGCTTTTCACTGTAAAAATATCAATCAATCTTTATTATTATTCTTTTGTTTTTATATAAAATAAAATATGCTTATTCTATAATAATTGAACTTAAGTATTAAATTGTTTATTCTATTAAATTTACTTCCTACTTGCTGGTTTGACATTTTTATTTAGTTTGTTCTTATTTTAGGTTTATTGACATTTTGGTTTACTTTCTTATTTTTATTTCCTACTTGCTGATTATTAATTTTAAGTTTAACGTTCTTTTGTTTATTTTTTATTAATAGTGTTTTGCTTATGCAGCTAGTTAATGTATTGTTGTTATTGTTGTGTATGTGTTAACTCTGTCTTGGTGGTTTTGGTGGTGGTTGTGTTGTTGGGTTCATACCTGGGTATGTAACTCCTCCCCCCTTAGAATAGAGCGATGGCCACAATGATTGAATTGGGGCTGAAGCGATGCCAGTTTCTGGGACGTAGTTATGTTTGATAATAACTGAAGTGCTTAGTGTAATGATTATGATTATTATAAGTATTATGTTAATAGTTAAAGCTGTTACAATGGTTGTATTGTGTGAAGATTTAGTTATTTCTTGAAGAGAAATCAATTTCATTTTATTATCAAGGTGGTGTTCTTTTAACTTTTGGAGTGAAAGTTCCTCTGTTATTGATTTCGGATGTATTGGACTATAGGTAGGTGAAATTAGAAGTATTTCGTCCCAAAAAATATTTGTTTTACCTTCGTAAATCATTCCATTTACAATAATTGTACAATTCCTGAATTTAATTAGGATTGTGCCTTTTATGGTAAATGGTTGTTTTTTACAAGTAGTATTTATATAAGTGTTTGGCACATTAATAAAAAGTACAACATTTTGTTTTGGTTGTGATATAGAGGAGATGTGACCCTTCTCTTTGAAATGGCATTTCGCTGTTCTATTATTTAATATATTGCCTATACAGGTCGATTCTTTGATGTCTTCCTGTTCAATGATATTTTTGCAAAATAATGTTTTTTCAATTTGTGGGCAAATTTTGTTTGTGTATAATATTTTATGTTCATTAACTAGTGCATACGGCATTACATTGATACATTTTTTATGGTTTATTGGCAAGGGTATAATTTGAGTTAGTTCATAAGTAATATTTTCTACGATAGGTATTTTTATATTAAAAATTATATTTGTATCATTATAATATGCTTTTAGGCTTAAAAGTTCATACAATTGATTATCTGATGAAATATTAATAAATTGGTTTTTTATGTAGCTGTTTATGATTTCAATTTCTTGGTTACTTAATATTGTTTTAGAAATAATGTTTAATCTGGCTAATAATATAGTTTCTGAAATTTCTGTTATGTGATTTTGTAATATGTCTAAATTATAGTTAATTTGATTAATATATTGTATTTCTTCAATTGAATCCTCTTCTTTTTCTATTCTATTACTTAGCATACGAGAGTTAGTGTTAATGTACTGCTGAATATTATCTTGCTGCATATTGATGTGTTTCGTGAGATTGTTCAGTCGATTTACTATCTGTGTATTTAGTAAGCTAGTGTTCTGTAAGTTGTCAGTTATTTGGTCGTTTTGTTTCTTTAGTTGTTCTATTTGGTGGTTGATTTCGTGTGCGTCTGTTGCGTCGAGATTTCCTGTTATAAATTTGATTGCTGTCCCGAGTCCGTTTATTAGTCCTCTCTTAGTTCTATGTGGTAGTAAATTATGTATTTTGTTCAGTAATTCAGTGGCTTTTAATTTTGTTGTAGATATGGCGTTGGTGTAAGAAGATTTCTTAAAGTTATTAAGTGTATTGATTATATTTTCAATAGACCCCAAATATTGGTTGGTATCAATAAAATGAATTATGTTATTGTAGCCTTTGATGATTCTGGCGTTACCTAGTTTTAGTTGAAGTAGTCCGTTGTTGTTCTCGAGGTCATTAATCTCTATGAGTTAGCAAGTTGTTGTGGTGATCCTGAAATCATTCGTTTATATTTCTTTCTTAGTTTAATTCTAGCTTTGTGAATTTTCCTATTGTCTGTTGTTAGAAGGGTAATGTTATTATCTCTTTGTGTTTTATGCTTTGAAAACCTATTTGTTAATTTGTTCCTACGACATTCTTTCCTAAAAATGATTTCGCCTATGTTTTTGGTTTCTGGTTCTGTTCTATTCTTGTTAAGTTTTGTTGTTCTAATTTCCTTAAGTTGGTCAACTTTTTGTTTAATAAGAGGGTATAAAGTGTCTTGAAATTCCCTAAGTTTGTCCAAGTATTCATGTTCATTGTTGAATTGAACTGTTTGTTCAAATTTGTACGTTTTACCGAAGAATAATTCATATGGAGTGAGTTTAGTGCTTGAATGTATTGAATTATTATAAGTGATTAGTGTTTCTTTAAGAATTTCGTTATGGTTTATTCCTACACGTCTTTCTTTCTTTATTGTTATTATGATTCGGTAGATTTCCGTCAATGTAGAGTGAAGTCTTTCTACTGGGGAATTGCTAGTAGTTTGTTGAAATGAAGTTATGTGCTGTTCTATCTGTTGCTGTCTGCAAAAATCTTTGAATATGCTTGCTGTGAATTCTACTCCTTGATCACATACAACTTTTTTTGGAACTCCAAAAAGAGCTATGAAGTCTTTGAAAGATCTAAGAACACATATGCTTGTTTTGGCTTGGAGAGTGTATGCCCATGCGAATTTGGAAAATTTGTCGGTTATTGTGAGGATCTGTTTGTGTGCTATTGCATAGATGTCAATGTGGATAATGTCTAAGGGTTTGCATGGTGTTTCTGTTTTTTGCAATAGCGGTTTCTGGGGTCTTCTGTCGTATTTTAAGATTTCGCATTTGTTGCAGTTATTTATGATTTCACTGATTTTTTTCTGCATAAATTGGAAGTAGTACGTTCTCTTTAGATGCCAATGTGTTTCATTTATACCCCTATGATTGTTGTTGTCATGATATTCCGTGATTAGCTGCTCTTGTTCGTCACTACTTTGTATATCTGTTAGGAATTCTGTTGCTCTTAATACCTTGAAGGTTCTGTTGTTTGAAAAAAATTTTGAGTATACCGTTTGGACTACTCGAAATGTGTCGTCGTCTGTAAAGATTGCTGTTGTCTTATTTGGTGGTACAAATTTTTTAAAAATGTCTAACACTTCTTCTTCTGAGAATGTGGGCCTTTCTATTGTTTTCCTCAACTTGTTTCGAAAAGGGTTGAGTAGTTGTATGGCTGTTTTGTCTGATCTTTTTAAAACTATTTGTATTTGAAAATCGTTAAGTGGTCTCTCTGTAATTGACAGATGATCGTTTAGGTTTTCCTCTGCTGAGTGTATGGTCGCTATTGATGCGTTGTCTTTTTCTTCTGTTTCATTAAAGTTTATATGTAGTGGGTCTGCAATCTTGATTCTACTTAAAGCGTCTGCGTTCGTGTTTTGTTTGCCTTTTTTATACTTTATTTCATAATCAAATTCCTCTAATTTAAGTCTCCAACGGACCAATTTTGAATTTGGTTCTTTCAGAGACATTAGCCATGTCAGTGGTCTGTGATCAGTGATGATTATAAATTTTCGTCCGAACAGATAGGGTCTGAAGTATTTAGTAGCCCATACGATGGCTAATAGTTCTTTCTCTATGGTCGAGTAATTGACTTCTGATACGGAAAGTGTTCTACTCGCGTAGCAGATTGGCTTGTCACTTCCTATGGTACCTTGTGAAAGAATTGCACCTAAGGCGACATTGCTAGCGTCAGTAGTTAATATAAAGGGTTTAGAAAAGTCAGGGTACTGTAGTATTGGGTCGTTCATCAATATTGTTTTGCATATGTTAAACGTGTTAATGTAATCTTCACTAATTACTACCGGTTTTCCCTTTTTTAGACAGCTTGTCATTGGTTTGGTCAATTGAGCAAAATTTGGTATGAATTTGCGGTAATAGCCTAGTAGTCCTAAAAATGATTTAATGTCCTTTTGTGTTTTAGGAATCGGAAATTTCTGTATTGCCTCTATTTTCATGGGATTAGGCTTAATGCCATCCGTAGATACAATATGTCCTAGAAATGCAATTTCTTTTCTTAAAAATTCTGACTTGTCCAGTTGTACTTTGAAGTTTGAAAGGGAAAGTCTATCGAAAATAGCTTGAATGTCATTAATGTGTTGCGTTAATGATGTCGAGAAAATTATTACATCGTCTAGATATACTAGACATATTTTTCCTACTAAGTCCTTTAAAACGTTGTCCATAACCCTTTGGAACGTGGAAGGGGCGTTTTTTAGCCCGAATGGCATTCTTATGTATTCATAGTGGCCACCTTCAACGGTAAAAGCCGTTTTGGGAATGTCCTTAGGGTGCATCTCTAGTTGGTGAAAGCCACTGGCCAAATCCAAGGTTGTGAAGTACATGCATCGACCAAGCTTGTCTAGTATTTCTGTGATATTAGGAAGAGGATATCTGTCTGATATGGTTTTTTCATTTAGTTTCCGATAATCTATTACTAGTCTCCATTTTTGTTTCCCGCTTGCGTCGATCTTTTTCGGTACGATCCATACAGGAGAGCTCCATGGTGAATAGCTTTGACGAATGATTCCCTGTTCTAGCATACTATCAATTTGTTTTTTGACTTCTTCCTTGTGTATATATGGGTACCTATAAGTCTTTGTATAAATTGGTATATCGTCCGTTGTAGATATTTTATGTTTAACTGCATTTGTGAATGTTAGAGGCTCGTTTTCTTTGTAAAAAATGTGTTTGAATTTTTTGCATAGATTGATAAGATTTACGTTTTCCTCTTGATTGAGGTGTTCCAATCTTAAAATCTGCTGGAAGTTTATTGGTTTGGGGTCCTTTTCTATCGTTTTTGTTTCGAAATTGCATACTTCATGGTATAAAGGTGAGTTGTATTTATTTGTCTTTAAGGGTTGCTCTATGTATGCTATTTTTGGTTCAAGGGAGGTGTTTGTAATCTCAACTATACAAGACCAATTATTAGCTGTATATATTCCCTCAGAGATAAAGAGGCTAGGGTTTATTTGGATTTGTTCTATATAAATGTCTCCATTTTCTGTATCTACGGGTAAATTTACTGTGGTTTTTGTTAATTCAGGAATAACGTGTTTCTCCGAAGTGTTATTCTGCTTGAGTTGGAGTTGTAAGGTTGTTTGTTCTGTGTGTAATGTGTTATTAGTGAGGTCTATTTTTGCTCCTATTTTCGTCAAAAAGTTTAAACCGAGTAAGCCATGAAAATATGTGTGAAATTTAAATAGAAGGAATGTGAATTGTCCAGATTGCTTAAATTCTCGAAATATTGGTAATGTTACTTGTTTTGTTAGTGTATGTTGGTTTAAAACTGTTTTGATTATTGTTGGTTTACAATTTTCGGTAATTTTTGGATCTACAAGTTCGGGTGCTATAAAGGATGTTGAAGCTCCTGTATCTATTAGAAATTTTAGTTCTTTATTTATTGGTGAGTTAATTTTTATGTAGGCTAGTTGAGACCCATGTGTATTTATATCTATGTACCCTGTTGGTGGGTTGATGAAAAGTGAAAATTTTGCGAATCATCTATATTAGTTGCATCCTGATGTGGTGTGAATTGGTCTAATGTTTGATATTGTGAATTGGTTGGTTGTTCAAAATTGTGCACTTCGTTTTGTCTAAAATTTCTCGATTGTGTGCTTGGGCTTTGTTTAACAAAGGTATTTCTGGTTTGATTATAGTTTTCGCGTTAAGGTATTATATTTGGTGATGCATATGCTTGGTAGTTTCTTGAAAATTTAGTTTCAGATCCCTCAAATTTCCTTTTTTGTGAGTAGTTTGAAGCATGATTGTTTGGTCTATATTGTTGAATAGGATTTTGGTCGAACTGTTGTGGATTCTTGAAATTATCAGTTCTGTACGGCTGTTTATAGAATGTGGATTGTCTGTAGTAAATGTTTTGTTCTTTAAGACAGAAGGACAAGGCTGAAGCAAGAGTTTTTGGTTGCATTGCTCGAATTGATGAGCCAAGGGGTTCCCTTAGTCCTGATAAGAAAGTGTTGAGACACATATCAGCGAACAGTTCTTTTTTTGATGAAATAACATTTTGGTCTTTCTCATGGATGAGTATGTTATTACACAAGGCGGATTGTATTTCTATAATGTCGCTGTAAAACTGTTGTATTGTTCTATTTGCTTGCCTCACGTTATGTAAGTCTTTTATTAGAGATGTTTCCGATCTTTTGTCCGAATAGTGTAGGATTAAATTACCTTTAATCATGTCCCAGTTTAAGGGAGTGCCATACATGTTTAGAATTTCATTTGCTTCCCCCTCAATTTTGTTCCTAATTGCCCTCAAGAGAATCTTTCCATATGGTGTACTATCTGCACTCTGAATGTAGAGTAGTATTTCCTCTACATTGTTAATGAATTCGTATAATAACCTAGGGTTGCCATTAAAATGGGGAAGGTCTTTGATGGCATCTGGTATTCTGAGAGAGTTAAATAGGTCTGTGTTAGTATTACCTGATTGATTTGCTTGTGTCATCTTGTCTGTTTCTATTGTAATGTTTTTCCTAAGTCTCGTTATTGTTCCTAAGTACTTTACTACTGGTTGCATTAAATAGATAGCAAGAAAATTCCAACAGACCTTTTTTTTATATATATGTAATTTTTAACAATAGTAATAATAATTGTAATATGTAATAATATAAGTATAAATATAAATTCTACACCTTCAAGAAGCTTTCTTTATCCAAATTTTTTTGTATATATATAAGTATTTATTTATTGTAATTACTTTTGAGTCACAACCACGCTATGCTCTGGTTGAATTTAAAAGTTTGTGTATGTACTCTTCCTCTCGTTAAGTTTTAATTGAGAGGGGTAACTATTTTCTGAGTTTTTTTTTCTTCTTTTTTTTATATTTTTTCTTTTTATTTACTAAGGATTGAATCGCAGTCACGCTATGCTCTGACTGAGAGGAACCGTTTTTGATTTTATTGGGTTCCTTCTATGTTTTTATTGTCCTTAGTTTGTTATTAGAGCTAGAGTTTCCATATACCTTGGTTGCAATAGCTTATTTAGTGATTATTTATACTTGTTATTATTTCCTTTATATATTTGCTTTCTCTTTTTTTTTTATTGGGTACAGTTTCTATATTATTATTTTCCTTAGTTTATTATTAGAGCTAGAGTTTCCATATACCTTGGTTACAATAGCTTATTTAGTGATTATTTATATGTGTCTTTATATATTTGCTTTCTCTTTTTTTTTTTATGGGGTACTGTTTCTATATTATTATTTTCCTTAGTTTATTATTAGAGCTAGAGTTTCCATATACCTTGGTTACAATAGCTTATTTAGTTATTATTTATATTTGTTATTATTAGTTTCATATTTGTGAGCTATAGTTCCCATATGTTTTGGTTACGATTGCTTATCTACTAATTGGATATATGGTCTAATAATAGATTCTCTATGCTTCTTTTAGATGTTTACATAAAATAATTGTTTTAACTTACATTAGGATTGTTATTAATATATATTTCATATTCGTTGCTTTCTTGTCCTGGCACAACGTTGATTAATTCCTTGTTTAGTAGATGAGGTTTAAAGTTCCTTGATTTTTTGTTGAGTAGATGAGGTTTAAAAGTTCTTTGATTCTTTGTTGAGTAGATGAGGTTTAAAAGTTCTCCGGTTATGAAGGATTAAGATCCATCCGTGTTACACTTCTACAATTTTTTCACTATTGTACTTATAAAGTCACTTTATTTCTCTTCACTATTATATTTTATATATTTTAACTATAATACACGGATAACCGGGCTACCGACTGCGCCATTTAACTCCTCGGACCGACGGGAGAATAAAAAAAAACACTTGTTTAGCTTTTCACTGTAAAAATATCAATCAATCTTTATTATTATTCTTTTGTTTTTATATAAAATAAAATATGCTTATTCTATAATAATTGAACTTAAGTATTAAATTGTTTATTCTATTAAATTTACTTCCTACTTGCTGGTTTGACATTTTTATTTAGTTTGTTCTTTTTTTAGGTTTATTGACATTTTGGTTTACTTTCTTATTTTTATTTCCTACTTGCTGATTATTAATTATAAGTTTAACGTTCTTTTGTTTATTTTTTATTAATAGTGTTTTGCTTATGCAGCTAGTTAATGTATTGTTGTTATTGTTGTGTATGTGTTAACTCTGTCTTGGTGGTTTTGGTGGTGGTTGTGTTGTTGGGTTCATACCTGGGTATGTAACTCGCGCCTCATATGGGCGGGTTATTGGAAGCAGCGCACAGAGGGGTGAAATCGTAAAAAATGGATATTAATTGAAAAATGAAAGTTTGTTTTTTTGAAAAATATTTAGTAACCGATTACAGTATATAAAATTCTACATCACTACTGAAAATTTCAATGTTATATGATGTTTACTTGTCAAGCTGCATTGTATTAAAGTTAAGTAATTTTTGAGTTATTCGCGCACAATAGTGTTAATTGAAATTCGGTATATTTCGACGATTAATATATAGTTTTTGCAAGTCAAAAGTAATACTTTTACTATGGAATCTTCAACCTCAGGTATTTTAGCGTTGTTCTAAAAATAATTGTTTTAACAAAAGTTGTGTAGAAGTATTTTTAAAATTTTTTTTAAAATATGTCTCCATTTTGGCTATTTTCAAAATATTCGTGGATATTTAAATATGAATGGTGTAAGTTGGCGTTATAATATTAATTTGTTAAGAAACTACAGTTCCTAGGCTTTTATATTCAGTAATAACATGTTGCGCGTTTTTGCGCGAAATTTTTTAAATTAATTAATTGTGAAAATAGTCACTCAAGCAAAGAACACCAGTTCTATCTTTTGTTTGCTTTGTCTTCGTTTTCGTTGTTATAATTGTTGTTTTTGTATACAATTGGCAACTGTGTGTTACAAAAATTTTGTTAGAAAAATATAGAGTTTTTCAGTGGTTAAACATGCCTCCAACCTTGCATAAGTTTTTAATACATGGCCCAGTATCATTTCGCACGCGCTATTATCGATCGGTGAACTGTCTGAGGAAGCCCATGAAGCCCGAAACAAAGATTTTAAAAACTTCAGAGAACATTTTTCTCGCAAATGAAGTCGGTAGGATTGCAATCAAGACATATTAAATAGGTTCCTACTAAGTTCAGATCCAATCCTATCTGGTAAAACACAATTGCCCAAAAAAAAAATTCCACCAACTTCCAAAATCTGTAGTAGATCTACTAGTTTCGCCTTCAGTTTTGACGAACGTGGCACCAGAAGGCACAAATTATGATACAGATGACGACGGGCATATTTTTTAAAATAGCAGGTCAAAAACACATGCCTTATAATAAATGTATACAAGCTATCACCAGACACATCCGTACACAATCGAACAATTTAAATATCTGCTTTGAGTCCCGAATTTAGTTACAAATATGATAGAATAATTCCCAATTCGTTTACGTAATTATATTAAAAATAAATTGATTACTATGGAAAAATTTTATTTCTTTTTTTTTTTCAAAAAACAAAAAAAAAATCCGACTGAGCCAGAGCTATTTTTAAAAGGGGGCGTGGCACCACCCTATTCCACCTTGGATATAATTCATACTGTTATATCAACATATAAACCAAATCGTATCTTCATACCTTTGATGGTTCATGAGATATATCCGTTCTAAGTTTCAGGTTATATGGGCGGTGCCACGCCCCTTTATCCAATCATAACCAAGTATATCCAAGAACTATTAGCAGGTCAAAGTTTCATGGCAATCGGTCTATTGCTATGGCAGCTAGAGCGATTTTTAATAGGGGGAGTGGCACCGCCCACTTTCCCAAAAGATGTGTAGCATATGTCACTCAGTGGTAACGTAGCATTCAAATAGTGAAAGAATTTTTAAAATTGGATAAGTAGTTTAATTAATCTCCATTTTTTGCGATTTCACCCCTCTGTGCAGCGGTGAAAAGTTTTAAATTTCATTTAAAACGAGTCGCAGGCGCTCACCGTTTCAACTTCGAAGAATTCGCTACCGTGTTGGCCAGAATTGAAGGCGTTTTAAATTCAAGACCTATATCCACTGTGTCCGAAAATCCCTCAGATTTAACCGCTTTAACGCCCGGACATTTTATAAGCGGAGGTCCCATCATGGCACTTCCTGAGCCACCAGCCGAAAGTCTCTCCTTAGTAAATCGATGGGAAAAATTAAAGGCCATTCATCACCAATTCGCCATTCAATGGAAAGCCGAGTATCTCAAATCTCTACACAAACGATATAAATGGAGATTTTTCCTTCCTAACTTGCAAATAGGCGACTTTGTAATCCTTATCGACGATCTTCTCCCACCAAACGAATGGCGGTTAGGACGAATCGAAAAAGTTAATTTAGGATCAGATCAATAAGTTCGAGTAGTCGATGTGCGCACCGCTTCAGGAACCTTAACACGTCCGATTACTAAGCTCTGTTATTTACCGTATAACCAGGAGCATAGTCTCGCACACAGTACACACTAGTTATTTCCCTAGCTTATTTTCTACCCTCATTACACTCATAAAACCTGTCCTTTGCACAAATATGCCTTTTACTTATCATACTTTATTTCATTTTAGTTCCCGTAACCACTCTTCTAGAGACCCAGCCATCCATCAGTGCCAAATCTGCCAACGGTATCATTCACTTAGATTTCTTGCCATGGATTCTACAAGACGCAACCAAGCAGCCAGACACAACAACTATTGCCTTAATTGTCTAGCCCGTACACATGACGTACGGCATTGTACAAGTCCAGACAATTGCCTCAAATGTGGGTTGCCGCATCATACTCTTTTGCATCCCAAACGGCATCAAAGAGTACAGCCATCAACAACACCAGTACGTGAGCGCATTGGTCAAAGCACAGCTCGACCCAGTCAGTCCACCAGGCATGTGCAACGCCGTAACACACAACCCAATACACGAGTTACACCAACTAAACGTGTTCTACAAAAAAAAAAAAACGGGTTCCATCCCACCAACGTATACAATCCGTCAGTTCAACTCAACCAAATCAAAAGATCTTGTCAGAGGCCATACGTTCTTTAGCTGCAGTTTTATGTGTTACTTCATCAATTTAAATTGCATAGCTGCAAGGAGTGGCGGCATGTCTAAATTAGCAAAAGGACATCTTATAGGTTTATTTTTATTTAATGAATTATTAACTTTGCCACACTTTAAATTTAAAATGTTGTTACAACAATTGTGAATTAACTATACAGTTTTAAAAGCACTGAATTTAAAACCCTATTTTTGTATTCTAATAGTATTATACTTGTGGATAAATTAACATGACAATCTGTCAATTTATTAGCGCCAATTAAGCTTAGCCATTTTTATTGTTAGTGCCTTCGTGGCTCGTAAAATTGTACTTTTATTTCTTATTCTAATCAAACCTGCAATGGGTAAGCATCTCTCGCTAAATAAAGAATTTTTTGAATTGTAATCTAACAACGTGTCTCTTTATTTCCAAATTGAGCCGCTGCATTTTACTGCAATTATAATTTCTTTCAACCAAGAAATTATAACATCCATTGGATATAAAACATTGGTCAAAAGCTCTGTTTTAAATAGTTTCCAACTACCACCAATAAACCCAGCTACTTACTTTTAGGATTCACTTTGAATCCACATCTACAATACCTGAGTACAATCACCCACATAAGTTTGTAACCATATTACTATAATTCTAACACTAAGAATTATTCAGTGTTTATATTCTTATTCGCTTTAGGGTTTTATTTGTTTAATATTTTTGGCTTTTCTAAAATCTTTGCAAAAGGCTTCCTGATGAGCTGGCCTAAGAAACCAGTGAAATGCGCATAGAAGCTAGCTTTCCCTCAACAATAAATTTCAGTGTATTTATCAAATATGAAAAACTAGGAATTTAGTACGTCATACGGAAATCGTATTTATAATAAACTGTTTATTCCCGAAAATAACTTTGATGAAACATAACACTTTGTTGCACAAGGCAACGGTGACACAGCCTATAACACTACGTGACAAAATTTCAACAAAGTCGTGACCAAATGAATCTGACAGCTAGTCATTATGTAAAATTTTTCGCTGAATCCGAATATGAAGTTTTGAAGAATTGTCAAAAGTAGAACAGTTTTTGAGATATTCCATTTCTTTGTGTTTTTAAAAAAGATGATATGACTGAAATGCAAATATCTTAAAAAATTTTAAACGGGGTATGTAATTCTTTCTTTCTAGTGAAAGGTTATAAAATTTCTAAAATAACCATGTATTGCTTGTGAAGATTGGTCAAGAAATGACAGAGTAACATGGGACACAATTTCAAGTTTCATTAAAAATTTTATGATTTTGTTCAATTTTGCTCTATTCAAGTTATTTTTTTTTAAACCGATGATTTAAAAATCCTAAAGTTTTATTGCATGCGGCATTAGATTATTTTAATATGAACATTTTGCGCCCAACAAGACATAGATTGGAACAAAAATGACAAAGCTACAGTAGATTTAGTAAATTAACCCACATAGAAATTCATACTTTTAAGCAATTTTTAATATTTATTGTTACTAAAAATTTAGCTTTGTATATTAATTTGTTATAGGTTAGTTCAATTAATCTTCTGTAACTTTATCATTTTTGCACCGAGCCTGATCCTATTGAGCAAAAAGTAATCGTATTGAAATAGGCTAAAATTTTTTTTTTGGATATTTGCATTTCATCCTTAGCATCTTTTTAAAAAACACAAATAACGGTTATTTTGGAATATCTCAAAAACTTTTCTACTTCTGACTTCATATTCAGATTCAGCGGAAAATTTTACATAAAGATTTGGTGTCAAATTCATTTGGTCAAAAAATTGTCACGTAGTGTAATCAACGCTGACGAGCAACCTAGTACAAGTGCTGCAGCACAAGCCCAAGACATACAGTCCACTTCCAGATCAGGTATTCCTTTCCTGACTTCCTTGACCCTGCGAGGAAACAATCTGTCCTCAACACATCAAGTAGACAAAGAAACTTTGTTATTTACTGCAATAGTGCAAATCGAAACTAGAGGCGAAAGATACCAGGCAAAAGCAATCATCTACCCTGGATCCCAATCTACGTTTATATCGGACAAGTTGAAAAACCGATTCCGGCTTGAGTCAGACAGGTTCTGAAACTTCTACCAAAGCCTGTTTGTTTAATCTTTGCTCCAGGGTGGACACATCGTTTAAATTAGAGGCATGGACACCAGTCTTGAAGACCCTTCCATCCAGTTTCCCGCCCCAAACGTTAAACGCAGAACAAGTCGCAGAGGCTGCAAAACTAGAACTTGTTGAGCCACACTTTCATCAAAGTCGCTTTTGCTAGGGCAAGTTATTACCTGCCGCATCACGCAGTAATAAAACCCGAAAAGTTGACTTCGAAGATTAGAGTAGTTTTCAACGCATCGAGCCCGTCTTCAAATAAGAGAAGTTTTAATGACATTTTGTATCCAGGACCCATACTTCAACAAGACTTAGTGCTCATAATAATTAAGTGGAGATTCTTCCGTTTTGTGTACAACGCAGATGTCACAAAAATGTATCGCCAGATACTCATTAACCCTACGCAAACAAAATATCGAAGGATATTGTTCCGAAAATTCGAGATTGATCCTATTTAGGTTTACGAACTCCTCACAGTGACGTTTGGAGTTAATTGCGCGCTCTTTCTTGCCATAAGAACCCTTCTTCAACTAGCCGAAGATATCGGGACAACTCACCCCCTTGCGTCAAATATCTTACAACACAACATGTATGTTAAGAGAACAATCTCCTAAATGGATACACGATATTAGAATCTCCTTTTCAAGTACTTCAACCTGAAGGAGTTTGTTTTTTGTTCTATTGTTCCTTTCAAGCACATAAACCAAAAGGAATTTTGTTTTTTGTTAATGTTCCTGACAAGCACTTTAACCTGCAGGACATTGTACCAAATAAAACACAAAATGAGTTTCTTAAAGCACACTGAATTTCTAAAGTTTTATTTACGCTAATTTATATTAAAATTATGCTTACATATAAGAAATGAATAATTACATATATTTAATAGTGGCTTAATGCTAAAAAGTGCAACGACACAAAATAATAAACAGAAATAAGAATTGTCTATATAGCACAAAACTTGACCTACTTAATAAGTAAAGTTTTGCCTAGTGGTCATTGACTTATGAATTGTGTATGATGATGCATAAACAAAATGAACTTAATTGTGAAATGCTGTTTTTACAAAATTAAAATAAACAAACGATAAAATTAATTTGGGTTAATGATCAATGAACCTTATTGTGAAATAAAAATAATAAATGAAACTAAATGTATTAACATGCTCCCCCCGTTGAGTGTAGCTCAAAAAAAAAAAAAAAAAACAAAAAAGAATTAAATAAGTAAACAAATGGAAAAATTACTAATAAACTTTGAAGATTATGTGTCCGCGTTGCGCTGAGCTGGCATTCCTTCTCGTCTTATTGAAGCTGTGTGGATCTTTTGCTTTTTGTTAGTCAGTTGTTGATGTTTGTTAAATGTGAACGGTGAATTCTGACGTGGCTTGTTGTTGACGGGGAACTGGAGTAGCAGCCTTTTTAGAATTTTGTCTTCTTGTGAGGTAAACTAAGATGCCAAGCGTGATTATTAGAGATGAGTAGCCGATGGTGATGTGATGGTAGTTGTTAGTGTCAATTTTGTTCGGAAGCTGAAGAATTTTTTGTGTGTTCAAAGAGGTTTGTAGTTTTGTTAGATTTTTAACTTGTGATATATCTGTGGTTTTCATGGGCAACCGCGTATTTTTCCGCTATTTTTCCGATCTTGAAATGTTGATGCCATATTGCTTAATTTTAAACGCTCTTTACATCGTTCTAAAATTTTTTAAAAACAGATAGACCCATTCCGATATTTTAACTATATTACAAAGTTCAAAAGGTGCAATACCTAGCCCATAGTTTGATCTAGAATGCATTTTTCGGCTCTCCTGAAAAATTTTATTTTAAGACATACGCGGTTGCCCATGAAAACCACAGATATATTCGTTCGTATGGATTTTATTTAGCAATGGGTTTATACGTTCTTCATGGCTTTGTTTGGTGGTTTCCCAAAGATTTGTGTATGATGTTTTACTGGAGCTGGATATTATTTGCTGCCCTTTTAGTGACATGAATTTATGTTTAAGGGTGCATATTGGTTCCAGTTCAAGCAATCCTGATCCTTCGAGGGTTAATTGTGTGATCTGTTGGTTGCATACCACTGTTGCTTGGGATTGAGATGGAAGGGAATATATCCATTTATTTGGATGTCGTAGCGGTACCCATGATGCGGGTTCTTTGACATGCTGCACTGGGCAGTCTAGCTGAGTTCTGTTGTGAAACAAATTTATTTCACAACTACATGGTGATGAACCATGGTCATACTTTAGTTGAATCTTTGAACAGAGATATCGCTCTTTTGTGAGAAGTAAACATGAGTTGAATTCGAGACTACTGATAGCGTCATACTGGTTGCGATCAATGTTGATGACCAGAAATGTAGAGCATGGCTGAATTGAGATTAATGTGTTATTAACCCAATTTGGTATTGGGATTATGTTGAAGACATCAAATCAATCACGTTCAATTAATGGTAATGTAATGCTAAATATTACTGTGTTTTCGGTGAGACCTCCCTTAACCTTTATTAGCTTGTACAACTGTAGCGTGTCTTCTTGGGTAACAGGTAGGTCTAGTGCTTCAGGGGGATGAAATCTTATTTTTTCCACTTCTTTTTGCAATTGGCGTGGAGTCAGGAGTAATGGACTGATGATGCCATGGTGAGTATTGGTAAGGACATCAAGAATTGATAATTGAGGCGCTGTAGATTAGCTGCTGTAATTGTTAATTGAATGCAAAGTGATGAAAACAATCGGTAGAGCCTGTCCTGATGGTGTTCGTCTTTGCCAGCGAGTATCATGTTATGTATTTCGGCGATTTGGAAGTCAATTTGATCAAATTTTTTCTTTACAGCTCCTTGGTCTGCCTTCATGATGTTTATGGTTGAGTCAATAATTGACGTCTGATTCTTTAGGAGATTAAGTAGATGTGCTTCGTTTTCCTTGACCTTTAAAATTGTTTGTGCCATGTTCGTCGCATATTCGGAATCCAGTACACCAAATAGAGAATGGGCGATGTTCCCAACTAAATCTATTGCTGCTCTTTTTCTCCTTTTCCTGGAAAGTAACATACTGTCCATGGTGAGTTCATCTTCAGTATGTTCAAAATATTTTACCAGGTTAGTACATGTTGTCTTTTCTTGTATTTCATTACATACATGGTTAAGTGTTTTTGTCCCTTCCGAAAAAATGGTTAACGCAGACCAAAATTCCTTTAAGTCATAGTATATCCTTCGAAATGTATCCTAATTTTCTTCCGAATTTTTTATTGTGTACTTGTGCACCTACTATCAAAGGAAGTAGCATAATAGCTATCATCACGGTGACTATAGTGTGATTAAGAGAGGCACGTCTTCTCTTTTTAGGAATTTCATTGTCATTGGTTTGTGACGTGGTTGGTTCTTCTGAATCATCTTGGTTGTTGGTTCCATCCGAGTCTGTAGTGTTAATTGGTAGTGGTGCTAGTCTAGCAATTGGCCTTCTGGAAATGCCCTTTGCTGTTTTGACGTCCGCTACCCGTGTAAAGTCATCATATCCATAGTGTACCTTTACAATCCTTCCTAAAGGCCATTGTAAAGGTGTTGTGTTATCTTCTTTTATGATGACCATATCACCAGGTCTTATGTTATTTTTTTGTGTTTGCCACTTATGGCGATACTGCAGTTCACAAAGATACTCGCGTGACCATCTTCTCCAGAATTCCTCTTTGACATGAGTGACCAACTTCCATCTAGTCAACAGGTTGGTGTTTGGCTGTGTGTCTCCGATGTTGGCTTGTGCATTTATAGGTTCCCCGATGAGGAAATAACCCGGAGTGAGTGCCGTCAAATCATTTGGATTGTCTGACATGGGACTTATTGGGCGAGAGTTGAGAATACCTTCTATCTCTATTACCACAGTATCAAGTTCTTCGTACGTCAATGTTGCTGTTGATACACTCCTTACTAGCAGATGTTTTGCGGACTTAACCGCCGCTTCCCATAAGCCTCCAAAGTGGGGCGCCCTTGGTGGTATGAAGTGAAATGCAATACCTCTGGACGTACATTCGTTATGGTATTTTGCATGAGCGGAACTTTCATACAGTGAGTCTGACAGCTCCTTAAGTTTATTTTTTGTGCCAACGAAATTTGTTGCGTTCAGTGGTTAACTCACTTACTAATTCTAAGTGCACAGCTTTAGTAGCGAAACAGCAAAATACAGCGATGTAGGCCTTGTGAGGCCTTTTTCCTCTTACTTTATAGTGAATCGAAAATGGTCCACAAAAGTCAACGCCAGAGTTGATAAATGGTCGTGCTGGTGTTATTCGTGCTGGTGGCAAGTTTCCCATAATTTGGTTAAACAATTTTGGCTTTGCTCTAGTGTATTTTATGCAGTGTTGAACAGTTGATCTTAATGCCGACTTTAATTTGACTGGCCAATACCTTTGCCGTAGGTGAGCTAAAAGTGCTTGTGGTGCACAGTGTCGATTTTGTACATGCACCATCTGCATTAGTAGTTTTGATATTGGATCATTAATATTGGGGATTAACATTGGGTGCCTTGCGTCGTAAGGTAACGTTGATGATTCTAAGCGTCCTCCTACTCTGATAAGGCCATTAGAGTCTAAAAATGGCGTAAGATTGTTGTATGGGCTGCCTTTGGTCACTTCCTTATGTTTCAGCAAATGTTTTAACTCGTCACTAAAGTCTGCCTGTTGCATTGCCCTAACGATAACGATGAGAGCTTGCTCCAACTCGTGGGTTGATAGCTCTAGTTCGCGCTGCTGCTTCTGCTTTCTGCTATTATTGATGAATCTGAGGATATATCCTGTCACTCTTTGCAGTGTTCTGAAAGACCCTTTATGATTTATCTGGTAGATAAGACTTGTTGAATTTTCACCTCTGGTTGTGATGGCAGTTACTTTTTTTAGTTCCATG
This sequence comes from Pollenia angustigena, assembly GCA_930367215.1. NCBI lineage: Eukaryota > Metazoa > Arthropoda > Insecta > Diptera > Polleniidae > Pollenia > Pollenia angustigena. The sequence continues at coordinate 78,084,587 of OV884058.1, read as the reverse complement.
TTGCTGTCGTCACTGATGGCTTTATGTTTTGAGAAGTTTTGTGGCCAAATTCCATTTTGTTCACAAAGAAACATTGGTCCGTAGAACCATAAGGGGTGTTCGGATAATTTTCTTGGCGAAAGACCACGTGACAGAACATCTGCGGGATTATCCTTTGATCTTACATGTCGCCATTGTTCGACAATCGATATTTCTTGTATTGCAGCTATTCGGTTAGCCACGAACGTTTGGTATGATGACGATGGCGAATGGATCCAGGCCAACACGATTTCAGAATCTGTCCATAGATATGTAGGGCTATTTTCAAGTTTTAAGTCCTGTTTAACCCTTGATGTTAACTGAGCTGCTAGCAGTGCTGCGCAGAGTTCGGGGCGGGGAAGAGTTTGGTTCTTCAAAGGTGCTACCCGAGATTTCGCACATAGTAGTCGCACTATCACTTGATTGTTCTTGATGACTGATCTGATATAGATTCCTGCACCATACGCCTTTTCTGATGCGTCGGCAAAGGCATGAAGTTGTATATTTGATGCTATTTGTTCTGCAAACATATGTCGAGACATCTTTAGATTGTTGATATGTTTTAAATCATCGCGGGAGGTCATCCATTTTGAGCAAAGGTGTTCTGGTAGCTCATCATCCCATCCTAGTTTTGGTTGCCACAACTGTTGAATAAAGATTTTTGCCGTGACTACAATTGGTGATAATAGCCCCAAGGGATCAAATAGTCTAGCTAGATCTGAGCAGACTGTTCGTTTAGTAATCTGATGAATTTCCCTTAAGCATAGTTTAACACAGAACTGGTCAGAGGTTGGCATCCATGTTAATCCTAGGGTTTTGACCGTTTGGTTATTATCATTAGTAAAGTCGAAATTTACTTCTTTTTGTTCTTCTGTGGTGTTTTGTAGCAACTTCTGGTGATTGGCGGTCCATTTTTGTAATTTCAGACCATGTTTGCTTAGGATGTGTTTTAATTCTGTCTGAATCATTAAAGCTGTATGCAAGCTATCATCTCCCCCGATTCCATCATCCACGTAAAAGTCTAGCAGGAATTGGGCTCCATGCGGATACTTTGTATTATTTGATTCACCAATTTTTTGTAGACATTTTGTTGCTAAGTATGGTGCTGATCGGGTCCCGTAGGTGATTGTGTTCAGCTGGTAGTATTTTATTGGCATCGTCGGTTCTTCCCTCCAGATAATTGTTCGAAATTTTCTGTCTTCTGGCTGCATGAGGAATTGCCGATACATCTTTTCGATGTCAGTTGTGAAAACAAAACGTGGTAAGCGGAAGCGAAGAAGAATTGAGAATAGATCGCTTTGCACTGTGGGCCCTGTGTGCATTATATCATTCAATGATACACCGTCTGAAGTCTTAGTAGAGGCATCAAAGACTACTCGTAGCTTAGTTGTGCTGCTTTCAGGGCGAAGTATGCAGTGATGAGGGATGATATACATTGGTCATGGCGTGGAATTTAGGTCAATTTGTGACATGTGGCCTAATGCTTCGTACTCTTTCATGAACTTGACAAATTGTGCCTTTATTTCGGGGGCCTTCGCTAACCTTCTTTCCAGTGCCATAAATCGGTTGAATGCTGTATTAGGGTTGTTGCAAAATGGAATTTTTACCGTAAATCTTCCATTACCGTAAATCAATCGATTGTGTGAGTTTGTGCAAAATGATCTTCGCACTGTTTGTCTGAAGTTGATAGTCTTGTGTCGACTTGATTTAGATTTTCGAGCTCCCAAAGTTGAGCAATGTCTTCTTCTAGTGTTGTTTCATTTTCGACACACATCCCGCATGCTGCAGTGTTTGGTTGGTGTTCTCCGATTTTTCCAGATATGATCCAACCGAGGACCGTATTTTGCAAAGTAGGCAAATTCTTGGCTAACTTGATTGATGATGGAATTCAGCACCCAACAAAATGTCTATCTTGTCCGGACGGTTAAACCCTGGGTCAGCTAGTGCGATATTATTGGGAATTTTCCAGTGATTTGTGTTAATCACTTGTGAGGGTTGTGGTGAGATAATGTGTTTAAGAACAGCTGCCTCAAGTCGTGTAGAGTGGTTATTAACTCTTGAACATAGCTCGACGTTGACCCGATGATGCACCTTGGTGTTGCTGGATGCAATTCCACTTATAGAAATTGAAGTTGGTTTTGTTGTAATGCCAAGACGTTTAACTAGGCGTTCACTAACGAAATTGAGTTGAGATCCCGAGTCCAGCAGTGCTCTTAATTGTGTCTATTTTCCGCCGGCTCTGATGTGGACAGCGGCTGTGCTAAGTAGTACATAGCTGTTTGATGTGGTGTTTTTGGCTGCGCTTAGTGATGCGGCTGTTTTGCGTGGGCCTTGTCGTCTCAGCGGAATGAGTGCCTGGTACCCTTGAGGTTGAGGGTTGTTGGCTTGTGGTTTTATCCGAGTCCTTCAAATGCAACAGGGTATTGTGTTTGTTGGCACACCTCATGCAACTTCTTAGACTACAATTTTTAGTGACATGTCCCGGCTTCAAACAGTTCACACAGTACCGTTGGGCTTGAACAAATTGAAGTCGCGCTGATGGTGGTAGTTTCAGAAATTCTGCGCATGCAAATAGTGGGTGTTTTCCTGATTTGCACATGTTACAGAGGTCATGGTTCCGTTTGTCTAGTGCGATGGATGTGCACACCTTTGCCCTTGGCGATTTTTCTTTTTCTGGCATTGCTTCTACCGACTGAAAATTCCTTTCCAAGAAGTTCAGAAAATCTTTGATGGTTGGCACTTCTCGTGGCTGTAGGAGAGACTGTTCGTATCGAAGTCGTGTGGCCTGATCCAGCCCTTTAAGCAGCAAATGGATCCGCAATGGGTCCCATGATGAGGTGTCAATGTCAAGATTTCGAAGTGACAAAAGACACTCTTGAGTTTTGTCATGCAGCGACTTGTAATTATCGCTTGATGTCTTGGTTGGAGCACTGACTAGCTCCTGGATTAGTTTGATTACGAGTAATCTTCTGTTGTTGTAGCGCACTACCACGACGGACCATGCAGCTTCAAAGTTTTCTCCTGTGGTGGCGAAATGTTTGATTAAGTTTGCTGCTTCCCCCCCCTAACTGGGTTTTTAGGTACCACATTTTTTGCACGTTTGGAATTGGTTGATGAATGATTAGGGACGAGAACAGATCATGAAATTCTTTCCACTTCATGTAGTCTCCTTCAAATTTGGGAATTGTTATCTTTGGAATTGGCACGGTGGACGATTCGGAACGCCCATTGTTGCACTCATAATGACCCTGAATTGTTGTGTTGTTTCTGGAGGCTGTCCTGACCTGCTTTTCGAGCTGGATAAACCTCCCCATATTGTACCCGTGTTGAACGCCTTCACTGCATAGTTCCGCTATTTGGTAGTGTAAGCCTTCGATATCTTGCCATAGCCTTGTGGCAGCTACGGCGTCTTCAGGTGTGAAATTGTCTTCCAATAGTCGGTCTATGGAGGACATCATGGCTGCTTGCCTGCGCATGAGTCTCATCAGCTCACCATTTGGTGCCGTGGCTTCCTCAGCAGCAGTGGCCTGACCTTGCTCGTCTGGACTGTGGCTCATGGATCGTTTCGTGGCTTCGGGAATTATTTTCAGCATTGCTGTTTCGAATTCCTTCTTGTACTGCTGCACGACGTCCATTATTGAGGTATAATAGTCCTTTTGGAAATACTCATGATCCAAGGGTATCTTCTCCAGCAACCGGAGTTGGTTATCGGTACTCTCAAATTTCGCCCACTCCTCGTATAGCCTTCTTAGCCGTTCGTGCAAGTAGCTAATTGATGTCTTCCTAGAGGCCGGATCCTTCTTGTAGTTGCGGATGATGGTTTAAACCCTTTGGCCGCTCTGTTGTTGGCTAGCGATGAGGTCTTCAAACGAGGGCATGGTGTATCCTTTCTCCTTGCCAGTTCAAATTAAAATGAAAATCCTGTGCCTGATACAGGATCACGTCGGGGTCACCAAAATGTTAAGAGAACAATCTCTTAAATGGATACACGATATTAGAATCTCCTTTTCAAGTACTTCAACCTGAAGGAGTTTGTTTTTTGTTCTATTGTTCCTTTCAAGCACATAAACCTGAAGGAATTTTGTTTTTTGTTAATGTTCCTGACAAGCACTTTAACCTGCTGGACAGTGTACCAAATATAACAAAAATGAGTTTCTTAAAGCACACTGAATTTCTAAAGTTTTATTTACGCTAATTTATATTAAAATTATGCTTACATATAAGAAATGAATAATTACATATATTTAATAGTGGCTTAATGCTAAAAAGTGCAACGACACAAAATAATAAACAGAAATAAGAATTGTCTATTACTATGTTTATACGTAGCCTATTCGCGAAAAAACATTATTTGCGATTAACTAACTTACTTTTTATATGTCTATTTCTTAATGAAAATTCTTATTTTTAAGTGATGCCAGATGGAAAATTTATTCATTTAATAGCACTGTATGTATATAAACTTTTTATTTTTTTAATGAAGCGGATCAAAAATTATTGTGTATTTTTAAATTTATTTGTACATTTTTGTTTTAATTTTACTTTTGTTGTCATATGAATGTGCAACATCGAAATAAAAACGTAAAACGGTTAAAAGTGTGGCAATGCTTAAAATCTTATTTGCAAATAGTGTCGTTAATCAGGAATTGTTTTCATGAGTTAGCTATTCGCAAATAAAAATTTAATTCACTGTTTATGCGGCAATATTCTCTACTTGCAATATATTTATTTGCGAATAAGTGGTGCGTATAAACGTAGTATATATAGCACAAAACTTGACCTACTTAATAAGTAAAGTTTTGCCTAGTGGTCATTGACTTATGAATTGTGTATGATGATTCATAAACAAAATGAACTTAATTGTGAAATGCTGTTTTTACAAAATTAAAATAAACAAACGATAAAATTAATTTGGGTTAATGATCAATGAACCTTATTGTGAAATAAAAATAATAAATGAATCTAAATGTATTAACAATGTACGTAGATGACGTCTTAGCTGGTGGCCACACATTACACGACGCCATCAAATCCCGAAAAGAACTTGCAACTGTTAAATGCTGACGGTTTCGATCTGATGAAATTAATCTCAAATGATCCACGAGTTATTAAAGATTTGCCAAATAAAACCCTACTACCGCTCGACTGGTTAAACTAATCTGAGAACGCCGGAACCAAGACATTCGGAATAAAATAGAACATTTCGTCAGACTCTTTTACATTCACTGCCCCAGGTGTTGAACTAAACGAAAATTACACCAAATGGGAAGTTCTATCTACAATTGCCAAATTCTTTGACCCTTGCGGATGGATAGCTCCCGTAATTGTTTTTTTTTTCTCATTATTTATTTATTGAATCTTCATATATTAAATATGAACTAACAATAATTAATCAAATCTTAACCTAATGCTTTATTTTGTGTCCTGCCAGTGCCAGACAAAAATTTTCTTCATCACGGGTTCTGTTCACATATGTAGGTGTTTATCGCTCATCTTAATGGGTAAGTGCTGCAGTGTCTCTTCTTCTTAAGCGAGAGTGGCCGCTATCATTTAAAATATTTCGTGCTAGTGGATTTGGGTGCAACTCTAGCCTTTTCAAATATTTTACCGCATACTTCGTAATAATAGAGGCAGTGCCCCATAGTTGAATACCGTAGCACCATATTGGCTTTAAAATAGCGTTGTAAAGTAGTAGTTTGCAGTCGAGACTAAGAACAGAATTTCTTCCAATAAGCCAGTTAATTTGAATTGCTTTTAGTTTCATTTGGGTTAATTTTGCTTCTATATGGCATTTCCATGTTAAACGCCGATCTAGATGAATACCGAGATATTTGACATGCGATTGTTGAGGCACTAGTTGATTATTGATTTTAATAGGGCGACATGTTTCCCGACGCAAGGTAAATGTTATATGTACGCATTTTTGCTCATTGACCTTTATTCTCCATTGTTTAAACCACAGTTCTAGTTGAAATATATGATTCTGCAGGTATCGAGATGCTTCACGACTGTTCTCGTGTACGCTTAGAAAAGCTGTATCATCAGCAAAAGTTGAGGTTAGGGTGTGATTGTTTGTTGGCATGTCCGAGGTATATATAAGGTAAAAAAGTGGGCCCAGGATGCTTCCCTGAGGGACTCCAGCTTCAATTGGCTGAGGAGAACTTAAAAAATCGCCTTCTTTAATAATAAATTTTCGACCGACCAGGTAGCTTTCTAACGGCTTGTGTGTATTAACCGGTAGGTTTAGCTTTAATTTATGTAACAAGCCTACATCCAGACTTTGTCAAAAGCTTGAGAAACATCTATGAAAAGAGCGGAGCAATATTTTCTTTCTTCAAAGGCTTTTCTTATGGCGTTTACTATCCGATGGGTTTGTTCAATTGTGCTATGCTCTCTTCTGAAGCCAAATTGATGATTGGGTATACACTAGACTGGTCGCAATTTTTTTTTTTTTTTTTTAATTTACATGTTTGCGCTGCTTAAAATATGAGGTTTGGTGTAAGAAATCAAGTCCTAATTTTTCAGCTCAATCCGACGGTGCCAAGTGGGGCCCAAAGTTCCCCATATGATAAAAAAAAAACATCTATTCAATCAGATACTAGATGAAAAGCCGGTCTTAAAGACCAAAAAATCTGGCTTCGTTACGATCTTCCGCAGAGAAAATACTTTAAGTATGCCAAATTTCAGCTTCATATGTCATCAGATGGCTTCAGAAAGTTGCGGAAAGAATAGGACATACATGCAAACATCCTGACATACTAAGAAATTATATATTGTATAGATAGATTAAAGTATTTGCAGTTTAATATTTTAGTAAAATACGAACGAAAGATTTTTAACTAATTTTAACTAATTCGGGGTCGCTGAATCCAGTGGTGCTAGCCGTTTTTTTAGGTTAGCTTTAGTTTTCGAGATATACCGTTATTTCGAAAATTAAGGATGTTGCACAACATATGTTCGCGCAACTCAAAAACGCTTTAGCTTATTAAAAACTAAAAAAAACCGAAATTCGGCAATAAAATTTACTTTAAGAAAGTTAAAACTTTTCTCTTCATATTGGCTTTGGTTTTCGAGATATACCGTTATGTCGAAAATTAGGGAGGTTGCACAACATATATTCGCGTAACTCAAAAACGCTTTAGTTTATTGAAAAACAAAAAAACCCGAAATTCCGCAATAAAATTTACTTTAAGAAAGTTAAAACTTTTTTGTTCATATTGGCTTTGGTTTTCGAGATATACCGTTATTTCGAAAATTAAGGAGGTTGCACAACATATGTTCGCGTAACTCAAAAACGCTTTAGCTTATTTTAATCATTTATTGCTTGTTTTGTTTGCAATATTGTTTTTTAAATGACTCTATAAAATTAGAAGCATAGCTCCATTTTTCAATTTTTTATGTTTTTAGTTTTTCAATAAGCTAAAGCGTTTTTGAGTTACGCGAACAAATGTTGTGCAACCTCCTTAATTTTCGAAATAACGGTATATCTCGAAAACCAAAGCCAATATGAAGAAAAAAGTTTTAACTTTCTTAAAGTAAATTTTATTGCGGAATTTCGGTTTTTTTTGTTTTTCAATAAACTAAAGCGTTTTTGAGTTACGCGAATATATGTTGTGCAACGTCCCTAATTTTCGAAATAACGGTATATCTCGAAAACCAAAGCCAATATGAAGAAAAAAGTTTTACCTTTCTTAAAGTAAATTTTATTGCCGAATTTCGGTTTTTTTTTAGTTTTTCAATAAGCTAAAGCGTTTTTGAGTTGCGCGAACATATGTTGTGCAACATCCTTAATTTTCGAAATAACGGTATATCTCGAAAACTAAAGCTAACCTAAAAAAAACGGCTAGCACCACTGGATTCAGCGACCCCGAATTAGTTTAAATTAGTTAAAAATTGTTCGTTCGTATCATACTAAAATATTAAACAGCAAATACTTTAATCTATCTATACAATATATAATTTCTTAGTATGTCCGGATGTTTGTATGTATGTCCTATTATTTCCGCAACTTTCTGAAGCCATCTGATGACATATGAAGCTGAAATTTGGCATTCTTAAAGTATCTCTGCGGAAGATCGTAACGAAGACAGATTTTAGATTTTCGGTCTTTAAGACCGGCTTTTCATCTAGTATCTGATTGAATAGATGTTTTTTTTATCATATGGGGAACTTTGGGCCCCACTTGGCACGACTAGGCACCGTCGGATTGAGCTGAAAAATTAGGACTTGATTTCTTCCACCAAACCTCATATTTTAAGCAGCGCAAACATTTAAATTTAAAAAAAAAAATCCCATACAAGATGCGACCAGTCTATTGTCTATAGTAGATCAAAAGCATATTTTTAATAAAAGTTTACTTTATAACTCTTAAAGTATGCTTTGTTTATGACTACACTCAAAATATTATGTAGTTAAATTCAAACGAAAATTCATTTGAAACAAATTAAAATTCATTTAAAAAACGGATCATTTACATTTCATTTAAAACAAATTATTTTTTCAGTAATTTCTAAGTTTTTTATTTATTGAACATCATATTCGTTAAAATTGAATAGTTTTTACTTTTAAAAAATATATTTTAACCGATAAAAATCAAACAAATTAACAAAAAAAAAATACGGAAAACATTATTTTTTGGTAGTTTGTTTTTTTAATAACAAACATAAATGTTGAAAAATAAATTTATTCGTAAAATAACTATATTTTTATTCAATTTTAACAGTACCGAAAACGAATTTAATAACCTACAATCAGTTACTGTAATAATTTTATGAGTGTATAGTTATGGGCCATTTATTTTATTTTTTGTTTAATATGATATTTTCTCATGCCTTTGTGTGACTTCTTCAAGGAAAAACAATTTTTAATTGTTATCGGATTAAAGAAAATAAATAGTTTTATAAAAAATTATCCTTCAGCTTAACAAAAGAAATATAAATTTAAAGAAATTATTAAATACCCATGAACTTTAACTTTGTTTTTGTTTGATTATGTTTTAATAAAAGTCGAAACAAATTTGTTTAAAATTTATTTTAAATTACACGATTTTTAAAACAAAAAAGGAACATCTTTTATATTTTTTTCTCAGAAAATTGACGATTTTGACACAAATTTATCTGGCAGCGCTGATTAAAACCAAAACAAGAAAAGGCTAAAAAAATTTCAAATAACAAAATATAACAATGGTTTTTTGTTTATTTTCATCATATAAATTATGCATTCATCATTTATATTCCTTCTATTTTTTTATTTATTTAAAAAAAAATAGAATATAAACATATTTTAAATTCAAAATATCTACATTTTGTTTTTCTCGCCACCAATTTCAAATGCGACTTATTTTGACAGTTCTTGAAAGAAACTTTTCGCAAAACATTGTTATAGAAACACTTTTTCTCGCAACCTTCCAATAATTGCTGGAAAATTATTAAAATGACAGATAATTCTCGCCAAGAAAAGATACAGAAACACTTGCGTGAGAAAAACCATTTTTTGTTTCATTTCACACTATTTTTGTTGCAATTCACACGTTTCATGCGGAAAATTTTACGAAGCGAGAAATACAGAAACGAGGTACAGGTTAGGAAAGAAATTGTTCACGAAATTATAAAAAACTTATGTATATCATGAAAACTATTAAAGTTTCAACTTGCAAACCATGTTTTTAAAATTTGAAACAAATTTGAGCAAATGAATTTTGCCTAGTTTTTTCAAGAACGGTAAGTCAAAAGCGGCATTTTTAAAACAAAGCATTGTGAAAAATTTACAAAACGGAGTCTCACATCGCAAGATCACAAAAAATACAACATTTCAGTGAGATTTGTATGTAAAATAAAAAAAGTGTAATTTGGATATCAAAAGCCACAAAGCTGGTAGCCCAAAAAAACTTTCGCCAAAAGATTTTCGCGAATCAAAGCGACTTGTTCTTACTGGTGTGGCTTAAGTTCTAGTAAATTGGTAGCTAGAATAAAGAGCAACAAACCACCTTTAAGCAAAAATACAGGCTGAGAACGGCTGCAGTTTGCAAAAATGTAAGAAAAATTCAGCTTGAAAGTTTCAATGCGTGTAACATGCTTAGATCCGACAAAAATTGTGAGATTGGAGCCAGTCGGATGACAGTAAACATGGCTGGCATAAAAGTGTTAGTGTAAAAGAGCTGAAAAATTCCAAATATTAAAATTCTGATGATCTCATAAGTGACTTCACAAGTACTAAATAATCTTCCTTAAAGATCCGTAGATTCTCAGATTAGCCTTGTTCGGCTAAGAACCACGACAGGGTGATATCATTATACAGGACAACGATCTTTAGCATACTTCAGAAATAGCTAAAAGTTAGTTTGAAGAAAATTAAAATTCGAAAATAATGCCCCCATTGCGGTTCTCCACTCAACTCAGGTTGGTCGTGTTGGAGTCAACCCAACTTATGCACAACCAAACTCATTTTAGTATTGTGATACCCTTCTGTTTTTAGTTAAGTTTGCTATAAAGTTGCCAACTTAAAATATCGATTTGCCAACTTTAAATATAACGTTTGATAAGTGAAAATTTTATAGAATTCAATAATTTTTTATACTTAAAGTATTTATAATTGTTGTGTTGAATAAAAAGTGTGTATTTATAATTGATATTAGGGAACAAATCTAGTTTACCGACGCAGCTCCAAATAAAAAATACGTATGGTGATAGAAAATTGAAAAGTAAGAAGAAAAAATTAAATAAAAAAATTAGCGCAAACGCCAATGTATTTTTTCCACTACATTTCTAAAGGTACATGGCCAATATTGGTATCGTTCTGAAGGTTTTGACTAGATCTTTCTGGATATGTATATAGAATTTATTTAAAAATTTTTAACTCTTAGGATTATATTACACTCTTTGTGTACTAAGTGTATAATTTATTTAAATAAAAGTGTAATACAAATTTTATAAAATAACAACCACCAATGTTTCAAACAAAAACTTCATGCTTAGCCGGCCTTCGGCGACGCAAAGATTTTTTTCTCTATGGTATAACAAACATCGGCTTCGCTAACTTAAGCTTCTCGGTATAGCCGGCCTTCGGCCGGCAGCAAGGATTTTCTCCTCTATGGTATAACAAACACCGGCTTCGCTGGCGCAATGATTTTTTTCCTCTATGGTATAACAATACTGGCTTCGCCAACTAAAGCTTCTCTGCGAAGCCGGCCTTCGGCCAGGCGCAAAGCTTTTTTCCTCTATGGTATAACAAACCCCGCACCTAAAAAATTCTTAAATTAACCTAAAGAGAAAAATATTATGCGAATATAAAAACAAAATACACATTTGCAATCGTGAGGAAATTACCTTTAATTTGAGTACCCACACATATCACGGGCGGGGCAGTTTTTTGGTTACAGAGGGCCCTACGTGCCTCAGTCCCCTTAAATTTTAATTTTGTTTTTTGTTTCTTTTTTATTCTGAATAGGGTGGCATATTTTTTTTATTTTTTTTTCGTAGCCCTTTAAGCTGCACTTCAGCCAAATCACATATTTCTATGAAAACTAAAAACGTCCATTACTCGAAAACTAAGCGTTTGCCCCAATATTTTAAGTTCATTTTTTCTTCTTATGTTTTAATTTTCTTTCCCCCTAGGTACTTTTTTTATTTGGAGCTGCGTCAGTAAACTAGATTTAAGCCGATATTAGTGTCGAATTATTTTATGATGATGAAAAGGAAAACTCTTGTATAGATGCGCTACGTACAAGAAGACAAATTCGTGATGATTCCAACACTCTTGAACTTCCCAGTGCCAAGTAAGAACTTATAATAAGTAACGAAACTTTATTGTGACTGATGTGTTCTTCTTCTGGTTGGGGTAGATGTTGGCCAATCGGCTGGTTGCATTATTGGTTCAACTGACTCAGTAAAATTGTCAATTGATGGTTGAATATTTTCAACACCAAATACTTGGCCGGACTTGCAATACAAGACTGCGAAACACTATTCTCAAGGCTATTTAATGGAACTTCTTGTGATAGCCCTCCCCCTTTCGCTTGAGTGTTTCTTTTATTTTTGGCAAGTTTTTTTTCTTTATACTTGCCTTGTAATGTATCCAAACCTGTGACAAGAATATTATAATTATATTAAGAAGATTATAAAAGTTTAAAAGAAGTTCTTGTAGCGGTCTTAAACTATTTAACTCCACTATAAACTCTTCCCATAACTCCTTATATGAATTTTTCATCATACCAAACTTTGGTGTTTTCCGCGAACAATTTCTTAGTTTCTCTAAATAAGCTGGACGAACCGCTCAAATTGAGCTTTCGTTTTTATTTTCAAACTAATAAAATTAACAAAAAAAACCGAAAAAGTTATTACAAAAATTACTACATACGATTTCTCCATTTTGTTTTCGATTTTCACAGAATTAAAAAGAAAAAAAACTTTAACTGCCAATAACACAACTACTTTTTAGCAGTTGTGTGTATTAACATTTTTGTCGACTAAACTTTTACACCAACCGACACACAACTGAATAAAATAAAAATGTATACATACTTGTATTGGTGTTGGTGTTGCTTAGTTGACAATCTTTGGTCGGCGCAATTGATTCTCAGAGTCGTTCCGGTACGTAGACCCAATTGTTGCGGGAATATCAATCCCTTCTGACGTGCGCTCCGCAGAAAGGAAGTTCCGGAAAATCGTCCTTGCAGCATCCGCTTGCTTCATTCCTGCCGGAAGGATCCCGGTCTTGAGACAAAATTTCCCGGCGTACTCGCGGAAGAGCGAGACGAAATTCGCAGAGCCAACCCCCGAATCGGTCAACTCAACAGGGACATCACCAAGTTGGTAAACGAATATAGGCGGGACAAATGGCTAAATCATTTAAATACGTGCAACCTAACCTCCGGAGCCAGCAAGCTATGGGCGACTGTCAGATCTCTGACGAATCCGCAGAAGCGTGACGACAAAGTCTCGATTGCCTTCGATGGAAATACCATGTCGGACCCCAAAAGGTGCTCGAACTACTTTGCGCGGCAATTTATAGAGCACACCGTCAGAGATAAGGCGAAAAGAAGTATTGTGGGGAAGGTATACGGTCTTCGAGTTACTGACACACCATACGCTTTTTCATCGAGTGAGGTTGCACAGGTCATCAGGGCCGCTAAATCATCCAAAGCCCTTGGCCCCGACGGAATATCCATGCTTATGCTCAAAAATCTGGATGAGCCCTTACTAGAGTACCTAACAAAAGTCCTCAACTTATCAATAACCACCCTGATAATACCTGAAGCCTGTAAATTGGGTAGGGTAGTTCCCCTGCTAAAGCCAGGGAAAGATACGACTCAGGGAGACTCATACAGGCCAACCTCCCTGCTATCACCAGTCGCCAAGATACTTGAGGCACTTCTCCTCCCGGAGCTAGTGAAACAATTCCAATTGGCTAACCATCAGCATGGATTCCGCAAGCAGTACAATACAACAACTGCTCTTACCGCCATCTCCACACAAATCAGCCACGGCCTTAATCAGGCCCGACCGTCTGAAAGAACGGTCCTAATGGCTCTTGATCTATCAAAAGCGTTCGATACGGTCATCCATGCCATCCTCTTCAGAGACATAGCGACTTCTAGTCTCTCGGACAACACGAAGAGGTGGCTTGTGAATTATTTGTGTGAAATACAGTCGTTTGTGGAGTTTAAAAACAAGAGGTCGAAGTGCAGTAGAATTAAACAGGGAGTTCCCCAGGGTGGAGTCCTATCCCAGATCCTGTTTAACTTCTACATGTCTAAACTCCCGACACCTCCCCAAGGTGTCCAAACGATATCGTACGCAGACGACTGTACTATAATGGCGACGGGCCACAAAATCGCTGACCTATGCAGTTTGGTAAACGGTTACCTCCGTGATCTGGCGAACTTTTTCCACGCGAGGAATATGAACATCTCTCCTGCAAAATCTTCGGCGACTCTATTCACGACATGGACAAAGGAAGTGGGGTTACAGTTGAATGTGACTGTCGACGGCGCACAGTGGCTGAAAATTTTATTTCATTGGCCAAAAGTCCTATTTTTGTTTGTCACCGATTTCAAAAATTTTAATTTGATTTAATAGTAAACATATTAAAACTAAGGTAGCCAAAAAATTTGGTCAAAATATTGGTAATTGTGGATGTGACATGTTGTTAAACACAACTTTTTTAATTCAGAAAAAAGTATTTTTTTAAATATTTAATCCGCAAGAAATTATCATTGCACAAAAACTATCAGCGATAATGACCTGCTTGCTTTTTTGCTAGGTTGGTAGTCTTGTTAGCTTTAAAAAGGTAATATTTGCGACTGTTGTGTTATTTATATTTGAGATGTTAGGACATATTTTCTAAACTACTATATATTTGTCAAATTTCAACTTTAGTAGAATAGAACTTTTGCGGCCCAAAAGGGACCAAGAAAATGAAACCACTGATAGAAAGGTGAAAGTGTTTTCTTTAACCCTGTATATACTCTTGTACCCGTTTGGACCCGTCTGTTTAACACTTTTTTAATTTTAATGAAATTACTCCGAAAAAAATTTCTAAACTACTATATTTTTGTCATATTTCAACTTTAGTAGAATAGAACTTTTGCGGCCCAAAAGGGACCAAGAAGGTGAAAGCACTGATAGAAAGGTGAAAGTGTCTTCTTTAACCCTGTATATACTCTTGTACCCGTTTGGACCCGTCTGTTTAACACTTTTTTAATTTTAATGAAATTACTCAAAAAAAAATTTCTAACCTACTATATTTTTGTCATATTTCAACTTTAGTAGAATAGAACTTTTGCGGCCCAAAAGGGACCAAGAAGGTGAAACCACTGTTAGAAAGGTAAAAGTGTTTTCTTTAACCCTGTATATACTCTTGCACCCGTTTGGACCCGTCTGTTTAACACTTTTTTAATTTTAATGAAATTACTCCAAAAAAAATTTCTAAACTACTATATTTTTGTCATATTTCAACTTTAGTAGAATAGAACTTTTGCGGCCCAAAAGGGACCAAGAAGGTGAAACCACTGATAGAAAGGTAAAAGTGTTTTCTTTAACCCTGTGTATACTCTTGTACCCGTTTGGACCCGTCTGTTTAACACTTTTTTAATTTTAATGAAATTACTCAAAAAAAAATTTCTAACCTACTATATTTTTGTCATATTTCAACTTTAGTAGAATAGAACTTTTGCGGCCCAAAAGGGACCAAGAAGGTGAAACCACTGATAGAAAGGTAAAAGTTTTTTCTTTAACCCTTTATGTACTCTTGTACCCGTTTGGACCCGTCTGTTTAACACTTTTTTAATTTGAATGAAATTACTCTAAAAAAAATTTCTAAACTACTATATTTTTGTCATATTTCAACTTTAGTAGAATAGAACTTTTGCGGCCCCAAAGGGAACAAGAAGGTGAAACCACTGATTGAAAGGTAAAAGTGTTTTATTTAACCCTGTATATACTCTTGTACCCGTTTGGACCCGTCTGTTTAACACTCTAACACTCTAAATTACTCTAAAAAAAATTTTTAAACTACAATATTTTTGTCATATTTCAACTTTAGTAGAATAGAACTTTTGCGGCCCAAAAGGGACCAAGAAGATGAAACCACTGATAGAAAGGTAAAAGTGTTTTCTTTAACCCTGTATATACTCTTGTACCCGTTTTGACCCGTCTGTTTAACACTTTTATAATTTTAATGAAATTACTCAAAAAAAAATTTCTAACCTACTATATTTTTGTCATATTTCAACTTTAGTAGAATAGAACTTTTGCGGCCCAAAAGGGACCAAGAAGGTGAAACCACTGATAGAAAGGTAAAAGTGTTTTCTTTAACCCTGTATATACTCTTGTACCCGTTTGGACCCGTCTGTTTAACACATTTTTAATTTTAATGAAATTACTCAAAAAAAAATTTCTAACCTACTATATTTTTGTCATATTTCAACTTTAGTAGAATAGCTATTAAAATCTATTGCTTCTATTATTCATACATTATCCACATATGTATGAAATGTTTTAATAAATAAGAGTAAATAAGTGTAAACAAATTTTAAAGCAAAAAATTGTTTATTTTTCAGCAATAATAGCAAAATTTCCAGTGGATTTTACTATTTTTTTTTATGTTAAAATTTTTTTTATAGTAAGCATTTAATTTTTTGAGTGTCCCATTATTACAAAAAATGTTAATGATTATTATTTAAATCAAAAAATTACATTTTTAAATAATTAAAAGAATTAAAAAAACCATATTGCACGCTAAATTAAAAAAAAATTTAAAGTTCCACTTTGACCTTAAATACCTCAATAAGTACTCAACCGATTTTAATGAAATTTAAAGTGAAGAAAGTTTAAGAATCTTTCGATTAAAAAAAAGTTACAGATTTTTGGCCAATGAAAAACGATTTTCAGCCACTGTGCGGCGCCATAATTTTTACCGAAAATTTCCCAAAAACATTGGGAGTCACATTTGACAGCCTGTTCATGTCATCTGCGCATGCCACTACAATCTGCGATAGAATGCCGTGTAGAAACAAGGCCCCTAGGTCTGTAGCCAGCAGCACTTGGGGCATGGAAAAGGAAACCTTGTTAGCTACATATAAAACGATTGGCCGTTCAGTGGTTAACTACGCAGCGCCTGCGTGAACCCCCAAGAGTCAGCGATACTCAGTGGAAGAAGCTTCAGAGCTACCAAAATGCCGCCTTAAGGACCGTAACAGGTTGTGTTCAGATGACGTCAATAGAACACCTGCATGATGAAGTGAAGATGATGACGGTCAAGGAACACAACATAATGCTGACAAAGCAGTTCATTCTGGATGTCATCGGAGGGGACAGCCGAACCACTGTCTGATGGAGTTAGACCCCCCCCCCCCCGAGACATGTCAGAAAAGATCTTCGCTGGTATGAGAGTGAAATCCAACAACACGTGGACTCTATGACAGACCCCATACAGGGCAGCTCTGAATGCAGTTCACAGGGAGTCGGTGGAGAGTGCAATAAACAGCCACCGAGATAATATCGTATTAGGAGGTCGTCCACCACCAGTTGCAAACGAAGAACGGGACTTACCACGACGGACGAGGGTGGCATTGGCACAATTGAGATCGGGATGGTGCGCACGTCTTAACTCGTACTGGTCAAGAATAAATAGCATTATCCCTGACCTTTGCCCTGCATGTGGAATAGGCCCACACGACGTACGACACCTATTCAACTGCAGTGCAAACCCAACCCAGCTAGAAGCAGTGTCCTTATGGACCCGCCCACGTGAGGTAGCACAGCTACTGGGCCTTGATTTAGCTGAGTTGGATGGACAGAGCGAAGAAGAAGAATAGAAAAATAAATGTTATACATGCTTGTTTTTCAGGTCGAGCTGTTACAACAACAACACAAAACTGAATAGCCAACTGGAAGTTGAGAATGGCAATGTGAATTTATCAAAGACAACCAAACTGTTACAAAAGTAGAGAACCGCAATAAGGGCATACATTTACCTAATTAATCGCCAGAGTTGTACCCACTTGTAAAAGTATGGAAAAAAGGATTAAGGCAGCTTAAAAGAACAAAGGGACAACACACCAAGCGCTAGGACCCAAATACAACAATAATCTCCAACTGCGGTCACAATTGTTCACACTCAAAACTTAATTTTTGGAAAAAGTTTTAATTTTTAAGTTCTATTTAAAAAATTTAAATAGTTATAAATAAAACAAACATTTATAGCCTTTCGCCAATAACACTAATTTTGTGAATAATCTTGTGCCTTACTGTATGTACGCACGTTATTTTAGATGAAAGTTTTTGAAAAATTGCGCTTTTGTTACTTAAAAAATATTTTTTTTCATTTTTTTAAGTATTATATTCGGTTTGTGCTTTGTTGTGATACAGACGTGTATTTTTAGCCCCGAATACGATTTGAACTATTAATTAATCACATTTGATTTTGTAATACATAAATATAAGCAGCGAATGGACGCTTAAAAAAAAATAATATATTTTGTTATTTAAATTATTTAACATAATAGTGAACAATTTAAAACGATAAAATTAAATAAAATAAAACAGTAAAAATATATATGTATGTACGTATAAATGTTCATACATGTGTATACATATTCTGAACAAAAACATTTAAATTTCTTGTTTTTTTTTGTTGTTGTAAAATACAATAAATAATAAAAATATTAAAGCAAAGCAAAACGGTGAAAAACAAAAACAACTCTTTGCATGAGTACGAACAGTGAAACAACACTAAGACAAAATGAAAGAAACGTTTACGTTTTAGTTCAGGCAAACGATAATAATGTAGAAATAAATAAAACAAAACAATATAAACTATTTAACGGCTAAGCCAATTATTCGAACACGTTCCCTATCACCCTCGGTGTTTACAAAAACAGTGGATAGTGACTCATTAAAAAAACTACAACTAGATTTGGTAACAAGTGTTGCCAGGCCAGCAAGTATTGCCGTGACGTCAAAATCAAATTTAGTGGGAAATGATACCAACTTAAACACAAAAATGAAATGGAAAACCCCCCTGTAAAAAATTGTCAAAAGCCTACAGTACAAGTTGGTATGGACAGGTACATAACAGTGCTTAAACGGGGACGCAGCCCTACCTCTGCAGCTGTTGCTTCGGCATCCAAAGTGCCATCTTTTGATAAAATAAATTCCCAAAATCGCTTTGCAATTCTGGAGGATGAACCCTCTGAAGCCCCAAACGTCATAAAATCGTCCAAGCCTCCCCCAATATATCTTAGGGAGCATAACTCAAATGATCTAATAAAGAGTTTAATTTCGTTGATTGGTGAAAATTCCTTTTATGTTGCCGCAATAAAGCGAGGTAGTATAAATGAAACTAAAATTCAAGTTAATCATGAAAATGACTTTCGGAAAGTAATTAGCAAATTTGAGGCACTCAAAAAAAGTTTTTACACATACCAACTCAAGAGCAGTAAAGGTCTCCAGGTGGTGATTAAGGGAATTGATTCATGCGTAGACCCAGAGGAAATTAAAACTTTCTTGGAAGAAAAAGGCTTCAAGATAAAACATGTGGTAAATATTAGAAATAGGGACAAAATTCCACAACCACTTTTTCGAGTAGAATTAGAGCCCGGCGACATTAAGTTAAAAAAAAACGAAACGCATCCCATTTATAGTGTGAAATATATTCTATACAGAAAAATCACAATTGAGGAGCCGCACAAAAAAAACGGACCTGTTCAGTGCTTAAACTGCCAAGAATTTGGCCATACCAAGGCATACTGCTACTTACCCTCTGTCTGCGTAGTATGTGGTGAACTACACGGTACAGTTTCTTGTGATAAGTCTAAAACCGACCCCAACGTAAAAAATGTAGCAACCGTGGCGGTAATCACACTGCCAATTATAGAGGATGCCCAGTATATAATATTGTCAAGCAGACGGTTGGACCGAAAACAAATACCCCTCAAATGCAGGTTGCAAATCAGGTAAACACAAATGCGATTCAAGCCCCCCAGCCTAGTAATAACAGAACCTCTTACGCTAACGTCCTAAAATCAAACCATCAGCCAATGCAAGGTGCCTCGCCAAGTAATGATGAAACTTCGGTTTCTAATTTAAGTCGTTTAGAAAAAACCATGGAAACATTAGTGCAAACAGTAAATAATTTTACGAACACAATGGGTAATATGATGCAGGAAATGCTTAGAATGCAATCGATGTTATTGCAAGCTGTACTTAACAAACCATGAACTGTTTAAAAATTTGTTTTTGGAACGCAAACGGCATCCGCCAACATAAAAATGAATTAGAATACTTTCTTAAAAATAAACAAATTGATGTCATGATGATTTCTGAAACTCATTTGACCTCAAGAAATACGTTTAAAATCAATGGTTATATACTATATGATACCAAGGACCCTCGAGATAGAGCTTGTGGTGGTTCTGCCATCTTAATAAAAACTCGAGTCAAACACTACATTATGTGTGATCACCGTGAAGACTATCTGCAAGCAACGACTATTTGTGTTGAGGAGCTAAATCGAAACATAGTAATTTCTTCTTTATACTCTCCACCTAGATTTTCCATATCAGAAGGCCAATATTATAAATATTATAAATCATTAGGACCCTGTTTTCTGGCCGCTGGCGATTATAACGCTAAACATACCTTCTGGGGGTCACGACTTATAACACCAAATGGTCGTGTTTTGTTTAACACAATCTCTAAAATGGGTTTAAATGTGGTCGCGAGCGGGCAACCAACATATTGGCCTACTGATCAGCAAAAAATTCCAGATGTTATCGACTTTGGCGTGGTTAAAAACATCCCCACAGAAACGATTCATGTTGAAGCTTCCTTAGAATTATCATCCGACCACACACCTACAATTGTTACTATATCGAACCCAAATAGAATTGTATTTCCGTCAGGTTACTTAGCGACGCCAGCCACACAAATAAATTGGTTAAAATATAAAAAATTTCTCAGTGCCCATTGCACAGAAAATATTCCGCTTAGTACACCGGAGAATGTGGATCTCTCTCTTGTTAACTTTGACAGTTATCTTAAACTAGCTGTTCAACACTCCAGCGCTACCCCCAAAAAAATTAAAAATAATAAAATATGTTCTTCAGATGTCGAGCGGCTCTTGACTGAAAAAATGAGAGTTCGAAGAGAGTGGCAACTTTACAGATCCCCGCAACTTAAGATTTTATTAAAAGAATGCACAAAAAGGCTAAGAAAGTTACTACAGAATCAGAAAACGGCTTCTCTAGAAAAATATCTTAAGGAACTTGATGCAACTCCACAATCTGACTACTCATTATGGCGTGCAGCTAGAAATCTAAAAAGGCCAGTTATATCTAAGCCACCATTAAGAAACTTGAATGGTAGTTGGGCAAGAAACGATATTGAAAAAGGAAATCTTTTTGTTAGTCATTTGAAAAACGTATTTACACCAAATATATCTCACAATATTGCGGTCGAGTTACCACCTGTTGATGCTAGAGCAGCTATTCCCCTTCAGATTTGGGATAAGAGAAATCGAAAAGGCTATTTGTGACTTAAACACTAAGAAGGCACCTGGTATTGATAAAATCAGTTATAAAATGCTTTTGGAGCTACCTCGCATAGCAAAGAAAATTATTCTTTTTATTTTTAATGCTATTTTACGCCTTGAATACTATCCTGAAAAATGGAAGGTTTCCTTAGTTACTATGATACCAAAGCCAGGTAAAGATCATACAAAAGTTGAGTCTTATAGACCTATTAGCTTATTATAAAATATGTCAAAGCTGTTTGAGAAATTATTAGTTTCAAAATTAACACCAATTTTAAGTGAAAATAGATGTATTCCAAATCATCAGTTCGGATTTAGAAGAAAACACAGCACAATCGAGCAGACTCATCGAATAGTAAATGTCATAAGAAAAGCATTTGAAGAAAAGAAATATTGCTCAGCACTCTTCATCGATGTTTCGCAAGCTTTTGACAAAGTCTGGCATGAAGGCTTATTACACAAATTGAAGCAAAATTTACCAGCAAACACACACAAGCTGCTAGAAAGCTACTTAGTCGGTCGTCAATTTATTATTAAAGAAGGAAATTTCTTAAGTTCACCTCAGCCCATTGCCGCTGGAGTCCCACAAGGCAGCATCCTGGGCCCCCTATTATACTTAATTTATACTTCGGACATGCCAACAAGCAACTACACACTAACTTCAACATTTGCAGACGATACAGCTTTTCTAAGCGTCCACGAAAATCGTTATGAAGCATCGCGTTACTTACAGCATTATATATGTCAACTAGAAATATGGTTAAGACAATGGAGGATAATGGTAAATGAGCAAAAATGCGTACATATAACATTCACTTTGCGCCGGGAATCTTGCCCCCCTATTACAATCAATAATCAAATAATTCCTTAACATTCGCATGTTAAATACCTCGGTATACATCTGGATCGGCGATTAACGTGGAAATGCCATATAGAGGCAAAATTAACTCAAATGAAACTAAAAGCCATTCAAATTCATTGGCTTATTGGAAGAAATTCTGTCCTTAGTCTCGATTGCAAGCTTCTACTTTACAACTCTATCTTAAAGCCTGTCTGGTGCTACGGTATTCAACTATGGGGCACTGCCTCGGCCTCTAATATCGACAAAATTCAAAGGCGCCAAAATAAACTTCTTCGAATAATCACAGCCGCTCCCTGGTATGTTAAAAACTCAAACATTCATAAGGATCTCAATGTGCCATTAGTGAAATCTATGATTACAAAATATGCAATAAAATATTTAAAAAGGCTTGAACAACACCCAAATCCACTAGCTCGAAATATTTTAAATCATGGCGGCCACACTCGCTTAAGAAGAAGAGACACTGCAGCACTTACCCAATTAGATGAGCGACAAACACCTATAAGAGTGAACATAACCCGTGATGAAGAAAATTTTGTCTGGCACTGGCAGGAGATAAAATAACGTATTAGGTTAAGATTTGATTAATTATTGTTAGTTCATATTTAATATATGAAGATTCAATAAAAAATAATGACAAAAAAAAAAATAAAAAAAAAATACATGCTTGTTTTTCAGGTCGAGCTGTTACAACAACAACACACAACTGAATAGCCAACTGGAAGTTGAGTTGAGAATGGCAATGTGAATTTATCAAAGACAACCAAACTGTTACAAAAGTAGAGAACCGCAATAAGGGCATAAATTTACCTAATTAATCGCCAGAGTTGTACCCACTTGTAAAAGTATGGAAAAAAGGATTAAGGCAGCTTAAAAGAACAAAGGGACAACACACCAAGCGCTAGGACCCAAATACAACAATAATCTCCAACTGCGGTCACAATTGTTCACACTCAAAACTTAATTTTTTGGAAAAAGTTTTAATTTTTAAGTTCTATTTAAAAAATTTAAATATTTATAAATAAAACAAAAATTTATAGCCTTTCGCCAATAACACTAATTTTGTGAATAATCTTGTGCCTTACTGTATGTACGCACGTTATTTTAGATGAAAGTTTTTGAAAAATTGCGCTTTTGTTACTTAAAAAATATTTTTTTTCATTTTTTTAAGTATTACATTCTTATAACAACTGAAATTAATTTCAATAACTAAATAAAACAAAATAAAGCAACATACATATCGTCGTTCCGGAGTTATCTTGTCGTATATCACAAAATCGAAAAAAAAAAATGAGATAGGACCGCTTCCTCTGGTAAATTTAACAGATCTATCGATCTGCACAATCCTCACGTCTCTATCTCTTATAGTTAATGAGATATTACGCATCCATTTTGTTGTATATCCACTTTTGCGAAAAATTGAATACGTTATAATATCGTATGAAGCATAATTGTGGATATACGACAAAAAACGTATGAAAACTTTCAATTAAAAAAATCTTGCGTTATCTTGTTGTATATGAAAAAGATTAGCTCTGTTCCACATGCATAACGAAACAGTCCGAACTTGCACAAAGTTACCCAAAAGCGTTCCACATAACAATTTTTGTGCAATTAAGAGAGTAATTGAGAGAGAAATTTTTTTCATTTCCTGTACAAATTTGCACGAACTTTTCTTTGGGTAAGTTCGGACAAGAAAAAACAATCAGCTGTTTTTGTTTACATATGAAACTGATAAATAATTCAGGAAATTTACAAGCAAAAGAAAATGTTTAGTTTTAATAAAAAAACATATTAGAAAGCAAAATGTTAGGTTTTTGTGAAAAAATTAAAGTTTTAAAAACGTTATTGCATACATATTTTCCTTTATCTTTAATAAAAAAAAAAAAACAATATATAAAAAATTACAATGATGCAAATTTTTTGGTTTTATTATGTTATGACTTTTAAACGTCTAAAATCACTTAAATAGATCTTAATTTGAAAAGCATTAGTATTTGAAGAAGTGCAAAAATGGTTTTTTGCGTTCCAGCAATTTTGTGTAGTTTCGGCAAATTTAGAGAGTAATTTTTAATTTTACTCTCATTAGTCCGAACATGCCCGAGATCTTGTGGAACACACCTTATATTAGGCATATTGCAAAAAAGAGACTATCTTATTCATATTACTGTTAATTTAAAATTTTTCGTTTTATATGTAAAGATATTTTTCGGACGAAGTACACAACGGCTATTTATATTGATGGAATTATTGCTATATTGCCTAAATTCATTTTATTGTTTAGCAATTAAAGGTAAAATATTCAGGGTGGTCCAACCATAATGCACAATGTTTATTGTGAATAAAACAAAAAGTTTTTAGAGAATTATCTGAATTTTTTTTATTTTTAGAAGGATCTATGACAACTATGTTTGAGACAAAATATTGCCTAAATGTTCGTCGCGGCTTCGGTAGCATACCTTTGTCCTATGGTCCATTTTTTTTTTTTTTTTTAATGAGTAATATATTTAATATTTATTTAATATATATATAATTAGGTCTATGGATAAATCCTTACAGCCTAATACTAATAAGTATTTAACTTAAGTATAATATTACGTTTAGCAATATTTAAATCCAGAGAAAAATCAATAAATTCAAACATTTCATTTAAGCAACAACCCAGTTTTCTAAATGGGTCTGCCATAGCATAGTTTGTTCGGAAAGTTTTTATAAAAAAGGGATTATAGTACCGTACCGTACGTCGTGGAATGTTAAATGATAAACTACTTTATAAAAAAATTCGAGCATTCTTTTCCATTTATTAAGTTAATTACAAATGAGACATTTAGCATAACTCTGCGACTTTTCAGTGTTGGCAAACGTATTAAAGATAATCTTGTAGAATATGAGGGGAGATTATCATATCCTCGATATGTATCTCTCAGGCAAAAAAGCAAGAATTGTTTTTGAATGGATTCAATATGATCACTATGAACCATATAATGTGGATCCCATACAATCGAACCGTATTCCAAGATTGGTCTAACGAGAGATGTGTAAAGTTGTTTAGTGACGAAAGGATCATTGAATTCTTTCGCCCAACGTTTAATAAAAGCCAGAGTATAACGAGCACTGTTGACAGCCATTGTTATCTGTTGAATAAAATCCAATTTTACATCCAGTAAGATGCCAAGATCCATAATTGTGTCAACTATCTCGATTTTATAGTCACCGAGTTTATAGTTATTTAAAATACTACGTTTTCTAGAAAAGCGCACATGTTTACATTTCATTAGGTTTAAATCCATTAGGTTATGTTTTCACCAATTATAAAAGGTATCCAAGTCTTCTTGAAGATAAATATGGTCTAAAGAGTTCAATGGCTCTGAGACATAATTGAGGTTCAGTGTCCTTAATGTGTCAAATTATCTAATCCTTTAGCTCTTAATTATTCTTGGCTTATTGACGTACACTTTTTATTTTAAATATTACCAAAGAAAGAAGGCCAACGGTTCAAATCATATGATCGTGACGGCGAGTTAACATGGACATTGAATTTCTCGTGCAGAAGAGCCATTGTTGCGTTGGCCGTGTGAAACATTCTTTTGGAACTACTTATCTTCCAGGGGCATATCCTCAATTTCTGGCAAAAAGAAATCCGTTATCAGCTCACGATAACAAACACCATTCACAGTAACTGCTTGGCGATGATGCCGCCTGGCCATAAACCGCACCAAGCATGCATGCACAGGCATTTTCACAATTTCCTACAGAGCCGGTTTGCAAAAATTTGCACACAAATATACAGATTGTGGACACATTTGATCGATTTTGCCGACCAAAAAAATTAAGATGTGCACAAAATGTAGTTTTGATTTGAACGCCCATTTTCGTAAAAGGCTTCAGCAATCTTAACGCGCTGCTCAATGCTGCACCTCTCCATGGTTGAATTTGCCACTGATACCAAGAAATGACAAATTAAGTTAGGCAAAAATTTGTCGTTACGGTGTGACTCACAGTTAACATCGTGCATTATGGATAGACCACCCTTAAGTAATAATAAACCTTAAAATTATTCATACATAAGGATATTCGATAATGTAAAAACTATAACTATACGTAAATATATTTGCCACTTGCATAAATTTTCGTTTCGAAAATTATTATAATTTAATTTTCAATATTGGTAGAACACGTGAATGTAGGTTTTTAATACCTTATTTTGACTTATATCCCACAAACTAAAAAATATATCGCAAAAAGTACGACAAAATTTAAAAAATTTTTCGAACGTGATAATGGCTATAACTTAAAAATTTTTTTCCATGACTTTAAATATTATTACATAAATCGATAAAGAACTTCAAATACTATATCTGACAAAAATATTGGACGACTTTTTTCACGTACATTTTTGTGAATAATAATTTAACCTTAAGATTCGATTTCCCAAAAAAAATTTTTGTGATATACGGCAAGATAACTTCGGCACGACGATATGTAAAATGTATGTTCAAATTAAATACGTTAAGATTTATTTGAAAAGAAAACCATAAACATAACTTAAAAGGAATCGAAAAAAAAGTAAATAATTAAACTAAACTAAAAGGTTAAACCAAAATTTTTTTCATATTAGATTTCCTTACGAAACAAAAATGGTAGTTAGCAAAAAATAATGTTTAAAAAATACATAAATCAAAAAGAAATTGATTTTTTTATAAAAACATGGCCTCCTTCTTTGGTTTAAGGCAGTTCCTTTAGCTTCGCCAGTCTCCCCACCTCCCTACTATATTTTTTCAATAAACTGCATGTATAGATGCTGTATTTTAACGTTACGTTTTAAAAAGATTTTTTCTCCATGTCGATATTATTGTTTTTGCTCGATTCTTACTCTCCTTTTTCTTCACTGTCTTCCTCACTTCGGTTTTGTTTTTTTAATCAATGTTTATTTAATAATATTATTATTGAAGTTTTATGTTATCATTACGGGCTAATTATGATCAAAAGTTTTTTACCAAATGTAAATAAAAAACATTAATGGTTGTTTTATTTGTTTTCCCCAAACTGTTTATGTTGTTGTTTAAACTTTGATATACAGTTTAATTTGTATAATATCTTAAGTTTTTCTAAAATCTTTTGATGAAGTTTCCTGATGATCTGGAAATCTTATTAACAGTTAATTTCAGTGTTTTAATCAAGAATAAAAATTGGGAATTAAGCACGACAAACAAAATCTTATTAATTGAAAATTTTGTATTCCAAAAAATTACTTTGATAACGAAAGTTTTATTAAAAAAAAAAAACATTTCTTGGCGCGGTTTATATCACGAAAATTATCGCTAGAGCCAAAATATTCTTGGAGTCTTCATAAAACATGTCAAAGTTATGGTGTTTTCTTTTCTAAAAAATAATAATGCATTATATTTGTGTAATATATTTATCCGCTTAAACGCACCCTTACAAAGCCATACATTTTTCTAAATTACAATGGAACAAAATAATAGCTACGCTTTACACTCAACACTAATGTGTATTTATCGTGTTAAATATTGAATGAAAAGTTTGTACTAATAAGCGATATTCACCACGGTCATACCAATATATTTTCAATAATTAAAGTCAACTGCAGTTAAAAATAGTGCGCAAAAAAAAAAAAATAATAATTAACTAAAAGTAAAACAAACCAAAAACAAAAAGTTTTTTTTATCCATCACAATATTACCATAAATCACAATATAACACAAATTGTACGTAATAGCCTTTTTACACTTGTTTACATTTAACATTAATTTGCGAATATGTTGGAATTTTTCCATAAGAAATACATAGGGCTAAAAATCAAAATTTTTCAACATCTTTACAGAATGTTACTATCTCATTTTGTTCCCTTTTACATTTTTCGATTCTTTTAGTGCCATCACTAGAAAAGTGGCAATAAATTCGGTTATTATTGTGGCATCACTGACAAAACGGAAGTTGATTTGAAAGCAGCGTTACCATTTCTCAAGTTGCTCCTTTTTTACAAGCCTTATTTTGCTTAATATTGTTAAAAATATTAATGAATTAGAAATACATTTTGGTGCTATCTTTTGAAATTTTGGCACTTTTTTAGAAAAAAGTATTTAAAAAATATAAAAGTTTTTTTTTAGAAATGGTGACATTTTTTATTAACAGTATTTGTTTCAAGTGTGAACGCGTGTTTTACATTTTCAACATCTTCCATGCGTTCCTCCGAAATGTATGCAAGTGTACAAAGGGTATAAGCACAAGAAAAAAGTGAATACGAAAAATGCTTGCATAAAAAAGTACTTAACACAGATGCAAAAAGGGTATTATCTCACACTCAATTATAAATGGGGTTAAGAAATGGAACAAATTTGTCATTTATTTTTGCAACATATATAGAAAGGAAAACGACAACTTCTCACATTTCTCGCTTATTTTTTAGAATAGAACAAAAACCCGCGCGAATGGTAGCATACATGGAACATTATTGTCAGAAAAGAAAACACCATTAGTTTTGAGGGGGGGGGGGTACCTACATAAACAACTTTTTTTAAGTCAGTCTACCATACATGCATTGTTTTATATTTACCCATCTCCAAAAGATATACTATGTATATTACTTAAATTGTTTCTAGTTGATTTTGTAATAGGATTCGATTGGTAAATACTATTTATACTACTATACTACTTAGCTTACCTGAGATCATATAAGGTTTTATCCATATCTTCATTAGAAAATTTTCCTTCAGTAGAAGCTACAAGTTGAAATTCTTGTGCCTCATCTTGGAGACACGATTGTACAAATTCAAAAACATCGCTAATTTTTTCATAAATGCTAAAAGTGCCCTAAAAATTTATATAAGTAAAATCCGATAATACACTCATCATTTAATTTTAACATACCTGTATAAAAAGTCCATTGGGAAATTTTATCCTAACTAATGAATATTTATACATGCTTAATGTTCGTTGTTCTTCACGTTCCCTCATTGCTTTTGTCTTCAACATTTGAGCACTTTCTATTGCTTCGGCTCTTAGTTGTTGTTCACGCTTTATCTCTTCCGGAGAAATACGATAAAAATCATTTGGTAGCACCACACACTTAGCTTGGGATGGCAGCAATACCTTTATATTTCGATCCAATACTAATTGAATGGGTTCCGAATTTTGCAGGGCTTCTAACAGGGTCATAATTTCGTAATCCTTTTCAACATTTTCTTTCGACCATATGAGAAATTTTTCATTATCCAAATTAACTTCTTGAAATCCGGCAGCCTGAAGAAAGTCTAATGCCCCTTCAACATACCGAACTTTTTCACAAAATATGCTATATTAATAAAATAATTTTTTATATGTTTAGCTAAGCAATATTTTTTATTCTTACCGATTTTCTATTCTAATTTTGTAAAATTTTTCTTCATCCGGGAATTTGATAATGTTCTCCAAGTACTTAGTTAAAGTTTTAATGCAGTCGGCTGCCTATTTGTAGATAAAGAGCAAATAACAAGTTAGAGCAGGGTTGATAGTTTTGCGGTTTTAACCCCATTTTTGCATTGGGGACATTAAAAAAAATAGGATTTTTGGGGAAATAAAATATATGAGTTTAATTTTTTCATTAAAGACGACATAAGTATATGTACATCAGGTTGGATTTTTGCAACATCACTCAAAAAAGTTTATTTTTATCTAAAAAAATATCTGAAAAGTTTGAAGCTTTTCTGTCAATAATTCGAGTATGTAAGTCCAAAATTTGTATTTTCCTACTCAAGTTCATTAAAAAAAATTAAAGTGAACTCTTAAGTCAATGAACTGTCTAATTTGGTTCCTATAAAAACATTTAATATGAAGCTTGGTGACGATTGGGTAAAGTCGATTAAAAAGTTTAAATTGAAGACAAGGCGAAAAAATCATTTATTATTTTTTGTCAAATTTTAAATGTCGTAAAAGTTTTTATTTAGATGATAAATTAATAAAAATTTATATACAATTATGTTTTCAAAAAGGTATAAAAAATCAAAATCGGGTAAGCCGTGTAATAAATAATGACTTGGACCACTATTGTGCCAATTTTTACTTGACCGAGAATTGTAATATACATAAATTGATTGTGCAATATAATGTTTTATCCAAAAGACTCAAAATCGTGAGATATTAATTACCAGTTACAGAAAATAAAGTACGTTACGGTACGTAACATTGCATTGCATTACATTTACGGTTGGCTAAAGCAACCTTAATTCTTAAAATGTAGAATGCAGGGAATTAAGCACTAAACGCAAAAAGCTTCAAACCTGTATTTTAGGGAAATTAATAAAGCAATGCTCAACAGGATAGCCGCTGCACGTGGGAATGTCGATTGGCATTGGTGATATTGGCATTGGTAAGTCAACTGTCAAGAAAGTGGATGCTGGCGTCAACTTGTTGAACGACACCTTTGTTAATATCCCTCCGCAAAATGTTCAAACTGACTTCTATGAAAAACTCACTTTCCTCGACACTAGTATAAGTAAATGTAATTTCCGCTACCTCGACCTGTTTGAAGTAGTTTAAGGTTTTTTTCAGTTACATCTAACGCTGTTGTCTAAGATAAATTAATATTAACACCTTATTTAATACAATTATTAACACTAGCAATTTTCCAATGAATTGGAAACATGCCAAAATAGTTCCAGTGTCTAAGGCTGACAATGAGTACCGACCTATTCCAACCTTTCCCTTTTTATCCAAAGTATTTGAACGGCTGTTACATAAGCTGTTACGAAAACAATCAATTAACTGATCGTCAGTCCGGTTTTAGGCCACAGAGTAGCTTTAATATTGTCTTATCAGATGTGATAGAGGAAATCCGGGAAAACTTGAATGAAAGTAAAATATCGTTTCTGGTCCTACTGGACCATTCAAAGGCATTTGATACAGTGCATCATTCAATTTTATGTCTTAAATTGTCAAAAATGTTAAACTTCTCCATACTTGCTGTTAGGCTGATGGTGTCGTATCTTATAAACAGATCTCAATATGTTACCAATGATGCATCTATTTCAAATCCGTTACGGGTCACAAATGGTGTTCCACAGGGTTCAATACTCGGACCCTTACTTTATTCGTTATATTCAAATGATCTTACCCAACAAATCCGTTTCTGTAATATTCAGATGTATGCTGACGACGTTCAGCTGTATCTGAGTAGTACCAAGGAGTTATTTTTGTCTAAGGTACAAGAGCTGAATTATGATCTGAATAATATTTTCTTTGGGCTTCGGCAAATGGCTTAAGACTTAATCCAGGAAAATCGAAATGCTTAGTCATAAGCAAGAACATATTGGGGATAGAGGATGAAGTAAATATTTTCTTGGGAGGGTCAAAAAATTTACATTGTATGTAAAGCTAAAAATTAAGGTGTAACATTTAATAAGCGTTTAACTTGGTCGGATCATATTGCACAAGCCTGTGGTAGAACCTATGTCATGCTGAGGAGCTTATGGGTATCCCAATACTTTACTCCGCCGAAGGTTAGATTATTACTTGCAAAAACGTATTTATTACCAAACGCTTTTATATTCATCCGAAATATTTGCTGGTTGTAACTCAAGGGGTACGAGGAAACTTAAAACAACATCGTAAGATATGTTTTCGGACTGAGAAAATTTTATCATGTGTCTTTATTCTCCATTCGTATATTCAATATTACATTTGATAACTTCCTAGTTTTCAAAAACTTAATATCTATATATATAAATAAATAAGTTGCATTGTGTTAGTAATTGATGTTCTCTGAACCGATTTTGTTTCTGTAAAGTTCACGTAGAAGGTGACGTCAATACCAAGGTAGGTATGTATCAACGGTCTTCCAATGTGTATTGGTTCATGACTTATAGTTTTAGTGAACACTTCATTCATTCCGAAACATGTATTTATGTATATTCCCATACAAATATGAACAAAATGCCCTCGATTTTGAACTCCTCCGAAACGGCTTGACCGATTTTTATGAAATTTTATATGTGTATTTGTTAGGTACGAGAATAGGTCGTAGAGTATATTTTATATCGCTAGAGGGTGCAAAATATTGCAATAGGGCTAAAAGCTCCCACTCCCCAATCTTCTTAACTAATCAACCGGTTTTCTTAAAATTTGGCATGCAGACAATGTAACATCTGAAAGAAAATAGGGGATAGGGTGTGAAATAGGGTAAGAGGGCTAAAAGTTCCCCCTCCCTATATCCTCGTAACTAATAAACCGATTTTTTTGAAATTTCGCAGGCAAATAGTTTTACAGTTGGAAAGAACTATAGCCTGTAGCTTTAATTATTTAGAGCGTGAAGTAGACTAATCTAACTAATCAACCGGTTTTCTTAAAATTTGGCATGCATACACTGTAACATCGGAAAGAGGACAGGGAATTAAATAGGGCAAGAGGGGTAAAAGCTCCGCCTCCCTATATCTTCTTAGCTAATCAATTAATTTTCTTGAAATTGGGTAGGCAAAAAGTGTAACATCTGGAAAGAACTATAGCAAATAATTTTTTCTTAAAATTGGCTAGCAGACACTGTTACATCTGAAAAAAAATAGTTAAACGTTATTTTTTAATTTTGTTTCTTATTTTATTTTTTCTTAAATTCCAAACTAAATTAAGTAACTTTTGGTTTATTTATACAATTTTTATTTATTTTTCATTATTTTATAATTATTATTTAATAACTGTTTTATTTTTATATAAAAAACAAAAAACAATAACAAAATTATTTTATTTATTTATTTATTTATTTATTTATTTCATTAAATGTAATATAAAAAGCCACTCTAGGCCAATTAAAATATATATTACAAAGCAGTTTGCCTGAATACAGTTATAAACTAACAAATAATACAAAAATTATTTTAAAAATATATATAATAAAATAAAAAAAAAAAATTATTTTATTATTAAAATTAAATTAATTCTCATACCGGTTTAGTTTTTTTTCGGTTCCCCAACCAATAAAAAAAGAAACAAGTAAGAGTGCTATATTCGGCTATGCCGAATCTTATATACCCTTCACCATGGTTTGGAAAGAACAGAAGTTTATATATATATTTAAATACATGTATATATACATGTATATTTATAAAATATATATCGTTTAGTTTTATTTAATTATTTGCACATGATTGCGTGCTATTAAATATATTAAAAGTTTAATTAATATATAGCACGTTAAGTTTTGATCGAATTTCAGTATTTGGTCATGCCGACATCTTAAAGTATAAAATTACCATTTACTTTGGTGATAAAACTTGTAGTCGGGAAGTTCTATGGTTCACGAAAATAGGTATTAAAAAAAAACTATATTTTTGACATTACTTTTTTTTTTTACCGATATTCCGAGTTTTTCTAAAGATTTCCGATATTTTGATATCTAAAACGTATGAATAGGTCATAATACAGCTCTAAAATTTTAGTTTTTATAAAAATGTTAATGTTTTTAGTCCTTTTTTGGAGTATTTTGCACATAACTTAACCATTTTTAACCGATTTGGCAGATTTATATACCAATGTGCTTAAAAATAATATTTCCATTAAATTGGCTTATAGGCATATATATATATATATACCTACATATTTGTACATATATTTAAGCAAACTTAATTATAAAAAAAACAAACTTAATTATAAAATAAAAAACAAACTTAATTATAAAAAAGAGTAACTTTTGGGATTTCAGTATTTTGATTATAACTCAGCCATTTTTTAACCGATTTGACAGATTTATATACCGACGTGTTAAGCAAGAAATTTACCATTTATTTGTGTTATAAAACTTGGACTCGGGAAGATCCATGGCTACCGAAAATGGGTATTTAAAAAAAAACCGGTTTTCCCGAGTTCTTTATAAAATATGTTCTACTTAAAATTTCCGATATTTTGGTATATAAGTCATTTCCATAGGACTTATGACAGCCCTAAAATTTAGGTTTTTATACAATTTTTAAAACGTATGAATAGGTCATAATACAGCTGTAAAATTTTAGTTTTTATAAAAATGTTAATGTTTTTAGTCCTTTTTTGGAGTATTTTGCACATAACTTAACCATTTTTAACCGATTTGGCAGATTTATATACCAACGTGCTTAAAAATAACATTTCCATTAAATTGGCTTTTAGGCATATATATATATATATATATATATATATATATATATATATATATATATATACCTACATATGTGTACATATATTTAAGCAAACTTAATTATAAAAAAAACAAACTTAATTATAAAAAAGAGTAACTTTTGGGATTTCAGTATTTTGATTATAACTCAGCCATTTTTTAACCGATTTGACAGATTTATATACCGACGTGTTGAGCAAGAAATTTACCATTTATTTGTGTTATAAAACTTGGACTCGGGAAGATCCATGGTTACCGAAAATTGGTATTTAAAAAAAAAAATTATTTTGGTCATAACTTTTTTGTATCTGAACCGATTTTCCCGAGTTCTTTATAAAATATGTTCTACTAAAAATTTCCGATATTTTGGTATATAAGTCATATCCATAGGACATATGACAGCCCTAAAATTAAGGTTTTTATACAATTTTTACTTTTTTTTGTACGGGAGGTACCACGCCCACTTCTCCCATCCCGCCCACATTTTGTAGGGTGGTGTGTATTGACAACCAAAATGTGTGTACCCAATTTGGAAACTTTGGCTCTTACCGTTCTCCAGATATACAGAAAAAAGCAATAAAAATACAACAACAACAAGGGATTTTTGGAAAAAATTAGAGGCAGTCGTGGTTTTTTGATCATATCTCAGCCATTTGTGGACCGATCTTGCTGAATTTCAATAGCAAGAAATGGTGGACTATATGTGACATAAATGTAAAACAACCTAGCCGCTATCATGTCTGGATTATCCGGAAAACACATATCAAACGTAAGACGGACAGACGGACAGACGGACATCGTTAAATCAACTTCTCTTCTCATATGGACCCAGAATATATATACTTTATGGGGTCTAAAATCAATATTGTGGAAATTACAAACGTTATGACAAACTTATATATACCCTTTTACACCTGTGGTGAAGGGTATAATAAAAAACAAACTTAATTATAAAAAAAGAGTAACTTTTGGGATTTCAGTATTTTGATTATAACTCAGCCATTTTTTAACCGATTTGACAGATTTATATACCGACGTGTTTAGCAAGAAATTTACCATTTATTTGTGTTATAAAACTTGGACTCGGGAAGATCCATGGCTACCGAAAATGGGTATTTAAAAAAAAACCGGTTTTCCCGAGTTCTTTATAAAATATGTTCTACTTAAAATTTCCGATATTTTGGTATATAAGTCATTTCCATAGGACTTATGACAGCCCTAAAATTTAGGTTTTTATACAATTTTTAAAACGTATGAATAGGTCATAATACAGCTGTAAAATTTTAGTTTTTATAAAAATGTTAATGTTTTTAGTCCTTTTTTGGAGTATTTTGCATAACTTAACCATTTTTAACCGATTTGGCAGATTTATATACCAACGTGCTTAAAAATAACATTTCCATTAAATTGGCTTTTAGGCATATATATATATATATATATATATATATATATATATATATATATATATATATATATATATACCTACATATGTGTACATATATTTAAGCAAACTTAATTATAAAAAAAACAAACTTAATTATAAAAAAGAGTAACTTTTGGGATTTCAGTATTTTGATTATAACTCAGCCATTTTTTAACCGATTTGACAGATTTATATACCGACGTGTTGAGCAAGAAATTTACCATTTATTTGTGTTATAAAACTTGGACTCGGGAAGATCCATGGTTACCGAAAATTGGTATTTAAAAAAAAAAAAATAATTTTGGTCATAACTTTTTTGTATCTGAACCGATTTTCCCGAGTTCTTTATAAAATATGTTCTACTAAAAATTTCCGATATTTTGGTATATAAGTCATATCCATAGGACATATGACAGCCCTAAAATTAAGGTTTTTATACAATTTTTACTTTTTTTTGTACGGGAGGTACCACGCCCACTTCTCCCATCCCGCCCACATTTTGTAGGGTGGTGTGTATTGACAACAGAAATGTGTGTACCCAATTTGGAAAGTTTGGCTCTTACCGTTCTCCAGATATACAGAAAAAAGCAATAAAAATACAACAACAACAAGGGATTTTTGGAAAAAATTAGAGGCAGTCGTGGTTTTTTGATCATATCTCAGCCATTTGTGGACCGATCTTGCTGAATTTCAATAGCAAGAAATGGTGGACTATATGTGACATAAATGTAAAACAACCTAGCCGCTATCATGTCTGGATTATCCGGAAAACACATATCAAACGTAAGACGGACAGACGGACAGACGGACATCGTTAAATCAACTTCTCTTCTCATATGGACCCAGAATATATATACTTTATGGGGTCTAAAATCAATATTGTGGAAATTACAAACGTTATGACAAACTTATATATACCCTTTTACACCTGTGGTGAAGGGTATAAAAAGAGTAACTTTTGGGATTTCAGTATTTTGATTATAACTCAGCCATTTTTTAACCGATTTGACAGATTTATATACCGACGTGTTAAGCAAGAAATTTACCATTTATTTGTGTTATAAAACTTGGACTCGGGAAGATCCATGGCTACCGAAAATGGGTATTTAAAAAAAAACCGGTTTTCCCGAGTTCTTTATAAAATATGTTCTACTTAAAATTTCCGATATTTTGGTATATAAGTCATTTCCATAGGACTTATGACATCCCTAAAATTTAGGTTTTTATACAATTTTTAAAACGTATGAATAGGTCATAATACAGCTGTAAAATTTTAGTTTTTATAAAAATGTTAATGTTTTTAGTCCTTTTTTGGAGTATTTTGCACATAACTTAACCATTTTTAACTGATTTGGCAGATTTATATACCAACGTGCTTAAAAATAACATTTCCATTAAATTGGCTTTTAGGCATATATATATATATATATATATATATATATATATACCTACATATGTGTACATATATTTAAGCAAACTTAATTATAAAAAAAACAAACTTAATTATAAAAAAAAAAGAGTAACTTTTGGGATTTCAGTATTTTGATTATAACTCAGCCATTTTTTAACCGATTTGACAGATTTATATACCGACGTGTTGAGCAAGAAATTTACCATTTATTTGTTTTCCCGAGTTCTTTATAAAATATGTTCTACTTAAAATTTCCGATATTTTGGTATATAAGTCATTTCCATAGGACTTATGACAGCCCTAAAATTTAGGTTTTTATACAATTTTTAAAACGTATGAATAGGTCATAATACAGCTGTAAAATTTTAGTTTTTATAAAAATGTTAATGTTTTTAGTCCTTTTTTGGAGTATTTTGCACATAACTTAACCATTTTTAACCGATTTGGCAGATTTATATACCAACGTGCTTAAAAATAACATTTCCATTAAATTGGCTTTTAGGCATATATATATATATATATATATATATATATATATATATATATATATATATACCTACATATGTGTACATATATTTAAGCAAACTTAATTATAAAAAAAACAAACTTAATTATAAAAAAGAGTAACTTTTGTGATTTCAGTATTTTGATTATAACTCAGCCATTTTTTAACCGATTTGACAGATTTATATACCGACGTGTTGAGCAAGAAATTTACCATTTATTTGTGTTATAAAACTTGGACTCGGGAAGATCCATGGTTACCGAAAATTGGTATTTAAAAAAAAAAAAATAATTTTGGTCATAACTTTTTTGTATCTGAACCGATTTTCCCGAGTTCTTTATAAAATATGTTCTACTAAAAATTTCCGATATTTTGGTATATAAGCCATATCCATAGGACATATGACAGCCCTAAAATTAAGGTTTTTATACAATTTTTACTTTTTTTTGTACGGGAGGTACCACGCCCACTTCTCCCATCCCGCCCACATTTTGTAGGGTGGTGTGTATTGACAACCAAAATGTGTGTACCCAATTTGGAAACTTTGGCTCTTACCGTTCTCCAGATATACAGAAAAAAGCAATAAAAATACAACAACAACAAGGGATTTTTGGAAAAAATTAGAGGCAGTCGTGGTTTTTTGATCATATCTCAGCCATTTGTGGACCGATCTTGCTGAATTTCAATAGCAAGAAATGGTGGACTATATGTGACATAAATGTAAAACAACCTAGCCGCTATCATGTCTGGATTATCCGGAAAACACATATCAAACGTAAGACGGACAGACGGACAGACGGACAGACGGACATCGTTAAATCAACTTCTCTTCTCATATGGACCCAGAATATATATACTTTATGGGGTCTAAAATCAATATTGTGGAAATTACAAACGTTATGACAAACTTATATATACCCTTTTACACCTGTGGTGAAGGGTATAAAAACACAGAAAACAAAAGATCCCAGCAGTGTAAAAGCATTAATAAAGCACAAAAAAAAATTTAGGAAACAAGTTTTATTAAACATTTGTAAAGACATATTTAATACACAAACAAATGTATATATACACAAATGATTTTTACTTAAATAATTAAGCGGAATATACATCTAATAAAACGGTCAGTAATTAACCTTAAAGTTAATTACAAAGTATTCTATAAAGTTTGAGGCGGAATGCATTGTTAGAATGAGAAAAAATTTTAAGTTCCAGAGGCAACCAAGTCCAACAACGCGCAGTTGTTACAATAAACGAATGTTCATAGAATCCATTATTAATTCTCGGAATCAAAACTTGCGGGTTCCTAGTAGAACGAAAAAAGCTAAATTTAGAGAAGAGTGGTATAGGCAACCCAGTTTTAATTACCCTATAAAAAATATCAAATTTCGACGTTGTATCAAATTGTGGAAGGAACAGCCAAGGAAAAGTTTAACATATTCAGAAATATGTTCACGTACTCGAATATTATAAACAAATCTAACGATCATATTAACCACCCTATTTAACTTAGAAATCACATAGGAAAATGTACCCGTAAAAACCTCAAGACCATAAAGTATATTCGAAATTAACAGAGAATGAGCAAGACAACATCTTATACGAAAAGGCAAGTAGGTGTTTGTTGAGTACAGTTTACGTAATATTCCAAAAATTTTACAACAGAGGTGGTCAATATGGTTCTCAAAAGTTAGACGTTAGTCAATATATATACCTAAACATTTAAGTTTGTCAACAAATACAACTGAAGAACCAGATATAGAAATGCGTACGTTGTGCAAATATAAATCACCATAACCAAATACTAGGGCTTTCGTTTTAGTGGTATTAACAACCAAAGAATTCGCAGATGACCATGATGGAAAGCGATCAAGGTAATAATTAATTTTACTGCTAAAAGTGTCAACATTATTCCTGTTGCTATTAAACAGGAGCATAACGTCATCAGCAAATAACAATGATCTGCAGCATTCAGAATCCAATTGGGCTGGTAAGTCATTAATATATAAGATAAAAAGAAGTCGTCCCAAGACTGAACCCAGAGGCACACCGGAAGTAATTGCAAGTAAATTAGAACTTTGATCATTGACATTTACAAATGGAGATCTGTCAGTAAGATAAGACAATATAAGCTTGCAAGCCGTGTTAGAAAATTTAAAAAGTTCTTTCAATTTCCTAATCATAATAGCATAATTTATTGAATTAAAGGCCTTAGCTAAATCAA
Source organism: Pollenia angustigena (assembly GCA_930367215.1). Lineage (NCBI taxonomy): Eukaryota > Metazoa > Arthropoda > Insecta > Diptera > Polleniidae > Pollenia > Pollenia angustigena. The sequence continues at coordinate 78,044,978 of OV884058.1, read as the reverse complement.
GAGATACTAGTAAAGACAACTCACTATCATTTAGACTCCTCCTTATATCATCAGTCATGTCAAGCAAGAGAGAAGTAGTATTGTGATTACAGCGAAAAGCATATTGAGATGAAACAATAAGCCTTCGTACAGAATTTAATATTTGGTCCTTCAATATGTGTTCAACAGCTTTGGACAAAGAAGGTAGAATTGATATGGGTCTAAGATCATCAAATGTCCGAACATTTCTACACTTTGGAATTGGAACAACCCGAGCTATTTTCCAAGATTTAGGAAATATTGATGTAGTTAAAATTAAATTGACGTGATGAATTAGAATGCTAGATACATAAGGATAAATAATCTTAACAAAACGAATGGGTGTGGTATCGATACCTACAGACTTAGACTTAACCCTACAGATCGCAATAAATAACTCCTCCTCACTAACACAACTAAAGGAAAAAGAACCCTTAACATCAATAATGGTGCTAAAATCCACATCATCACTTAGTGAATCAGACGAGTTAACAAAAAAATCATTAATACTATCAACATCAAATTCATTACACCAACCATTATCCCCAGTTAGACCAGACTTCCTTAAAATTCTCCACATACCAGATGAGTTTATCCCACAAAATAATTTAGAATAATATGCTCTTCTCTCTTTACGTATAATATTTTTAGCCTTATTTCGGTATATGCAGTACACATTCCAATTAAAAGTATTTCTATTTGAACGATAAACCAAATAAGACAAGTCTCTAAGCGATGTTGCCAATAAAATATTGTAAGATCAGAACCAACTGTTATCATTCATCTTTACTTACTTTCTCACTGTAGGCACGTAAGTATAAAGGATGTTAAAAAAAAAACTAATAACAGAAGCTTGATAATCAACATCACTCGAATTAAAAAACGTATTAGTGTCAAACTCTGATATAACGGAAAATATACCCTCCCATTCAATATGATTAAAGTCTTTATATTCAATTAACTTATCTGTATTTATGACATCCAAATAAAAAACCGCAAAAATCAAAGAATGGTGAGAAATAGCAGGACATGAAACTTGGTCAGAATAACAAACCATTGAGTCTTCACTAACTAGCCAATAATCTAGCAAAGATGTAGTGCCGTTAGCCCTGTCAAAGTGTGTTGGCCTTGAATTGTGAAAAACTGAAAGATTACATCTCATACACATTAACCGCAACAAATAGGCTTTAGAAACATTAAACATATTGCAATTAAAATTATGAAAAAAAAAAATTTTTTTTATTTATTTATTTATTATTATTAAAAAAATGTATAAACATAATTAATTATGAATATAAATAGAAAAAAAGGAACTAACAACATAGGTTTACGACCATTATTGTTTTTGTTTTTTATATTAAAATTAAATTTCCTGAGGATGCGAAATATTGAAAATAAATAATTAAATATTTAAGAGACCTAGAGCTTGATTAAAAAATAAAACAGTTATTAAAGGTTAAACAATAAAAGCTTAATATAAATTATTATTTAATTTTAATTGAATCAATGTATGGTTAACTTTTCAGATTCTAATACTGTAATTTATAAGATATTATGTCTTGTTGTGTTAGAAAATCTTATTTAATAAATACAAATACAAAAAATACAAAAGTGTAGTCCAAACTAAAATACCAAAAATTATTTATACCAAAATTAAGTTTATATGGAAATTATTTGTTCTAAGCATGCTAGGTAAGAGCTTATGTCTGTTAAATTATTTCATGCATATACTACGTATGGTTTAAAAGATCAAAAATAAAAAAAATAAATGAATTTTGCTTTACAAATCTTGACTAACAGCAGTTTATTTGAGAAAGATAACCAAAGAGAACGCAAAGAATTGCACTATTTTACCGCTATTTGGCAGCGGATTTTTGTTTTCATATATGTGCAATAAATATATTTCAAAAATTTAATTATTTTTATTGTATCAAATATTTTTTATCACATTATATCTTGCTGACTTACATTTTGTTTGATTATTTAGTTTTTGTTTGTTTGTCTGCTAGAGTTATTTGCACTCTTCTGCTAAACAAGCAAAACTGATCGTTGCATGTAACAATGTTTTGTAGAGTTTATTAACTTTGCTGTCTTTAGAGTTTATTAACTTTTATCAAGACAACATTTTATAAAACTTGATACTCTATTGCAAGGTTAAAATTACTCAGCAATTTAAGTTGTTCTTTTTGTTTTTAATTTTAATGTTTTTGCAAGTTTTAGTTATTAATTATTAATTTCTCGTTTTGCAAAGCAGTTATATAACATATCTTTTGATAACCTGTTGAAATGCCGCTGCCTAATTTTCTTACATAAAACTATTTACACAAAACAACCAGGCTATTTGTATAATCGAATTATCTTCTCCAGATCAAATAGAGGAAAAAAGATTAACAGTTATCGATATCGTAGTCAGATATCAGAAAGGCATTTTTTTATAAACTCCATCCAGCTTTGGAACCAATTACCCAACAATATTCAAACAACCAGCAATGCTCAGCACTTTAAACGCGAAGTATTTAGGCATTTTAGTTAACTTCTTGGAAAAAATTAAGTATTAAGTATTTTTTATTAATGTATTAAGTATTTTCATTAAATCACTGAAAATTGTTTAATACAATGAAATTATTTATTTATTTGGTGCCTACTGTTTTTTTGCCTTATTGTATTGTAATCTATTGTATTAATCAAACTTTTTTAATATATGTTACATTTGTGAATAGCGTTATATGTACAGTGCTTTAAAAAGACTTGTTCTTGTTGCACTGTGTACCAAATAAATAAATAAATAAATAAAAATAATTAATTAGTATATAAGACACAAAATCTAAATAAGGAAATGAGAAGGTTTTCAATAAGAAAAGAAAAACGACTTGTTGCTTACTTTCTCCTCTCCTAAATCTAATTGTCCTGGTGTTACTTCCGGAACAATTACCTTAAAGCTACTTGGCTCGTAGCCCTGTAGAATAGGTTAAACGCACTAGTTTAACCGAATTCAGTATCCTCTGAATTAAACATTAGTGACCCCGACTTGATATTTTTGCAGAAGGTGTAACCAAGTCCAAGTACTTGTGTTATTCGTTGAAAAACTCGTCCTGGTGGCACTTCCTGGACAAGTCTGTAAAAACAATCAGCAACTTAGCGGATTAGTTCAACAAAATCATTTAATAGAATCATACATCAATTGAGATAAAACCTCGCTACACTTTGTGAACAACACATTGACCACCCCGATGGATCAACTCGCTACAGCCCAGCACACGACAGAAGAAGTCATACAAACCATCATCAGGAACTTCAAAAAGGATTCTACGATGCCTCGAGCAGCCGCGACTAGACCACGAGTAATTCACGGAAGGTTACTACGATAAAATATCGAATCTTACCACCAGCTTTCGGGAAATATTTGAAGCAGCTATGATGGAAGCTCCAAAGGCGTCAACAACGGACACTGATCAACAGCTGACTATCAGTGCTCCTTTACCACCAGCTAGATCAGCTCCGTCTTAAGGCGGCGCATCGACAAACTCTAATTCATTGGAAAGAAGGCAAAACGTCATGATGGCATCCCTCAAACGGCTATTCAGCACGGACGCATCAGCATGAAACATGCAGCTTAAAGGAAATACATGGGCACAAATTCAGGATTTGCATTTCGCAATTTGGGATGCCAGCGATGATCCACTATAAGAAGGGTACAACATGGATACCTACATTGATGTGGAAAAATTAATAATTGAAAACTTTAAGCTGTCTTCACGAGTACCACAGCAAGGTGGCGAGTTCGTGCAACCCAACGTTCATCCGCTTTCAAAGGAAACAATTCCAAAATTCAGTAGGGAGTTTGTAAAGTGGAGAGCTTTTTCTGACCTATTCTCGCAACAGAGGCACAAAAAATGTGGTATCTGAAGTCAAATTTAGGAGTCAGCCTTCTTTCAGCAACAGCAGATAACTACACCACTGCTTGGAGGCTATTACAAGAGCGCTAGATAACCATCGTATTATTGTAACAACTACAATGCAACAGCTATTGGATCAACCCAATGCAGGACCTTCTGCGTCATCAATAAAAAAATTACATGACACTACGAAGGAATGTTTACACGCATTGAACAATATCGGAATTGAAACTGCATCTTGGGACCCGATGCTCCTCCACATATTGTTAAAAAAACTGGAACGAAGCGCACACGTTCTATATGAGGTCAATTGTGAACCCACAAGCGCTCCCACAAATAACATATTTCTCGGCGTTTCTTGAAAAGCGCTTTCAATCTTTGGAAGCAATGAGCTACAATAGAAAACTTCAAAGGTATCCGTATCTGCGGACTCAACTCAACAGGGTAAAGGTACCTGCTCACTATGTAAAACGAGCCATCATCCACTTTATCGCTGCCAAAAATTCCAAGAGTTATCTCCATCAAGGCGCCTTACTTACGTTTAAAACCAAAAGCTATGTGTAAACTGTTTAAGAGCAGGGCACTCGGTCATAACCTGCATGTCAGGATCATGCACCAAATGCAAGAAAACATATAATTCACTACTGCATCTGGAAAACAAAAATCACAAAACTAGAACAATTAAGAGCGGTTCAGAGATGACAACATCAGCTACGACAACTAAAGTTTAGCCAGCAACAAATCAGTTATCTGACGCAGCTTCACTAGCAACAGCACACAACCAATTAAAAAATTCATATGTTCTACTCAGCGCAGCAATGGTAAAGATTAAAACTGAAGAAACCGAAATTCAATGTCGCGCTTTGCTTGATTCAGGCTCTCAAGTCAACTTAATTACAGAACGTTTAGTACAACAGCTCCGCATTTCAAGACAGCCATCATATATCAACATCAATGGGTAACACTAACACCAAAACTCGACATCGCGTAAATGTATCTTTGCACTCTCGACTCAACGGCTTCTCAATCCGCCTGGATGCACTTGCTCTACCTCGCATCATTGCACCTCAACCATCACAGTTCATTGATACTGAGGACTGGCCACTACCGAAAAACCTGATGTTAGCAGATCCCGGTTTTAGCCAATCAAACAAAATCGATCTACTACTTGGCGCAGAGCATTACCATCAGCTACTGGCAATCGGACAAATAAAGTTGTCTGAAAAGCTTCCAATCCTACAAAACATTGCAGCAGGAAGAATACACGGAGATCATCCAGCTGATGCAACATGCGGAATACTAACATCAGATGAAGATCTTAAAGCATCAATCGCTTGGCTCTGGGAATAAGAGGATATAACAACAACTGAAAAACCGCTATCAATATCAGAAAGGTTATGCGAAGAACATTTTGCAGGAAATACTGTGGTGCCGATTTTCAAAATATGAAGAACGACAAAATTTTGTGAGTGTAATTTGAGTTTTTTTTTTTTAAAGAAAATTTTTAAGGCTTTGGATTGCTTTGGATTTTAAATTGGAAAAAATGAAATTTTGGGAAAAAGAAAAACGAATCGGAAATAAAAAGTTTGTTGATTGAAGAAAATAAAGCTTAAAATAAGACTGATCGGAAAAATACAAATTTTGAATTTTATTGAAACCTATGTACTACATTGGGAAAGAAAAATTATAAATTGGGGAAAAGCGCTGAATTCTGTGTGTGTGTGGATACAGAATAATTAACTTTTCGAATTTAAGAAAAACGAAGAAACAAAACTTTCCTTAGTTTGGATACGGTTAAAAAAGGGGGATTCCGTGGCGAACATTCCACCACCAATCAAGTTGATTAAATCTCAAGATCTGGATTATTAAGAAATTAAGGTTTTAATTTTTTTTTTTAGTTTATGGTGTTGACCGGCCTTTTCTTATTAAAAATAAAAATAATAATACTTATCTACATGCATTACCTATTTATAATTTTTATTCATGAAATTATATATTTTAATTTAAAATAAAAAGAATTTTTTTTATTCGCTATAATTTATCCCTGTTAAAATCCTAATATAATTAATAACTCTTAATTTAAATAATTAATCTAAATATTAAACTAACACTCCTAATCTTCTCTAATAAAAAAGTTTGGTAATAAACCATAACTTATTCATACAAATAACCTTGAATTAAAATAATAAATTATAATATTTTAACTCTTTCGACTTACTTTAACTTTTACTATAAACTTCACTTATGTAATTAAAATATTTGTTTCTATTTCTAATTTAAAATCTATTTCATTATGATTTAAATTCTAATTTTTTTTTTTTTTATTTGAGAATTTTAACTTAAACACAATGGGTCGAGTGAATAAAAATGTAGCTTATACTAGCTAGTACTAAGTACTAGCACTAGCTTTTACTTTTCAGTACTAGCTATGCTGAAAAGTTTAAACTACAAAAAGTGTGAATAACTCTTTGCTAGTGCTAGATAGCTAGTGCTTAAAAGGGGAAGCAAACGCTGAAAATGTGACTATTAAATTAAATTAATTACAAAGTGCAAAAATGTCAAAAATTAAAATTTTTTTAAACTTATGTTCAAAAATATTAATGTATAAAACAGAATATAAGTACAAAAAATTTTTATTTCCTTTTTTATGTCTTGAAGCGTTAACAAGTACTGTGTATTGATATTTTTATTTCATTTTTTCCTTTTCAAAAATTGTTTTTATTTTATTTAAAAAATGCAACACAGACTTTCTATGGCAAAAGTCTGTACCGACCTTTATCAATGATTGTTATTTATTATTGTGTAACTTGTTTTAAAAAAATTTATAAAAATTAAGGCCCTAATTATAAAATTGCTTTCTACAAAAAAATTGAATCTGTAAAAAAATTTAATCTACAAAAAAGTGAATTTCTGTAAAAAGCAACAACAAAAATAAAATATATTTATGACTTTATTTTTGCTTTCAAGTAATTCTTTTGATGTGGTAAACTGCAACATCCCTGAAGGAAACCTGGATGCAAGTGTCTCCAAGTCACCAGTTTTGTCGACTATATTGGTGACATTGTCAACGAAGTGTCTACACTACATTACATTTGCCACTATATTTGCATTTAATACGAAAAAGATTTTATCAATAACAACTGAGAAGTACAATTCCTATAAAAGCTGAAGAAATGATAAAAAAAGATTGTTATGACTTCGTATTCTTACAAAAAGTGTAAACTACTTTTACTAAAATGTACTAGCGATTCTTTGGTTTCAATGTCTACATATGTTCCCAATGGAACTACCTAGTCAGTAGTACCAACGCCAGTAGTAGATTTCCAATGCCACGCACATGTTAAATGTCTATTGTAAATAACATTGCCTGGGGTATAATATGTCACTAGTACTGGTGACTGTGTCAACAGTGAATCAGTAGAAATTCACTAGTGACATTTCCTGCAGGGATATGTACATATTTAAATGTATATGTGACATTTACAGAGATTTTACCATTTTAGATATTTTTCCGAAAAATAAATAATTTTAAATAAACTTCTGGATGAAAATCTGCTCTTAGGAGATATTCTTTTCTTTGGCCAACGTTCATAAAATTAAACAAAAAAAATCAATTTTTTTTTAAATATTGTTGTAAAATACATACTTTAAGCACCCCAATCATAAGCTTAAAAAAATTAAGCAAAAACTAGTCTTTTTAAGCATTCACTCGTTTTTATTCACACATTTTTTGAGTCAACACTAGGAAAACTAGTTTTTACTAGTCAGTATAAAGTACTAGCTTTAACTCAAATTTTTATTCACCTCAAAGCTAGTTTAAACTTCAAAATTTCAAGTATTAGCTAAAGCTACCTTTTTATTCACGCGGCCCAATGAAATATTAAAATTCATACTCAGATATAAAACTCCATACTGAAAACAACACGTATAATAATTTTTGAGAATTTCAAAAGAAAATTTCACATCCGTCTACGAGCGCTTGCAGACATCGTGGGATTAAATGTGTATGTAAGTTGAAGAATATATTTGTTTTTTTTTTTTTTTTTGTTAAATACACTCTTTGTATTAAAACATAAATATCTTTAAATGTTAGAAGAAATCGTAAAGCTATTATGTTGAGTTATTTTTATATGGTGGTTCAGTAACATCATTGTCCATTCGATTAGAGTTGCCATAATATCTTGATAATCGTAAATTCGGTGATATTCATGTTTATATTAAATATTATTAGTATACATATAAACATCATTATTTAAATAAATTTAATAACAAATAATTAAAATTAAATAAAAGTTAGAGTGACCATATAGTATTTATATTCATACTAGAAATTTTCTACATTTGACTTTTTATTTTTTTTTTTTTTTTTATAATTTCATCAAAAGATGACCAATAATAAATTGTGTATTTGTTAAATTGGAACGGCGATTCTCACGGTATTGCGCTTAATCGATTTCTTGCTCTTGAACGCCGGCTACGAAAGAATCCTGAATCAAAGGCCAAATACACCGAATTCATGAACGAATACGAATCAATGGGACACATGACAAAATGGGAACCAACATCCACAGCTCCTCTAGCCTACTACATCCCACATCATTGCGTGTTGAGATCCGAAAGTTCAACCACTAAGCTCAGGGTGTATTTTGATGCCTCGGCTAAAACCTCGTCAGGATACTCATTAAACGATCTGATGTACACAGGGCCAACGTTACAAAGTGAATTACTGTCCATTTTACTAAGATTTCGAATGCCAAGATTCGTGTTTACCACGGACCTTGCAAAAATGTACAGATTATTTTATTAGATTATTTGGAGAAAGAACGCTTCGGACCCTATCACATATTACAAACTCAACACAGTGACATATGGCACCAGAGCTGCTCCATATTTGGCAACCAAATGCCTCCAGCAAATAGCCAAAGAAAATGCTATCAGATTCCCTCTCGCTTCCAAGTTTCTCCAAGAGCATTTTTACGTAGATGATGGCATGGGTGGGGCTGATAGCCTAGCAAATGTCTCCAAATACAAGAACAACTAGTGCATATTCTAAAGGGAAGTGGCTTCACTTTGCGTATATGGTGCGTCTATCACCCAAATTTGCTCCACAATGTTCCACAAGGAGATGTGGAAGACAATCTAGACTTCGCGAGAAACAAGATTGACTCGATAACCACGTTAGGGATTATTTGGCTACCAAAAGATAAGTTAGGAATAAAGGTAAACATAACCGACATCAAAAGAATAACCAAGCGTACCGTCACATCGGATCTTGCATACTAAATGGACTAAATGAAATTGAATGAGTTGAAGACATTGCAGCTACCAAGACATATCTTCAATGGAGGAATCCCTGAATCCGTCCAACTACATATTTTCACAGATGCTTCAGAAAAGGCATATGGAGCAGCGGCTTACATTCGATCCACTGAGAAAAACGGTTCAATTATAACACGACTTCTGTGCGCGAAATCCCGGGTCGCTCCACTTAAAACTCAAACCATAACTCGACTGGAACTTTGCCCTGCGGCATTGGGAGCACATCTAGCACAGAAATTTTTGTATCATGGATAAATTCACCAGCATCACTCAACACCTTTGTAGCCAATCGAGTGTCAAGCATTTTAAAAACCACGCAAGCAACACAATGGCGACACGTCAGCACAAAAATCAATCCTGCAGACATCTTATAACGGGGGATCGCACCCAGACGCCTAAAAGACCGCTCTTTATGGTTCTTTGGCCCCCTTATTTTACATGACCAAGAACTAGCTTGGCCTCCCAAATATAATCCGGCCCATGCCAAATCAACTTATCTGGAGAGAAAAGTTAAACAGTCTCTAAAAATGACGTCAACGGACACAGAATGTATATGCAAAATAAACCACAAGAGTTCAGGCGCCTCCAGCACATGTTTGGATACGTTCTGCTCTTGATCATCCAAATGAGATGCAAGAAAGGCTTGAGGCAGAGTAAAAAATCATTAACAACAGCTGAGTTAAGCAATGCTCTAAAATTTATCACAAAGCAAATGCAAGCAACGGATTTTAAACAAGAAATCCATCAACTTACTACAAAGAGTTACGCGAAACAAGCAACCTAAGTAACCTGTCACCTTTTTTGGATACAGATGGTTTAATCCGTTTAGGAGGTCGACTTGAAGCATCTCCACTCGACTATGACTCAACAAACCAATATCTGATCCCGTACAATGATCCAATTGCAAAACTTTTATTTGAAATGACTCATAAGGACAACAAACATTGTGGGGCACAAATACTGCTATGAGCAGTGATACAACGATTTTGGTCAATTTAAGAAAACACCATGGAAAGAGCAACAATTCATCAATGCACAACCTGGACTAGGGCCAAGCCAGCTCTGCTTCAGCAAGCCATTGGACACCTGCCATCCACTCGAGTAACGTCAGCAAGACCGTTCATTAACTCTGTGGTGCGATTCACCAACTTTTAACGAACCGACAATCGTTATATTTGTCGACAGTAACGATAGTGTGATTCTGTAATTTTTTTTAAAGATAGTAAACAGCTGTTTTTTGTAACACCTCTGTCTTAAAAATGTAAAAAAAAAAACGAAAAGCACAAAAGAGAATAAAATAAAAGCAAATGAAATTGTAATTAACGCTTTATGTTACACATGTTTTTGCATTCAAAATGCATTGAAAAAGGTCTGGCCAGACTCATGATTAAGACGAAGGGTTAATTTATCGGGTATTATGCATTTGTGGTGATGTGTGTAACGCCTTAAAATAGTGGTCCTAGACCCACCTTAAAGTATACCGATCTACTCAGAATCACTTCCTGAGTGGAACTAACGATGTCCGTCCGGCTGGTTGGCAGGCTAACTGGCTTGCTGGCTGTCCATGTAACCTTGTGGCAAAGTACAGGTCGCAATTTTGGAGATAATTTGATAAAATTTGGGTCATAGGTTCTTATTGGCACAAGGACAAATGAGCCGAATCGTAGGACCAAGAGGGAATATAGGGAGAAATTTCTTCCTCTCAGAAACTATCAAACCGATTTCAATGAAATTTAAAACATAGATAGAACCATATCTATTTGGACACAAAATGTATGCATTTTTAAAAACATAGGGCAATTTCCGCCTCTCAAACCGATTTTAATGAAATTAAAAACATAGATAGATTCATATCTATATGGACACATTAGATATACAGTTTTTTAAAAATAGGACCACAAGGGGAGGTAGGAGGCAATTTCTGTCTCTCCCAAACTTTCAAACCGATTTTAATGAAGTTTATAAACATAGATAAATCCATATTTATATGGACACATAAGCATGATGTGTTTTTAAATTCTGTGGTGTAGGGTACCATATGGTCGGGCTTGGCCGACTATACTTTCTTGTTATGTTTTTTTTTTGTAAATTTTAAATTTAGGATTTTGTTTTTTTTTTTTCATACATATACATATGAATATCAGGGGTGTCATAGAAACCAATTTTATTGGAATTGGATTTGAAACCGACAAAAAAAATACGTTGGTGTCATGAAATCCAATGTTGTCGGTTTTTTGTTCGAACTTAAATTAGTGTCGGTTTTAGGTGTCACAGAAATCAATATTATCGGATTTTTATGGAAAACAAACCAAGCAGCTTACAGCTTACAGTTTTTTTATTGGAAATACAAATAGTTTTGAAAAGCTTAATTTTTTTATTTTATTTTTTCAACAGTTATTTTTTGCATAGATGGAAGTAAATAAAATTGTTAAAATATAATTTTTTGCATGTCTCCGGCAGCGGGTTGCTGCAAACTCGCAAAAGTCTTCTCCTCACTTTTTCAGCAAATATGCAACAACAGCAATTTATTATTATATACATTTTATGGCTTGTTTAAAATATTGAAGAATTTCGCGAATTTTTGTGATTTTTGCAAACTTTTTTATGCTATTTTCCGACATTTTATTTTTTAAAACGCATTTATCGAATTCAAATAATTTTTAGGGGTTGTTTCCAATTTGGCAATTTTTTGCGAATTTTAGCCATGTTCGCGATAGAAGCGTTTTTTCCTCTTATATTTATGGTTCTTTACAGCTTTAACGATTTTTAATAAATATTAAACGTTGTTATCATGCCCATGTTTGCAAATTTTTGCGAATTTCCGCTAATTTAACAATTTTTACCGAATTTTCGTCATTCCTTATAGTTTTAGGCACTTTTAATCTATTTTATGGCTTTTTTGAAATAATAAAAATTTTCGCGAATTTCCGCGATTTTTGCAAACTTTCCGAATTTTTGCGCAGCTTTGCTGCTTTTTCGTCGCAAACGATATAATTAATTTTTTTTTTGGTCTTTTAATAAATTCGCTTTATATTTTTACAAAACAATAAAATTTTACAAATGCAAATATTATAACGACGGCATTTATTTCTTATGTTTACTGTTTTACCATTCTTATTTTCTTTTTATTAAAAACAACCAAAAATAGCATTTAAATAGGTAAACACATGCTACAAAACATAAAACAGATAATTCGAATATCGTTTTTATTTGTATTCGAAAATAACAAAACCGACTTGTTTTCATGACACCAAATTAAACCAATATTGGTTTACAAAACCGACAAAAAGCAAAACCGACTTGGATTCTATGACACCCCTGTATATCTTTGTATGTATGTAAGCTATTTTAAACATAAAATACATTTTATCGATTAAATAAACACAACCTAAATTTTTGTCGATGAAATAACGACACAAAATTGCTTAAAGTAACAGGTAAAGCAGTGTTATCGTTATATTTATTTTAACGATTCGATTATCGTTATAAAAGTTAGTGAATCGCACTACTGGAGTAGACTACTGCGGTCCTATCACAGTTCACTACAAGGGGAGGAGCAAACGGCCACACAAGGCATACATTGCTGCCTTTTGTTGTTTCGCGACGAAGCCAGTACATTTGGAGCTGGTAAGTGATCTCACCACCGATGCATCCATTGGAGCCATCAAACGCTTTGTCGGTCGACATGGACATTGCCATAATCTTTACTGCGATAATGCCACAAACTTTGTAGGGGAAAAAATAAATTGCCTGAATTATCATCCGCAATTACGCCAAACACTTGTTAATCAGAAGCCTTGCCAATGCATCATTTACTTATGAAGAGCTAGAAACACTGGTCATCGAGGACGAAGCGATATTTAATTCCAGACCAACTTCCCCAATGTCAAATGATCCTAATGACATAGGTGCACTGACTCCATTTGTTGATGGGCAAACCTGTAACGGCGCAAGTTGATACTGATGCAACATCGGAAAGAATTTAGCTACTCGTTGGAAACTAGTATCTGCTCTCAAACACAACTTCTGGGTGGTCCTGAGACTACATCAACGAATTGCAATACCGCAACAAGTGGAAGGAACAATCAAAAAATCTACAACCCAGAACTATCGGCATCCTCAAGGAAGATAATAGCCCAGTGATGAAATCGCCCTTAGGCCGAATAATCAAAACCTATAAGGTAGACGATGGTATAGTCAGAGTGGCAGATGTCAAAACTTCTTCAGGTTTGCTCAAAAGAGCAGTCCAATATCTAGCACCACTCCCCCGAGAACGAATAGAAGACAAAAATTAAAGAAATTTTGAAGAGGAAGCCTCCGAGCCTAAACCCAAAAGATTACGACTACCAGCTAGCAATCTAGGCCTGACGTTGATGGCGCTATTTCTCATATTCCCAATTTTACTAGGAGGACCAATCAATCACGTACAATTCGGGTCCAAGCTAGGAATTAATTTCGAGGAAGTGGGCTCGACTTACATATCAACAAGTCAGTGGAAGCTGGTGGTGTACTATAATCTATCAGCATACTGTACTGACATGGGATTCTTAGGACAAGGAATCCACCACTTGAACACACTATGTGACAAAATGGAACACAATACATCATGCCGCAACACATTAGAACATCTTTGACACGTTAAAACAGAGCTGCGATTGGACAACAGATTGCTTCACAAATCAAGACAGAAAACAGGTGCTGTTGATGTGATCGGGAATATTGCTCATTCATTGTTCGGGATATTCGACTCTAAACACGCAGAAAAAATCTCAAACCTGCAAGAAAACGACTCACACATCTTAAACCTGATAAAAGAGCACACATCCATAATCAATTCAACCACGAATATTGTGAAGCAAGGTCTCACAGCCTCAAAGTTCAAGTTTGACCAGATTGTATTAAAAATAAATGAAATCATGAAATCATGAAATCAGAAGATACATTAACGCAAGAGCTATGCCAACTGATGCTAGCGCAGCTGATCAGCACGGGCATGATGCAACTTTTGCTTATTGCCAACAAATTGCAAAGGATACAAACCTATATTCTGGATGCACTAACTGACACTCACTACGGAAAAATTCATACTTTACTGCTTATCCCACCTCAACTAGAAACTGAAATACAACAAATCAAAGCCCACATACCGCAATCATTGAAGCTGCCAGCACCAGAATATCACCTACTAGAGTTCTACACTCGGGAACTTGCGGTGTTTAAGATAAAACTACCATTAATAGAACATGAAAGGTTTAAACCAAGGCCCATTGAAAAGGTCTGCGCAAGAAGCCTGATGATCACTGTTTTCGTTCTTTTGAGCTTTCAAAAGTTGTTTACATACACGTTTTTTCCTTTTGCTTTGTATATGTGGCAGTAAGTTTTTGTCAGCTTAAAAGAAAAAGTTTTTTGTTTTTGTACAAGTAAGCAGACCTGATAGATGGGCCTTGGTTTAAACTGTACAACTAAGTCCCTGTCCCGACTGTTATAAATAATACTTTGCTAACGATTGACATCTGCAGCCCTCAAATTGACAGCTGCACAACACAAATTAGAAGCACTGAACGTGTCCAAGATGCAATCTCACCCATCTTCAAAACACAACACCACCATTGCATACGCTGCATTAATGCTCAGTGCGATGTCCATCATCTACCTCCTAATGGTTACGCAATAAGTCAAGTCCTCCCCTTTTTCCATAAACACATCAATCGTCTACTTGCAGTTCATAATCATCTCACAACAGTCAAGCTCCATCACCAGCCCCTCGACAGAAATTTAAAATCCAAGTTTGAAGATAAATGCTAGTTGAGCGTAGCGTCTATGTTCAATAAATATATTTCATAATCAAAATAATTTTTGGGAATACAAAATTTAAATTTTAAAAGATTCAATTATTCGTGCTTAATTCCCAGTGATTATTCTTGATAAAAACACTTGAAATTTATAGTTGATGGGATAAGCTATTCCTATGCCCATTTCACTGGTTGCTTAGGCCAGATCATCAGGAAACTTCACCCATAAAGATTTTAGAAAAACTAAAGATATTAAACCAAATAAAACTGTTAAACGTATAAGACTTATAAGCAACAGTTCTACTTGTAACAATATCAAAGTTTAAACAAAAACATCGTCAACAATAAACAGTGAGTTTATCTCATCTAACATTCCCCATAGGAATAGCTTATCCCATCAACAATAAATTTCAAGTGTTTTTATCAAGAATATAAACTGGGAATTAAGCACTAATAATAAAATCTTTTAAAATTAATATTTCATAAATTTAATTATTTTTATTGTATCAACTATTTTTTATCACATTGTATCTTGCTGAATTAGATTTTGTTTGATTATTTAGTTTTTGTTTGTTTGTCTGCTAGAGTTCTTTGCACCCTTCTGCTAAACAAGCAAAACAGGTCGTTGCATGCAATGACCCACATAACGACATAAATGCCTGTAGCTCGTTTCTGTATTTCCCCCATCGTAAAATTTCTTACATTAAGTGTGAAACAAAAAATTCCATCGTTTCTCGATTAGTGAGAAAAAAGTGTTTCTGTATTTGAATGCGAAAACAGACAACACAGATTCTGTTTTAACTGGAATACTTCCAGTAATTAAGTGTCAAATAAAAGCGAAACGTCAACAAAAGAAATATATATAAAAAAAACAGGGCTGCCAGATTTGACGAGTTATCGTAATTTTGACGATTTTTTGTTCCGAAACTAGCAAAGTGACGATTTGATAATTTTTTCTAAAAAAGTGACGAAAGCAAAAACAAAATCAAAAATATTTTATAATTTTGTTGTTACTTTCTATAAAAATTCTAATTGAATTTTTAAATT
Organism: Pollenia angustigena; assembly: GCA_930367215.1. Lineage (NCBI taxonomy): Eukaryota > Metazoa > Arthropoda > Insecta > Diptera > Polleniidae > Pollenia > Pollenia angustigena. Next base: position 78,028,906 of record OV884058.1, on the reverse strand, counting down.
TCAAACACTTCATATTTTGTGGCCTTGAAAATTGAAAAAACAATATGAATTTCTGTAGAAAGTAATAACAAATTTATAAAATATTTTTGATTTTGTTTTTGCTTTGAATGAAATTGTTCGCGTTGCGTTGCGTTTTACACTATAAGCCCCTTAGTCTTCGAAATAAGATAATTTTAAATATGTTTGTATGTTTGTTTATTAAAAAAAAAATATCTTTAGAAACAAGGCAGCTAAAATTTTTATATTTATCCCTATTGTGAAAATTGTCCTCGAAATTGTTCGTCTCTTCCCTTTATCGGCAAAAGCAAAATTTCGAGGGAAAGTATTGGACCGACTTAGCTTATTTTGAACATTTAATACTTCTTATATACATAAACCAAATATGATTGATATTTGATATTCTTAACTTATATGGACGCTTTTGTGCCAAAACCATTATTTCTTCAAGAAAAAAAGTTGCTTGTCTATAACCCGTTCATTCATGAACCGATTATTTTAATTTTAACTACCAGCTATTCTACTTAGTATATTACAGGTAAAAAAGAAAAAAAAGACTATAGGAATAGGTAAATTAAAGATTTATATCTCAGCCATTTGTAAACCGATGTAGTTCAATTTCAATAATATACTATTTTGGACTACATACAATATAAATCTAAAATAACGTTGTCAATATCAATTCAAGGTTTTTCGCAAAAATAAAAACCCAGAATATTTATAATACTGTTATCAATTTAAAAATTTTCCATTTTGATCTCGGTATTTGTAAATATATATCTATTTTAAAAAAGGATGTATGTTTATTTTATTAAGCTTGGTTTCTTTTTGCTTTTGTAAAAATATTTATTTTATTTTTTGTTTAATATGATATTTTCTCATGTTCAATAAGATATTTTGTCACGAATTTGTGTTACTTCTCCAGGGAAAAACAAAAATTTGATATTGTTACGGATTAGAGAAAGAAAGCTTGATAAAATAAATATAAATTTAAAAAAATTAAGGTGGAACAATAAACAATTTATATGGGTGATTATTTTATGTAAAAATCACCGAAATTAATCTTTTCAGATCAGTTTTGATGATTAAAATCGGATTTATCACTTAAGTGATAGAAAATGGATTCATTGTTTAAAATTAATTTTAATTATTCAATATGTGTGTTGTTCGACCTTTTGTTGTAATTTTAATGTAAATAATTAGTTAAGCTCAAGGTCAGGTTTTTTATAGAGCAATTCCATATGAAAGCGATCACCTTTTGGACGACCCCTCTCCGATTTTAAAATAAATAGTCTCAATTGATTGCCCAGCAAAAAATAATGTACCTACATATTTTTTTTTTTTTTTATAGTGACTGGTTTAGTGGTGGTGTACACCACTGTCATGTGACAAAATTGAAGAATTGTTCATAAGGGACCTCATTGAAAGTTGTTTTAAAAAAAACAACTAAAGCGATCGCAACGAGTGATAGCTCGTTGGAAAGGTATTGAATCAGGCTTTAATTGAAAAATAAAATTTTCCTAATTTTTCTTAGAAATTTACCTTTAAATTTTCCCAAGAAAATTAAATTTTCCGATTAAATTTTCCACAGAAGCTCCTAAATTTTCCGGCTAATTTTTTTTGGATTCCTCATAATTTTTGCTTTAAGATTCAGCAATAAAAAAATGGGCCCGACTCCTTGTTTGGACAGGAGAAGAGCATTTAAGAGACCACCTTGTTAAAAATACATTTTAAAAATTATTTTACAGTTAAAAATACATTTATGAAGAAAAAATCAATTTTTTTTTTAAGAGCCCCAAGTTGACTGTGTAGTGAATATGGTATGCCTGCCTTCACAAGATCGGCCATAAATCCATGGATAATTGCAGCAGTGGCATGTAATGGCACACCAAACCCGACTGAGGCTACAGGTCATAAAATGTTTTGTAAATTTTTTAAATTACCAGGTAATAAATATTTCGCCTAAAATGACACGAGCAGAAACAAGTCATAAAACACGGATTTTCCATAAATATGGCGAAATATTTATTTCTATTTTTTTAGTAGAACATATTTTATAAAAAACTCGGGAAAATCGGTTCAGATACAAAAAAGTTATGACCAAAATTAAATTTTTTTTTAAAATACCCAACTTTCGGGAACCATAGATCTTCCCGAGTCCAAGCTTTATAACTAAAGTAAATAAATTAGAATACTTTCTTAAAAATAAACAAATTGATGTCATGATGATTTCTGAAACTCATTTGACCTCAAGAAATACGTTTAAAATCAATGGTTATATACTATATGATACCAAGGACCCTCGAGATAGAGCTTGTGGAGGTTCTGCCATCTTAATAAAAACTCGAGTCAAACACTACATTATGTGTGATCACCGTGAAGACTATCTGCAAGCAACGACTATTTGTGTTGAGGAGCTAAATCGAAACATAGTAATTTCTTCTTTATACTCTCCACCTAGATTTTCCATATCAGAAGGCCAATATTATAAATATTATAAATCATTAGGACCCTGTTTTCTGGCCGCTGGCGATTATAACGCTAAACATACCTTCTGGGGGTCACGACTTATAACACCAAAAGGTCGTGTTTTGTTTAACACAATCTCTAAAATGGGTTTAAATGTGGTCGCGAGCGGGCAACCAACATATTGGCCTACTGATCAGCAAAAAATTCCAGATGTTATCGACTTTGGCGTGGTTAAAAACATCCCCACAGAAACGATTCATGTTGAAGCTTCCTTAGAATTATCATCCGACCACACACCTACAATTGTTACTATATCGAACCCAAATAGAATTGTATTTCCGTCAGGTTATTTAGCGACGCCAGCCACACAAATAAATTGGTTAAAATATAAAAAATTTCTCAGTGCCCATTGCACAGAAAATATTCCGCTTAGTACACCGGAGAATGTGGATCTCTCTCTTGTTAATTTTGACAGTTATCTTAAACTAGCTGTTCAACACTCCAGCGTTACCCCCAAAAAAAATTAAAAATAATAAAATATGTTCTTCAGATGTCGAGCGGCTCTTGACTGAAAAAAGGAGAGTTCGAAGAGAGTGGCAACTTTACAGATCCCCGCAACTTAAGATTTTATTGAAAGAATGCACAAAAAGGCTAAGAAAGTTGCTACAGAATCAGAAAACGGCTTCTCTAGAAAAATATCTTAAGGAACTTGATGCAACTCCACAATCTGACTACTCATTATGGCGTGCAGCTAGAAATCTAAAAAGGCCAGTTATATCTAAGCCACCATTAAGAAACTTGAATGGTAGCTGGGCAAGAAATGATAATGAAAAAGGAAACCTGTTTGTAAATCATTTGAAAAACGTATTTACACCAAATATATCTCACAATATTGCGGTCGAGTTACCACCTGTTGATGCTAGAGCAGCTATTCCCCTCAGATTCGAGATAAGAGAAATCGAAAAGGCTATTTGTGACTTAAACAGTAAGAAGGCACCTGGTATTGATAAAATCAGTAATAAAATGCTTTTGGAGCTACCTCGCATAGCAAAGAAAATTATTCTTTTTATTTTTAATGCTATTTTACGCCTTGAATACTATCCTGAAAAATGGAAGGTTTCCTTAGTTACTATGATACCAAAGCCAGGTAAAGATCATACAAAAGTTGAGTCTTATAGACCTATTAGCTTATTATCAAATATGTCAAAGCTGTTTGAGAAATTATTAGTTTCAAAATTAACACCAATTTTAAGTGAAAATAGATGTATTCCAAATCATCAGTTCGGATTTAGAAGAAAACACAGCACAATCGAGCAGACTCATCGAATAGTAAATGTCATAAGAAAAGCATTTGAAGAAAAGAAATATTGCTCAGCACTCTTCATCGATGTTTCGCAAGCTTTTGACAAAGTCTGGCATGAAGGCTTATTACACAAATTGAAGCAAAATTTACCAGCAAACACACACAAGCTGCTAGAAAGCTACTTAGTCGGTCGTCAATTTATTATTAAAGAAGGAAATTTCTTAAGTTCACCTCAGCCCATTGCCGCTGGAGTCCCACAAGGCAGCATCCTGGGCCCCCTATTATACTTAATTTATACTTCGGACATGCCAACAAGCAACTACACACTAACTTCAACATTTGCAGACGATACAGCTTTTCTAAGCGTCCACGAAAATCGTTATGAAGCATCGCGTTACTTACAGCATCATATATTTCAACTAGAAATATGGTTAAGACAATGGAGGATAATGGTCAATGAGCAAAAATGTGTACATATAACATTCACTTTGCGCCGGGAATCATGCCCCCATATTACAATCAATAATCAAATAATTCCTCAACATTCGCATGTTAAATATCTCGGTATACATCTGGATCGGCGATTAACGTGGAAATGCCATATAGAGGCAAAATTAACTCAAATGAAACTAAAAGCCATTCAAATTCATTGGCTTATTGGAAGAAATTCTGTCCTTAGTCTCGATTGCAAGCTTCTACTTTACAACTCTATCTTAAAGCCTATCTGGTGCTACGGTATTCAACTATGGGGCACTGCCTCGGCCTCTAATATCGACAAAATTCAAAGGCGCCAAAATAAACTTCTTCGAATAATCACAGCCGCTCCCTGGTATGTTAAAAACTCAAACATTCATAAGGATCTCAATGTGCCATTAGTGAAATCTATGATTACAAAATATGCAATAAAATATTTAAAAAGGCTTGAACAACACCCAAATCCACTAGCTCGAAATATTTTAAATCATGGCGGCCACACTCGCTTAAGAAGAAGAGACACTGCAGCACTTACCCAATTAGATGAGCGATAAACACCTATAAAAGTGAACATAACCCGTGATGAAGAAAATTTTGTCTGGCACTGGCAGGAGATAAAATAACGTATTAGGTTAAGATTTGATTAATTATTGTTAGTTCATATTTAATATATGAAGATTCAATAAACAAATAATGACAAAAAAAAAAAAAATCGGTTAAAAAATGGCAGAGTTATAACCGAAATACTAAATCCACAAAAATTACTCTTTTTTATAATTAACTTTGTTAAAATATATATTTACAAGTTTATATAAATGTTTATATTTAACACGTAGGTATATAAAACTATCAAATCGGTTAGACAATGGTTAATTTATGAGCAAAATACTCAAAAAATGGGCTAAAAAATATCAACATTTTTATAAAAACCTAAATTTTAGGGCTGCTTTACGTCCTATGGATATGACTTATATATCAAAATGTCGGAAATTTGTATGAGTTATAACAGAAATACTGGGGTCTAATCACCGCATACGATATCGAGCAAAATTCATCGAAATTATTTATTTTGGTATCTTGAAACTCGATATCGAATGAAATGTATTGAATTTGAAATAATAGCATTCGACATCGAGTAACTCGACATTACATTTATCGAGTTTTCATTCGATACGCCAGTGTCTATCGTATGCAAAAAATTCAATAGTTTATTCGATACGACAGTATCGAATGCAGTGATTAGACCCCTGAATTCCCGAAAATTACTCTTTTTATACCCTTCAACGAAGGTAAAAAAGGTATGTATAACTGTAATTTCTACAATATTGATCCTACACCCTATAAAGTATATATATTCTGGGCCCTTATGAAAAGCGAAGTTCAAAACCGGTTGTCTCTTATTAAAAAAAAAATATTTACCAGTTTTATTTAGTTTTTGTCTAGTTGCTCTGTATTCTGCTCCCACAATGGTGAAGGGTATATAAGATTCGGCACAGCCGAATATAGCACTCTTACTTGTTTTTTTTTTTACTTTTGTTACCCTTTGTTTTGACATTCTTTATAAGAAGTTAAAGTTTGCCCAATATTCAAGTAGAAAAACAATTAAATTATGGGTAAATTTATAACAAAAGTAAGAAATATGTATAAAAATTACACATTACAAAAATAATCGGTTTGTTTGACCAAAATAACCGGTTTATTCGATATTCGAAAAATAGACATTCTAAACTATTCGACTTGGGCAAAACTTAAATAACCGGTTAAAACCGGTCAAATACTATTCGATCGATCTCCCTAGCAGTAACCAATTAAGTCCCTCTTTAAAAAACATTTTATGACCAGTAGTTCACGCAAATTTTCCTATTAAAGAAAAGCAAATATCGCTTATTTTTTTTACCTATTTTTTACCAAAAAATAAATATAAATACTTCACACACTCTGAGTCAAATTTCAGTTGAATACTAAACGTTAAAGTGTTAAAGTGTTTTTTTTTGTAAAGTAAAGAGTGAAGCTGTAAAGACAATTTAAAGTAAAATGAATAAATTTTGCTGCAATCCGTTTAACAAGAGTGGACATCGTTCGAAAAAGATAAAAGTATTAAAATTAACTGGTGTTTCGAAGCGATACATGAATGAATTAAATATACAATACGGTGAAGAAGCAGAATTCATTTGCCCCAAGTGTAAAATCGATTTGTCTCAACAAGCAAATGCATTGAAACAAATGCAGCCACAATCCGAGAGTGAAATGACAAGTGAACAAAATGTTTCATCTGATAGTGAGGCAGACATTCCGATGGTCAATATGTCTTTGAGTCCTTTGAATGAGGCTATTACCACTTTAGGTGAAACGCCTATTAGAAAAAGAAAGTTGCGAAGTGAAACATATAGGAAAGAGAAAAAAGGCAAGGTTATGAGTGCAATTGCGACAATATTTGATGAAGGCTCTGATAACGAATGCAGTCAAGCAGATGACGTTGATGACGGCAAACAAATGATTGAGCAGTTGAAAAGAAAATTCAATTAGCGACCACTTTTCCGGAGAAATATCTCATTTTATCTGTGCTGCCTCAATCATGGTCTATACGCAAGATTTCTGAACAGTTTCAAACATCTTTTTACATCGCGAGAAGAAGCAAAGAATTAGTTCGACAGAAGGGCATATTGGCGACTCCCACCAAGAAATTTGGCTCAAGGACCCTCAGCGAAGCAACGGTGAAATTGATTCAAGATTTTTACTGCAATGATGACAACAGCCGCGCCTGCCCAGGTACACGTGACTATGTTATCACACGTGAAGATGGAGAAAAAGTACACAAGCAGCGCAGATTATTATTATGTAATCTATCCGAAGCATACCATCAGTTCAATGAGAAATACCCAGCAGAAAAAGTGGGATTTTCTAAGTTTGCCATCCTACGACCAAAAGAATGCGTGCTGGCATTAGACAGGCACGGAACGCATTCAGTCTGCGTTTGCATGTTTCATCAAAACATCAAATTAATTTTCTTTCCATGCAAGAAATTGAAAGTATTTCACGGTGAAATTGAAACAAATAGGGACCTCCTGTCGAAGTCGTTGTGCGCATACCCCACGGAAAATTGTCATCTGTCCAAATGCGACAATTGTCCGAAGATTGACGAGCTAGAGCAATATTTGGCGGAAAAGTTTGAACAGCTGTTAATTCAGGAGGTGCATTTTAAACAGTGGATAATTAGCAGCGGCAGATGTTCCCTTGAGACCGTGGTAAAGCAGATTCCGGAATTCATCGAGGAATTCGGATTCAAGTTGAATGAACTGAAGGCGCACCATTTCATATCCGAGATGCAATCGAAATTTCTAAAGGAAAGTAAGGAGAAATTAGCCCAAAATGAATTCATTGTGATAAGCGACTTTGCCGAGAATTACACTTTTCTCGTTCAGAATGAAATTCAGGCTTATCACTGGGCAAACGACCAGTGCACGGTGCATCCTTTTTGCATTTATTTCAAAAACGAAGATAACGAACTACAGACCGTAAGCCTTGTTGTTGTCGCGGAGAGTTTAGCTCATAATTATGTGTCCGTTTATTTATTTCAAATGAAACTGTTTGAATTCTTAAGATAAAAATTCGATGCAATCGACAAAGTAACGTTTTTCTCAGACGGCGCGGCTTCTCAGTACAAGAATAAAAAAAATTTTTACAATCTTTGCATAATTGAAGAAGAACAAAACTGCAAGGTCGAGTGGCACTTTTTCGCGACGTCCCACGGTAAGGGCCCATGCGATGCGTTAGGGGGAACCCTAAAACGCATGGCGACTAAGGCAAGTTTGCAAAGGCCATATACTGACCAGATCTAAAATGTACAACATTTGTTTTCGTGGATTCAAAGCAAGGAAATTGCCATTAACACAGTTTTATGCACTCAAAAAGAACACGATGCCATGGAGCGACGAATTCAAAACAGATATAATAATGTCAAAACTATAACTGGAACGCAAAAGTTTCATTGCTTCATACCAAATATTTCTGATATGTCAATTAATGTAAAGCGGTACTCTTCGTCTGCCGACGTGCTAAATTTAAAGTTACTTTAATTTTATAATGATGCCAAGACAATTGAAATTTTTAATAAATATTGTAATTAAGTATAAGCAGCAAAATAAGAAAGATTTTTTCTTCATAAATGTATTTTTAGCTGTAAAATAATTTTTAAAATGTATTTTTAACAAGGTGGTTTCTTAAATGCTCTTCTCCTGTCCAAACAAGGAGTCGGGGCCCATTTTTTTATTGCTGATTCTTAAAGCAAAAATTATGAGGAATCCAAAAAAAAAAAATTAGCCAGAAAATTAAGGAGCTTCTGTGGAAAATCGGAAAATTTAATTTTCATGGGAAAATTTAAAGGTAAATTTCTAAGAAAAAATAGGAAAATTTTATTTTTCAATTAAAGCCTGATTCAATACCTTTCCAACGAGCTATCACTCGTTGCGATCGCTTTAGTAGTTTTTCAACAACTTTCAATGAGGTCCCTTATGAAGAATTCTTCAATTTTGTCACATGACAGTGGTGTACACCACCACTAAACCAGTCACTATAAAAAAAAAAAAAAAATATGTAAGTACATTATATTTTTCTGGGCAATCGATTGAGACTATTTATTTTAAAATCGGAGAGGGTCGTCCAAAAATTTGCCAATTTTGATCGTTTTCATATGGAATTGCTCTATATTTTTTTATTTATTTAAAAAATGTTTCCAATATTTCGAAATCCACTCAATCTCATCTTCAGGGTACTACAATTATAGTTAACAAAAAATAAAAACATAATTTTAACATTAAATGAATACATATTGTCCCACTGTGTCATAAAACATATAAACAGAAATAAGCGCACAAAAATAAAAACTTACAAGAGGAACAATAATAAAAAACACGTCACACACGGTTTTACATTTAAAATTGCACTAGTTCCTTATTCTATTTTTGTTTATTATGTGTCTATATTGTCTTGCTGAGCTCGTCTCTAAATCACTCTTAAAGTTCATTCGGTACTCTTTGCTTGTGTTTATTATATTTAACATCTCTAGTGTAAAGCGTCTATGGTATTTTTCCTCTCTTTGCAATAAATCCACATTGTCGAAGTTTGGTGTGTGCCCTTTTTCTGCACAATGGGCTAGAAGTGCGGATTTTTGTGTTGAAGTTTTATTTATATTTTTCAGGTCAGATTTATGTCCTGCTAATCTTGTCTTAAGTTTGTTTTTTGTTGTACCAACCTTTTTACATACATTGGTTTCGTCACCATTACAATTTATTTTGTAAATCAAATTAGATTTTTCCATTTTATCCAGCTTACTTTTGGTGTTTGAAAAAAGTTGTCGTAAAGTGTTTTCCGATTTAGGTGCTATTTTATAGTTTTCCTTGTCATAGATGTCAGATTTTCCAATCCTCTCGGATATTCATGGCACATATGTCATTGATTTATACCATTTTTGATGTCCATCTATTTCTCTGGTTTGTTTGTTTTTTACTTGTAAGAGTCTTTTAATAATATTGTCTAGGAATGCATTTTTCTTCAATATTTCTTTTATTTTCTTCATATTATCCTGGTGACAAAGTTCATCACTTATAGTTAAAACTCTTTTTATTAAGTTGTTGGCGGTGTTCATAATAATGTTTTTTGGCTGGCACGAATAAAATTTTATTATTCTACCTGACGATGTAGGTTTTTGATACCAGTCTATTTTCAGTTTGTTACCCGATCTAATTACCAGAGTATCAAGGTATGGTAATTGTCCATTTATTTCTTGTTTCAAAGTGAATTTTATTTGTGTATGGAAGCGGTTCAACTCCTGTAGCATCTCATTTATGGCGTTAGTTTTTACAATACCAAAAAGGTCATCCACATATTTAGTTAGAATTTTCGGTTTACAGTCCAATCTTTGAATGCAAGTCTCCAAAAGTTCCTCCATCACGATATCGGCCACGATAGGGGACGCTGGTGATCCCATAGGCAATCCCTTCCTTTGTGTATAGATTTTGTCCTTATATGTAAAATATCGTGATTAATTTTAATTATTTTAAACAAAAAAGACGAACTTTTTATTTTTTTTTCAGGAATTCGACTTTCTTTACACAAATATATCTGGCAGCACTGAATAAAACCAAAATAAGAAAAGGCTAAAAATTTAAAATAACAAAATGTGTTTTGTTTATTTTAATCATATAAATTATGCATTCATCATTTAAATTCCTTTTATTTTTTAGTAGTTTTAAAAAAATAGTATATAAAAAGTGTCCGACCGAACGTTCGGGTTCGGTTACGGAGTTCGGCAAAAAATGATGTTCGGCCTAAGTTCGGTGTTCGGCGAAATTTTTACCGAACTTTATTGAACACCGAACTTTCTTATGAAATAACATAATAACATAGCGAAAAAATACAGCGATGACTAAATAAAATTCTTAAGTGTATAAAAATGTCTTTTTATATGTGTAATTTTTATAAGACGGTAAAAAATACAAAAAAAAAAACGGTTTAATTTTATTTGGCAAAAAAATACTATATTTATATTCTGCGAATGGTAAGATAATCTATAGTTTTGAGTGAACCACAATCCAAACTTTATAGTTTACATTGTTCCAGATAAAAATGTCATCCAATCCATTTCGGAGTTTTTTTGAAAAAAACTGAGCAAGCGCTAAATTCAAATGCTGCACCAAACAAATGACAATGGGGAGTTCATTGCCAAGCAAACAAACTACCGCCAATTTTAAACGCCACTTAGAGAAAATACACCCCAACGAATTCAAAAAATACATTGTAGAGGTTTGAGTACCAATATGTATACTAGGGCTATAACCAAATTAGTGGCATAGTACGACGGAGTGGCCAAGAATGTTTTAGTAATGAAAACACCTGTCTCCCGTCGTTTTGCGAAAAAAAACCTCACGCAGCGAAGCAAATTTTTAAAACCTTCTAAGAAATTTTGAACCGCGATGAATTGTTAACCGTAGGAAAATTTTTAAATCTAAAGCAGTGGATAAATTCCAAAATAGCATTTATTTAAGTGATACGTATAGGAATATATACAAATATCAGGTGTATATTTTTTAAAATTCCCGATCCCTGCGTGAACTTTTTTAACAATCCGAAAAAATTATCATATTTTTTATTAATAACGTTTTTGATTTTCGCAAAAAGTGTGAAAAAGTTATTCCCCTAATGTATACTGTATTAAACTTGAACTTAATTTTTTCTCTTAAAAAAAAAAGCAATTACTAATTATTTTTTAACTATAAAATAGATTTGACTACTATAAAGTGCATGTTGCATCCTTCCAAAAGTGTAAATGTAATAATTTCCCGAAGTTTTATCTTGTTTTAAATAAATACATTAAAAAAAGTACAATTGTTCAGAGTTATTAGCAAAAAGTTCGGGTTCGGATTCGGCCGAACTTGTCAAAATTTACCGAAGTTCGGGTTCGGTCTCAAAAAGTGCGTTCGGTCGGACACTATATATAAACATATTTTAAAGTTAAAATATCTTTATTTGGTTTTTCTCGCACCAATTTCAAATGTGACTTTTTTTGACAGTTCTTGTAAGAAACTTTTCGCAAAATATTGTTACAGAAACACTTTTTCTCACATCTTTCCAATAATTGCTGGAAAATTATTTATATGACAGATAATTCTCGCAAAGAAAAGATACAGAAACACTTGTGTGAGAAAAACCATTTTTTGTTTCATTTCACACTATTTTTGTTGCAATTAACACGTTTCATGCGAAAAGTTTTACGATGTGAGAAATACAGAAACGGGCTACAGTAGCGAGAAAAAGTGTTTCTATAACAATATTTTGCGAAAAGTTTCTTTCAAGAACTGTCAAAATAAGTCTTATTTGAAATTCGTGGCGAGAAAAACAAAATGTAGATATATTAAATTTAAAATATGATTATATACTATTTTTTTAAAATAAATAAAAAATAGAAGGAATATAAATGATGAATGCATAATTTATATGATGAAAATAAACAAAAATCTTTCTAGTTTTGGTTTTAATCAGTGCTGCCAGATAAATTTGTGTCAAAATCGTCAATTTCCTGAGAAAAAAATAAAAAAGAGCGTCTTTTTTGTTTTAAAAATCGTGCAGTTTTAAATAAATTTTAAACAAATTTGTTTCGACTTTTATTAAAAACATACTTAAAGTTAAATACCCATGAAATTCATTAAATTTATATTTATTTTGTTAAGCTGGAGGATTATTTTTTAAAAAATTAATTATTAATTAGTATTGTGGTTATTTTGTTGAACTATTTATGGTTTTTAATCCAAATTTTTAATATTTTGAATTAGGCTCAAGTTCATCAAATTTAATTTTTATGAAGAAAGGAATTTTACAACATGAAAATTAATTAAAATTGTTATTGTTATTCTTGACCGTGGCCGGGGCTCGAAACATGTCATGGTAACCTGCCGGCAACGGTTCGAGCCCCGGCCACGGTCAAGAATAAAAGATTATCAATAACAATTTTAATTAATTTTCATGTTGTAAAATTCCTTTCTTCATAAAAATAATTTAATAAAAATTAAATTTGATGAACTGAAGCCTAATTAAAAATATTTATTAATATTTTTTTTTTTTTTTTTATAATTAGGCTTTAGTTCATCAAATTTAATTTTCATTAAATTATTGTAGACAATTTAATTCTCTGTCACAATTTGTTGATTTTTCTTTATGTTTAAATTCCATAAAGCATAAAATTATTGTTTTTCTTAATTCGTAAATTTGTATGTACATATATTCTGTAAAGTGTAGTATATTTTAAAATGCTTATTGTTATTCATTAATTTTAAGTCAATATTGTTATTAGTCAGTAAGGATAATATCCATTGATTAAATAAATAAATAAATAAATAAATAAAAATAAATTATCTTTCATTCTTGACGTGGCTGGGACTCCAACCCTGGCCGGCAGGTTACCATGACATGTTTCGATCGCAACGACTCGATCTCCTCAGATGGATTTGCCGTCTTACACTCGCAGGCATCGACGACTGCTGACGTCAATAGTCAAACATCAATCCTTAAACCAAATTGTATTTTAACCTTTGGTAGATCGAAATTTGCTTTTCTGAATGATTATCCATTTTAATTGATTTTACGTGTTTTTTCCTTACTTCTGTTTTCTCGTACTTTTGTCAAGATTTTTTCTTGAAGTCGAAATTATTTATTTTCTTTAATCCGATAAGAATTTAAAATTGTTATTTTTCCCTGGAGAAGTTACACAAAGGCATGAGAAAATATCATATTAAACAAAAAATAAAATAAATATTTTTACAAAAGCAAAAGAAACCAAGCTTAATAAAATAAACATACATCCTTTTTTTAAATAGATATATATTTACAAAAACCGAGATCAAAATGGAAAATTTTTAAATTAAATCCGCTTTGATAACAGTATTATAAATATTCTGGGTTTTTATGGAATTGATAGTAGGTGCGTTTGAGTACTTTTACAGTAAAATGCAGTAAATGAGTAAACTAAAAAATTTTCTCTCACAAGAAGCTGTTGTCCAAAAAAGTACGCGAACGCAAAATTTGTAAAAATTCGTAAAATAAAGGCAACAGCTGATGGAAAATAATTGAAGTGTTGAAAAAAATGACACTTTTGACTACTTAACTCATTTTCTTATCGGTACTCAATTAAATACTTTTTACAACACGAACATTTTTGGAAAATAAAAACAAACTTTTTTATGAAACTTTATATTTGTTTTTTTATTTTATTTGATTTTACTAATTTGTAGCGGGTTATTCTCATTTACTGCATTTTGTGTACTCGAACGCAATTTCGTAAAATGCAGTAAAATTCAGTAAAAAATAGTAAAAACTTTTGTGTTCTCGAACGCAACTAGTGACAACGTTGTTTTATATTTATATCGTATGCAGTCCGAAATAGTATATTATTGAAATTTAACTATATCGGTTTACAAATGGCGGAGATATAAATCTTTAATTTACCTATTCCTATAATCTTTTTCGTTTTTACCTGAAATGGACTTAGTAGAATACCTGGTAGTTAAAATTAAAAAAATCTGTTCATAAATAAACGGGTTAAAGACCCAGTAAAATCTTCGCCTACAAAATAATATGTTAAGAATATATATCATATATTTTATATGTATATAAGAAGTATTAAATGTTCAAAATAAGCCAAGTCGGTCCATTACTTTCCCTCGAAATTTTGCTTTTGCCGATACATTTTTTAGGGAAGAGACAAACAATTTCGAGGACAATTTTCACAATAGGGATAAATATAAAAATTTAACCCTTGTTTCTAAAGATATCTTTTTTTCTAATAAACAAACATATAAAAATATTTACAATTATCTTATTTCGAAGACTAAGGGGCTTATAGTGTAAAACACAACGCCAACAATTTCATTAAAAGCAAAAACAAAATCAAAAATATTTTATAAATTTGTTGTTGCTTTCTACAGACATTCATATTATTTTTTTTTTTTTAATTTTCAACGCCACAAAATATAAGTGTCTGAAATTAAAAAATGCAATATAAATTTCTATAGAAAGTAACAACAAAATTATAAAATATTTTTGATATTTTTTTTGCTTTCGTCTTTTTTTTAGAACAAATCATCAAAACGTCACTTTGTTAATATCGGAACAAAAGATCGTCAAGATGACGATAACTCGTCAAATCTGGCAGCCCTGTTTTTATTATATTTATTTCTTTTGTTGACGTTTCGCTTTTATTTGACACTTAATTACTGGAAATATTCCAGTATAAGCAGAATTTGTTGTGTCTGTTTTCGCATTCAAATATAGAAACACTTTTATCTCATAAATCGAGAAACGATGGAATTTTTTGTTTCACACTTCATGTAAGAAATTTTACGATGCGAGAAATACAGAAACGAGCTACTGGTCAGCAATATACAATGTTTTGTAGAGTTTATAAACTTTGCTGTCTTAAGAGTTTATTAACTTTTATTCAGCCAACAGTTTATGAAACTTAATACTCTATTGCAAGGTTAAAATTACTTAGCAATTTAAATTGTTCATTTTGTTTTTAATTTTAATGTTTTTGCAAGTTTTAGTTATAAAAAAATTAGGATATAAGACACAAAATCTAAATAAGGAAATGACAAGGTTTTTAATAAGGAAAGAAAAACCACTTGTTGTTTACTTTCTCCTCGGCATTAGTAACCAAGTTCCAAGTGCTTGAGTTACTAAATCTAATTGTCCTGGTGTTACTGCCGGAACAATTCCCTAAGCGCTACTCGGCTCGTAGCCCAGTGGAATAGGTTAAACAAATAAAATTAGGTTAAACAAACTAGTTTAAACTACTTCAGTATCCTCTGAATTAAACATGTTCCATTATTAAAACTATACTTTTACCTAAAGTGAGCGGGAAAGTAAATTAAGGTACTATCCTACCTTGTAGGTGAAAGTATTGTTGTAATAATGGAAAACTTTTTTTACGGCCGATAAAATCCTACCTTAAGCTAAAGGTAAGTTGTGAAAATGGGCCTTAGTGCTAAAAAATTATCCTAAAGGTTAATTTGATACCCATAAGTGCATTTGAACAATAACCTATAACATAAATTTTTTCACGTCAAATGCGGTCGGACATTTCTTTAATAATTTGAATTACACTGTTGCAAAATGAGTTTTTAAGCTTTAAGTGAGGTATATTTCATTGAGGCTAATGTTGTTGACTAGATGAGCTAAAATTTTGCCATATATCATATTTTGTAAAATGTTTGTTTTAAAAGATAGTCATATGGAAAAATCGTACGTTCGCGAACAAAAACCAAGAGAGATATTTTATTTTCTAAATACTGGATAAAATAAAAAATGCTAGGAAAAGTTTTGTTTTCTATATTATTTGTACATCAAAAGCGTACGAACGTACGTTCGTGACCCCAGGAAATGCCCATATACATATTTTTAAATCCAAATTTTTATATTTTAATAAGGTGAATTTCGATTTACCGAAGGTGAAATACAATTTGGTTTAAAGATTGATGTTTGACTATTGACTGCCCGCAGTCGTCAATGGCAGGGTGTTAAACGGCAAAACCCTCTGAAGAGATTGAGTGATTGCAATTGAAACATGCAAGGGTAAGCTGTCCGTAAAAGCCTGGGTTCAAACCAGTGATGCCAAATGTAGGGAATTTTCCCTTTTTGTAGGGATTTTTTCGACAAATGTAAGTATTTTTTAAAAGAAACCATATACTATAAAGCTGGGATCACACGATTGCCGCAAATGCACCAATATGGCACAATTTTTATTGTGCTTTATTGACGCACAATAAAAAAATTGCACCAATCAAATATTCTGAAATCACACGATTTCCCTGTTTTATATAAATTTAATTGCCGCTAATTGGTACAAAGTGAAATGGGTACAATAATTGCCGCAGCACAGTCACACGATTGTTCTTACTTGACAACTGAGAAAACAGCTGTTGTGGTAGCTTTTTCATTTGTTTGGAAGTTCTAGTTGGTATGTTCATTAAAAACGAAAAATTTGTTCATATAGGTACCTGCTATACAATTTTTTGTTGAATAGTTTTATTTGAAATATTTTAAGAAAAATTTATGAAATTCCAAAAATTAACAATCTGTTCAACAATTTCGAATGTTAACGTTTGCATAGAAAATTTGTATGTAATAATAAAATTTAAATAATATTATTTAAATATCAGTAACTAAATTCTGTAACTTTATTAATTTAACTACCGATATCGTTTAGTAAAAAGAAATCTCGGCTACTTTAACAAATTTTTTATTTTCGTTTTCAAGTTAACAACTATTTTCTTTAAGAAATATCAACGACAAATATCCGTACAACAATAAAAGAAAAGTTTTATTAAATATCTTTAATAAAAATATTCGCACTTAACAGCTACATAGTATGCTTGTGAACATACATATGTATTTGTTAATAGCAAAAATTAAAATGCATAAAAAATAAATAAATGCATATTTATCTTCATTACTTCCTTAAGGAAACACAAAAACGTAAAATTTATTAAAAAAAAGACAAATATTGGCGCGTATTGTGTTGTTTGATTGCCGCACAAGAAGACAATAAATAGTGGTGCATTTTTGTTGGTTTTATTGACGCGCAATGTTCCATTAGTTAAAACTATGATTACGAGATATGCAGTAAAATACTTAAAAAGGCTCGAATTGAGAAGCGTATTAATTTATCTTACAGACAAACGTACAAAGTTGGGTGAATAGTGCATTTTTTCCGTTCTCTTAAAATGTGTACGTTTTTGTTGTATAACGCACAGGTTTTCTCGAAAGTAAATGTCGAGTGGTCGAATTCCGGCCACCGGGCGATCCTAGTTATAATAAAAGCATTTATTAACAACAAGAAAAAAAACCAAAATAAATATCGAGGGTTATTTTTCAAATATCACAATTTTACAGGAGAGCGAAAAAACTGATATTTTCGATTACTCGAACAGTATTAACTAAACTTTATTTTACAATGTTATTAAAAAACAACGTCTTAATCATACATATTTTAATTTTTTTCTTAATTCAAGATATTCGCGCTTATAGTATGTCTGATAGCACTAATTACAAATTCAAATTTGTTCGGTTTGAACACTGAAATAAACAGATAGCACTATTTGAACAAAAATGAAAATGAAACTATTTGAGACTTTAGTTCAAGTTACACGAATTTTTATTAAAATAATTAGTAAAATTTAAAGAAACGAGTAATCATGTTAACAGAACTCGAAATTTAGTTAAAATTATACACTAACGTTTATTGAAAATCAATAAATAATTAAACTTTTTCCACATATTTTAAATTATCATAAAAATAATGATATTCTTGCGAAATAGCAGACTTCAATGCTTTGGAAATGCATCCGTTTGCTTACTTGAAAAGAACGTGTGCCAGATTGTAAGGGTTTCGCTTCTATTTATATGATCGCTGCACAGTGTGTGAAATTTGGAAAAAAAAATGGAAATATGTAGTTCTATATTTTATAAACGGTTGGTCCGATTGGAATGCAGTTTGAGGTGACAATTAAAAAGTTTTAGTCGAGTTTAAGTCTTGGATTTGAGCTCTATAGACTTAGCAGGAGAGGTTCAATAGGTTCCCAAATAAGGACATCTCAAGTATAACAAAAACTAAAAAGATCCTTAGTTCTTAATTTAAGCTGGATGTTAAAAATAATTTTTTTGTGAAATGCTTGCCGAGTTCTTCATAATTTATAATTGGTCTGTTATTTTGGAAATATAAGACTCAAATTTATCATAATTTGTTTGAAATATTTTTTTGTGAATAATCAACAAGATTTTTTTGTCGTGCTTTATTCCCAATTTTTATTTTTGATAAAAACACTGAAATTTATTGTTGATGGGATAAGCTATTCCTGTTAGTGCTGGGATACTATCGATATTTTCAACTATCGATATTTATCGATAGTTCAGATTTCACTATCGATATATCGATATTACTATCGACTAAATGTTTGTACTTGTGCAGGAAAACTTTAATTATTTTTTTATAAGGCTACAGTTCATTGTTTTCATCACTTTATTGAATGTATATACGCACGTTATTTTAGATGGCAGTTTTTTAAAAATTAATAAGTACCTTTCTGAAGGAACCAAAGTAACAGGGACTATAAGATATTCCATTAAAACTGCGAAAAAATTTTCTAAATTCTAAACCCAAAAAGGTAATCAATCTAGCGGACTTATCCTATAATGGTCGTTCATTGTTTTGTCTTATGCTTGCAATTGCTTTTGGATTTGCATTTTTTTACAACATTACAAAAATATTTGACATTTCAGTCCCTATATAAACGTGTAAAAATTTCGACTTAAAGTCCTTTAATTAGCAGTAAAAAGCACTGTTAAGCAATCCATACCACTTGCCATTATTGTTGCTTGTATTTATTGCTGTAATTCAGCGCGAATTAATAATAGCAAGTAAAAATTTTCGGCAAAAAACTGTGTCTGTATAGCTGATGTAACATGTCTTCATAGCTGTATTTTAAATAATAATAATATCGATATTGATATTTTTCCTATCGATATTTTCGATATTTTAAGACTATCGATAGTTTCCCAGCACTAATTCGTGTACAGTCAAAATATTATGTAGTTATATTCAAACGAAAATTCATTTTAAACATCTTAAAATTTATTGAAAAAACGGATGATATACATTTCATTTTAAACAAATGATTTTTACATTCATTTTTAAATTTTTTATTTATTTAACAGCATATTCCTTAAAATTGAATAGTTTTTACTTTTAAAAAATATATTTTAACAAACAAAAATCAAACTACATAACAAAATAAATACGGGAAAAAATTAATTTTTGGTAGTTTGTTTTTTGAATAACAAACATAAATGTTGAAAAATAAAATTATTTGTAAAATAAATATATTTTTATTAAATTTTAATAGTACCGAAAACGAATTTAATAACCTACAATCAGTTTCTGTAATAATTTTATGAGTGTACGAGTCTGGGCCAGATCATCAGGAAACTTTATCCAAAGATTTTAGAAAAACTAAAGATATTATACAAATAAATTCGCTTAACAGTTTTATTTTTATAATATGTATCATGTTAATGTTGGACATGACTTCGTCTGATGGTCCTTTCGGACGGTCCAATTTTGATATGTTTATAATAATTGTGCAATACGAATACTAAGACCCGTGCTTGGTAGCCATTATATTTCTAAACAACACTAATTTTTAGGAATTTTCGGCTGTTTTTTGGAAATTGTGGGATTTCTTTTGTAATTTTAATACAATTTTGAGCAGGTTTGTATTAAGCATTAAAAAATTTATTTACTTGTAAAATTTTATTAAATAATATTAGCTAACAAAGATTACTCATAAACAAATTTTTTGCCGTTTTTTATGCAAAATTTCTGCAACGAATTTTAAAATTATATTAATTTATGAAATCTAGACACAATTCCCAACCCTTTGATGTATAACACTGGTTTACAGCCAAAAAATACCAAGAACGCCACATGCCTAGATAAGTTAATTGGGACCTCATGAAAACGAAAAACGCTGCAATTTTTTTTTCCTAAGTACCGTTTTTTATATATCGGCACTTTTGTGTTTTTCGATGTATGGTCCCACTCAAACTCTTGTGGAGCCCAACCGAAAAGTCCGATCGAAATAAATGGCACATCGTTGGAAAGGTAATTGAATGCCTTTTCCGTTTCTATTAAATTTCTATCTGATAAGAAATGGCTGAGTTATGGCACCTCAAAGTTCAAAATTTGCATATTTTTTACGTTTTTTTCAAAATTTTTCATTTTTGTTTCGTTTTTTTTCTACGTTATAGTAAAGATCTGGAATGTTTTATATCGGATGAAAAATAAAGTTTTTATTAAGGATTTTTACAGCGTTTTTCGTGTTCAGGAGGTCCCAATTAACTTATCTAGGCATGTGACGTTCTTGGTATTTTTCCAAACTAAAAATTTGTAATGCAGTGTAATATGTCTACTAGGGTGGGTCGCTGATGTATGAGTAAAAATAAAAGTTCTCGAATCATGTTCTTATAGCAATATTTTTTTGTCTTACGTCAAAACAAATTAAAATTGCAAAAAAACTAAAAAATAGTCACATCTTCAGCACGCGCAAGAGCTCCTAAAAATTAAGTATATGTAAGAAAAGTAAATTTTTTAAATTTAAATATTTTATTTACTACATATCAATTATTATTAATTAAAACTGAAAACATTTAGAATTATCTAATTATTTTCAGCAAACTTGGTAGCAAATAAAATGGAAGGCTCTGTAAATTTTAAAAAAATATTTTCTTTAGTTCCCCTGAACTAAAATATAAAAAAAATCTTTTAAAAATATGTCCTTCCTTAAAAGTTTTATTTATTTATTTATTTATCCATTTGTAATACATGTAGCCATTTGGCCAATAACCATTATATTACAAGTATTTTATTATCTATGAGATCATCCTTAGGGCACTGCTACACGTTCAATAAATATCGTGATATTTCTAGTATCACGATATTTATTGAACGTGTAGCATGCAATATTGATGGATCGCGATCCATATCGCAGAATGGCCTAAAATATGAAATCCAGAAATACAGATCGCGGATCGTGGATAGCGTGATAAATATTGAACGTGTAGCATTTTCATGATATTAAATAATCATGATACGTCAGTAAAAAGTGTCAAAATAAAAGAAATAAAATACGCAGTGGAAAAAATTAAACAAATAAAAAGTAAAACAATTGACAAAATTTGTGTAAAGTTTATTAAAATAAAGGGTAATGGCAGAAGACAGTGAAATCGAGTGGGTTCTGCCGGTGGAATCGGAATTAACCAGTGAAAAAATTATTTTAAAAGATTTCATTTTTAATTTGGAGGCAATGCCGGAATTGTGGGACTCGTCGGCTAAAGCTTATTCCGACAAAATAAAAAGAACGACAGCACTGCAAAAATTATTAAAGGTTTTTAAAAAAAGCAAGCAAAATAGCTAAACAGGCTTTCTTTTGGTTTTCTCGTGACATTGATAAAAGACCCGCACAGCACAAAAATAATATAAATACTGACGCGATAAATATTGAACATGTAGCATACGCTCGTGATCCATCAATATTTTAAAATGGATCGCGATCCAAATATCACGATATTTATTGAACGTGTAGCAGTGCCCTTACATAGTACCTGCTATACAATTTTCTGTTGAATAGTTTTATTTGAAATATTTTAAGAAAAATTTATGAAATTCCAAAAATTAACAGTCTGTTCAACAATTTCGAATGTTAACGTTTGCATACTTTATTACTTCCTTAAGGAAACACAAAAACGTAAAATTTATTAAAAAAAAGACAAATATTGGCGCGTATTGTGTTGTTTGATTGCCGCACAAGAAGACAATAAATAGTGGTGCATTTTTGTTGGTTTTATTGACGCGCAATGTTCCATTAGTTAAAACTATGATTACGAGATATGCAGTAAAATACTTAAAAAGGCTCGAATTGAGAAGCGTATTAATTTATCTTACAGACAAACGTACAATGTTGGGTGAATAGTGCATTTTTTCCGTTCTCTTAAAATGTGTACGTTTTTGTTGTATAACGCACAGGTTTTCTCGAAAGTAAATGTCGAGTGGTCGAATTCCGGCCACCGGGCGATCCTAGTTATAATAAAAGCATTTATTAACAACAAGAAAAAAAAATCAAAATAAATATCGAGGGTTATTTTTCAAATATCACAATTTTACAGGAGAGCGAAAAACTGATATTTTCGATTACTCGAACAGTATTAACTAAACTTTATTTTACAATGTTATTAAAAAACAACGTCTTAATCATACATATTTTAATTTTTTTCTTAATTCAAGATATTCGCGCTTATAGTATGTCTGATAGCACTAATTACAAATTCAAATTTGTTCGGTTTGAACACTGAAATAAACAGATAGCACTATTTGAACAAAAATGAAAATGAAACTATTTGAGACTTTAGTTCAAGTTACACGAATTTTTATTAAAATAATTAGTAAAATTTAAAGAAACGAGTAATCATGTTAACAGAACTCGAAATTTAGTTAAAATTATACACTAACGTTTATTGAAAATCAATAAATAATTAAACTTTTTCCACATATTTTAAATTATCATAAAAATAATGATATTCTTGCGAAATAGCAGACTTCAATGCTTTGGAAATGCATCCGTTTGCTTACTTGAAAAGAACGTGTGCCAGATTGTAAGGGTTTCGCTTCTATTTATATGATCGCTGCACAGTGTGTGAAATTTGGAAAAAAAATGGAAATATGTAGTTCTATATTTTATAAACGGTTGGTCCGATTGGAATGCAGTTTGAGGTGACAATTAAAAAGTTTTAGTCGAGTTTAAGTCTTGGATTTGAGCTCTATAGACTTAGCAGGAGAGGTTCAATAGGTTCCCAAATAAGGACATCTCAAGTATAACAAAAACTAAAAAGATCCTTAGTTCTTAATTTAAGCTGGATGTTAAAAATAATTTTTTTGTGAAATGCTTGCCGAGTTCTTCATAATTTATAATTGGTCTGTTATTTTGGAAATATAAGACTCAAATTTATCATAATTTGTTTGAAATATTTTTTTGTGAATAATCAACAAGATTTTTTTGTCGTGCTTTATTCCCAATTTTTATTTTTGATAAAAACACTGAAATTTATTGTTGATGGGATAAGCTATTCCTGTTAGTGCTGGGATACTATCGATATTTTCAACTATCGATATTTATCGATAGTTCAGATTTCACTATCGATATATCGATATTACTATCGACTAAATGTTTGTACTTGTGCAGGAAAACTTTAATTATTTTTTTATAAGGCTACAGTTCATTGTTTTCATCACTTTATTGAATGTATATACGCACGTTATTTTAGATGGCAGTTTTTTAAAAATTAATAAGTACCTTTCTGAAGGAACCAAAGTAACAGGGACTATAAGATATTCCATAAAAACTGCGAAAAAATTTTCTAAATTCTAAACCCAAAAAGGTAATCAATCTAGCGGACTTATCCTATAATGGTCGTTCATTGTTTTGTCTTATGCTTGCAATTGCTTTTGGATTTGCATTTTTTTACAACATTACAAAAATATTTGACATTTCAGTCCCTATATAAACGTGTAAAAATTTCGACTTAAAGTCCTTTAATTAGCAGTAAAAAGCACTGTTAAGCAATCCATACCACTTGCCATTATTGTTGCTTGTATTTATTGCTGTAATTCAGCGCGAATTAATAATAGCAAGTAAAAATTTGCGGCAAAAAACTGTGTCTGTATAGCTGATGTAACATGTCTTCATAGCTGTATTTTAAATAATAATAATATCGATATTGATATTTTTCCTATCGATATTTTCGATATTTTAAGACTATCGATAGTTTCCCAGCACTAATTCGTGTACAGTCAAAATATTATGTAGTTATATTCAAACGAAAATTCATTTTAAACATCTTAAAATTTATTGAAAAAACGGATGATATACATTTCATTTTAAACAAATGATTTTTACATTCATTTTTAAATTTTTTATTTATTTAACAGCATATTCCTTAAAATTGAATAGTTTTTACTTTTAAAAAATATATTTTAACAAACAAAAATCAAACTACATAACAAAATAAATACGGGAAAAAATTAATTTTTGGTAGTTTGTTTTTTGAATAACAAACATAAATGTTGAAAAATAAAATTATTTGTAAAATAAATATATTTTTATTAAATTTTAATAGTACCGAAAACGAATTTAATAACCTACAATCAGTTTCTGTAATAATTTTATGAGTGTACGAGTCTGGGCCAGATCATCAGGAAACTTTATCCAAAGATTTTAGAAAAACTAAAGATATTATACAAATAAATTCGCTTAACAGTTTTATTTTTATAATATGTATCATGTTAATGTTGGACATGACTTCGTCTGATGGTCCTTTCGGACGGTCCAATTTTGATATGTTTATAATAATTGTGCAATACGAATACTAAGACCCGTGCTTGGTAGCCATTATATTTCTAAACAACACTAATTTTTAGGAATTTTCGGCTGTTTTTTGGAAATTGTGGGATTTCTTTTGTAATTTTAATACAATTTTGAGCAGGTTTGTATTAAGCATTAAAAAATTTATTTACTTGTAAAATTTTATTAAATAATATTAGCTAACAAAGATTACTCATAAACAAATTTTTTGCCGTTTTTTATGCAAAATTTCTGCAACGAATTTTAAAATTATATTAGTTTATGAAATCTAGACACAATTCCCAACCCTTTGATGTATAACACTGGTTTACAGCCAAAAAATACCAAGAACGCCACATGCCTAGATAAGTTAATTGGGACCTCATGAAGACGAAAAACGCTGCAATTTTTTTTTCCTAAGTACCGTTTTTTAGATATCGGCACTTTTGTGTTTTTCGATGTATGGTCCCACTCAAACTCTTGTGGAGCCCAACCGAAAAGTCCGATCGAAATAAATGGCACATCGTTGGAAAGGTAATTGAATGCCTTTTCTGTTTGTATTAAATTTCTATCTGATAAGAAATGGCTGAGTTATGGCACCTCAAAGTTCAAAATTTGCATATTTTTTACGTTTTTTTCAAAATTTTTCATTTTTGTTTCGTTTTTTTTCTACGTTATAGTAAAGATCTGGAATGTTTTATATCGGAAGAAAAATAAAGTTTTTATTAAGGATTTTTACAGCGTTTTTCGTGTTCAGGAGGTCCCAATTAACTTATCTAGACATGTGACGTTCTTGGTATTTTTCCAAACTAAAAAATTTGAAATGCAGTGTAATATGTCTACTAGGGTGGGTCACTGATGTATGAGCAAAAATAAAAGTTCTCGAATCATGTTCTTATAGCAATATTTTTTTGTCTTACGTCAAAACAAATTAAAATTGCAAAAAAAACTAAAAAATAGTCAAATAGCACGCGCAACAGCTCCTAAAAATTAAGTATATGTAAGAAAAGTAAATTTTTTAAATTAAAATATTTTATTTACTACATATCAATTATTATTAATTAAAACTGAAAACATTTAGAATTATCTAATTATTTTTAGCAAACTTGGTAGCAAATAAAATGGAAGGCTCTGTAAATTTTAAAAAAATATTTTCTTTAGTTCCCCTGAACTAAAATATAAAAAAAATCTTTTA
This sequence comes from Pollenia angustigena, assembly GCA_930367215.1. Classification (NCBI taxonomy): domain Eukaryota; kingdom Metazoa; phylum Arthropoda; class Insecta; order Diptera; family Polleniidae; genus Pollenia; species Pollenia angustigena. The sequence continues at coordinate 78,002,970 of OV884058.1, read as the reverse complement.
AAAATATGTCCTTCCTTAAAAGTTTTATTTATTTATTTATTTATCCATTTGTAATACATGTAGCCATTTGGCCAATAACCATTATATTACAAGTATTTTATTATCTATGAGATCATCCTTACATAGTACCTGCTATACAATTTTTTGTTGAATAGTTTTATTTGAAATATTTTAAGAAAAATTTATGAAATTCCAAAAATTAACAGTCTGTTCAACAATTTCGAATGTTAACGTTTGCATAGAAAATTTGTATGTAATAATATAATTTAAATAATATTATTTAAATATCAGTAACTAAATTCTGTAACTTTATTAATTTAACTACCGATATCGTTTAGTAAAAAGAAATCTCGGCTACTTTAACAAATTTTTTATTTTCGTTTTCAAGTTAACAACTATTTTCTTTAAGAAATATCAACGACAAATATCCGTACAACAATAAAAGAAAAGTTTTATTAAATATCTTTAATAAAAATATTCGCACTTAACAGCTACATAGTATGCTTGTGAACATACATATGTATTTGTTAATAGCAAAAATTAAAATGCATAATAAATAAATAAATGCATATTTATCTTCATTACTTCCTTAAGGAAACACAAAAACGTAAAATTTATTAAAAAAAAGACAAATATTGGCGCGTATTGTGTTGTTTGATTGCCGCACAAGAAGACAATAAATAGTGGTGCATTTTTGTTGGTTTTATTGACGCGCAATGTTCCATTAGTTAAAACTATGATTACGAGATATGCAGTAAAATACTTAAAAAGGCTCGAATTGAGAAGCGTATTAATTTATCTTACAGATAAACGTACAATGTTGGGTGAATAGTGCATTTTTTCCGTTCTCTTAAAATGTGTACGTTTTTGTTGTATAACGCACAGGTTTTCTCGAAAGTAAATGTCGAGTGGTCGAATTCCGGCCACCGGGCGATCCTAGTTATAATAAAAGCATTTATTAACAACAAGAAAAAAAAATCAAAATAAATATCGAGGGTTATTTTTCAAATATCACAATTTTACAGGAGAGCGAAAAACTGATATTTTCGATTACTCGAACAGTATTAACTAAACTTTATTTTACAATGTTATTAAAAAACAACGTCTTTATCATACATATTTTAATTTTTTTCTTAATTCAAGATATTCGCGCTTATAGTATGTCTGATAGCACTAATTACAAATTCAAATTTGTTCGGTTTGAACACTGAAATAAACAGATAGCACTATTTGAACAAAAATGAAAATGAAACTATTTGAGACTTTAGTTCAAGTTACACGAATTTTTATTAAAATAATTAGTAAAATTTAAAGAAACGAGTAATCATGTTAACAGAACTCGAAATTTAGTTAAAATTATACACTAACGTTTATTGAAAATCAATAAATAATTAAACTTTTTCCACATATTTTAAATTATCATAAAAATAATGATATTCTTGCGAAATAGCAGACTTCAATGCTTTGGAAATGCATCCGTTTGCTTACTTGAAAAGAATGTGTGCCAGATTGTAAGGGTTTCGCTTCTATTTATATGATCGCTGCACAGTGTGTGAAATTTGGAAAAAAATGGAAATATGTAGTTCTATATTTTATAAACGGTTGGTCCGATTGGAATGCAGTTTGAGGTGACAATTAAAAAGTTTTAGTCGAGTTTAAGTCTTGGATTTGAGCTCTATAGACTTAGCAGGAGAGGTTCAATAGGTTCCCAAATAAGGACATCTCAAGTATAACAAAAACTAAAAAGATCCTTAGTTCTTAATTTAAGCTGGATGTTAAAAATAATTTTTTTGTGAAATGCTTGCCGAGTTCTTCATAATTTATAATTGGTCTGTTATTTTGGAAATATAAGACTCAAATTTATCATAATTTGTTTGAAATATTTTTTTGTGAATAATCAACAAGATTTTTTTGTCGTGCTTTATTCCCAATTTTTATTTTTGATAAAAACACTGAAATTTATTGTTGATGGGATAAGCTATTCCTGTTAGTGCTGGGATACTATCGATATTTTCAACTATCGATATTTATCGATAGTTCAGATTTCACTATCGATATATCGATATTACTATCGACTAAATGTTTGTACTTGTGCAGGAAAACTTTAATTATTTTTTTATAAGGCTACAGTTCATTGTTTTCATCACTTTATTGAATGTATATACGCACGTTATTTTAGATGGCAGTTTTTTAAAAATTAATAAGTACCTTTCTGAAGGAACCAAAGTAACAGGGACTATAAGATATTCCATAAAAACTGCGAAAAAATTTTCTAAATTCTAAACCCAAAAAGGTAATCAATCTAGCGGACTTATCCTATAATGGTCGTTCATTGTTTTGTCTTATGCTTGCAATTGCTTTTGGATTTGCATTTTTTTACAACATTACAAAAATATTTGACATTTCAGTCCCTATATAAACGTGTAAAAATTTCGACTTAAAAGTCCTTTAATTAGCAGTAAAAAGCACTGTTAAGCAATCCATACCACTTGCCATTATTGTTGCTTGTATTTATTGCTGTAATTCAGCGCGAATTAATAATAGCAAGTAAAAATTTGCGGCAAAAAACTGTGTCTGTATAGCTGATGTAACATGTCTTCATAGCTGTATTTTAAATAATAATAATATCGATATTGATATTTTTCCTATCGATATTTTCGATATTTTAAGACTATCGATAGTTTCCCAGCACTAATTCGTGTACAGTCAAAATATTATGTAGTTATATTCAAACGAAAATTCATTTTAAACATCTTAAAATTTATTGAAAAAACGGATGATATACATTTCATTTTAAACAAATGATTTTTACATTCATTTTTAAATTTTTTATTTATTTAACAGCATATTCCTTAAAATTGAATAGTTTTTACTTTTAAAAAATATATTTTAACAAACAAAAATCAAACTACATAACAAAATAAATACGGGAAAAAATTAATTTTTGGTAGTTTGTTTTTTGAATAACAAACATAAATGTTGAAAAATAAAATTATTTGTAAAATAAATATATTTTTATTAAATTTTAATAGTACCGAAAACGAATTTAATAACCTACAATCAGTTTCTGTAATAATTTTATGAGTGTACGAGTCTGGGCCAGATCATCAGGAAACTTTATCCAAAGATTTTAGAAAAACTAAAGATATTATACAAATAAATTCGCTTAACAGTTTTATTTTTATAATATGTATCATGTTAATGTTGGACATGACTTCGTCTGATGGTCCTTTCGGACGGTCCAATTTTGATATGTTTATAATAATTGTGCAATACGAATACTAAGACCCGTGCTTGGTAGCCATTATATTTCTAAACAACACTAATTTTTAGGAATTTTCGGCTGTTTTTTGGAAATTGTGGGATTTCTTTTGTAATTTTAATACAATTTTGAGCAGGTTTGTATTAAGCATTAAAAAATTTATTTACTTGTAAAATTTTATTAAATAATATTAGCTAACAAAGATTACTCATAAACAAATTTTTTGCCGTTTTTTATGCAAAATTTCTGCAACGAATTTTAAAATTATATTAGTTTATGAAATCTAGACACAATTCCCAACCCTTTGATGTATAACACTGGTTTACAGCCAAAAAATACCAAGAACGCCACATGCCTAGATAAGTTAATTGGGACCTCATGAAGACGAAAAACGCTGCAATTTTTTTTTTCCTAAGTACCGTTTTTTAGATATCGGCACTTTTGTGTTTTTCGATGTATGGTCCCACTCAAACTCTTGTGGAGCCCAACCGAAAAGTCCGATCGAAATAAATGGCACATCGTTGGAAAGGTAATTGAATGCCTTTTCTGTTTCTATTAAATTTCTATCTGATAAGAAATGGCTGAGTTATGGCACCTCAAAGTTCAAAATTTGCATATTTTTTACGTTTTTTTCAAAATTTTTCATTTTTGTTTCGTTTTTTTTCTACGTTATAGTAAAGATCTGGAATGTTTTATATCGGAAGAAAAATAAAGTTTTTATTAAGGATTTTTACAGCGTTTTTCGTGTTCAGGAGGTCCCAATTAACTTATCTAGGCATGTGACGTTCTTGGTATTTTTCCAAACTAAAAAATTTGAAATGCAGTGTAATATGTCTACTAGGGTGGGTCACTGATGTATGAGCAAAAATAAAAGTTCTCGAATCATGTTCTTATAGCAATATTTTTTTGTCTTACGTCAAAACAAATTAAAATTGCAAAAAAACTAAAAAATAGTCAAATAGCACGCGCAACAGCTCCTAAAAATTAAGTATATGTAAGAAAAGTAAATTTTTTAAATTAAAATATTTTATTTACTACATATCAATTATTATTAATTAAAACTGAAAACATTTAGAATTATCTAATTATTTTTAGCAAACTTGGTAGCAAATAAAATGGAAGGCTCTGTAAATTTTAAAAAAATATTTTCTTTAGTTCCCCTGAACTAAAATATAAAAAAAATCTTTTAAAAATATGTCCTTCCTTAAAAGTTTTATTTATTTATTTATTTATCCATTTGTAATACATGTAGCCATTTGGCCAATAACCATTATATTACAAGTATTTTATTATCTATGAGATCATCCTTACATAGTACCTGCTATACAATTTTTTGTTGAATAGTTTTATTTGAAATATTTTAAGAAAAATTTATGAAATTCCAAAAATTAACAGTCTGTTCAACAATTTCGAATGTTAACGTTTGCATAGAAAATTTGTATGTAATAATATAATTTAAATAATATTATTTAAATATCAGTAACTAAATTCTGTAACTTTATTAATTTAACTACCGATATCGTTTAGTAAAAAGAAATCTCGGCTACTTTAACAAATTTTTTATTTTCGTTTTCAAGTTAACAACTATTTTCTTTAAGAAATATCAACGACAAATATCCGTACAACAATAAAAGAAAAGTTTTATTAAATATCTTTAATAAAAATATTCGCACTTAACAGCTACATAGTATGCTTGTGAACATACATATGTATTTGTTAATAGCAAAAATTAAAAGGCATAATAAAAAAATAAATGCATATTTATCTTCATTACTTCCTTAAGGAAACACAAAAACGTAAAATTTATTAAAAAAAAGACAAATATTGGCGCGTATTGTGTTGTTTGATTGCCGCACAAGAAGACAATGAATAGTGGTGCATTTTTGTTGGTTTTATTGACGCGCAATGTTCCATTAGTTAAAACTATGATTACGAGATATGCAGTAAAATACTTAAAAAGGCTCGAATTGAGAAGCGTATTAATTTATCTTACAGACAAACGTACAAAGTTGGGTGAATAGTGCATTTTTTCCGTTCTCTTAAAATGTGTACGTTTTTGTTGTATAACGCACAGGTTTTCTCGAAAGTAAATGTCGAGTGGTCGAATTCCGGCCACCGGGCGATCCTAGTTATAATAAAAGCATTTATTAACAACAAGAAAAAAAAACCAAAATAAATATCGAGGGTTATTTTTCAAATATCACAATTTTACAGGAGAGCGAAAAAAACTGATATTTTCGATTACTCGAACAGTATTAACTAAACTTTATTTTACAATGTTATTAAAAAACAACGTCTTAATCATACATATTTTAATTTTTTTCTTAATTCAAGATATTCGCGCTTATAGTATGTCTGATAGCACTAATTACAAATTCAAATTTTTTCGGTTTGAACACTGAAATAAACAGATAGCACTATTTGAACAAAAATGAAAATGAGCTGTAATGAAAACTATTTGAGACTTTAGTTCAAGTTACACGAATTTTTATTAAGATAATTAGTAAAATTTCAAAAGATTTTGTTATTCGTGCTTAATTCCCAGTTTTTATTCTTGATAAAAACACTTGAAATTTATTGTTGATGGGATAAGCTATTCCTATGCATTTCACTGGTTGCTTAGGCCAGATCATCAGGAAACTTCATCCATAAAGATTTTAGAAAAACTAAAGATATTAAACCAAATAAAACTGTTAAACGTATAAGACTTATAGCAACAGTTTTACTTGTAACAATATCAAAGCTTTAACAAAACACATCAACATTAAAAAAGTGGGTTTATCTCATCTTACATTCCCCCCTACAATTAGTTGAAATTCTCTCAACATTAATTGTAGTTGTAAGTAGGTTAAGAAAAACAAAATAAAAAACAAACAACAACTTACAAAAGATGTTGTCAATTAAGTGTTTTTTTAGGCCGTGCACTTGCCTGTTTATTATCAAAAAGTAATTTCAATATTTGGGAATACAAAATTTTAATTTCAAAAGATTTTGTTATTCGTGCTTAATTCCCAGTTTTTATTCTTGATAAAAACACTTGAAATTTATTGTTGATGGGATAAGCTATTCCTATGCATTTCACTGGTTGCTTAGGCCAGATCATCAGGAAACTTCATCCATAAAGATTTTAGAAAAACTAAAGATATTAAACCAAATAAAACTGTTAAACGTATAAGACTTATAGCAACAGTTTTACTTGTAACAATATCAAAGCTTTAACAAAACACATCAACATTAAAAAAGTGGGTTTATCTCATCTTACATTCCCCCCTACAATTAGTTGAAATTCTCTCATCATTAGTTGTAGTTGTAAGTAGGTTAAGAAAAACAAAATAAAAAACAAACAACAACTTACAAAAGATGTTGTCAATTAAGTGTTTTTTTAGGCCGTGCACTTGCCTGTTTATTATCAGAAAGTAATTTCAATTTTTGGGAATACAAAATTTTAATTTCAAAAGATTTTGTTATTCGTGCTTAATTCCCAGTTTTTATTCTTGATAAAAACACTTGAAATTTATTGTTGATGGGATAAGCTATTCCTATGCATTTCACTGGTTGCTTAGGCCAGATCATCAGGAAACTTCATCCATAAAGATTTTAGAAAAACTAAAGATATTAAACCAAATAAAACTGTTAAACATATAAGACTTATAGCAACAGTTTTACTTGTAACAATATCAAAGCTTTAACAAAACACATCAACAATAAAAAAGTGGGTTTATCTCATCTTACATTCCCCCCTACAATTAGTTGAAATTCTCTCAACATTAATTGTAGTTGTAAGTAGGTTAAGAAAAACAAAATAAAAAACAAACAACAACTTACAAAAGATGTTGTCAATTAAGTGTTTTTTTAGGCCGTGCACTTGCCTGTTTATTATGAAAAAGTAATTTCAATTTTTGGGAATACAAAATTTTAATTTCAAAAGATTTTGTTATTCGTGCTTAATTCCCAGTTTTTATTCTTGATAAAAACACTTGAAATTTATTGTTGATGGGATAAGCTATTCCTATGCATTTCACTGGTTGCTTAGGCCAGATCATCAGGAAACTTCATCCATAAAGATTTTAGAAAAACTAAAGATATTAAACCAAATAAAACTGTTAAACGTATAAGACTTATAGCAACAGTTTTACTTGTAACAATATCAAAGCTTTAACAAAACACATCAACAATAAAAAAGTGGGTTTATCTCATCTTACATTCCCCCCTACAATTAGTTGAAATTCTCTCAACATTAATTGTAGTTGTAAGTAGGTTAAGAAAAACAAAATAAAAAACAAACAACAACTTACAAATGATGTTGTCAATTAAGTGTTTTTTTAGGCCGTGCACTTGCCTGTTTATTATCAAAAAGTAATTTCAATTTTTGGGAATACAAAATTTTAATTTCAAAAGATTTTGTTATTCGTGCTTAATTCCCAGTTTTTATTCTTGATAAAAAACACTTGAAATTTATTGTTGATGGGATAAGCTATTCCTATGCATTTCACTGGTTGCTTAGGCCAGATCATCAGGAAACTTCGTCCATAAAGATTTTAGAAAAACTAAAGATATTAAACCAAATAAAACTGTTAAACGTATAAGACTTATAGCAACAGTTTTACTTGTAACAATATCAAAGCTTTAACAAAACACATCAACATTAAAAAAGTGGGTTTATCTCATCTTACATTCCCCCCTACAATTAGTTGAAATTCTCTCATCATTAATTGTAGTTGTAAGTAGGTTAAGAAAAACAAAATAAAAAACAAACAACAACTTACAAAAGATGTTGTCAATTAAGTGTTTTTTTAGGCCGTGCACTTGCCTGTTTATTATCAAAAAGTAATTTCAATTTTTGGGAATACAAAATTTTAATTTCAAAAGATTTTGTTATTCGTGCTTAATTCCCAGTTTTTATTCTTGATAAAAACACTTGAAATTTATTGTTGATGGGATAAGCTATTCCTATGCATTTCACTGGTTGCTTAGGCCAGATCATCAGGAAACTTCATCCATAAAGATTTTAGAAAAACTAAAGATATTAAACCAAATAAAACTGTTAAACGTATAAGACTTATAGCAACAGTTTTACTTGTAACAATATCAAAGCTTTAACAAAACACATCAACAATAAAAAAGTGGGTTTATCTCATCTTACATTCCCCCCTACAATTAGTTGAAATTCTCTCAACATTAATTGTAGTTGTAAGTAGGTTAAGAAAAACAAAATAAAAAACAAACAACAACTTACAAAAGATGTTGTCAATTAAGTGTTTTTTTAGGCCGTGCACTTGCCTGTTTATTATCAAAAAGTAATTTCAATTTTTGGGAATACAAAATTTTAATTTCAAAAGATTTTGTTATTCGTGCTTAATTCCCAGTTTTTATTCTTGATAAAAACACTTGAAATTTATTGTTGATGGGATAAGCTATTCCTATGCATTTCACTGGTTGCTTAGGCCAGATCATCAGGAAACTTCATCCATAAAGATTTTAGAAAAACTAAAGATATTAAACCAAATAAAACTGTTAAACGTATAAGACTTATAGCAACAGTTTTACTTGTAACAATATCAAAGCTTTAACAAAACACATCAACATTAAAAAAGTGGGTTTATCTCATCTTACATTCCCCCCTACAATTAGTTGAAATTCTCTCATCATTAATTGTAGTTGTAAGTAGGTTAAGAAAAACAAAATAAAAAACAAACAACAACTTACAAAAGATGTTGTCAATTAAGTGTTTTTTTAGGCCGTGCACTTGCCTGTTTATTATCAAAAAGTAATTTCAATTTTTGGGAATACAAAATTTTAATTTCAAAAGATTTTGTTATTCGTGCTTAATTCCCAGTTTTTATTCTTGATAAAAACACTTGAAATTTATTGTTGATGGGATAAGCTATTCCTATGCATTTCACTGGTTGCTTAGGCCAGATCATCAGGAAACTTCATCCATAAAGATTTTAGAAAAACTAAAGATATTAAACCAAATAAAACTGTTAAACGTATAAGACTTATAGCAACAGTTTTACTTGTAACAATATCAAAGCCTTAACAAAACACATCAACAATAAAAAAGTGGGTTTATCTCATCTTACATTCCCCCCTACAATTAGTTGAAATTCTCTCAACATTAATTGTAGTTGTAAGTAGGTTAAGAAAAACAAAATAAAAAACAAACAACAACTTACAAAAGATGTTGTCAATTAAGTGTTTTTTTAGGCCGTGCACTTGCCTGTTTATTATCAAAAAGTAATTTCAATTTTTGGGAATACAAAATTTTAATTTCAAAAGATTTTGTTATTCGTGCTTAATTCCCAGTTTTTATTCTTGATAAAAACACTTGAAATTTATTGTTGATGGGATAAGCTATTCCTATGCATTTCACTGGTTGCTTAGGCCAGATCATCAGGAAACTTCGGCCATAAAGATTTTAGAAAAACTAAAGATATTAAACCAAATAAAACTGTTAAACGTATAAGACTTATAGCAACAGTTTTACTTGTAACAATATCAAAGCTTTAACAAAACACATCAACATTAAAAAAGTGGGTTTATCTCATCTTACATTCCCCCCTACAATTAGTTGAAATTCTCTCATCATTAATTGTAGTTGTAAGTAGGTTAAGAAAAACAAAATAAAAAACAAACAACAACTTACAAAAGATGTTGTCAATTAAGTGTTTTTTTAGGCCGTGCACTTGCCTGTTTATTATCAAAAAGTAATTTCAATTTTTGGGAATACAAAATTTTAATTTCAAAAGATTTTGTTATTCGTGCTTAATTCCCAGTTTTTATTCTTGATAAAAACACTTGAAATTTATTGTTGATGGGATAAGCTATTCCTATGCATTTCACTGGTTGCTTAGGCCAGATCATCACGAAACTTCATCCATAAAGATTTTAGAAAAACTAAAGATATTAAACCAAATAAAACTGTTAAACGTATAAGACTTATAGCAACAGTTTTACTTGTAACAATATCAAAGCTTTAACAAAACACATCAACAATAAAAAAGTGGGTTTATCTCATCTTACATTCCCCCCTACAATTAGTTGAAATTCTCTCAACATTAATTGTAGTTGTAAGTAGGTTAAGAAAAACAAAATAAAAAACAAACAACAACTTACAAAAGATGTTGTCAATTAAGTGTTTTTTTAGGCCGTGCACTTGCCTGTTTATTATCAAAAAGTAATTTCAATTTTTGGGAATACAAAATTTTAATTTCAAAAGATTTTGTTATTCGTGCTTAATTCCCAGTTTTTATTCTTGATAAAAACACTTGAAATTTATTGTTGATGGGATAAGCTATTCCTATGCATTTCACTGGTTGCTTAGGCCAGATCATCAGGAAACTTCATCCATAAAGATTTTAGAAAAACTAAAGATATTAAACCAAATAAAACTGTTAAACGTATAAGACTTATAGCAACAGTTTTACTTGTAACAATATCAAAGCTTTAACAAAACACATCAACATTAAAAAAGTGGGTTTATCTCATCTTAAATTCCCCCCTACAATTAGTTGAAATTCTCTCATCATTAATTGTAGTTGTAAGTAGGTTAAGAAAAACAAAATAAAAAACAAACAACAACTTACAAAAGATGTTGTCAATTAAGTGTTTTTTTAGGCCGTGCACTTGCCTGTTTATTATCAAAAAGTAATTTCAATTTTTGGGAATACAAAATTTTAATTTCAAAAGATTTTGTTATTCGTGCTTAATTCCCAGTTTTTATTCTTGATAAAAACACTTGAAATTTTTTGTTGATGGGATAAGCTATTCCTATGCTTTTCATTGGTTGCTTAGGCCAGATCATCAGGAAACTTCATCCATACAGATTTTAGAAAAACTCAAGATATTAAACCAAATAAAACTGTTAAACGTATAAGACTTATAGCAACAGTTTTACTTGTAACAATATCAAAGCTTTAACAAAACACATCAACAATAAAAAAGTGGGTTTATCTCATCTTACATTCCCCCCTCCAATTAATTGAAATTCTCTCAACATTAATTGTAGTTGTAAGTAGGTTAAGAAAAACAAAATAAAAAACAAACAACAACTTACAAAAGATGTTGTCAATTAAGTGTTTTTTTAGGCCGTGCACTTGCCTGTTTATTATCAAAAAGTAATTTCAATTTTTGGGAATACAAAATTTTAATTTCAAAAGATTTTGTTATTCGTGCTTAATTCCCAGTTTTTATTCTTGATAAAAACACTTGAAATTTATTGTTGATGGGATAAGCTATTCCTATGCATTTCACTGGTTGCTTAGGCCAGATCATCAGGAAACTTCATCCATAAAGATTTTAGAAAAACTAAAGATATTAAACCAAATAAAACTGTTAAACGTATAAGACTTATAGCAACAGTTTTACTTGTAACAATATCAAAGCTTTAACAAAACACATCAACAATAAAAAAGTGGGTTTATCTCATCTTACATTCCCCCCTACAATTAATTGAAATTCTCTCAACATTAATTGTAGTTGTAAGTAGGTTAAGAAAAACAAAATAAAAAACAAACAACAACTTACAAAAGATGTTGTCAATTAAGTGTTTTTTTAGGCCGTGCACTTGCCTGTTTATTATCAAAAAGTAATTTCAATTTTTGGGAATACAAAATTTTAATTTCAAAAGATTTTGTTATTCGTGCTTAATTCGAAGTTTTTATTCTTGATAAAAACACTTGAAATTTATTGTTGATGGGATAAGTTATTCCTATGCATTTCACTGGTTGCTTAGTCCAGATCATCAGGAAACTTCATCCATAAAGATTTTAGAAAAACTAAAGATATTAAACCAAATAAAACTGTTAAACGTATAAGACTTATAGCAACAGTTTTACTTGTAACAATATCAAAGCTTTAACAAAACACATCAACAATAAAAAAGTGGGTTTATCTCATCTTACATTCCCCCCTACAATTAGTTGAAATTCTCTCAACATTAATTGTAGTTGTAAGTAGGTTAAGAAAAACAAAATAAAAAACAAACAACAACTTACAAAAGATGTTGTCAATTAAGTGTTTTTTTAGGCCGTGCACTTGCCTGTTTATTATGAAAAAGTAATTTCAATTTTTGGGAATACAAAATTTTAATTTCAAAAGATTTTGTTATTCGTGCTTAATTCCCAGTTTTTATTCTTGATAAAAACACTTGAAATTTATTGTTGATGGGATAAGCTATTCCTATGCATTTCACTGGTTGCTTAGGCCAGATCATCAGGAAACTTCATCCATAAAGATTTTAGAAAAACTAAAGATATTAAACCAAATAAAACTGTTAAACGTATAAGACTTATAGCAACAGTTTTACTTGTAACAATATCAAAGCTTTAACAAAACACATCAACAATAAAAAAGTGGGTTTATCTCATCTTACATTCCCCCCTACAATTAGTTGAAATTCTCTCAACATTAATTGTAGTTGTAAGTAGGTTAAGAAAAACAAAATAAAAAACAAACAACAACTTACAAAAGATGTTGTCAATTAAGTGTTTTTTTAGGCCGTGCACTTGCCTGTTTATTATCAAAAAGTAATTTCAATTTTTGGGAATACAAAATTTTAATTTCAAAAGATTTTGTTATTCGTGCTTAATTCCCAGTTTTTATTCTTGATAAAAACACTTGAAATTTATTGTTGATGGGATAAGCTATTCCTATGCATTTCACTGGTTGCTTAGGCCAGATCATCAGGAAACTTCGTCCATAAAGATTTTAGAAAAACTAAAGATATTAAACCAAATAAAACTGTTAAACGTATAAGACTTATAGCAACAGTTTTACTTGTAACAATATCAAAGCTTTAACAAAACACATCAACATTAAAAAAGTGGGTTTATCTCATCTTACATTCCCCCCTACAATTAGTTGAAATTCTCTCATCATTAATTGTAGTTGTAAGTAGGTTAAGAAAAACAAAATAAAAAACAAACAACAACTTACAAAAGATGTTGTCAATTAAGTGTTTTTTTAGGCCGTGCACTTGCCTGTTTATTATCAAAAAGTAATTTCAATTTTTGGGAATACAAAATTTTAATTTCAAAAGATTTTGTTATTCGTGCTTAATTCGAAGTTTTTATTCTTGATAAAAACACTTGAAATTTATTGTTGATGGGATAAGTTATTCCTATGCATTTCACTGGTTGCTTAGTCCAGATCATCAGGAAACTTCATCCATAAAGATTTTAGAAAAACTAAAGATATTAAACCAAATAAAACTGTTAAACGTATAAGACTTATAGCAACAGTTTTACTTGTAACAATATCAAAGCTTTAACAAAACACATCAACAATAAAAAAGTGGGTTTATCTCATCTTACATTCCCCCCTACAATTAGTTGAAATTCTCTCAACATTAATTGTAGTTGTAAGTAGGTTAAGAAAAACAAAATAAAAAACAAACAACAACTTACAAAAGATGTTGTCAATTAAGTGTTTTTTTAGGCCGTGCACTTGCCTGTTTATTATGAAAAAGTAATTTCAATTTTTGGGAATACAAAATTTTAATTTCAAAAGATTTTGTTATTCGTGCTTAATTCCCAGTTTTTATTCTTGATAAAAACACTTGAAATTTATTGTTGATGGGATAAGCTATTCCTATGCATTTCACTGGTTGCTTAGGCCAGATCATCAGGAAACTTCATCCATAAAGATTTTAGAAAAACTAAAGATATTAAACCAAATAAAACTGTTAAACGTATAAGACTTATAGCAACAGTTTTACTTGTAACAATATCAAAGCTTTAACAAAACACATCAACAATAAAAAAGTGGGTTTATCTCATCTTACATTCCCCCCTACAATTAGTTGAAATTCTCTCAACATTAATTGTAGTTGTAAGTAGGTTAAGAAAAACAAAATAAAAAACAAACAACAACTTACAAAAGATGTTGTCAATTAAGTGTTTTTTTAGGCCGTGCACTTGCCTGTTTATTATCAAAAAGTAATTTCAATTTTTGGGAATACAAAATTTTAATTTCAAAAGATTTTGTTATTCGTGCTTAATTCCCAGTTTTTATTCTTGATAAAAACACTTGAAATTTATTGTTGATGGGATAAGCTATTCCTATGCATTTCACTGGTTGCTTAGGCCAGATCATCAGGAAACTTCGTCCATAAAGATTTTAGAAAAACTAAAGATATTAAACCAAATAAAACTGTTAAACGTATAAGACTTATAGCAACAGTTTTACTTGTAACAATATCAAAGCTTTAACAAAACACATCAACATTAAAAAAGTGGGTTTATCTCATCTTACATTCCCCCCTACAATTAGTTGAAATTCTCTCATCATTAATTGTAGTTGTAAGTAGGTTAAGAAAAACAAAATAAAAAACAAACAACAACTTACAAAAGATGTTGTCAATTAAGTGTTTTTTTAGGCCGTGCACTTGCCTGTTTATTATCAAAAAGTAATTTCAATTTTTGGGAATACAAAATTTTAATTTCAAAAGATTTTGTTATTCGTGCTTAATTCCCAGTTTTTATTCTTGATAAAAACACTTGAAATTTATTGTTGATGGGATAAGCTATTCCTATGCATTTCACTGGTTGCTTAGGCCAGATCATCAGGAAACTTCATCCATAAAGATTTTAGAAAAACTAAAGATATTAAACCAAATAAAACTGTTAAACGTATAAGACTTATAGCAACAGTTTTACTTGTAACAATATCAAAGCTTTAACAAAACACATCAACAATAAAAAAGTGGGTTTATCTCATCTTACATTCCCCCCTACAATTAGTTGAAATTCTCTCAACATTAATTGTAGTTGTAAGTAGGTTAAGAAAAACAAAATAAAAAACAAACAACAACTTACAAAAGATGTTGTCAATTAAGTGTTTTTTTAGGCCGTGCACTTGCCTGTTTATTATCAAAAAGTAATTTCAATTTTTGGGAATACAAAATTTTAATTTCAAAAGATTTTGTTATTCGTGCTTAATTCCCAGTTTTTATTCTTGATAAAAACACTTGAAATTTATTGTTGATGGGATAAGCTATTCCTATGCATTTCACTGGTTGCTTAGGCCAGATCATCAGGAAACTTCATCCATAAAGATTTTAGAAAAACTAAAGATATTAAACCAAATAAAACTGTTAAACGTATAAGACTTATAGCAACAGTTTTACTTGTAACAATATCAAAGCTTTAACAAAACACATCAACATTAAAAAAGTGGGTTTATCTCATCTTACATTCCCCCCTACAATTAGTTGAAATTCTCTCATCATTAATTGTAGTTGTAAGTAGGTTAAGAAAAACAAAATAAAAAACAAACAACAACTTATAAAAGATGTTGTCAATTAAGTGTTTTTTTAGGCCGTGCACTTGCCTGTTTATTATCAAAAAGTAATTTCAATTTTTGGGAATACAAAATTTTAATTTCAAAAGATTTTGTTATTCGTGCTTAATTCCCAGTTTTTATTCTTGATAAAAACACTTGAAATTTATTGTTGATGGGATAAGCTATTCCTATGCATTTCACTGGTTGCTTAGGCCAGATCATCAGGAAACTTCATCCATAAAGATTTTAGAAAAACTAAAGATATTAAACCAAATAAAACTGTTAAACGTATAAGACTTATAGCAACAGTTTTACTTGTAACAATATCAAAGCTTTAACAAAACACATCAACAATAAAAAAGTGGGTTTATCTCATCTTACATTCCCCCCTACAATTAGTTGAAATTCTCTCAACATTAATTGTAGTTGTAAGTAGGTTAAGAAAAACAAAATAAAAAACAAACAACAACTTACAAAAGATGTTGTCAATTAAGTGTTTTTTTAGGCCGTGCACTTGCCTGTTTATTATCAAAAAGTAATTTCAATTTTTGGGAATACAAAATTTTAATTTCAAAAGATTTTGTTATTCGTGCTTAATTCCCAGTTTTTATTCTTGATAAAAACACTTGAAATTTATTGTTGATGGGATAAGCTATTCCTATGCATTTCACTGGTTGCTTAGGCCAGATCATCAGGAAACTTCGGCCATAAAGATTTTAGAAAAACTAAAGATATTAAACCAAATAAAACTGTTAAACGTATAAGACTTATAGCAACAGTTTTACTTGTAACAATATCAAAGCTTTAACAAAACACATCAACATTAAAAAAGTGGGTTTATCTCATCTTACATTCCCCCCTACAATTAGTTGAAATTCTCTCATCATTAATTGTAGTTGTAAGTAGGTTAAGAAAAACAAAATAAAAAACAAACAACAACTTACAAAAGATGTTGTCAATTAAGTGTTTTTTTAGGCCGTGCACTTGCCTGTTTATTATCAAAAAGTAATTTCAATTTTTGGGAATACAAAATTTTAATTTCAAAAGATTTTGTTATTCGTGCTTAATTCCCAGTTTTTATTCTTGATAAAAACACTTGAAATTTATTGTTGATGGGATAAGCTATTCCTATGCATTTCACTGGTTGCTTAGGCCAGATCATCACGAAACTTCATCCATAAAGATTTTAGAAAAACTAAAGATATTAAACCAAATAAAACTGTTAAACGTATAAGACTTATAGCAACAGTTTTACTTGTAACAATATCAAAGCTTTAACAAAACACATCAACAATAAAAAAGTGGGTTTATCTCATCTTACATTCCCCCCTACAATTAGTTGAAATTCTCTCAACATTAATTGTAGTTGTAAGTAGGTTAAGAAAAACAAAATAAAAAACAAACAACAACTTACAAAAGATGTTGTCAATTAAGTGTTTTTTTAGGCCGTGCACTTGCCTGTTTATTATCAAAAAGTAATTTCAATTTTTGGGAATACAAAATTTTAATTTCAAAAGATTTTGTTATTCGTGCTTAATTCCCAGTTTTTATTCTTGATAAAAACACTTGAAATTTATTGTTGATGGGATAAGCTATTCCTATGCATTTCACTGGTTGCTTAGGCCAGATCATCAGGAAACTTCATCCATAAAGATTTTAGAAAAACTAAAGATATTAAACCAAATAAAACTGTTAAACGTATAAGACTTATAGCAACAGTTTTACTTGTAACAATATCAAAGCTTTAACAAAACACATCAACATTAAAAAAGTGGGTTTATCTCATCTTACATTCCCCCCTACAATTAGTTGAAATTCTCTCATCATTAATTGTAGTTGTAAGTAGGTTAAGAAAAACAAAATAAAAAACAAACAACAACTTACAAAAGATGTTGTCAATTAAGTGTTTTTTTAGGCCGTGCACTTGCCTGTTTATTATCAAAAAGTAATTTCAATTTTTGGGAATACAAAATTTTAATTTCAAAAGATTTTGTTATTCGTGCTTAATTCCCAGTTTTTATTCTTGATAAAAACACTTGAAATTTATTGTTGATGGGATAAGCTATTCCTATGCATTTCACTGGTTGCTTAGGCCAGATCATCAGGAAACTTCATCCATAAAGATTTTAGAAAAACTAAAGATATTAAACCAAATAAAACTGTTAAACGTATAAGACTTATAGCAACAGTTTTACTTGTAACAATATCAAAGCTTTAACAAAACACATCAACAATAAAAAAGTGGGTTTATCTCATCTTACATTCCCCCCTACAATTAATTGAAATTCTCTCAACATTAATTGTAGTTGTAAGTAGGTTAAGAAAAACAAAATAAAAAACAAACAACAACTTACAAAAGATGTTGTCAATTAAGTGTTTTTTTAGGCCGTGCACTTGCCTGTTTATTATCAAAAAGTAATTTCAATTTTTGGGAATACAAAATTTTAATTTCAAAAGATTTTGTTATTCGTGCTTAATTCGAAGTTTTTATTCTTGATAAAAACACTTGAAATTTATTGTTGATGGGATAAGTTATTCCTATGCATTTCACTGGTTGCTTAGTCCAGATCATCAGGAAACTTCATCCATAAAGATTTTAGAAAAACTAAAGATATTAAACCAAATAAAACTGTTAAACGTATAAGACTTATAGCAACAGTTTTACTTGTAACAATATCAAAGCTTTAACAAAACACATCAACAATAAAAAAGTGGGTTTATCTCATCTTACATTCCCCCCTACAATTAGTTGAAATTCTCTCAACATTAATTGTAGTTGTAAGTAGGTTAAGAAAAACAAAATAAAAAACAAACAACAACTTACAAAAGATGTTGTCAATTAAGTGTTTTTTTAGGCCGTGCACTTGCCTGTTTATTATGAAAAAGTAATTTCAATTTTTGGGAATACAAAATTTTAATTTCAAAAGATTTTGTTATTCGTGCTTAATTCCCAGTTTTTATTCTTGATAAAAACACTTGAAATTTATTGTTGATGGGATAAGCTATTCCTATGCATTTCACTGGTTGCTTAGGCCAGATCATCAGGAAACTTCATCCATAAAGATTTTAGAAAAACTAAAGATATTAAACCAAATAAAACTGTTAAACGTATAAGACTTATAGCAACAGTTTTACTTGTAACAATATCAAAGCTTTAACAAAACACATCAACAATAAAAAAGTGGGTTTATCTCATCTTACATTCCCCCCTACAATTAGTTGAAATTCTCTCAACATTAATTGTAGTTGTAAGTAGGTTAAGAAAAACAAAATAAAAAACAAACAACAACTTACAAAAGATGTTGTCAATTAAGTGTTTTTTTAGGCCGTGCACTTGCCTGTTTATTATCAAAAAGTAATTTCAATTTTTGGGAATACAAAATTTTAATTTCAAAAGATTTTGTTATTCGTGCTTAATTCCCAGTTTTTATTCTTGATAAAAACACTTGAAATTTATTGTTGATGGGATAAGCTATTCCTATGCATTTCACTGGTTGCTTAGGCCAGATCATCACGAAACTTCATCCATAAAGATTTTAGAAAAACTAAAGATATTAAACCAAATAAAACTGTTAAACGTATAAGACTTATAGCAACAGTTTTACTTGTAACAATATCAAAGCTTTAACAAAACACATCAACAATAAAAAAGTGGGTTTATCTCATCTTACATTCCCCCCTACAATTAGTTGAAATTCTCTCAACATTAATTGTAGTTGTAAGTAGGTTAAGAAAAACAAAATAAAAAACAAACAACAACTTACAAAAGATGGGAATTAAGCACGAATAACAAAATCTTTTGAAATTAAAAATTTTGTATTCCCAAAAATTGAAATTACTTTTTGATAATTAGTAAAATTTAATGAAACGAGTAATCATGTTAACAGAACTCGAAATTTAGTTAAAATTCTACACTAACGTTTATTGAAAATCAATAAATAATTAAACTTTTTCCACATATTTTAAATTATCATAAAAATAATGATATTCTTGCGAAATAGCAGACTTCAATGCTTTGGAAATGCATCCGTTTGCTTACTTGAAAAGAACGTGTGCCAGATTGTAAGGGTTTCGCTTCTATTTATATAATCGCTGCACAGTGTGTGAAATTTGGAAAAAAAAAAAAATAGAAATATGTAGTTCTATATTTTATAAACGGTTGGTCCGATTGGAATGCAGTTTGAGGTGACAATTAAAAAGTTGTAGTCGAGTTTAAGTCTTGGATTTGAGCTCTATAGACTTAGCAGGAGAGGTGCAATAGGTTCCCAAATAAGGACATCTCAAGTATAACAAAACTAAAAAGATCCTTAGTTCTTAATTTAAGCTGGATGTTAAAAATAATTTTTTTGTGAAATGCTTGCCGAGTTCTTCATAATTTATAATTGGTCTGTTATTTTGGAAATATAAGACTCAAATTTATCATAATTTGTTTGAAATATTTTTTTGTGAATTATCAACAAGATTTTTTTGTCGTGCTTTATTCCCAATTTTTATTTTTGATAAAAACACTGAAATTTATTGTTGATGGGATAAGCTATTCCTGTTAGTGCTGGGATACTATCGATATTTTCAACTATCGATATTTATCGATAGTTTAGATTTCACTATCGATATATCGATATTACTATCGACTAAATGTTTGTACTTGTGCAGGAAAACTTTAATTATTTTTTTATAAGGCTATATAGCAATATTTTTTTGTCTTACGTCAAAACAAATAAAAATTGCAAAAAGAGTAAAAAATAGTCACATCTTCAGCACGCGCAAGAGCTCCTAAAATTGTTCAGGAGGTCCCAATTAACTTATCTAGGCATGTGGCGTTCTTGGTATTTTTCCAAACTAAAAATTTGTAATGCAGTGTAATATGTCTACTAAAGGGCTGCAAGAATACATTCATTTGTTTATTACACACAAGCATTCCAATATTCATTCAAATATTTAAATAGTTAAGTACTGGTTTACAGAGTTTAAGAGTTAAAATATAAAAGAGAGTGTAGTCTGTGTTTTACTTTATCACAAGAAAGGCACACATTCTATTCACTCTTTTTCTTTGAATATTTATTTACTCAATTTGCAAATGCAAACACACACAAGTATATGGTAACAGTTAGACTGTGTGCAAGAAATACTACATAGTAAAATTAGTACTTATGTTTATTCTCATTACAAATATATCTCTATCAAACAGAATTTTGCAAGAAAAATTATAAAAATTGGATTAAAAGTATATTAAAAAGGACTTTTAAATTCTTGCGTTTTACGTTTTCGATTTTCATAACAAAAGTTGCAAGTAATAATATTAATGTATTCATGTTATGAGTAAAACATTCAAATAATATTATATTCGAAACTTATACACATTTTATTATGTCTGTTTTATTTGAATGTGGTAGTATTTTTTTCTGTTTAAATACAGTTGTTTTCTTTTCTCTTTCGCCTTGTGTGTTTATTCATTTGTTTTTTTAACATAAAATGTAAAGCACTGCGTACTTAAATCGTTTGTTGTACTTAACTTTACCTACTTAAAAAACAAATGAATGTATTCATATGCCTTTTAAATGTAGTCATGCAGACTTTTAATGTCTACTAGGGTGGGTCACTGATGTATGAGCAAAAATAAAAGTTCTCGAATCATGTTCTTATAGCAA
This sequence comes from Pollenia angustigena, assembly GCA_930367215.1. Classification (NCBI taxonomy): domain Eukaryota; kingdom Metazoa; phylum Arthropoda; class Insecta; order Diptera; family Polleniidae; genus Pollenia; species Pollenia angustigena. Next base: position 77,981,778 of record OV884058.1, on the reverse strand, counting down.
TATTTTTTTGTCTTACGTCAAAACAAATAAAAATTGCAAAAAAAAAAAAAGTAAAAAATAGTCACATCTTCAGCACGCGCAAGAGCTCCTAAAAATTAAGTATATGTAAGAAAAGTAAATTTTTTAAATTTAAATATTTTATTAACTACATATCAATTATTATTAATTAAAACTGAAAACATTTAGAATTATCTAATTATTTTTAGCAAACTTGGTAGCAAATAAAATGGAAGGCTCTGTAAATTTTAAAAAAATATTTTCTTTAGTTCCCCTGAACTAAAATATAAAAAAAATCTTTTAAAAATATGTCCTTCCTTAAAAGTTTTATTTATTTATTTATTAATCCATTTGTAATACATGTAGCCATTTGGCCAATAACCATTATATTACAAGTATTTTATTATCTATGAGATCATCCTTACATACTAACATCCTAACGACTCCCACAAACATGTGTTCAATAAATAAGAATTAATTATTTAGCTTATTTTCTTCGACCTTTTTATATTATTTCCTTTCAATAATTTTTCAAGCTCAAGGTCCGTGTTATATAAAAAATATTTATTTAAAATTTATCCAATATTTCGCTATCTCAATGGATAGCTTCTTCAGGGATTTTTGGTTTTTTATATTTCAAACAATTTTTTAACAAACAAAATTAAATGAAACAACAAAATTGTCAATTATGAAAATGAATAAAAAATTATACACAGGAAACAAAAATTATTCTATTACATTTTTATAAACTTATTTAATTTCCTATCTTATTCTTATAAATTAAATGTCTGTAATTTTGAGCTACATTGTCCGTATCTGTCTTAAAATTAATTCTTTGTTCCATTGGTATGTTTATAATTTGCAACATTTCTAACATGTAGCGTCGTTTGTAGTTTGTTTCTGTATTTAAAACTGTTGTATTTTCAAAATCTGGTGTATGATTGAAATTGGCACAATGCGATGACAATGCAGTTTTTTGAGAAGATACATGTTTGTATTTTTGATCAGATCTATGTCCTGCTAATCTAGTTCGTTATTTGTTTTTTGTGGTACCTATATATACTTTACCACATAATTCATTATCCTTACCCTTACAAGGTATCTTGTAAATTATATAAGATTTATCTAATTTTTCTGTCTTATCTTTCATTTTACTGAATAATCTATCCAATGTATTAAATGTTTTATGAGCCATCCTATAATTATTCATATCATAAATATTAGAATTTTGCAATCGTTCTGAAAACATTGGTACATAAGTTAAAGACTTATACATTTTAGGTTCAGTTACCGTATTCACACTACCTTCCCTATGTCCTTTGTACTGTCCAATCAAATTACAAATCAATTCCCTTGGGAAATTATTATCCCCTAAAATATTTTTAATTCTCATCTTATTATTCCTATGAAAAATTATATCACTAATATTTAGAACCTTATCTATAAAATTTTTGGCAGTATTTATAATAATTAATAATTCTTCCTGAAGAAATTGGCTTTTGGTACCAATCAACTAATAAGTTATTCTCCTTTCTTATAACTAATGCGTCTAAATATGGAAGTTTATGATTACATTCCCTTTCAATTGTAAATTTAATATTCTGGTGAAAGGAGTTAAATATGTTTAACATATTTTCTATTTCACATTCTGAAATAATACAAAATAAATCATCTACATATCATACATATTGCAGACAAGCGTCAAGCTTCGCGGGGATTAGCATAGGAAATTAAAAAAAAAAAAAAAATGTAATAATTTTTGGTTTAATAGATAATCTTCTAATACATGTATCAAGTAGCTCCTCCATAACTATATCCGCTACAACTGGAGAAGCTTGAGAACCCATAGGCAATCCTTTTTGTTGAGAATAATTTTGTTATTATATTGAAAATATCTACTATCAACTATGTAAAATTTGAGAATTCTTAAAAATAATTCCCTTTCAATAGTTGTATGTTCTCTAATTATATTCCATTTTTCTTCTATAATACCTAAGGCTACATCAATAGGTATACTAGGGAACAATGATATTACATCTAACGAAATTATATTCTCCTCATTTTGTATCTTGATATTTGTAATCCTATTTTTAAATTGTAATGAGTTCTTTACATTATATACTGAATTTTCTGTTATCTTTCCAAGAATTCCCGTTATATATCTGCTTATGAGATGGAGCATTGATGCTCGAACAAATTGGTCTTAATGGAAATGTTTCCTTGTGCACTTTCGGAACTCCATATAATTTGGGTGCTGTAGCAGTTGTTGTTTTAAGTTTTTTTCTTTTTAAAAGGTGTTATTATCTCCAATTTAAATAATTTCTCCACTATATCATTATTTATCTGTTGTAGTTTATTCGTTGGGTCTTTTGTCAATATTCTATATGCGAAGTCATCACTAAGAATATCATTCATTCTCGAACTATAATCATCGCAACTGTAATATTACATTCAGAACTAAAATGTCCTGGTTAATTTTTAAAAATTTTTCAGTTTTCTTAACATTGTTAAGAATAAACTTATCTCTATGAGACAATTTAATTCTACTCATATGACCGTCAATTATAGTAGTTAGTCTAGTCCTTGCTATTTTCTGTTCCTCTTTTCCCCTAATAGTCTGAACAAAATCTTCTCCATCTGCTATCATCTTAAGAACTGGGAAGTGTCTTTTTGTGATGGGTAATGCATGTTTATTTCCCAATGAAAAAGTCCATTGTGTATCTATTTTTATATAAAACGGACCTTGAGCTTGAAAAATTATTGAAAGGATATAAATAAGAATAATAATAATATAAGATTTAATAACCCTTATTATCAGCATAAAGTCAAATATTATCAAATTAAGAAAAAAAATCAAGAAGTTTGCGCTTAAAAGTTACTACTGACATTGTAAAAGAACGCAAATTTCTTGGTAATAAATTCCACAAACGCGCAGCTTGTACACCAAATGATTGTTCATATATTGAGCTATGTATGCAAGATATAATAATTTGGGGGTTTCTAAGAGATCTAGTAAATGCTAGATTTCGTACAAAACGAACTGGTTTCTGAAATTTAATAATTCTATAAAGATAAATTAGCAACCTAAATTTAAGGTAATCATCAAAATTTAGATTCAAATAATTTTCAACATGTATAGATACATGAGCTCTCAATCTAAGTCCATAAACAAATCTCACAATTTTGTGCACAATAAATTTTGTCTTCTTTTTATTCGTCATATTACAACCCGAGTAAGCCTCAACACAATAATTAACTTGCGATATAAGCAAGGAATGGGCAACAGTTTGCTTAACTCGTAAAGGCAATGTTAGATTCAGGTGATATAACCTACGTAGTGTTAGACAGACTCTAGCACACACATTATCTATATGAGGTTCAAATGACAATCGATCATCAATTATAACACCTAGGCACCGCAACCTAATAACAATATCAACACTAGAACCACAGAACTTAAAGTCAAAGACCAAAAAATCAGTTCTATTCGGTCTAAACACAAGAGCCTTGGTTTTATTCAGATTAATTTGTAGACAGTTTGCAGCCATCCAGTCCTCCAGGGTAGACAAATCATAATTAATAGAAGCATGTAAAGCGTCAGCAAATTGGCTTTCTCCTGACCATAAAATTTGTATGTCATCAGCAAATACAAAAGGTATACAGTTACTATAACCAAGCGATTCAAATAAATCATTCAAAAACAAGGTAAATAAAATAGGGCCAATCACAGAACCCTGCGAAACGCCAGATCTTACAGATTTTAAGTCAGAAGATAAGCCATTGACCGATACAAATTGCATACGATCACATAAATATGACCCGATTAGCCGACACGCTGATCTTGAAAACCCATATCTACTTCCAAGTTTGTTAACAAGCAAAGAATGCATTACTTGATCAAATGCTTTAGACAGATCAACAGACATTAAAACACTGACCTTCCCCTCATTCCAATATTTCCTAATCTCCTCAGTTAATTCCGTCAGGAGAAAACAAGTACTACGGCCATGACGAAAACCATATTGACATTCATTTAGTAACTCCCTATCATCAATCAATTTCGTGATTTGTTCCTTCATTAAATTTTCAACAACCTTAGATACAGCCGACAAAATACTAATTGGTCCCATATTGTCAATTGTCAATCGCCCATTATTTTTTGGAATAGGAATGATTCTTGATGTTTTCCAAGCATCAGGATATTTCGAAATCGTTAAAATAGAATTAATAAAATATAGAAGATATTTACTTATGTATGGAAAACTAATTTTTTAAAATTGTATAGAGATACCATCAGCTCCCACTGATGCTGATTTTATTTTAGATATAAGTCAGTTTCAGTAATATTGGAAAAACTAAAGCCGTGAGAATCATCCGTAAACTGTGTAAAATCCGGCTCTTCATCGATCCCATTCCACTGGTTACTTATGAAATGATCATTTACATAGTTAACATCCATATCCCAATGGATACAGCTACCATTCACTGCACCAGCATTTCGTAGAACATTCCACATCTGCCTAGTATTACTCAAATTAAACATCCGTTTACCATAATTTATCTTTTTGTACACATTTTACCTTATTTCCTAATTTCTGCCTTAGTACGATTACGAAGTCTTTTATAAGTTTCCCACCTTGAATCATTTCTTTCATTAAAATATTCTCTTAAAGCAATATGCCTTAATGATCTTAACTAATTAATTTCATTAGAAAATCTGAATTCCTTGCATCTCATAACATTTAACTTTTCCCTTAAGGGCACATAACTCACGAGTTCGTAAAAAGGGAATTCAAGAAATCCAGTTGCTCGTTGGTGTCTCTAGCTCGGTATAGCTGATCAAAATCCAAATAAGTGAATGTTCTTCAATAGAAGCTATGTCAGCATGCTTATAGTCCCTGAAGTATGTAGTATCAGACATATAAACTACTGGAATATGAAAGGAAGCACATATTAATGAATGATAAGAAATAAAGGGTAGCTGAAACTGGTCTGAAGTACCAACAGACATGTTTTGACTAACAAGAAAGTAATCAATGAGTGAAGTTGATTGATGATAAGAGTCATAATGAGTGGGAATAGAATTGTGCCAACATTGAAGACCATATCTTGAGCAAATAATGAATTCCTGTGACTTTGCTGTATTAAAAATATCATTATTAAAGTCTCCTACTAAAATAATGTTATCATATCGAACAAAAATATCACCAAAAAATTGATCACATAGATATAAATTTTCCCTAGGCAGGTAAGTAACACCAATCAATATATTGACAGTTCCAAGATAAATCTCAACAAAAAACCCTTCACAAGTAAAATACTGCGCACATCTGTAGACAGACTTAAACCGTATGTTTTCTTTAATATAAATTGGAGAAAACACATTCAATATCACCTCTACTGATAATAGGGCCTAAATTTATATTAGAAGTCATATGACACAAAAGAAACTGTATGTAGGAGTCGTAAGGATGATAGACTAGTGAAATATTTGCAAAATAATAATTTATACATAATTATCTCAAACAATATTAATTTTTAGCTCTTTCAACTAAATAAAAAATATATGTGGTATCCCTGTTTAACGTATACTCAGTTTAACGAATTCGCGATTTAACGTACAGTCATATTTTCCATTGAGTACCTTATATTACGAACAAACAGCAAATTTGTACTCTATATAATGAATTTTTACAAAAATATTTTCGGAAAAAAAATAAAATTTGTTTTTGTACACATTTTACCTTATTTTAAGAGCGGTTTTACTGAAAAACAACGAGTTAAGAGAAGTATTTCAATTCTTACAAAGAAAACAAAGAAAATACTTGCTTTCCAAAATAAAAATTTGTACGTTACAAAATCATTTTACTTTTGTTTACAAAACAAAAGATTATTTTCTGTTTCAAGTTTAATTTTTGCAAAGTTTCTGTAAAGTTATTAGTTTTTAATTCAAAATTATATGAAGAATTTATTTTTGTTTGTGTTATGAATAGAAATAAACGAATATGCTTTGTTTTATTAAAATATTATTGTTGTTATTGTTTTATTAATAAAAATGTAGTAAAAAGAAAAACTTCGGGATATCACGAATTTTTGATATAACGAAAGGGCCTGACAATATATAATTCGTTAAACCGAGATACCACTGTAATTTTATAAAATAGATGAATTCATTACATTACATTAATAGCAATAACATGTAGGCTATTCAAAAAAATCCAAAAAAAAAACAAAATATCATATATTCATAGCAAAATTTAAGAATAAGTGATTAACAAATCAAATCTGTATAAGCATTACAATTCAGAACATTTCAGAAAATCCAGTACCTTTTCCGTTCCATTAGGAAATTTAATTTTAGCCAAGGGTGTATCCCTATTTAAAATCCGAAACCAGCTTATCTTGTTATTTTTACGTAAATTACGACATAACATTTGAAGCATAGCTTGGGAATAATGATTAGAAATCCTATTGATTAGCAATTGGATTAGAAATTTTAATTGTGCTGAACAATTGATTAATTATGATTAGTTAGCCATTTTAGACGATTACTAATTGATTAGATTAGAAACAATCGAAAATCTAATCACAATTAGTGACGATTAGCATTTATAATCAAAACTAATCCAAAAAATAATTGATTAGATTTCTTGATTAGATTTGATTAGATCAACTATTTTTAACTATTTTTGTGAAAAGAAAATATTTATTTATCACATTTATTGCTATATTTACATAATGTAACAGTTTTTGAATATTGCATACGGTGCACCCTGTTCTTAAACTAAACACTTGACACAGCTGGTTCACTGTGTTGTTGTGTTATTATTAATCGCCCTTATTGTGTTTGGCGTATTTGAAATACGCCTACGACTGTTTGGTAATAGATTAAAGATAACGTGAACTTTTTTTCTTTAATCTATTACCAAACTGTCGTAGGCGTATCTTAAATACGCCAAACACAATAAGGGTGAATGTTAATTTTCAACGTGTTTTGTGGAAGTATGTACAAGTATAATTTTTTTGTTTACTTAACATTGAAAGCAAAATCTTTCTTTTGCAAGATTGTAATTTTTGTTTTATTCAAATAAAAGTGTTCAAAATTATTGGTAAGTAAAAATGAACGGATTTTTTTTCTTTTATTTATCTAATCACAATTAGTGACGATTAGCATTTCTAATCAAGAATTCTAATTAATTATTTTTTAGATTAGTTTTGAAATGCTAATCGTCACTAATTGTGATTAGATTTTTGATTATTTCTAATCAAATCAATTAGTAATCTGAAATTTGTATCAAAATTGAATTCTAATGATTAGATTATTTTATTTCTCTTATCGTAACGAATTCTAATTCTAATCCAAATTCCCCAGCTATAAACCCAGGATAAACCCTTGCTTCTAACTCAGTACCGATAACATTCCTTAACTGTAGCTTTGGATTTTTAAAATAGGATTTCTTTATCATATCCCTTGTATAAACATTATTAAATTTAACAGAATCACGTTCTGAGTCGAACTAACGATGTCTGTCCGGCTGGCTGGCTGGCTAGCTGGCTGTCCATGTACAGGTCGCAATTTTGGAGATAATTTGGTAAAATTTGGGGCATAGGTTCTTATTAGCACAAGGACCAATGGGCCAAATCGTAGGACCACGAAGGAAGATAGGGGGAAATTTCTTCCTCTCAGAAACTATCAAACCGATTTTAATGAAATTTAAAACATAGATAGAACCATATCTTTATGGACACAAAAGGGATGCATTTTTAAAAGGGGAAATTTCTGCCTCTCAAACCGATTTAAATGAAATTTAAAACATAGATAGATCCATATCTATATGGACACATAAGTATACAGTTTTTCAAAAATAGGACCACAAGGGAAGGTAGAGGGCAACTTCTGCCTCTCACAAACTTTCAACCCGATTTTAATGAAGTTTATAAACATAGATGAATCCGTATTTAAATGGACATATAAGCATGATGTGTTTTTTAATACTGTGGTCTAGGGTATCAGATGGTCGTGCTTGACCGACTATACTTTCTTACTTGTCTTTTATTTCTCTTAGTTTAGAAGGTGTAATGGTTTTTTTACAAATAAATTTCTGTGTAGAAATGTCATTCATTAGATATTCGCTTTTAATTTTCGCATACATTTGATCGAATTTGAGTGCGAATCAGTGATGCCATATGTAGGTAATATACTATGAGTCCCATATACTATAAGTCCTAACAGTCCGGCAATCCATATATTAAAACCATGTACCATGCTATTTGAATTCGCAATCACATTCTCTAAAATGTATGCGAACATTAAAAGCGAATATCTAATTAATAACATTTCTGCATAGATATTTATTTGTAAATCAATCACACCTTCTAAGCTAAGAGAAATAAATATATACAAATTTCGAATATTTAAACAACTTTAAATAAAAACTTTTAAGGATATGAAATGATTTATTTTTAAATGGAAGTTTTTTAATATTTAAGTTCAGTGGAAATGCAGAAAATATCTTTTTTTAAATTTAACAGATCCCCATTTTATTTGGTACCAAGTTTGCTAAAAATTATTAGATACTTATTCTAAAAAAAATTATTAAAAATAAGTGTTCTTGAAAACTATTAAGCTCTTAAAAAATGAACAAAAGATGAGGAAATTATAAATCAAATACGAAGTTTGACCCTGTTTTGTTCTAGATTAAGGGATTTATAGAGGCGTTTATGTCAAAAACAAAAAAATTAAAATCGTCACACAGTGTTATTTTGGAAATTAATTGTTTTTTTAATAAATTAATTTTTTTATAATAAATATGTAAAAAATGTATGTATTTGTTTGCTTGACGCTAAAATCAACAAATTTTTAGCGTAGGGAAAAGTGTAGGGAATTTTTTTTTGGTTGGAGGGAAAAAGGGATTTTTTTGGACACACGTAGGGATTTTTTGAAACTTTTCCTGGCATCACTGGTTCAAACCCCGCGGCAATCAAGAATGAAAAATTATCAAAAAATTTTAATTTATTTGATGTTGTAAAATTCCTTTCTTCATAAAAATAATTTAATGAAAATTAAATTTGATGAACTTTAGCCTAATTAATAGTGTTTTCACACTTACGGCAATTTTCACCAAGTTCGGTTATAATTAACTGTCGGTTATAGCTGTCAAAACATATTGGTAACCGGAACTTTAATTGAAAGTTAGTTTTAACCGAACTTGATGAAAATGGCCGTAAAGGTTTAAACACAAATTTTGGTTTTAACGATAAAACAATCATTAAAACCTGGTTTTACCATACAAAATAAATTTTTTAAGACCATTTTTAAACCTCTTTTGATTTGGTTTTAAGTAGATTTTATGAAATACAACCATGTTTTCGTTGTACTAAATTCAGTGCTACCAAGTTATAAAGATTGAAAACAGCTGATAATGTTTAATCCCAGCAAGCATTTTATTTCACAATACAATATTTTAGGAATCAGCTTCACATAACCGCATATGAGCAAATTTTTCGATCATAAATGATACTCTTCCCCTACAAAATAATCACCCCTATCGTGAATAAAAATTCCTTGGGAGTTTTTTCCCTTTTCCCATTTTTGCAATAGAATTAGCATAGGAAAAATTAAAAAAGGGAAAAAACTCCCAAGGAATTTTTATTCACGATAGGGGTGAATATGTTAAATAATCAGAAACACATAAAAGCACTACATACAATTCTACTGAAAAACTAATGAATTTTACAAGGGTTGTGCCAAAATGAACAAATTCAAAAGTAAGTAATTTTTTTTATCTAAATAAGCTACTAAATAACGAGTGAAAGAAGCTATCCATTTTGAAAAAGTTTTTACTGGGAGACAAACAAATTTCTTTCTTGCCGGAATAATGGTTTTGGCACAAAAGTGTACATATAAGATAAGAATATCAAATATCAATCATATTTTGTATATGTATATAAAAAGTATTAAATGTTCAAAATAAGCCAAGTCGGTCCATTACTTTCCCTCGAAATTTTGCTTTTGCCGATACATTTTTTAGGGAAGAGACAAACAATTTCGAGGACAATTTTCACAATAGGGATTAATATAAAAATTTAACCCTTGTTTCTAAAGATATCATTTTTCTAATAAACAAACATATAAAAATATTTACAATTATCTTATTTCGAAGACTAAGGGGATTATAGTGTAAAACGCAACGCCAACAATTTCATTAAAAGCAAAAACAAAATCGAATTGCCAAATTGGTTTTTTTTTTGTTGTTTTCTTGCGAAGACAATAGAATGAAGCAATTTGTATTTTAATTTTGTTTTTTCTTTTTACCCACTTACAACTACAATTCGAGTCGGAAAGAACCCAACCAATTGTAGGGGGATGTAAGAAAAGATAAACTCACTGTTTATTGTTGGTGTTTTGTTTAAGCTTTGATATTGTTACAAGTAAGACTTTGAGTGTTTAAAATTCTTATTCGCTTTAGGGTTTTATTTGTATAATATTTTTAGCTTTTCTAAAATCTTTGGAAAAGGTTTCCTGATGATCTGGCCTAAGCAACCAGTGAAATGCGCATAGAGGCTAGCTTTCCCTCAACAATAAATTTCGGTGTATTTATCAAATATGGAAAATTGGGAATTTAGCACGTCATACAAAAATCTTAATAGTAAATTTTGTATTCCCGTAAATAACTTTGATAATATACTTGCATGTGCCCGTGCAGAAAACTGAATTGCCAAATTTGTTTTTTTTTTTTGTTGTTTTCTTTCGAAGACAATAGAATGAAGCAATTTGTTTTTTCTTTTTACCCACTTACAGTTACAATTCGAGTCGGAAAGAACCCAATCAATTGTAGGGGGATGTAAGAAAAGATAAACTCACTGTTTATTGTTGGTGTTTTGTTTAAGCTTTGATATTGTTTCAAGTAAGACTTTGAGTGTTTAAAATTCTTATTCGCTTTAGGGTTTTATTTGTATAATATTTTTAGCTATTCTAAAATCTTTGGAAAAGGTTTCCTGATGACCTGGCCTAAGCAACCAGTGAAATGCGCATAGAGGCTAGCTTTCCCTCAACAATAAATTTCGGTGTATTTATCAAATATGGAAAATTGCGAATTTAGCACGTCATACAAAAATCTTAATAGTAAATTTTGTATTCCCGTAAATAACTTTGATAATATACTTGCATGTGCCCGTGCAGAAAATCGAATTGCCAAATTGGTTTTTTTGTTGTTTTCTTGCAAAGACAATAGAATGAAGCAATTTGTTTTTTAATTTTGTTTTTTCTTTTTACCCACTTACAACTACAATTCGAGTCGGAAAGAACCCAACCAATTTTAGTTTTATTTGTATAATATTTTTAGCTTTTCTAAAATCTTTGGAAAAGGTTTCCTGATGATCTGGCCTAAGCAACCAGTGAAATGCGCATAGAGGCTAGCTTTCCCTCAACAATAAATTTCGGTGTATTTATCAAATATGGAAAATTGGGAATTTAGCACGTCATACAAAAATCTTAATAGTAAATTTTGTATTCCCGTAAATAACTTTGATAAAATCAAAAATATTTTCTAAATTTGTTGTTGCTTTCTACAGACATTCATATTATTTTTTTTTTCAATTTTCAACGCCACAAAATAGAAGTATTTGAAATTTAAAAATTCAAGATGAATTTCTATAGAAAGTAACAACAAAATTATAAAATATTTTTGATTTTGTTTTTGCTTTCGTCACTTTTTTAGAAAAAATCATCAAAATGTCACTCTGTTAATATCGGAACAAAAAATCGTCAAGATGACGATAGCTCGTCAAATCTGGCAGCCCTGTTTTTATTATATTTATTTCTTTTGTTGACGTTTCGCTTTTATTTGACACCTAATTACTGGAAATATTCCAGTATAAACAGAATTTGCTGTGTCTGTTTTCGCATTCAAATACAGAAACACTTTTATCTCATAAATCGAGAAACGATGGAATTTTTTGTTTCACACTTCATGTAAGTCCGAGTTTAGACGAGCGAACATTTAGAAGGAAAACATCTGGAATTCTCTTTAATTTTTTCATTCGCGCTCACACAGACGAACATGTTGCCGGAAACATTCTGTTATTTTTGTTGTTTTTTTCTCAAAAAGCAAAGTAAATGTCAACAAAGAAAATGAGAACAAAGCGTGTCGCCGAGTACCGAACACAAAAACCATTCTCTCTTCCCCACCAGTAATTTGCTACCAAATTAAATGTTTCCCTTCCAAATGTTTCCCTGTCTAAATGGGCACTAAGAAATTTTACGATGCGAGAAATACAGAAACGAGCTACTGTAGCATCAATTGAACGCACATTTTCAAATGCAAAAAAAGAAAAATAAGAAATCGTTTACACGTAGCAACTGCTTCGAGTTTGATAAAAACCAAAGACCTATTAATATTAACTGGTAGTTGCTGTTGTTGTTATAATATTTCTGATGATCTCTTAAAGTAAATTTTCTTTTTCTGATAACACTGAATTAAAAGCTTTATTTTTAAACATTAATGTTTTAAACTGTTTTTAGAACTTAGTTCTAAGTATGTAAAATATGTAAAAGTCTGAATAATGTAACTTTGAAAAAGTTAAAATATAAATATAAATACCAGTATAAACTAATGTTGACAAAAATTAAGTTCTTAATTTATTTTCTTATTCATAAATATATGAACTATTTAAAATATTTGCTTTAGAAAACTTTATCGCCAATGTGTATGTGGTATTCGAAGGTGACACAATATATTGGCAAAAATCGCAATAAGAAAAGAAGTGCAATATACTTTGAAATGTTGGCAATAATGTACTATGTTGTTTTGCTTTAAAGGTTATGTTTTTATTTAATAAGAGTTGCTCCATATTTTAATTGAAGCCATTGTTTCACTTATTGAATAATATAGTGCATATCAGAGATCAGCAATGAATCGTTTTTTCGCCACTCATACTGACTCATGCAATTGTAAGTATAAGTGCGTAGAAATCATTTCAACTTAACTACTCTGATTCACTCATACTCACAAGAGAAATATTTATGAGTGCTACGTCGACATTATACGCATACTCATAAATGACCTCAGCTTGATTTATAATTTCAAGAATATACTTACAATACTCACAATAGCGGTTTTCACCCTTGATAGTAAAGTTCCTTGTAGGCCTTGTGAATCTTATTAATTTAGTTAAAGTACTAAGATTTACAACACTGCAACAACAAAATGTATTAGACTAAAATTTACTACGCTGTAGTTGATAAATCCAACAAAAAGCTGTAGTAAACACCTTTGTTAAATAACCCAAAATAAAACAGTTGAAGAAACTATATCTGTCTCTCTCCCTCACTCAGCAACTTTATTAATTTACAATACTAACGAAAAAGTCTCTCACGCTTTGTAGTATAAAATCGTATTAAATAGAGCAGAGGTGTACACTTAATACAAAGGGTGAAAACCGCTAATGATTCAAATCATTTAGCTCATTCATTTACCGTTTTAACACAACAGAGAAAACACACAACTTAACAATCAGCACTGCCAGATAAATTTGCCGAAAAATCGTCCACTTCATACATGTAACTTTAGTAAACTGTAATTGCCAAATCGTCACTTTGCTATTTCGGGAACAAATCTGGCAGCCTCGCATTTTGCTTCGTCTATACACATTGAGTTGAGTAGATTCTAAATCAAACACTACAAATGTTGCTAATGCCCGTAATTTCAACAAACAGATATCTGGTCGTGTTCGTACCTAACAGTTATCTTTACCTATGCGGTAAAACTAGTTTGGTTATTTCAACGTTAAATTTACAAACGTTATTTTTCCTTTAAATTTTCTTTAAAAATATGGCAACATTTGTGTTTTTATTAATTTTTTGAATTAACTGTCAAAAATGGATGGTGTAAAATACACTGCAGTTTAATCAGTAGATAAGACATATTAAAATTATGAAAAATTCGTTACACCATAGATATCTATACACAGCTAGATATCTATTTGTAGAAATTACGGGCATAAGTATGAGTACGATAAATAAAATGAAACTTTTGAGTGAATATGAGTTTGAATAACATTGGAATAAGAATGAGTGCGTATAAGTACAAGAATTTATGAGTCATCCCAGCAAATAAAATTGGGTCACCTGATCAATTTTGATAAAATGGACTACTCCATGGACTGGTCCGATGTAATGCAAGCATGGACCATGTCATTGTTAAAAAGTTTTTGTAGTGAGACGACATGTCTTCGTTTTTTAACGACATGCTTTCGTTTTTAAACGACTTCAAAACTAATCCTCTTGAGTATACCATGGAGTAGTTTTAAAACTACTCCTTATTAGTCCAAAGGTGGGTTATTTGGTCCTCTCCTAGGACATCGTAATGTTAAATAGACCAGGTTTTTTCCATACGTTTGGGTTATTTTTGGACTAGTCCTGGTCTCTTGTGGACTACTCTTTCCACGCGTGTTTGGACTGGTCCTATTATTTGCAGGGATGATTTAGCTCTACTCACTTTTTCACTACTCATTGCTGATCTCTGGTGCATATACATAGAGTTTAAGGACAGTCTGATTTGACATACGCGGACTTGAATAAAAATGTCTTTTATTCAATTCCTGCCCTATGGTTCGAATAGGGTTTGTTATTTGCTGGACTAATTTGTTAAACCAACGAAATACACAAGACTTTAACGTTTATTGTTATATGAAAACGGGTATACAATTTATTGATTTGAGATCACGTTGCAGACTAAAATTCTTGAACAAAAAAGAATATAAAAAGTAACATATATTACATGACCGGTAAACCTCCAAAGAATATTACCATAAAACAAATCATTATTTTGTAGTTTTAATAAATGTTCTTAGAGTAACAAATAATATATAACGAGAATGATATTAAACAACAAATTTTAACTCCAGTGTTGACAATTAATGTTTGACCGAACACATAGAAATAAAATGGCGAATAAAATATACAATAATATTGTAAATGGATAGGGCGCTTGAAGTTTATATAAAACAGAAATATTATTTATATGTGTACCTTAAATATTAATACCCTGAAGGAAACCTGGGTTTAAGTGTCTCCAAGTCACTAGTTTTGTCGACTATATTGGTGACATTGTCAACGAAGTGTCTACACTACAATTCATTTGCCACTATATTTGGCTTTAACACGAAAAAGATTTTATCAATAACAACTTAGAAGTACAATTCCTATAAAAGTTGAAGAAATAATAAAAAATGATTATGATTTCGTATTCTTACAAAAAATTTAGACTATTTTTACTAAAATGTACTAGCGATTCTCTGGTTCCAATATCTACATATGTTTCCAAAGGAACTACCTCAATCAGTAGTAGATTTCCAATGACATTTCCTGCAGGCTGTTTACTATTAAATACTTAGAAAAATGAATTCCAATAAAATATTTTTGGTTCTTTTTATTTTCATAAATTATTGTTTTATTTTTTTAACAAAAAGTACCATTTGGTGGGAATATCTTTTAGTTATAGCAGCATTTCGAAATTTCAGTTTTGCAACACTGTTTTGTACTATGACTTCGGTTAACACAAGGTCTATCCAAAAGGTCTGCGCAAGAAGACAGATGTTTATTCGCTTTATTCCTCAACGATGTCAAAAGTTGTTTACATTTTGCTAATACATGTAAATTTTTGTTTACGTTTTCGGTTTTTTTGCTACACATACATACATGCACACAAATCACATTTATCCTTTTGTATTATGTAGTATTAAGATTTTGACAACGGCGGGGAATTTTACACAAACAAAATGCCTGTGGTTTTTTGTATTGTTGTAGAAGTAAGCAGACCTATTGGATAGGCCTTAAGTTAACCGGTTAACAGTTTTGTACTGTGACTTCGGTTAATAGTTTTGTACTGTGACTTCGGTTAACAATTTACGTACTGTGACTTCGTTTAACAGTTTTCGTACTGTGACTTCGGTCAACAGTTTTTGTACTGTAACTTCGGTTAACAGTTTTGTACTGTGACTTCGGTAAACAGTTTTGTACTGTGACTTCGGTTAACTGTTTTCGTACTGTGACTTCGGTTAACAGTTTTCGTACTGTGACTTCGGTCAACAGTTTTTGTACTGTAACTTCGGTTTACAGTTTTGTACTGTGACTTCGGTTAACAGCTTTTGTACTGTGACTTCGGTCAACAGTTTTTGTACTGTGACTTCGGCCAACAGTTTTTGGAATGTAACTTCGGTTAACAGTTTTGTACTGTGACTTCGGTCAACAGCTTTTGTACTGTGACTATGGCCAATGTTCAAATTGTTCACTAGAGAAGATAGACAGTTATTTAAAATTGAATTGTCTCTGGCTATAGGACCAAGGTGTTGTTGTTATGGGACATCAAAAATCAAACAACAATTATATTTTAATAATAAATATAAGAAAATAATAATATAACAATTTCAATATGAAAAAAAACAACAAATCATAGTAATTTTAGCCATTAGAACTTCACGATGTATAATATAATAGCCATTTATCTTATTGTCACTTTTTTAGCATATTTTAAGTAATTTAATAGCAAGACTTGTTTAATTGTCATTTAAGTACACGCGGTTTTTATTAGTTCCACCAACAATGTTAGATACTTTAAGGGATTTGTTTTTGAAATATTCTGAGATAACCTTATTACGCTTCACAATTTAACCAAATTTAACAAGAATAGCATTTCTTTTTATACCCTTCACTGAAGCCTTCACTGAAGGGAAAATATAACTTTGGCATTCCGTTTGTAATTTCTACAATATTGATCCTACAACCTATAAAGTATATACATTCTAGGTCCTTATGAAAAGCGAAGTTCAAATCCGGCTGTCCGATGACCGTAAAGCGGGGCATATTTTATTTTAATGATATCCGAAAAACGTTCCTTCATGGTTCAGTTGTTTAGGGGTTTGTTAAGGTTAGAAACTGTGAGTTCTCTGGTTCAAATCTTGGTTTTTCAAAGAGAAACGATTTAAAAAAATAGTTAGCAGTTTTCGCTTTTAAAATTTAATTTATAATGAAGCTGTTAGTATTGTAAATACATATGTATGTATATGTAAAACTTGTTTTTGTCTAGTTGCAGAATGCTCGCACAATGGTGAAGGGTATATACCTGTTTTATGTTAATTGCATAAACGAACTTCACTGATAACCGAATCAACTTAAGTTTTTATTCAAGTTGTTCACTTTGATGGAATTATTAAGAATAGAAAATTGTTTCCGTATTTCTGTTTTTAATGTATTTTCTGATTTTCAAAACATCCTTTGCATATATAAACCAAATTCCGATTTTTATCCAGTGTTAAGAGCAAAACCTTTGAAACGTTTTCACAATGGGCATGGTACCCAATATCACAAGACCTACACAATATGCACCTAGTTCGAGTGGCGTCTAAATTACACACTCCGCAACGATAAACCATTTTATTGATTTTTGTTTTTTGTATTTGGTAAAACAAAGTATAGAAGCACGTGATGAATATAAATGGTGAAAATGTATTTATTATATTGTTTTATATAAAATAACTTTAAACATGTTTTATAGAAAATAACTTTAAACATGTTTTATAGAAAATAACTTTAAACAATTGAAGATGTGAATTTATAAACTTTTTTAAGGTATAATGTTTATACTTTTTACATCAAATGGATTAATTTTATAATTTTAAATCAAGAGCACAAATTATGCACGTTTATCACAACATAGTGTTGCCAACCTGATGTCATCGATTCTGGCGTGGTCAAAAACATCCGCATAGAAACTATTCATCTTGAAGCGTCCTTAGAATTATCTTTCGATCGCACACCTGCAATTGTTATAATATAAAATGAACCCAAATATATTTGAATCTCCGTCCGGTAACTTAGCGACGTCAGCCACACAAATAAATTGGTTAAAATGTAAAATATATCTCAGCACAAACTGCACAGAAAATATTTTGCTTAGTACACCGGAAAATCTTTCTATTGTTATTTTGACATTTTTCTGTCCGCTTAGTACATCGGAGAATCTCTCAACTTAATAATTTAATAAAAGAGTGCACAATAAGCCTAAGAAAGTTTCTATAGACTCAGAAAACTGCTTGCCTGGAAAAACATGTATACAAATTTATATCAAAGCTATTTGAGAAATTACTAGTGTCAAAATTAACACCGATTTTAAATGAAAATAGTTATATCCCAAAAAATCAATTCGATTTTAGAAGAAGATATACTTAAATTAACCTAGAGGGGAAAATAAAAGACGAATACAAAAAACATACATATGTACATACATATTTGCAATCGTGAGCAAATAACCTTTAATTTGAGTATACAGGCGTCCCACAGTGGCTGAAAATTTTATTTCATTGGCCAAAAGTCCAATTTTTGTTTGTCACCGATTTTAAAAATTTTAATTTGATTTAATAGTAAACATATTAAAACTAAGATAGCCAAAAAATTTGGTCAAAATATTGGTAATTGTGGGTGTGACATGTTGTTAAACACAACTTTTTTTTTTTTTATTCAGAAAAAAGTATTTTTTTTAATATTTAATCCGAAAGAAATTATCATTGCACAAAAACTATAAGCGATAATGACCTGCTTGCTTTTCTGCTAGGTTGGTAGTCTTGTTATCTTTAAAAAAGGTAATATTTGCGACTGTTGTGTTATTTATATTTGAGATGTTAGGACATATTTTCTAAACTACTATATTTTTGTCAAATTTCAACTTTAGTAGAATAGAACTTTTGCGGCCCAAAAGGGACCAAGAATATGAAACCACTGATAGAAAGGTGAAAGTGTTTTCTTTTACCCTGTATATACTCTTGTACCCGTCTGTTTAACACTTTTTTAATTTTAATGAAATTACTCAAAAAAAAATTTCTAAACTACTATATTTTTGTCAAATTTCAACTTTAGTACAATAGAACTTTTGCGGCCCAAAAGGGACCAATAAGGTGAAACCACTGATAGAAAGGTGAAAGTGTTTTCTTTTACCCTGTATATACTCTTGTACCCGTTTGGACCCGTCTGTTTAACACTTTTTTAATTTTAATGAAATTACTCAAAAAAAATTTCTAAACTACTATATTTTTGTCAAATTTCAACTATAGTACAATAGAACTTTTGCGGCCCAAAAGGGACCAAGAAGGTAAAACCACTGATAGAAAGGTGAAAGTGTTTTCTTTAACCCTGTATATACTCTTGTACCCGTTTGGACCCGTCTGTAATACTTTTTTAATTTTAATGAAATTACTCAAAAAAAAATTTCTAAACTACAATATTTTTGTCATATTTCAACTTTAATAGAATAGAACTTTTGCGGCCCAAAAGGGACCAAGAAGGTGAAACCACTGATAGAAAGGTAAAAGTGTTTTCTTTAACCCTGTATATACTCTTGTACCCGTTTGGACTCGTCTGTTTACCACTTTTTTAATTTTAATGAAATTACTCAAAAAAAAATTTCTAAACTACTATATTTTTGTCATATTTCAACTTTAGAAGAATAGAACTATTGCGGCCCAAAAGGGATTAAGAAGGTAAAACCACTGATAGAAAGGTAATTTTAATGAAATTACTCAGAAAAAAAAATATTTTTTTTAAATTGTTTTTTACAATTTTTTTTTATTCCTCAAAAATGTTTGCAGAAGTAACAGAAATCATGTGCTATTGTCTTCAAAACATAATACAGGTAGTACATATAAAATTTTTTATTAATGTTACACAATCAGAAAAACGTATAGCTACCCTGATTCATCCTTATCCGTTACACTACGTTCACACTAGCGTATTCTATAGTAGAATAAAGAGCTTATACACGCGTTTACGCTAAACAGGTATATTGTGACTCCCAACTTAGAAGGGCTTTTTTAATTTTGTTTGGTCTTTTTATTTTATCTGTTTTTATGACTCTAATAATAGTCCATGACCCTATAGCTATGCAATGCGTTGTTAAATTTGTGTCAGGTATTTTATAGCATATAAATAAAAGGATTTTAAGTGTTTTAATCCTTTTTATTCTACCTGTACTTGGTATGAAAAAAGTATGAAAAGGTTTAAAAGCAAGTGACATTCGGATGCAAACTCAGTGGATATAATATATCTGAGCAATAACAACGTTTTTCATAAACATGGAGAGCTTCAGCTATAAAGAATTGGCCGGAGAGTATTTTAGAAACAAAAACGAGGAAGATGTTAAAAATTACATTCGAAAAAAAGGAAATTTAAATTCCTATAGCACTGAAATACAATCGGACTTAGAAAATAAATTATATGTTTTCATCAAACATTTAAAACAGCGATACAGGAAAGTTGATTACAGCAAAGATAGATTTTATAAGAGCTTTGCAAACTGGTTAGAGAACGAACTTTCTGTCCAGATCGCTTCAGAAACTTCAAATCAAAACACACGTGGGAGACCACAAAAATCGCTGGACAACTGTAGTGATAGATCCAAGAGGCGGAAGCTTAAGGATATAAATGAAGAAATCGGATATGAAAATATTCAAGATACTTTCCTACATCAATTGCGATCACAGAAACAATTGAAAAAAGTGGATATCATTGAAAAAGTTGTTAAAGCTAGTCCATTGAGAACAAAACGGATTCTTAAAAGTATACCAACTCCAAGCGATGCAAAACAATTCACAAATGAGGAGGCATTAGCATTATTTCTGGATTTGAAATTAACAAAACAGCAATATATACAGCTCAGATTGCGTGCGATTGAAAAAGGCTCAAATCTGTATCCAGCATATCATCACATAACATCTGCTAAAATGGACTGTTTGCCATTAAAGGACACTATTACAATCACATCAATTTCGGCAGAGGTACAACTAAAATCTCTACTTGCTACAATCAATAAAAGGAAATGAGTTAAAGAAATATGGAAACACAAAGTTAATTCTTTTTTGTAAATGGGGATGTGATGGTTCTTCCGGACAAAAACAATACAAACAAGTAGTATGTGAAAATATTTCGGACTCAGATATGTTCATGGTATCATTTGTACCATTGCGATTAAAAAAGATTTTGAAAGATTCAGCGCCTTCGACAAGTACAACGCAAACAAAGGATATTTGGAAAAATGAGACACCATCTTCTACGAAATATTGCAGACCTATAAAATTTGAATTCAAAAAAGAAACTCATGATGCCATTAATAAAGAAGTTAGTGATATCAAGGCCCAAATTGCAATGCTACAGCCATTACAGTTAGATTTAGATGGGCAGCAAATTGAAGTTAGCTACCAATTAGTGCTAACAATGATAGATGGAAAAGTAGGCCAGGCTTTGACTAACACGAAGGCTGCATCCAGCTGCATCATATGCCATGCAACATCAAGCCAATTAAACCAAGTCCCGACAAAATCATTAGATAATACTGATGCATATGAATTTGGATTATCACCACTACATGCAAGAATACGACTTATGGAACACATACTTAAAATCAGTTATGACTTGGATTTCGGATCTTCAGGATCAATAAGAAACAACGAAACCAACAAGGAGTTAAGAAGTTCAAAAAGGAAACATGTTCAAGATGAATATCGCAAATTTGGGTTGATTATAGATCAGCCGAAACAAGGGTCAGGCAATACAAATGATGGCAATACCGCAAGAAGATTCTTTTCAGATCCAGAAACAGCATCTGAAATAACAGGTGTTGATTTTAACCTAATTTTTAGATTTAAAATAATCCTAGAAGTACTTGCGTGCAAATGAAGAAATTGACTCTAGAAAATTTGGAGATTTTGCTAAGGAAACTGCAAAAATATATACAACCAAGTACCCATGGAGAAATATGTCTGCTACAGTTCACAAAATCCTTTATCATGGAGAAGATGTCATTAAATTTCAGTTGGTGCCACTTGGAGATTTATCAGAGGAAGCTCAGGAAAAAAGGAATAAGGATTACAGATTTTATAGAGAGCACAATACTAGAAAAATTTCACGAAATTCCACTAATGAAGATCTATTTAATATACTATTGGCAACGTCAGATCCGTTTATCTCCAGTATTCGAAATCAATGGAAAGTGGAACATCGGGATTTATATGAAGAAGTCAAAAAACTACTTAAGAACAGAAATAACACAGAACAAAATATGGAATATTTGCAATCAATCTTTCAATTAAATGAACAATAATTATAATTCATTAGATCAAAGACAGACATTGTATTAGTAAAAAATAATAATAAATAGAAGCTCACGTTGTGACAAAAGCTATTAAAATCTATTGCTGCTATTATTCATACATTATCCACATATGTATGAAATGTTTTAATAAATAAGAATAAATAAGTGTAAACAAATTTGAAAGCAAAAAAATTTTTATTTTTCAGCAATAATAGCAAAATTTCCAGTTGATTTTACTATTTTTTTTTTTATGTTAAAATTTTTTTTATAGTAAGCATTTAATTTTTTGAGTGTCCCATTATTACAAAAAATGTTAATGATTATTATTTAATTCAAAAAATTACATTTTTAAATAATTAAAAGAATTAAAAAAACCATATTGCACGCTAAATTAAAAAAAAATTTAAAGTTCCACTTTGACCTTAAATTCCTCAATAACTACTCAACCGATTTTAATGAAATTTAAAGTGAAGAAAGTTTAAGAATCTAACTGTCGATTCACTAAAATATCTCCTTCGGTTCAAAAGTTACAGATTTTTGGCCAATGAAAAACGATTTTCAGCCACTGTGCTCCCCCAAGGGCCTCAGCGCCCTTAAATTTTAATTTTGTTTTTTTAATTCCTGAATCTGGTGGCATACATTTTTTTTCGTACGTAAACTGCACTTCAACTAGTAAACCAAAAATGATGTGCTTTTTCAAAATACAATTGATTCAACCTTTAGTAAAGTTTATATATGTGTATGAAAAACGTTTTGTTGAGTTGTTCCTTTAAATTGTATCCGTTAAATTTATTAACACGATTTGGTATATTTATCGAGCTGTTTTATTCACAACTTCCCTAAAAAACTATGTACATAATTAATCAAATAACATTTTTAAAGATCTTTCAGATGCAATGTTCCTTGTTTTTAGTCTGCCACAGTTTTATTAAAAAAATTGTTTTCTTTTGCGTAACGTTTACTAGAGCAAACACCAGTTAGCAGTTTCAAAATAACATTATACAATTATCTTAATAAAAATAACGTTTAGTAAATCAATAAAAATTTTGAAAAATTAAGCTAAATTTTGATCCATTTACTGGTCAATGTTTCTTTGGTCAAATAATTGTTAGGTCTGAACATACCTTTAGTATTCTTGATAAGTTCCAAAAAAGTTTTGTTAAGCTACCTTATACATACCCTTTATCGAATATTACGTACCTTTTCTTTGTTATTGCAGTTATGTATAATCAAACAGGCTGTTAAAGCTTTTTCCGATTCCAGTTGCTGATATAAGAAATCCTTTATTTTAATTTTCCATTCTTTTTTGGGTAATATTTCATCATTTATAATAGGGCACCGATAAAAAACACCCTGACATGCTAAATTGGAGTTAGGAGTTAATTCAATATATTCCGAAGAGCTTTCACTCTTAATTTTTCGTTCGGCTTCAAGTTCTCTTTTAGCTTGGGCTTTAATATAAGCAAATGAAGTATTAAATTCTTTAGAATCCTTTTTTTCTACCCTTGCCAACGCGGCAGCTGCTGCAGTTCTAACCTCATTACTTAGTTCTTTGCGTTTAGGAGGAATATATGCATCAGAAACTGGTGTTTGATTCGATGAGGACGGCTCTGAATTTTGTGCATTCAGAGTGTGTCCTTGACCTAAGCCACCAACCAATTTTAGTTTAAAAGCAGCTTCTTCCTTTTTCTTCGTAAAAAATTTTTTGATTTTAGACATTTTGTGATATAAGTATTAAAATTAGCTCTAAATCCTCGGAGAATGTTCTTTAGGCAACTTTAACTTAGCTACGGAGTGTTTAAGCTCTTCAATTTCTTTTAAAGTACCTAAAATTTAATTTACCATCAATAAAATATAGGTATGTACCAGAGATCAGCAATGGAGTAGTGAAAAAGTGAGTAGAGCTAAATCGTGACTCATAAATTCTTGTACTTATACGCACTCATACTTATTCCAATGTTATTCAAACTCATATTCACTCAAAAGTTTCATTTTATTTATCGTACTCATACTTAAGGCCGTTACACACTATCCCACAAAGTCTAACGTATTTTATGAAAATGCTTCCCTGATGTAATTAATGTTTATAAATTTTCAAAAAACAATAACAACTTATTATGGCAGGGCTGCATTTTTATAAAATACGAAAGACTTTGTGGGATAGTGTGTAACGGCTTTTAGCAACATTTGTTGTGTTTGATTTAGAATCTACTCAAGTCAATGTGTATTGGCGAAGCAAAATGCGAGGCTGCCAGATTTGTCCCCTAAATAGCAAAGTGACGATTTGGCAATTACAGTTTACTTAAGTTACATGTATGAAGTGGACGATTTTTCGGCAAATTTATCTGGCAGCGCTGATTATTAAGTTTTATGTTTTCTCTGTTGTGGTAAAACGGTAAATGGATGAGCTAAATGATTTGAATCATTGTGAGTACTGTAAGTATTTTCTTGAAATTATAAATCAAGCTGAGGTCATTTATGAGTATGCGTATAATGTCGACGTCGCACTCATAAATATTTCTCTTGTGAGTATGAGTGAATCAGAGTAGTTAAGTTGAAATGATTCCCTGCAAATAAAATTGGACCACCTGATCCATTTTGATAAAATGGACTACTCCATGGACTGGTCCGATGTAATGCAAGCATGGACCATGTCATTGTTAAAAAGTGTTTGTAGTGAGACGACATGTCTTCGTTTTTTAACGACATGCTTACGTTTTTAAACGACTTCAAAACTAATCCTCTTGAGTATACCATGGAGTAGTTTTAAAACTACTCCTAAGTGGTCCAAAGGTGGGTTATATGGGCCTCTCCTAGGACATCGTAATGTTAAATAGACCAGGTTTTTTCCATACGTTTGGGTTAGTTTTGGACTAGTCCTGGTCCCTTGTGGACTACTCTTTACACGCGTGTTTGGACTGGTCCTATTATTTGCAGGGTTTCTACGCACTTATCCTTACAATTGCATGAGTCAGTATGAGTAGCGAAAAAACGATTCATTGCTGATCTCTGGTACGTACACATTTACCTACATATGTACACATACTTTTTATAGGGTAAAACATACTTACATACAGTGGCTCTCATTAATATTCGGTTTTATATTCCGAGTTATTAAAAGTCAACAAAATTAATAGAAAATAATAAATAAACGGGGATATTATTTTTGTGTATTCATAAGATATATTAAGAGATCAAAAATAACTTATTTCAGAATTCTGAATATTGAACAAACAATAATAATAAAAACAAAAGTAAAAAAACTTAAGTCATTGACACCTCATTAATATTCGTTATTTTAGTTTTACCACAAAATGCAACGCTATAAGTCTGCATATTTTCATAAATTATTTGTAAAAAGGGGAAACACACATTAATTAAACAAATCAAACAAATAAAGTTAGCTGAATAAGCATGCCATTCTCAAGTTCTTTTTTTTTTTTGTAAAATACACGATTGGTCGTAAGGGAAAAAATTCGTTAAAGTAAAGAAAATTAGTGAATTTTTCATTACTAAAAAGGAAAAAAATATAAAAATATTGCTGAAATATTGAATATGAAGCCAAAAAATGTCGGTGACATTATCTGAACGATAATGAATTGATTTTAAAAAACAAATTGCGATGCCAAAAAAACTTACCGAGATTGAAGAGCGCCGTATTGTTAGAGAAGTCCAGGCTAATTCACGCTTAAGTGTCCCTAAAATCGTTACTGAAGTTGCTGCGGAATTTGGAAAGACGGTTTCAAAAGCAACCATACATCGCACAGCTAAAAAGAAGCGTTTCACCAAGGTTTCACGGCCGTGTTGCTCGAAGACGCCTTTCGTTAATTTGAAAAACAGAAATCATCGGTCAAAAATTGCTAAAAGCAAATTTAACTTATTTGGAAGTGATGGAAAAACTATGGTGTGGCGCAAGCCGAATAAAGAGTTAAAAGGAAAAAAATTACTCCAACCGTTAAGCATGGAGGAGGAAGGGTAATGGTGTGAGGCTACATATCAGGGAAAGGGGTTGGGAAACTGGTATTTTTAGAAGGCATTATGAACAACGATGTATATTTGAACATTTAGAGTGACAATTCGAAACAATCTGAAGAAAAAATGGGAATTGCAAGAACCTTTAAATTGTATCGTGACAACGACCCTAAACATAAAGCCCACGTTGTTCGTGAGTGGTTACCTTATAATTGCCCAAAAGTTATTAAGACGCCTGGCATGAATCCTATAGAAAATGTAAGGGACCATTTAGATCGCCGAGGCCGCGAAAACGCAGTTTCTTCAAAAAACCAACTCAAAAAAACGCTGCAGGAAGAATAGGATAAAATCAGTATGGATTACTTGCAAAAAATTTTTTTTAAAAAGCCAAATCGTCTTTCTGAGGTTATAAAAAAATAATGGTTATCCAACCAGATATCAGTTTATTTCTTTTTTATTTTTATTTAAACAATAATGGGCTTAAGTCTAGTTTACCAACGCAGCTCCAAATAAAAAAAAAGTACATAGGGTTATAAAAAATTGAAAAATAAGAAGAAAAATTAATTAATAAAATTACAAAATTCTCGGAAACGCATAGTTTCGGAGTTATGGACCTTTGAAGTTTTCATATAAGTTTGCGATTTCCCACTACATTTTTGAACGTATATAGCTAATATTGGTATCATTTAAAAGCTTTTGAATACATTTTTCTAGATATAAACATTTTATTTAAATATTATTATTACATTAAGGATTAAGGAGCCGGCTATGCGGAGAAGCTTTATTTAGCGAAGCCAGTGTTTGTTATACCATTGAGGAGAAAATCCTTGCGCCCGGCCGAAGTCCGGCTATGCAGAGAAGCTTTATTTAGCGAAGCCGGTGTTTGTTATACCATAAAGGAGAAAATCCTTGGGCCCGGCCGAAGGCCTCCTATGCAGAGAAGCTTTAGTTAGCGAAGCCGGTGTTTGTTATACCATAGAGGAGAAAATCCTTGCGCCCGGCCGAAGCCGGCTATGCAGAGAAGCTTAATTTAGCGAAGCCGGTGTTTGTTATAACATAGAGGATAAAATCCTTGCGCCCGGCCGAAGGTCGGCTATGCAGAGCAGTTTTATTTAGAGAAGCTGGGGTTTATTTGATTACATTTTTATTACCTAGTGCACTTCCGTAACATTTTGATATAAATTTTGTAAAAACAGTATTAGGAGCTAAAGATTTAAAAAGTTTTAAATAAATTTTGGATTTCCAGAAAGATCTGTTCAAATGCTTGATTGTTCGGTTTGTGCTTTGTTGTGATACAGACGTGTATTTTTAACCCCGCATACGTTTTGAACTATTAATTAATCATATTTGATTTTGTAATATACGCAGCGAATGGACGCTTAAAAATAAATTATATATTTTGTTATTTAAATTATTTAACATAATAGTGAACAATTCAAACGATAAAATTAAATAAAGAAAAATAGTAAAAATATATACATACGTATTAATGTTCATACATGTGTATGCATACCAGAGAAAAGCTTTTTGCAATTGAAAAAAAATCGCATTTAATTAACGACAACAAATACACACGCTTACGGTCATACAGTCAAACTCGCGCAACCGCAAATATTCGCTGCTGGTTTGCAATCATTCAAATAACGCACATCGTGCTTTGTTATTTATACAATCGTTACCTTCGTTTTTTTTATAAAGATTCTAAGTGTTCTGAGCGCAAATGATTGTTTGGTAAAGAAACAAAAAATACAAACGAAAAAGCCAGAAATCAAACAATCATTACTCATGTATTTATTCAGCATTAACTATGTGGTACAAGAAAAAAAAAATTGAAATGAAACTAAACACACATACTTATGTAGGTACACACAATTTCCATAGAAACAAAAAGTACAGTAGTAGTAGTAGGTACAATGTATTTTTGTTATTGTTGTTAATTTTGAAAAAGCGTCTCATCGTTGTTTATTGTTGTTGTTGTTAATGTAAACAAAAGTATAGAGAATGTGCTCTTTTGAATATACTCAGTTGTGTTATATTGCGTGAGCAACAAAAATGCAAATAAAGCACTTTCAATAAAAAACGAATAAATGAAAATATCAAATGTGTACGAAAGGAAAAAAAAATTACCAACGTTGAACTTTGTTTTGCAAGCTTAGAATAAATGTAAATTTTAGGGTATGAATAATCAACAGAAATTGTTGATTTTGAGGTTCTCTGATGCATACATACTCTCAACAAAAACATTTTTTTTGGTGTTGTTGTAAAAACAATAAATAATACAAATATTTAAAGCACAGCAAACGGTGAAAAACAAAAACAACTCTTTGCATGAGTAAGAACAGTGAAACAACGCTAAGGCAAAATGAAAGAAATGTTTATGTGACCGTTCAGGCAAACGAAAATAATGCTGAAATAAATAAAACAAAACAAAACAATATTAACTATCTAACGGCTCAGCCTATTATTCGAACACGTTCTCTTTCACCCTCGGTGTTCACAAAAACGGTGGATAGTGATACATTAAAAAATATTAATCTGTCTTTGGGGACAAGTGTTGTAGCGTCCGCAAGTATTACCGCGGCGGAAAAAACAATCTTAGTAAGAAATGGTACCATAAACTCAAATACAGACGCAATGGAGAACCCTTTAGTGAAAAATTGTCAAAAGCCTCAAATACAAGTTGGTATGGACAGGTATATAACAGTGCTTAAACGGGGTCGCAGCCCTACCTCTTCAGCAGTTGCTTCGGCCTCAAAAGTAACATCTTTTGATAGAATAAATTCACAAAACCGTTTTGCAATTCTTGAGGACGAATCCCCAGAGGCACCAAACGTCATAAAATCTTCTAAGCCACCCCCAATATATCTTAGGGAGCAAAACTCAAGTGAGTTAATAAAGAGCGTGATCTCGGTAATAGGTGAAAATTCTTTTTACGTAGCGGCAATCAAGCGTGGTAATATAAACGAGACAAAAATACAGGTTAATCATGAGAATGATTTTCGCAAACTAACAAACCAATTTGAATCCTTTAAAAAAAGCTTTTATACATATCAGCTGAAGAGCAGCAAAGGCCTTCAGGTAGTGATCAAGGGCATAGACTCGAGCGTGGACCCTGAAGAAATTAAAACCTTTTTGGAAGAGAAAGGCTTTAAAATAAAAAACGTTACAAATATCAAAAATAGGGAAAAAAAATCCCCAACCACTATTTCGAGTGGAGCTAGAACCTGGCGACGTTAAGCTTAAAAAAAATGAAACGCATCCTATTTACAATTTAAAATATATTCTCTACAGAAGAATAACTATAGAGGAGCCGCACAAAAGAAATGGTCCCGTTCAAGGTCTCAACTGCCAAGAATTTGGTCATACTAAGGCCTACTGCTATTTACCCCCTGTTTGCGTAGTATGTGGTGAATTACATGGTACAGTCCAGTGCGATAAGTCTAAAAATGACCCCAATGTAAAAAAATGTAGCAACTGTGGCGGCAATCACACTGCCAATTATAGAGGATGTCCTGTATATACTATCGTCAAGCAGTCGGCTGGACCGAAAACTAATCCCCCTCAAATGCAGGTACCAAATCAAGCAAACACTAATGACACTCAGGCTCCGCAGCCTAATAATAACAGAACCTCTTATGCTAACGTCCTAAAATCAAACCATGTGCCAATGCAAGGTGCTTCGCCAAGTAATGATGAAACTCCAGTTTCTAATTTAAGTCGTCTAGAAAAAACCATGGAAACTTTAGTGCAAACAGAAAATAATTTTACAAACACAATGGGTAATATGATGCAGGAGATCCTTAGAATGCAATCGATGTTATTGCAAGCTGTACTTAACAAACCATGAACTGTTTAAAAATTTGTTTTTGGAACGCAAACGGCATCCGCCAACATAAAAATGAATTAGAATACTTTCTTAAAAATAAACAAATTGATGTCATGATGGTTTCTGAAACTCATTTGACCTCAAGAAATACGTTTAAAATCAATGGTTATACACTATATGATACCAAGGACCCTCGAGATAGAGCTTGTGGAGGTTCTGCCATTTTGATAAAAACCCGAATCAAACACTACCTGATGTGTGATCATCGTGAAGATTATCTCCAAGCAACGAACATTTGTATTAAAGAGCTGAATCGAAACATAGTAATCTCATCCTTATACTCACCACCTAGATTTGCAATATCAGAAAGCCAATATTATAAATATTATAAGTCATTGGGGCCCTGTTTCCTGGCTGCTGGCGATTATAACGCTAAACATACCTTCTGGGGTTCACGACTAATAACACCAAAGGGTCGTGTTTTGTATAATACAATCTCTAAAATGAATTTAAATGTCGTCGCGAGCGGACAACCAACATATTGGCCTGCTGATCCGCAAAAAAATTCCAGATGTCATCGATTTCGGAGTGGTTAAAAACATCCCCACAGAAACGATTCAAGTTGAACCTTCGTTAGAATTATCCTCTGATCACACACCTACAATAGTTACTATAACAAACACCAATAGAATCGTATCTCCCTCTGGTTACATAGCGACAACAGCTACACAAATAAACTGGTTAAAATATAAAAAATATCTCAGTACCCATTGCACAGAAAATATTCCGCTTAGCACACCGGAAAATGTGGATCTCTCTATTGTCAATTTTGACAGTTATCTTAAACTAGCTGTTCAACATTCCAGCAAAACCCTCAAAAAAACCAATTATAACAAAATATATTTTGCAGATGTCGAGCGCCTCTTGAATGAAAAAAGGAGAGTGCGAAGAGAATGGCAATTGCAAAGATCCCCTCAACTTAAAAATGAATTAAAAGAGTGTACAAAAAGGCTAAGAAAATTACTGCAGACTCAGAAAACGGCTTCCGTAGAAAAATATCTTAAGGACTTGGATGCAACTCCACAATCAGGCTACTCATTATGGCGGGCAGCTAGAAACCTCAAAAGACCAGTTATCTCGAAACCACCATTAAGAAACTTGAATGGAAGTTGGGCAAGAAATGATAATGAAAAAGGAAACCTGTTTGTAAATCATTTGAAAAACGTATTTACCCAAAATATACCTGACGATACAGCGCATGAGTTGCCGCCTGTTAATGTTAGAGCAGCTATCCCCCTAAGATTTGAGATAAGGGAATTAGAATGGGCTATTTGTGAATTAAACACCAAGAAGGCACCTGGTATTGATAAAATCAGTAACAAAATGCTTTTGGAGCTACCTCGCATAGCAAAGAAAATTATTCTTTATATTTTTAATGCTATTTTACGACTTGAATACTACCCTCAAGAATGGAAGGTCTCCTTAATAACGATGATACCAAAGCCAGGAAAAGATCACACAAAAGTTGAGTCATATAGGCCTATTAGCTTATTATCTAATATATCAAAGCTGTTTGAGAAGCTCTTAGCGTCAAAATTAACCCCAATTTTAAATGACAATGGGTGTATACCCAATCATCAATTCGGCTTCAGAAGAGAGCATAGCACAATTGAACAAACCCATCGGATAGTAAACGCCATAAGAAAAGCCTTTGAAGAAAGAAAATATTGCTCCGCTCTTTTCATAGATGTTTCTCAAGCTTTTGACAAAGTCTGGCATGTAGGCTTGTTACATAAGTTGAAGCTAAACCTACCGGTTAATACACACAAGCTGTTAGAAAGCTACCTTGTCGGTCGAAAATTTATTATTAAAGAAGGCGATTTTTTAAGTTCTCCTCAGCCAATTGAAGCTGGAGTCCCTCAGGGAAGCATCCTGGGCCCACTTTTTTACCTTATATATACCTCGGACATGCCAACAAACAATCACACCCTAACCTCAACTTTTGCTGATGATACAGCTTTTCTAAGCGTACACGAGAACAGTCGTGAAGCATCTCGATACCTGCAGAATCATATATTTCAACTAGAACTGTGGTTTAAACAATGGAGAATAAAGGTCAATGAGCAAAAATGCGTACATATAACATTTACCTTGCGTCGGGAAACATGTCCCCCTATTAAAATCAATAATCAACTAGTGCCTCAACAATCGCATGTCAAATATCTCGGTATTCATCTAGATCGGCGTTTGACATGGAAATGCCATATAGAAGCAAAATTAACCCAAATGAAACTAAAAGCAATTCAAATTAACTGGCTTATTGGAAGAAATTCTGTTCTTAGTCTCGACTGCAAACTACTACTTTACAACGCTATTTTAAAGCCAATATGGTGCTACGGTATTCAACTATGGGGCACTGCCTCGGCCTCAAATATCGAACAAATTCAAAGGCGCCAAAATAAACTTCTTCGAATAATTACAGCTGCCCCTTGGTATGTTAAAAACTCAAATATCCACAAGGATCTCAATGTGCCACTGGTAAGGACAATTATTACGAAATATTTGAAAAGGCTAGAGTTGCACCCAAATCCACTAGCACGAAATATTTTAAATGATAGCGGCCACTCTCGCCTAAGAAGAAGAGACACTGCAGCACTTACCCATTAAGATGTGATGAAGAAAATTTTTGTCTGGCACTGGCAGGACATAAAATAAAGCATTAGGTTAAGATTTGATTAATTATTGTTAGTTCATATTTAATATATGAGTTTTCAATAAATAAATAATGAAAAAAAAAAAAAAAAAAAAAATGCTTTCAAATAATACCAATATTGGCCATATACGTTCAGAAATGTTGAGGGAAATCGCAAGTTTATATGAAAACTTCAGAGGTCCATAACTCGGAAACTATGCGTTTCCGAGAATTTTGCCATTTTATTTGTTCTTCTTATTTCTCAATTTTCTATCACCCTATTTACTTTTTTTTTTATTTAGAGCTGCGTTGGTAAACTAGACTTGTTCCCAATAATGTTATATGTGCTAAAAAAAAACGAATATTAATGAGGTGTCAATTACTTAACCGATATCGTCCCAATGTTCGATTTTTCGAACAGTAATTTTAACGCGTTTTTGTAATTTTTTAGGTAAGACAAAGAACTAATTTTTTTAAACAATAATATATTGTAAATGGTTAGCTACAAATATAAAAATAAAAATTCTTACCGACTTCACTCCTCCCTTGTATAACAAGGGGGAAGAAAAAACATTAATTTTAGCATAATTTTAAAAACTGAAAACTTTGTATAAAATAAAAAAAAATTAAAAAAGTGAAAATGCAGTTCCATTAAAAAACGATTAAACTTTCAACAACAGCAAAAACATTTCCGTGTTTTTCAATTATGTTTTTGTTATTTGGCTTTAAAAAGCAGTGTTCGATTTTTCACGCATTTGAATAAATGGAAATAATTTATTCTGTTTTGCTGAACAATAAAAAGCTTATGAACAATCAGCATTCTGTGAGAAATGTTTATCGTGCTATTCGAGGAACTTACGGTGCGCAGAATCGGCCTACTACAGCTGTAGCTGAGAGTGCAATCATTGGTCCAAATTTTTTTTAAAATTAAGGAAAATCAGAATGTCACCGTCAATGGTAACCTCCACATTTTTTTTTTTTTTTTTTTTTTTTTGTTAGGACCAGCATTCATGTGACAGCCCCTACTAATGCATTGTATTGGGTTGGAACTAGGAAAGTAGGTTATGGAAAGGAGAGAAGAGGTAGTAGTACCTGTGAACATTCGACTTTAATTTATTCATGTTCACAGTGAGAGGGAAGACTTCAACAGGAAGGTTATTCCACATACGAACAGTCCTGGCAAAAAAAGAATTTTCCCTGTAATGCATTGGACGATTTATCGACCAATCGATCACAAAAGGATGGGCTTTTGAAAACAAAACGTACGGTTTCGGTCTCGGCCAAGCGTATCATTCATGTTCTGAAGCATAGCACCAACATCGGATACGCTTGGTCTTTAATCAAATGATTACGAATGGCAAGGTTGTTGTCATTTGCAAAAGTGTAGATAGGGATAGAAGTTAGACATAGGAAGTCATTTAGAAAAATAAGAAATATAAATAGTAGGAGAAAGAACGGAGTCTTGCGGCACCCCTTATTTAATTTTGAACTTGTTTGACGAAAGACTATCTAAAACAACTCGTATAGAGCGACCTCTGATAAAACTTAATATAAATCGTGAGAAATTATCACCGACACCAAATGCAATAAGTTTTGCCAAGAGTGCACCATACCAGACTCTGTCAAACGTCTTGAAAATATCTTAAGCAATTACCTTACTTTCGGCAAAATGGTAAATGGAACAGCACCAGTATAGCAACTTGAAATTCAAGCGCATGGTATCGGTGAGATATGGTTTCAGAAAGGCAGCGCTACGAGACATACATTTTGGTGAGCACTTAATTTCATGTTTTTCTATGGTAAATTTTCCACCTAGATATTGCGATATTACAACTAAGACAATTTTCTCTGGGTAATGACTGTCTTCAGGAATAAGTCAGCTACGATTGACGCTTTGGAACCTAACATTACTCGTGTCATTCGCGAAATAACAGTCGCTATGCTCGAATGAGTCGCCCGAAATTGGACCTTCCGAATAAACCACCTCAGACGAAGTCATGGCCAACATTTCCATGACATCATTTTCGTTAAGTTAATGCCATTAATTATTCTTTCAACCGATAATAAAATTTTCAAGTTCGCTTCAAATGTATGTGTTTTATTTTACATTATAACTTCAACTTCACGATGCATCACCTGATTTATCTATTAACCATTTTTTGATTATCAGCGCTCTTCCCGGTTCTGTGCGAGTCGGATAATCGAGGTTGAACTGTATATTGTTAATTTGAATTAATGCCTTGTTCTATTTTTCTATAATAAAATAAAATTAATTAGTTTTAGTTTATAAAAAATTTAGGTTTTCTATATTTACATTCTATAGGAGCAATAAAATAAAAATGCTTAATAGTGCCCAATGTTCGATTAATCGAACACCATTTTTCTCAATAACAAAAAATCTAAAAAAATTTGGACTTCAGATTCGTGTTTTCTAGTCCCAAATTATCTAATAACCACCAAGTTTTATAAAGTTACTCGAAAAAAAAATCGCTGGGACGAAATGGGTTGTTTTTTTTTTTTTTTGTTTTTATTATTATTAGAAACTGGGAATTATTTCCTTCCGAAGGTTACTTTATATTATATTCAACATTTTTCATTTTTCGAATTTATTCTATGAGCTAAATTTCAGTTATGTATTTTATAAAGCTTTTTTGTAATAGTTCTATTCCTTCAATTTTTCAGAAATGACTTTATACACTACCAGACTATTATATTGTATTTTCTTTTTACATTTTACCTTAGCCTTCCTTTGGAAAGCAATGAGGTATATTGAATGTACAGAAAAATTTTACAATTATTAGACACCAGCAGAATGTAATGCATTTTCTGGCCCGCTACGGCCTTCGTCAGCATTCTTTGTGTCTCACTGGATAGTATTACTTTATAAATTGAATGTATTTAACTCAACTATTTTAACAAATAGAAAATGGGAATTATTTCCTTCCGAAGGTTACTTTATATTATATTCAACATTTTTCATTTTTCGAATTTATTCTATGAGCTAAATTTCAGTTATGTATTTTATAAAGCTTTTTTGTAATAGTTCTATTCCTTCAATTTTTCAGAAATGACTTTATACACTACCAGACTATTATATTGTATTTTCTTTTTACATTTTACCTTAGCCTTCCTTTGGAAAGCAATGAGGTATATTGAATGTACAGAAAAATTTTACAATTATTAGACACCAGCAGAATGTAATGCATTTTCTGGCCCGCTACGGCCTTCGTCAGCATTCATTGTGTCTCACTGGATAGTGTTACTTTATAAATTGAATGTATTTAACTCAACTATTTTAACAAATAGAAACTGGGAATTATTTCCTTCCGAAGGTTACTTTATATTATATTCAACATTTTTCATTTTTCGAATTTATTCTATGAGCTAAATTTCAGTTATGTATTTTATAAAGCTTTTTTGTAATAGTTCTATTCCTTCAATTTTTCAGAAATGACTTTATACACTACCAGACTATTATATTGTATTTTCTTTTTACATTTTACCTTAGCCTTCCTTTGGAAAGCAATAAGGTATATTGAATGTACAGAAAAATTTTACAATTATTAGACACCAGCAGAATGTAATGCATTTTCTGGCCCGCTACGGCCTTCGTCAGCATTCTTTGTGTCTCACTGGATAGTGTTACTTTATAAATTGAATGTATTTAACTCAACTATTTTAACAAATAGAAACTGGGAATTATTTCCTTCCGAAGGTTACTTTATATTATATTCAACATTTTTCATTTTTCGAATTTATTCTATGAGCTAAATTTCAGTTATGTATTTTATAAAGCTTTTTTGTAATAGTTCTATTCCTTCAATTTTTCAGAAATGACTTTATACACTACCAGACTATTATATTGTATTTTCTTTTTACCATTTACCTTAGCCTTCCTTTGGAAAGCAATGAGGTATATTGAATGTACAGAAAAATTTTACAATTATTAGACACCAGCAGAATGTAATGCATTTTCTGGCCCGCTACGGCCTTCGTCAGCATTCTTTGTGTCTCACTGGATAGTGTTACTTTATAAATTTAATGTATTTAACTCAACTATTTTAACAAATAGAAACTGGGAATTATTTCCTTCCGAAGGTTACTTTATATTATATTCAACATTTTTCATTTTTCGAATTTATTCTATGAGCTAAATTTCAGTTATGTATTTTATAAAGCTTTTTTGTAATAGTTATATTCCTTCAATTTTTCAGAAATGACTTTATACACTACCAGACTATTATATTGTATTTTCTTTTTACATTTTACCTTAGCCTTCTATGAAATTTAGCTCATAGAATAAATTCGAAAAATGAAAAATGTTGAATATTTTATTATTATTGTTTGTTTAATATTCAGAATTCTGAAATAAGTTTTTTTAGTTCTCTTAATATATCTTATGAATGGAAAAAAATAATATCCCCGATTTTTTTATTTTTTTCTATTAATTTTGTTGACTTTTAATAACTCGGAATAAAAAACCGAATATTAATGACCACTGTACATGCATATCTACATACATAAATACATATGTAGGTACTATATTTTTTGTTGAAATACTTACTTGGTCTTACAAACTTGTCCGTAATAACTTTACCATAAACTTTCCAAGAATAAATAATTATAATGGAAGTAAGTAATAAAAGGACAAAGAACAATTTAAAGAGTGCCCACTGAAGAGAAGTAAATTCAATAGGGCTTTTCCACCCCGTAGTCAGTTCTGAAAAATTTGTTCCAATTTTCACCGCAAATTTTATTAAATATTCAAATTGTAATGTAATATCTTGAAGCCTTTCATTTATAAAATATTGATAAAAATTCATTTGTTAATAAATTTATTAAATTTTAAATTACATTCTCTTTAAATGTTTTTTATATTTGTTGGATTTTTATATCTTAGGATTGGGCAAAAAATATCGGTAAATCAAAATATCGATATTTAAAAAAAATAAGCGATATATATCGCCAATATTTAAAATACCGATATATCGATATATCATTATTGAAATACGACTATCGAATTTGATATTTTTAAAGTCAGTCTTCATTAAAAACTCAAAATTTTAGACGTTTTTCAAACAATATGTTTTTTAAAGAATTATAATCATTGCATGCATCATACCGACCCCTTTGCGCGAAATTATCGTATATGCCAATTTTTTGAAATTGAGTTTTTGATGCAATCTTGTTCTACTTTCAAAGAGACGTCACCTGACAAAATATTGTTGGCGAATTCTACCAATATTTTGGCTGTCCTGTTAAAATTGGTTTTTGTAACATACGATAATTTCGCGCAAAGGGGTCGATATGTTTTTTTAAACTAATATGAAGATCGGGATTTTCACATTGCAGATTTCTAGTTAAAACAGCAAAGTCAAACCAACTTAAAAAGATTTATTTTATGCGGTTCTGTAACAATATATGTGCCTATATATATTTGGAATAATAATAAGATTTGTGCATATAGGCATTTCCATTTTGACGTGTCGTGATTTTTGTTCCACAAAATTTAAAAAAATGAAATGAAGAAGTCAAATTTGTAAAAAGAGTTTTTATATATACAAAGAAATGAAGTAGCACTATATTCAGAGAAAAAGTTACAGCAATCGACGCTAACAGCCTTTTTACACTTGAGCACATCATAAAAATATTTATTTTCACGTGTAAGAGCGAATAAAAACTAAATAAACGATATTGCTGTCCTGTGCCCATGTTCTGTAACTCTCGCGTCGAGAAAGTTTTCGATTGAAATGGGTGAAATGAGATAAAAATGCCATAAATTGAAACAAACAGCTGTTTTTCTTACTTAACTGTGTCTGTAACTTTTTTTGGCGAGTACAAGCTGTCACGTAAGGAAATTACTCGCCAATTTACAGAAAAAGTGTGTCTGTTACGTTTTGGTGAGAAAAGATCCCGCTTTGAACTGTCAAATAAACTCACGAATAAAAATGGGGGAGAAAAAATGTTAACACTAAAAACCATTAAGAATGCAAAGAATAATAATAATAATATTTTGTTCTTGGCACATTTTTCATTGTTTTATTATTTTGCTTTTAACATTTTAATAAAATATACGAATGTCTTCAAAGCTCGTTTGCAAACAACAAACATTAAAGTCGCTCTTTACAGAATTTGGTATAGTCGACGGTTGTATTTTCGCCGCCGTCGTTGAACAATTTTCAATTTTAGTAAATTTTGGTCGCCGTCAACGATATTTGTTACTGGCGTTCTGAACGTCTGCAATGTCACATCGGCTTCGAGTGCAATATTATGACATTTATAACGTAACGACGTAATATCTTTTCATAGCTTTCGACATGAGTTACAGACACACATTTTTCTCACTTTTCGAGAAACGACGGAATATTTTGTTTCACATCTTTTCGATGCAAGAAGTTCTCACTAATACCTTTTGCACACTTGCATACATTTCGGAGGAACGCATGGAAGATGTTGAAAATGTGAATTACGCGTTCACACTTGAAACATCTTACATTTACCATTAACAAAAAATGTCACCATTTCTGATGCCACAATAATAACAGAATTTATTGCCACTTTTCTAGTGATTTCACTAAAAGAATCGAAAAATGTAAAAGGGAACAAAATGAGATAGTAACATTCTGTAAAAATTTTGATTTTTAGCCCTATGTATTTCTTATGGGAAAATTCCAACATTTCCGAAAATTGATGTTAAATGTTGACAAGTGTGAAAAGGCTATAAAGTTACAGAACATGGGTACAGCTCTTTTGTATTTTTTTCTAGTGATGGTATATACTTTTTAGCAAATTATTTGGTTTTTCTAGTGATGACACTAAAATAATCGAAATATGTTGAATGAAACAACATGAGATAGGAACATCTTTTAAAGATGAAGAAAGATGTTGATTTTAAGCTCTGTACAATTGTTATAGGAAGATGTTATCATCTTTGCGATAAGATGAAAGATGTAAGATGCGAGCAAGTGTAAAAAGCCTATAAGGATTTGCAGATATAAGCAAAAATATGCGCTGGCGTGAAGTTAAAAAAAACGAAAGTGGATTTTGACTTACATTACAAAACTGATTAATACTGCGAATTGAGCAAGATGTTTTGTATAAAACCTTTTTAGTAAACTTTGGACTTATAAACCTTTGCTCGTTTTAAAGTACATAAGAGCATTTTCAGCGAAAAGTCTCCTTTTTTTAATGTAACACCAGAATGCAAATAAGGTTGTATTTTAGGACCATGGTGTTCAACCGTTATCCCTTTTGTTACTTAATGTAGTGCTAGTTGCGCTTTACACCAATATAAAAAAAAGTAAACTATACATATACATTTTCTTGAGAAACAATTTAAATTACTTCTGGCGTTACGTTACAAAAAGTAGACTTTTCGCTATATTAAATATTTTAATTTGGTAATAGTTCCAGCCAAATACGTTCGATGTATCGATATTTTTGAAATAATAAATATCGATACTGTTAAAAAATATCGATTCAATATATATCGGTATATTTTTTCAACTTGCCCATCCCTATTATATCTACATCAGAGAAGCAGGCCGATAAATTTTTATCGGCGGCGGCTGAAAATGAAAATTAAGCGGCGACGGCGGCGTTTCGGCTTGACGCCGAAATTTTACGGTTCGCAATATTTATCGGCTGCGCCGAAATATGCTATTAATTATAAACATAAGTATATAATAAGTTTTACTTAAGGTGTTATGATACTTGATATTTTTTGTATTGGATTTTTTTAGGATTGACTGAATGAAACAACAAATGCGAGAAAGAACAAGAAATACAATTTGATAAAATGTAAACAAAACAAACAATACTGCCCACGTTTTTTCCCCACAAAAAACCGTCATAAAAGCTAAAAATCGCAAAAAAAAAGTTAAAAACCGTTTCTTTCGATCAAAAACTAAAAAAATTGGCAACAGTGCTAACAATTCCAGATTAATTGTTATGTCAATTTTAAGTTAAAAAATTTTATATTTTTTTTGACAGTCTTAGATTATTTATCGATAACACATGTATATTTGTTTGACATTTCAAGATTTTTTATGATATAATCATACTCTTTACACTTAGTCTGTTTTCCTATGCAAATATATTTGCACTGTTCTCCAATATAGAAAAAATACAAAAAATAGCAAGTATCATAACAGCTTAAGTCTGGGTTCACACATTGAAATTTTTCTTTCAGAAAGTCTGAGTTTATAGGTGAGAGAGGAGAAAAGAAAAGCGTGTTCTCTTCC
The DNA here is from genome assembly GCA_930367215.1 of Pollenia angustigena. Lineage (NCBI taxonomy): Eukaryota > Metazoa > Arthropoda > Insecta > Diptera > Polleniidae > Pollenia > Pollenia angustigena. The sequence goes on along the minus strand of OV884058.1, from coordinate 77,940,909 downwards.
CCTCTCACCAATAAACTCAGACTTTCTGAAAGAAAACTTTCATAGTGTGATCCCAGACTTAAGAATATATACACAAATTATTAATCAAATATGGGTTTATTCAAATATTAGTAGTAGTTTTCTAATATAACGTTATTTGAAATTTTTAAGTTTTGAAAATATTTTTCAAAAAATAATTTATTTTCCAGTTTCAACAGAAATCAGTTGCTTAAATTGAATTGCTAAGTGCAGAAAGGGAACTACTTGAAAACATAAACTTTGAGATAATCAATTCAAACAGTGTAGTTAATAATAGTAAATGCAAGTTTTATAATCTTAGCTCGTAGAGAAGAGAACTGACTAACTTGAATTTGCCTATGATTACACTTTTTACACTGATTTCTTAGAAATACTCAAATTTCTTTCCTTCACAGTGATTTAATTGTTTTATTTACCTCAAAAAAGTAATATAATTAAAGGCTTGGTTTCTTTTCTTTTTAATTTAATCCATTAAAGGTTGGATTGCAATATTTTAAAATTAATTTTAAGTTTAAAGGAAAATCATTCGCGAAATTTTTTGTTTGTTTTTTTGATACAACTGATTTGTAGCTTTAAAGCCTGGAACAGAATAAAATAGTTGTAGTAGTAGCTGCAGCTGACGACGTAATGAGTAGCGTAGCAAGAAAAAATACGAACAGAATATTGAAGCTTTCTATATGGTTGCCAAATAACGTTTTTAAAAGCTAAGAGAATTAAGCAATAATAATATTTACATTTTTGAACAAAAATGTATTGCTCTACATCAACATTAAATTCGATATTTTACATATTTGATGTAATACTTTATTTAAAAGTATGGTAGCCCTAGTTGACATATCGTCGGTTGATTATTTAATTGTCGTATGTCGTATGCAATTTGTATCCACATACGACAATTAAATAATCAACCGACGATATGTAAACATTTGTTTTGTGTTATGTTTTGGAATGAATAAAAAGAAAAAGTTGGTTTTTTTTATCAACTGCGCTGAATTTTTGCTTTTTAGCAAATAAATAAATAAAAAAAAATAAAAACAAAAGACGATGGTGGGTGCGACCACTATACGCCCAGAGAACACCATTAGGGTTTTTTGAAACAATGTTGCAGGGTATCAAAACCAAGGATGAGGGTCTTTTTTTTTAAATATACGCGGCTGAACTTGGAACAATACAAATTGCTTTTGTCGTTGGTTCAAAAGGATTTACAAAAACATTTAAAAAGGAAGGCCATTAGCGCTGAGTGTCGTTTAGCTGTGACGTTGGTGTAAGTAGCAGAACTAAAAAGATTTTCAGTAAAGTTCTTATACATATGTATGTATATGTATGTTGTGTTTAAGGTACCAATCGCAAGGTGTCTCACGACATTATCTGGCTTGGACCTTCCGTATGGGCGTATCGCCAGTGCGCGAAATTATCTGTGAAGTATGTGAAGTTCTGTGGAATCTGTTGGCACCAGTATATATGCCACCATTCAATACAACTTATTGGCTAACAACAGCTGCTGATTTTGAAAACAAATGGCAAATGCCTAATTGTATTGACAGTGTGGATGGCAAACACGTTAGCATAAAGTGTCCACCGAATAGTGGATCACAATACTTCAATTACAAAGGACATTTTAGTATTGTTTTGATGGGTGCTTGTGATGCCAATTACGTTTTTACCGCTGTAGACGTAGGGGCATATGGTGACGGCGGAGTGTTTCGATTATCTAAAATTGGGAAAAAAGTGTTTGATAACGATTTACTTATTCCTCATGGAAGACGTTTGGCAAATTCACATCAAAAACGCCATTTTATTTTGTTGGAGACAACGCCTTCCCACTGCGAACGAATTTAATGCGCCCTTACCCTGGGCTTCTACTTGAAGCTAAGAAGGACAATTTTAATAGACGTTTGTCCAGAGCCAGACGTGTCATCAAGAACACTTGGTATTTTATGCACTCTGTTGAGGAACATTCCCAAGAATGCAACGCTGCGCGTATGATTATTGCTAAATTTTTATTTCTTTTGCTTTTCAATATTTATGTCAGTCTTACTCGTGCTTTACCTTTGTGAAAACATACTTAGTGTTACAGTCCACTGCATATTAATAAAATAAACAAAATAATTTAAATTTAACGTTTAAGAAAAAACCTAAACAACAAAGTGTTTTATTTCAAGCTATTCATCAACAAATTATTGGTCCTCCTCGCCAAATCTTGGACAAGCGTATCCGTGTGTGTTTATCAAAAAGTGTTTAACGAAAAGGTTTTTCTAATAAAGTCTATGTTGGCAAAGGTAATTGTTTGAAAAGTTATAACTAATGCGAGTAAAGAACAGTGAAATTACGAAACATATCATCAATACAAGTGGGTGCTCCGGTGGGCACAATAACAACAAAACATTAATCGGGTTTCGTATAAAACATTAAGTGGCATGTATGTACATTAGTATCGTGGTACATACATACATACATACAATACAATTCGGTGCTCTTGTGAGCAAAAGCAACAATAAAGCATTTCATGGCATGAATGTACATCGGTTTCGTGGTACATAAATACAAAACAATTCGGTGCTCTTGTGAGCAAAACAACAACAATAAGAACATTGGTTACGGTTTCGTAAAAGACAAAATAAACTAAGAACAAGTGGTTACAACAACAACACACAAAGCTGGTTTTGGCGACAGTCATGTGCCAGAAAACATATTTGTGCGTGTATAAAAAAGTCTGCATGCAAGACAAGTGTATATGAATTTTTTGCAATTTAACGGTCGTTTGAAAGTTGTGTTCGTACGTACATACACATATTAAGTGTAAAGAAAAAGCAGAATCGTTTGCTTGGTGATCGGTAACAAAACATTAACATTGATGTGTGTTAGACTCATAGTGACGTCGCGAAAGAAACAAAATACATACGTACATACACATATCATAAACAAACTGAGTTTAAGTGTATAATTTTGTGTGAGAATAAAAAACAAAAAATCGTTTGCTTGTTGATCGGTAACAAAACAATAACAACATTGATGGGTGTTAGACTCATAGTGACGTCGTGAATAAAATACGTTACAAATAAATAAAGCAGAACGGTTGTGTGTTTAGTAACAAAACAATAGCAACATTGATGTGCGTTATACATATAGTGACGTCGCGAATAAACAAATACGTTGCAAATAGATAAACAAGAACGGTCGTGTCTTTGAACATTTTCGTGAACAAAGTTGTGACTGCAGGCGACAAGCGTTTGTAAACGAATATTATTTTACATTTAAGTGCTGACTTATAGTGGATATATTGGCTGAAATTTCTGTGAGTACAATTTTATTATTTTTTATAAATACAATGGCAGCTTCTATTAAAAGTTTGCAATCAAAACGTCGTGTGGAAAAATCCTCAATTTCTCGAGCTTTGACATTTGCGCAGAATCCACCTGCTGAAATTAGTGCTGCTCAAATTGAAGCCCGTTCAAGCCGTTTGGACGCCGCTTATGATGAATTAAAAGAGCTCACTAAGGAACTCTACAACTTTGATGAGGATAAGGATTTTACAGATCCTGAAGATGAGTTTACTGAATATGAGGGTAAATATTTTACAGCCAAGGGGATTTTTAGAGAAATGTTGGACGCATGCGGTCCTCGTGAACCCATTCCTGAACCACACGATGCTTTTTATCGATTAGCTGAACAACAATCAACATTGTTAAATAGGTTAGACTCACCCCTAAATGTGCGCAATGGGGATAATGATTTACCGAAGATTCGTATTGAGCCTTTTACTGGCAACTACAAAGATTGGCCAGCCTTTAAGGATATTTTTAATAGCGCAATTAATTCAAAGCCCAATTTATCAAATATACAAAAATTTCATTATTTGAAGTCCGTGTTAAAAGATGATGCGGCTAATCTCATCAAACATATGCAGGTTACGGATTTATCTTATTCTACTGCATGGGATCGTCTCAAGGAGCGGTATGACCGCCCGAGGCATATCGTCAATTCGTATATAGAAACATTTATGGCTCTTTCAGCAATGAAGGAGGAAAATCCTACCGGTTTACGCAGAGTTTCTGATATCTCAAACGAGGTAATTAGGGGTTTGGAAGCTATTGGTTATGATGAACGTGACCACTGGTTAATTTATATCCTTCAGACCAAAATAGATGCTGACTCTCGTAGAAGATGGATCGAAAACACACGTGATGAGCCTAAGCCTACAATCTACTCATTCCTAACATTTTTGGATCAACGTTGTGAAGAAATTGAACTGGGCGAAAATACCGATAAGAAGAACAATGGCAAATCGAATAATTCAAAACGAAATACTTCTGCCGCACTGGTGGCTACAAACAATAATACGGGTTGCACAAACTGTCGTTCGAGTGAACATTTTTTGCAAAAATGTCCACAATTTTTATCGTTGTCTGTAAATGAACGCCGTAAATTTGTTAAGGAAAAACATTTATGTTTCAATTGTTTGCGTGCCGGACATACTGTTTACAGTTGTAAATCAAAGAATAAATGTCGCTCGTGTCAACGTACTCACCATAGTCTTCTTCACAATTTGCAACCAACGGGTAATGGTCAACGGGACAATTTCCCTTCTGGAACGGGTATCGTAAATTCAACAACGGGAATCACTCCACAGGTAGCGGTGAATACCCTCGTTTCGCAGTCTGGTCCGACAACTACGGGACAACTTGGCTTTGGACGCATTTTACCTACTGCACTCGTTAACGTACGCAATCATGCGGGAAATCTTATTGCTTGCCGTGCCTTGCTTGATACGGCATCGGAATATTCATATATCTCAGAGGATTGTATGAAACGTTTGGGACTACCACGTAATGCATCTCGGATGCCGCTTGCGGGTATCCAATCCATCAAAGCTGATCCAACACGGGGTCACACAACTATTCGGGTCATATCCAGACAATCTCATAGATGTGTCGATACGTTTGTACATGTTTTAGGACATATCACGACTTCTCTACCCAGATCTTCCGTTAACAATTTTGGCTCGCATTTGCTTTCTGATCTTTCTCTTGCTGACCCACAGTGGCATCGCTCATCGCCTATTGATATTTTATTGGGAGCGGATGTAATATGGGATATTTTGTTGATGGAGAAACGGAGAAATGAGCAAGGTAAAATCGTTGCAGTTTCCACAATTTTTGGTTGGGTGGTAACGTCTGGCGTATTATGGCACGAGAATCATGTACCTACAACATTACTGACGTTGGCTGACATTGACCAATCAATTCGTGCTTTTTGGGAAATCGAGAACTGCTCTGATACTAATCAGAAGAAGGACGAAGAATCGATTATAGTGGAACAACATTTCAAGAAAACTCATAGCCGCAGCGCTGATGGAAGGTATATTGTTGAGCTTCCGTTCAAAGAGGATAATGTTACATTTGCTGATACGCACAAGGGTGCAATTACACGTTTTAACGCTACGGAACGTAGGTTATCGAAGAACCCAACTCTACAATCCCAGTATATCAACTTTATGAGAGAATACCAGGCTTTGGGTCATATGAGGGAGCTCAACCTGGATGAAATTAATGTCCCTGGTGAACGCGTTTATTACTTGCCACATCACCCTATCGTTGGGCTCAAATTAAGAGTGGTTTTTGACGGATCGTTTAAAGATGCAGTTGGAATTTCTCTCAATGAAAAATTATACGTTGGACCGGCAATTCAACGAAATTTGTTTGCAGTATGCCTTAGATTTCGCCTACACAAATTTGTATTTTCAGCGGACATTATCAAAATGTTTCGCCAAATCTGGGTGGCTCAGAAACACCAAAACTATCAGAGAATTATTTGGAGAGAACGTATTGATGAACCCCTCAGATATTTTCAACTATGTACAGTCACCTACGGAACTGCCTCTGCCCCGTTTCTTTCAGTTAGGGTGCTTGAGCAAATAGCTAGTGACTATAAAACAACTCATCCTAACGCGTCTAGAATTCTACTCGAGGATTTTTACGTGGATGACGTATTGACTGGAGCTTCATCAGAACAACAATTATTGGAAAATAAAAATGAACTGGTCGATCTGCTGTCACGAGCGGGTCTGCAATTGAGCAAATGGGTGTCCAACAGTGACACGATTACATTATCCGATGATAATACACCAAGCTTTTTAAAGGGGAATGACGATCAGTCCACAAAGGTTTTGGGCATTCATTGGTATTCAAGGGAAGATCTCATGGGATACAAAATTAATTTGGAGAATACCCAACAAGCTACCAAGAGAAGAATCCTGTCTGATGTTGCGCGGATTTTTGATCCACTTGGTTTAGTGTCTCCAGTCGTGGTAAAGTTTAAGATTCTGTTCCAAGAATTGTGGCTCATGAAACTAGGATGGGATGACCCTCTGCCCGCAAGTTTGGCAAACCTATGGTTAAGTTATAGGGAGGATTTAAGAAAGCTTGACAAATTAAAGCTGCCTCGTTTTACACAGAATACTAATTCGGAGATCACGTTGCATGGGTTTAGTGACGCCTCGATGAAGGCGTACTCGGCAGTCGTTTATTGTGTTGTAAAGGATACTAATGGTGATGTTCATGTCTCGTTGGTTGCATCAAAAACACGTGTTTCGCCCCTCAAGTTGCTCTCGTTGCCTAGATTGGAGTTATGTGGAGCCCTACTACTCACGCGACTTATGAAGTCAATCAGGGTCTCACTGCCACATGACACTGTTAATTTATATGCCTGGTGCGACTCCACAGTCGTACTAGCTTGGCTATCTATACCGCCAGTCAGACTTAAAATATTTGTGGGTAATCGTACATCGGAGATTTTGGAGACTCTTCCGCGAAGCTGCTGGGGACACGTTGGCACAAAGGAAAATCCCGCGGATTGTGCATCTCGGGGTCTGATGGTAAACCAACTTTTGGATCACGACCTCTGGTGGTCAGGTCCATCGTTTTTGAAGAATATTGAACTTCAGGATATAAATGCTTCTCAACTTGCGTGCAACCGCCCTGAAATGGAAGCCGAGATAAAATCTACTGTATCCAACCTAACTACTCAACAAGAACAAACAGAACACCCTTTGGAAGGGGTGCTTGCAAGAACTTCCACCTGGTGGAAATTATTACGTATCACAGCATACGTCAGACGGTTTATAAACCTACGCATTTACGGAATCAAGAATCCAAACCGCTTTGTAACATTTGATGAAATAGCGAAGGCTAAAATCACTTGCCTCAAAATGGCTCAGGGTTATTTTTCAACGGAACGGGCTAAATTGGAGCGTGGTTTGGATTTGGGTAAAACATCACAATTGTTACGGCTATCTCCATACATTGATCAATTAGGACTCCTCAGAGTCGGCGGTCGAATACAACACTCAGAACTTTCTGATGATACACAACATCCTATAATTCTTCCAAGAAAACACAGGATATCCTATCTAATAATCGAGGAGCAGCATATTCGGAATTTACACCCTGGTGTATCCGCATTATTCGTTATAATTCGTCAGCAATACTGGATTCTTGGGGCCAGAAACTTAACCCGACAAATTACACACAAATGTTTGAAATGCTTCAGGCAGGCGCAACATGCAACACATCAGCGGATGGCAGATCTTCCTTCAGTACGCGTCCGGCAGGCCTTTCCCTTTCAAAATACGGGATGTGATTATGCCGGCCCATTAACGCTCAAACTACACTCTGGCCGCAATGCTAGAACATCGAAAGGCTACATATGTTTATTCGTTTGTATGGTGACATCTGCAATACATTTGGAGTTATCAACGGACCTCAGTACCGAATGTTTCCTAGCCGCATTACGTCGTTTCATGGCTCGACGCGGTAAATGCTCTACAATATTTAGCGACAACGGTAAGAATTTCGTTGGTGCTAAGCGAACCCTGAACGAGTTATATCAACACCTGCAATCTGAGGAGCACAACGAAGTCATAGCAGCAACTTTGTCTTCAGAGTCTATCAAATGGATTTTTACACCACCATATTCGCCACACTGGGGTGGCATTTGGGAATCGGGCGTTCGCTCGGTGAAGCTACATTTACGCCGCATTATTGGCAATAGTATCCTGACATTTGAACAGATGAACACACTTTTGGCTCAGGTTGAGGCCGTTGTAAATTCCAGGCCATTGGGATACGCCCCAGACACCGAAGCTAACTACCTTTCTCCCTCTCATTTTCTAATTGGCAGGCCAACTACCATGGTACCTGAGAGGGACCTCACTGACGTACCTCCAAACCGACTCAACTACTGGCAACATGTACAGTGTATGTACCAAGGCTTTTGGAAGCAATGGAGCAGGGAATACCTTACTTCCCTCCAACAGCGCCCGAAATGGTGCAAGATTCAACCTACTGTGGGAATTGACTCACTGGTGCTGGTCAAAGGTGACCGAACTCCCCCATCTACATGGGTTATGGGTCGTGTGATTGAAGTGTTTCCTGGAGCTGATGGTTTGGTCCGAGCGGTCAAGATGAAAACTTCTAGAGGAACGATGACCAGAAATATTACTAAAATTGTAAAACTCCCCGTGTGCTGAAAACGTTCTTTCAGGGGGGCCGGGATGTTGAGGAACATTCCCAAGAATGCAACGCTGCGCGTATGATTATTGCTAAATTTTTATTTCTTTTGCTTTTCAATATTTATGTCAGTCTTACTCGTGCTTTACCTTTGTGAAAACATACTTAGTGTTACAGTCCACTGCATATTAATAAAATAAACAAAATAATTTAAATTTAACGTTTAAGAAAAAACCTAAACAACAAAGTGTTTTATTTCAAGCTATTCATCAACACACTCGTTGGCGTATTTTGCTCTCCACTATCGAATTCCACCCTCAAAATGCGGATAAAGTAATATTGGCGTGTACAGTTTCACATAATTATGTATGTTTGTATTACGCTCAGACATTCGAACTTTCAGAAATTCGAATCAGTAATTTCATTACATTTGGCGCTCTAAAATTTGAATCCAAAATTCGAATTTCAGAGTAGTTTTTTTCTTTTTATTGTAAACACTAAAATTTTGACAATTTAGTTTAACCAAATACAAAGTAAAAAGGGGAATCCCATTTTAAAAGATGATTTACAGATCTTGTCGATGTTGTTAGAGTTTAAAAGTCAGTATTTTGATGTATTGTATTACACATACTAAATAAAGTCAAATGAACTGAATTGTTATTTTTGTTATATTTCGTTAAGTTTTTTATAGTTTTTATGTTAAACAAACCAAAACTAAAAAAAGCATAGTTTTTAATATCGTTATAGTCAAATTTACCAAAATTTTTTTATAAAAAACCATCCAGAAATTCGAATCGCCCTAAAAACAAAGTGGTTCGAATTTCCGAGCGTGTACTGTACTTCCACTTTGTACAATTCTTCTGCTTATAATTCCACAAATAACACTGACAGATTTGATGAGCAAGACAATCTTATTCTTGGGCAATAAAGAGAGAGCAAGGTACAAGCCTAGAAAGTGCCAAAAATATTGGTAGCAGTCACAATAGTACACGGGAAGCTCTTGCTGTTAGGGAGACATTAGCAGACTTCTTTTTGAACACAAACAATATTTGGACTTCTTAATTTGCATTAAAAATAAAAATAAAATTTGTGTAAATGTTTAAAGTAAAATATTAATTTTATTTCAAAAAAATTATTGCAAAACTAAAACATAAAAAAAATCAAATCAAACATCTTCAGTGTTTTTTTGCTAAAGGAAAAAATATAACAAAAACCAATAGTTAATACATTTCACCAGTCTTAAACCAACTCTCGTTGTTATCAGACGTTTACTCGAATGCGTAAAAATAAGCAAATTATTGTTTTTGCTCTTACAAGTTTGAACTATATTAAAAAAAAGGAATATACACACTTTTTATGTAAATAATTAAAAAAAAAGTATACAAAAAGACAGTACAACTGAAAAAAAACACTAATAAATAAATTAAAATAAAAAAAAAAAATCAATAAATTAAGAAGTAATAAGTGATGATGAGGTGAATCAGCAGAACAGTTTACTTTTATGGAAACACCAATAATGTTAGACAAAAATAAAAAATTAAGTATAATATCTCCGGGAGAAAAATACTTAATAATGTCGCGCATTAAAAGTGATGATTCTCTTAAAAACGTGTCCCCCTTTCTTATCAAAAAAGTAGTGGACAATATAGCTTGCGGAGAAGTTACTCTTTGCAAAATGCTACAAAACGGTACCATTTTAATACAAACTAAGAACTATACTCAAGCAAGTAAGTTGATACAATTAACTTCTTTATCAACTGACATACAAGTCGAAGTTAAAGAGCACCTTTCACTAAATTATGCAAAAGGAGTCATCTACTCAAATGATTTACGTAATATATCAGAAGAAGAAATACTGTCGGAATTAAAAAAGCAAAACGTTTGTATGGTTAAAAAAATTTTGAAAAAAGTCAACGATGCACTACAAGAAACTGGCCTTATCATTATTACTTTTGCATAAATTTCACTGCCATCAAATTTATTGGTTGGTTATGAGAAACTTAAAATCAGACCATACATTCCACTACCACTCAAATGTAACAAATGTTTTCAATATGGTCATGTTTCTAAGATATGCAAAAATGAGCACATATGTTATAATTGCTCCCAAGCCTACCATTTAAATGCTGAATTGAAAGAGATATGCAATGAACGCCCTCAATGTACCAATTGCAAAAATTCGAGTTATGAAAATTGCAACCACGCTCCTATTAACAGAACATGCCCTGTCTTTCTCAAAGAGAAAGAAATACAGACAATAGTTACCCTAGAAAGAGTCAGGAGAAAACAAGCAACAACAATATACCAACAACAACAACTTAGCTACAACTTACTCTTCCGTCTTTAATAAAAGCAATAACGTACCAATATCAGAAACAGCATCATCAGCCAACAACAACATGCATACTTCTCCTATGAATATACAACCAATTATACAAACTAAACCACGTACCATAACGAGTTACGGGGATTTAGTAAGTGAAGACACTGACCAATCTGATATGAATAAGCAAGGTTCACCGATAAAAAAATCTCCCAGAAAAAAATATTTTTTATTACCCAAATCAACACCAAAGAGAACAAGATCCCAAGTAAAAAAGCAACTCGAAACGTACAAAGAATTAAGAATTCACATAAAAACTCGCTCTCTCAAGTATTATATAACCCAACTACAACCAATACAGCTTTTATTCTCTTTTAGTTCTCTTTCTTTTATTAATATCTGTTATACACGTTTATCATCACTCTTGATTTTGATGATCCGTTTTTTTGCATTTATATCTGTTATACACATTTATCATCTCTCTCACTATTACATATTATGTTAATTGAACGCACTCAAATTTATGTTTACTTATTAACATCTACTTATCTCTATTCAATATTTCTTTATATTTTAAAAACCTATATTGTTTATTTACTTAACTTTAACATTTTGGTGATCTTTTGCCCTGATGTGCAACCTTATTGGCAGAAAATTAGAATTACAGTTCATTACAACCCAAAGATTATTTATGGAATAGTATGCGACATTTTTGATTCATTGTATATTACTAAATGACATTAAAAATTTTACAGTGGAATATGAACGGCTATAGGAATAATTATAATGAACTCCAGATCCTTTTGAGAACCTACTCACCAAGGATCTTATGTATTCAGGAGACACATGTACACGATTTAACTAACTTGTGTGTTCCGATTAATTATACAATATACGCTAGGAATACATCCAATACAAGATATGGAGGTGTGGCCATACTGGTACATAACTACCTGCAACACAGACAAATAAATTTAGGGCGTGATCAAGGCATAGACACTATTTGTGTAGAAATAACTTCCAGAATTAAATTTAACATATTCTCTTCATATATTAAGCCGGATCAATACTTTACTAAAAATCATCTTAATGACACCTTTAGGGGATCTATATATCCCGACATTTTAACAGCTGGCATCTTCATTGGGGGTCTCCTACTATAAACAGTAGAGGACGTATACTGGCGGAGTTTATAAATGACTCAGAATATGTTATTCTAAACAATAACTCTCCAACACATTTCAGCACACATGGATCCTTTTCCCATGTAGATTTAACCTTTTGTAGCCCTTCCGTTGCCCTTTATTCAGATTGGCAAACCTTTAGATAGCATGCATGGAAGTGATCACTATCCGATTTTAATTTCGCTCTTCCAAAACGCAAATGCTAACACCCCCAATACAAATTTCATACCCAAATTAAAGACTGAATTAGCTAATTGGAATTTATTCAAAACTAAATGCTTGGATTTCGAATCCAATCGACAAATAAGCGATAATGTCAATCAAGAAGCTGCTAACATTTCCAAAATCATTCTTCAAGCTGTTAACATTGCAATTCCTCAGTCCAGAAAAATTATTAATAAAAAAGTTCCTTGGTAGAATAACAAATTACAAATTCTCAAAATACAGAAGAATAGATCTTGGAATACTTACAAACGCGAGATGAGCATTGCCAACCTCGTCAACTTTAGGAAAATTAGGGCCCAATACAAAAGGGAAATTAAACTAACTAAACTAAAATCGATCTATGATCTCGGATCTACTATCAACCCATCAACACCTATTGCCAAAATTTGGTCAAACATTAGAAACTTCACAGGCTTTAAGGCAACAAATTCGATTCATTGCGTCTCAAAGCTAAACAATCCGGATATTATTTTAACATATAGATTAGATATTGCCCAGGAATTCGCATCCTTCTGGTCCAAAAACTCTTCAGACGCAAAGTTTACCCGACATTTTGTAACACATAAAAGAAGAAGTTTGGGTGACCTTACAATGACTAGCCCTACTACCAGTGCATTGAAAATCGAAAATCCCATCAATATGTTGGAATTTACATCAGTATTGTCAAAACTAAGGGGTAAAACACCTGGAATGGACAGAGTATCGTACCCTATGCTTAAAAATCTACCGCTTATTATGAAACATAGACTATTAAAACTATATAATAAAATATTCTCCTCTTATATCCCTCAAAAGCACTGTAGTGCCAATTCTTAAGACCGGATCAGATAAAACTCGTGTTAAATCATATAGGCCAATTTCTCTTAATTCCTGCCTCGCAAAAATTCTAGATAGAATAGTAGCTAATAGATTGTGGTGGTTTGTGCAAACAAATAAACTTATCGATAGTCGTCAATTCGGCTTCAGAAGAGGAAAGTCCACAATTGATCCACTTTTGTATATCGATTACCAAATTTCAACCACCCTTTCATTACGTAAGCATATTTCAATAATATCACTAGATTTCGAGAATTGGTATACATGTAATTATCAATCAGCTTATCACCTGGAAGATGGGTCCAAATATCATTAATTATATAAAAAACTTTATGAACAATAGAAAAATCACCGTGCGACTTGGTAACGTCTACTCTTCTTCAAAACCAATTTTCAATGGAATTCCACAGGGATCCCCCCTATCCGTTGTTCTATTCCTAATCGCTTATAATAAACTTTGTACTATTATTTCCATTTACAAAGAAATAGATTTTATTGCCTATGCAGACGATTTCAATCTCATTATTAGATCCGGCAAAACTAGAAACCCTACAATCGACCTCAGTCAACTGTTTGGCAATATTTATGAGTGGTCTTCCTTCTCCGGAGCAATTCTTTCTACAACAAAGTGTAAATATATACATATATGTCGCAAGAAAAATTGCAATTGTATTATTGACTCCTGTCCCACAAATCTATCCCAAGTTGATACTATGAGAATACTTGGCTTACATATAACCTCTAATTACCGCTGGAACAACCACATCAATTATGTTACCAACTCCTTGTCCAACCGCCTCAAGGTCATAAAATGTTTATCTAATCCAAAATTAAATTGCAACACGTATACTATCACTTCCGTTATAAAAGCTATCATGCTATCAAAAATTAATTACGCATTACCAATCTACGGTCATTCGCAAACTCTGCGAGATGTTCGCTAGGAGCATTTCGGTCCACTTCTATAAATAACATGCTTTTTGAGGTAAATATTTTACCGTTGGAGACACAAACAGAATTATTAACAACGCAACTTTTAAAATAAATTTCCTTCAGTTCAGATACACCCATTCTACAACTGGTTAAAAAATGCAAAAATTCAAAAAAGATACCTAAAATTCAATCCGCCTTATACCGTTCAATACAAAATTGTAAAAAATTAGATCTTCCAATCAATATAGTGAAACCTTGCACAATGCTCCATCCACCATGGCACCTGAATAAGGAAACTATCGACACCTCTTTACACTACTACACCAAATCTATATGTGGCCCAGATCAATACCAACTCTTATTCAGCGAACTTAGGAACGCACTCTCTGATTATATATTTCTATTTACTGACGGCTCAAAATATAATTCCTCAATTTCTTTTAGTGTCACAACAGAAGATACAGTAATTAAATCGGCCATTATTCCAGATTTTAGTACAATATATTCTGCGGAAATGATAGCTATCTACGAGACAATTAAACATATATTCCACAACAGGGGAAGGTTTGCCATATGTTCCGATTCTCTTTCTACATTGCAATCTATAATTAACATAGGTAATTTAAACTATTATATATCAGAAATTAGGAACTTATAAATTCATAGACAACCGGATATTAAATTAATATGGGTACCGGGCCATTGCGGCATAAAGGGAAATGAGCTCGCGGACCAATCTGCGAGGCTAGCAAATATCTCTCCCTTGATCACGATACCTAATTACAATCCCACTGACTGGAATAATTATATCGTGCATAAACTGACCGAACAATGCAGGAGAAGACTTTTCAATGCCACCTCAATCTGGTATAGGGATTTGAATCGCGAAATGACTGATATACGTGACTTTCCAAGAAACCTCTCAACTAGCCATAACAGAACTGATATAGTGAAATTCGAACGACTTCGACTCGGACACACTAGATTAACACACGGACATTTAATGAACCTGCCGACTAACAACATATGCAACTGTGCATCTCCCATCCGGGATCCCTCACATATTCTTATTCACTGCCCCAGATTCGCTACTGAAAGACTTAACATCTTTGACGGCACTGACCCAATGGAAATTCTGTCTATTCCCTCTCAGGAGAATATAGGAAAAATCATTAATTTTCTGAAATCTACTAACACATACACTTATATTTAAGGAATCAACATCAAAAATTTAGTTTTTTCTGGCATTAATTAATTAATTATTAATACATATTGTTTTCTTTTATATTATATTGAGCTGAAGGCCAAAGTTGCTATTGCTCTTATCTTTATATTATCTTGTGATTTGTAATTATAAGTTAATAAAATAATAAATAAATAAATAAATAATACGTTTCATTTTGAATATTTGTTGAGGCACAAACTTAAAATAAATATTATTCCAAAAAGAGTTCTTCCTCTTTCAGATTTATAATTTGTAAAAGCTCCACTTTCAATGAATTTTTTTCCTTTAACGGAAATTTTTTTATCTTTTGTAAAAGCGATGCACAAAAAAGTTCATCTTTATCTTGCTCGCAATCATTAGCCACAAACGATTTTATAGAATCCATTGTAGCAATCAGTTCTTTCTCCACAGCAATAAATTCGGGTTTCCGCTTTGTTCACGTTGAAAACTAAATGAGGAACTTGTTGACGGTAACAAATCAGCAAGTGAGGAATCCATATCCATATCCTCGTCGTAGTTTCCGGTAGCTCTGCGGAGAAAATAAATTTGATTTCTGCATCCATATTAACTCACACAATAGTTGCTCACAGTCTCGGTTTTAGGTGCTCCTTTAAAAATAAAAGTTGCTCGAAAAATTTCCAGCGTTCCGCCGGCTTTATTGCTTCTTGACCTGATTTTCGTCTCTAATTGTTTTCGCGGCTAAAACAATCTCGCAGGGACTTCCACTTTTTCTTTCAAGTTTCCACTGCAAAAAACTTCATTAGAACTGTGCTATTTATTCCTTTGCTTTTGAATGATCTTACCACTCATTCCGGTCTCATATGCAATTTTTTCCCATGCTTTTAACTTTTTTTTACATATTTGTATTTTTTTTTAAGAAATTCTAAAAATTTCTGTTTTTTTGACTTTCATTTTGATAAAAATTTATATTTGAAAATCAGCTGACAAAGCACTTCGCGCAACAAAGTTCAAAAATTCGAATTATGCGCTTCAACTTCTACTGCAGCGACTACTACAACTACGAGTTCTGTTGACACTACTTTGAAACTTTAGTTTTAACTTTTGACAGCTTGCAGCGCTACTCGTTTACGTTGTACTACAGCGACTATTCTGTTTCCCACTTGAGCATAAAACTTCATAAAAAAAAGAATATATAAAAAAAGCTTAGGTCTTAATTAAAGTAACGATAGGTTAGGTTAGGTTAAGAAGGTTTGTGTGCCCACGGGCACACCACCACCCGGAGATCAATACGGTCCATTGTGAAACCCTTCAATGAAATATAAGATAAGATAAGAGGCAGTGAAAAGTGAAGAAAGGTAGTATGAGATAGACGGAAAATTAGACAGTAGGACCATTACCCCCCTTACAGTCCCCTCAACAGAAACAGCCGCATTATTTCCCTGACAAACCCCAGTAGATCGGCCGGATTACATCCAGCTATGCACCCCAGTTCGTCGTGAAACCTATCTCCTAGCCACTTCCGTCTGAGACCCTGCATCCTAGGGCAATGGCACGGTACCGAATCGTCGCATAACCTGCAGAAGTCCGGTATGGTGTTGTCCCATTTGCTCGTAGTGCCCTAGACACCCTGCAATCCATTCTGTCCCTCCAGGATCGGTCAACGTCATCACGGAATTTCTCCCGTATCACCCGATAGTAGTAACATAGGGGGGCTTTACCCCCTGTCCCTTACCACTAAGTCGAGATTCGAACCCCCTCTCGCTAGTTCGTCTGCCACCTCATTCCCATCAACCATGCAGTGTCCTGGTACCCAACACAGCCTCACGTTGAATGCTTCCATGAGTTCCCCAAGAGACTTCCTACACCGCGCGACCAGCACGATCGCACCGTATAGTTTTTCAATGCCCGAAGCGCCGCCTGACTAGTGACGTAAATTGTCACCTCAGATCCACCCACGATGTGATCCAGTATCACCTCCGTCGCCCTTCAGATCGCTAGGATCTCAGCCTGGAAGACACTGCACTCATCAGGGAGCCTGAATGACCTCTTTACCTCGGTGTCCGCGATATATACACCGGCACCAGTGCCGGTTTCCATCTTGGATCCATCCGTAAATACTGCCCACCCCTCAAACAGTCTATTGGATCCACTCCAGATTTCCCTATCCGGGAATTCCACCGGTGGTGTAACACCGAAGTCCAGGGTCATAGTCATATGATCCGATATTCTCTCAAGAATAGTACCCCGATCAAGCAGACCAACCTCGTACATGATTCTCGTGTGATCATCCCGCCTAGATCTAACTAAGGAAGACTCGTAAAGTCTAAGTAAGTTCCTAGCAGCCACACTCCTCACATAATGCTCGATAGGGGATAGATATAGTAGGATGTCCAGCGCTGCTTGTGGAGTACTGCTCCTTGCACCCGTGATGCCCAGAGATGTACTCCTTTGAACCTTGCTAAGCATCTTCCTATAGCTATCCACACTCAACGCGCCCCACCAAACAGTGCATCCATAGGAAAGTATAGGCCTAACCACCGATGTGTAAATCCAATTTACCATATCCGGCCTCAGACCCCAGTTCGTACCGATAGAGTTCCTGCATTTGTAGTGGGCATTGAGTC
Source organism: Pollenia angustigena (assembly GCA_930367215.1). Taxonomy (NCBI): domain Eukaryota; kingdom Metazoa; phylum Arthropoda; class Insecta; order Diptera; family Polleniidae; genus Pollenia; species Pollenia angustigena. The sequence continues at coordinate 77,923,093 of OV884058.1, read as the reverse complement.
CCTTTCTCATCCTCTCATGAGTATTTCTGCTCCAAGACAGTTTGCAGTCCAGAAAGTTACTCAAGTATTTTGCACCGTCCGATAGAGGAAACTCGACACCATCTAACACTGGCCCCCTAAATCCCTCTATCCTGTACCTTCTGGTAAATAGTACCAGCTCAGTCTTCACAAGTTTAACACACAGCCCCTGTCCTTTGCCCATGCCGAGAGTTCGCCCAGCATCACCTGCATAATTTCCCCGATCGTGGACAGAAATTTTCCCTTGACCAGCAGAACTATGTCATCCGCATAGGAAACAACTTTCCTGCCCATGGAATCAAATGACCTGAGAATCCCATTCACCGCAAGCAACTACAGTAGAGGCGATCCTAATGCTATTAAAGGCTCCTTCTATATCCAAAAACGCGGCGAGAGTATATTCTTTATTCCTCAGACCGTGCTCAATACAACCCACCACCTCATGTAACGCACTCTCAACAGATTTACCCTTCAGGTAGGCATGTTGAGCGTTGCTAATAAGGCGGGTCTCAATATTACTCCTGAGATAGAAATCTACTAGTCTCTCGAGAGTCCTCAACAGGAATGTATACAGACTAATAGGTCTAAAATCCCCCGGTTTCGAGTGGCCCGCTTTACCAGCCTTGGGTATGAAAATCACCCTGACCTCTCTCCATCCTCTAGGCTGATACCTCCTACAGTGGCATTTCCTGAATATATTCACCAGCAGAAATGATGCATCGTCCGGGATGTTGCAAAGCATGGTCGGAAAAATGCCATCCGGACCCGGTGATTTATATGGGTCGAAAGTATTGACCGCCCACGCCAGCCTCTCCCTTGTGACCATTTCCTCGAAGCAAGCGGAAGTATTGACATGACGTCCCACTGACCGTCTTCCATACCACCGGTTTCCCTGCACCCTGGAAAGTGCGTCTCCATAAGTAAGGTTAGAGTCTCAGAGCTAGACTCAGTCCATGAGCCGTCATTCCTTTGGATGTAACCCTGGGCCTTAGGGTCCTTAGATAAAATCTGTCGGAATCATGACAACTCGTTGACATTATCAATGGACGCACAAAATTGCTTCCATGATAGTCGCTTTGCTCTTTTTAGATCCGCCTTATACCTGTTGAACTGCACCCTGTGATTGTTCCAATAATGTCAGATCTATCACTGCCTGCCTATCTTTATTTCTGAACGTCGGCGTGTTACCCATATTACAGATAATAAGATTGTTAGTACATAGTTATAAAATCAAACATTAACTCACCTCTTTTGTTAATATCGGCACTCCCCCATTGGCTGTGATGAGCATTGGCATCGCAGCCCAATACAAGGATTGCACCTCTCCTCCTTGCATATGGCGTCAGTTGCCGCACCTTTGTGCCCGGTGGGTCCAACCCCTCGTATGGCATATACACCGAGGCCAGTGTACGCGTGCGCTTCCCTTTGGCCTCTCCATTTATTACGGTCAAGTCACCGCACCTGAAAGAATGAGATATTCAATTCATTCCTCGCTAGTATACACGTTCTTACCTTGTCCTCTGTGGACGGGACAAACAGAGTGTATCCCGCAACCCTTAAACCGCAAACCTTATTTTTATTTATCCAAGGTTCTTGGATAAGGGCTACGTCCATCCGAGTGCTGGAGAGGAAGGTTACAAGTTCGGCTGAGGCTGCTTCACAATGGTGCAGGTTTAGTTGCACCACTAACAGCCTCCTTGGTCCTGTCATGCTTCGGATACCGGAACCTGACGTTACCTAAACCGAACTTAAAAACACCCCCCACCTCCTCCAATAATTCCATGGACTTCCGATCCACCGCGAAACGGAAGTCCATGCCGGTATTCTCCTTACACACCATTGGTCAGTAAGAAGCCTACTGTTTTGGTTGCCCAATACTGCCAGTATAGTTTCCATCGTGCGTACGGGAGGTGGAATCCATACTGTCACTATGGACCTAATTGGCAAATCGGAGTCTTGTATGACTTCAAACCATGCCCCCGGGTAAATGTCGCCGCATTTGCCAATTGTGGTTCTTAAGAATTCCAATGAATTCTTGTAACCACAGTTGACAACCTTGACTCCTTTAACCCAGTCCGCACCATTGAAGGATACGTCCTCCTCTTTGCCTTTGAAAACTGCCAGCTCGTCGATAAGCCTAGCCTCTACTAGCTGCCATAGCTTGGCACTGATCCTCCCATCCGGATCATTCCGATCTATGACAGCCACCTGCAGATGACCCTCCAGGCTCGTCGACTTCTTCATTCTTTTATTCGATGAAGAAGGCTGATCATCCCCAGATTTGACCCTCTTAATGGTCTCCTTATTAGAGCCATTAGGAGTTTCAGCCGGAGATGTACCAGCCCTCTTCACTGCGCTCGGTGACTTCGGTACGACTGGTTTAGAAGGCCCGTTCCTGCCCGCGCCTTTTCCTCTAATGACCCCCTTACGAGAGCCACTAGAGGAATCGGACGGAGGATTACCAGCCTTCTTCCCCATGTTCGCTGCCTTAGCCACTTTGCTTTCTTTCTTAGGTATCGCCCCCTTATCCTCCGCAGCTCGTTCCGAAGACATGAGCGCTTTGGTCATCGGGGCAACCCCTCCTTTTTCCACCAATATGGGGCAAAGATACTGGTATTTTGAAAATTACCCTGACCAGCAATTTGATTTTTGCGACTCATGGCCTTTGGACTTGAATCTTCTTGAAACGATAAAGGTATCAGAAACCTCTTGCAAAAGAGTAACGTCTTATGTGATGGCAGAACCGCTAAAGACCCCACCAAAAAGAATCTGCGGAACGCATATCTCAGATTTCGAATCGTATGGTCCTGACTACAATAAGGAGAGTGATTACTCTCCACATTCGATCCAGGCAATTTTCAGGGATGCTATACCTATGGATATGACAACCCCCGAAAGGTCAAAAGATTCAGGACTGTTTAGTGGCGTAGTGTACAATCCACCAAGGGATAATGAGGAGTCCATTTTTACACCTCTATATGCATTTGATTATAAAATACTGAAGGCAACTGACGGAGCGGAATTGAACGATGATCAAAAGAAGCAGCTGGACCAGATCCTCATTAAACATCAAACAGTTTTTGGAGGTTTGGGTACACCTTCACCGTATGCCGTACACAAAATAAATACTGGCAACCATGAGCCAATTTCCTTACCCCCTTATCGCCTGTCATATGCGAAGGCTCATGAACTTAAAAACGAAATAGAAAGTATGCTCGAGAATGACATAATCGAGGAATGCGAGTCAGCATGGTCCTCACCGGTAGTTATGGTTCCTAAGAAAGATGGCTCCATTCGCGTGTGTGTGGACTACCGAAAATTTAACTCGTTAACTGTTCCCGATAGATATCCATTACCTAGAATGGATGATTTGCTGCATTCCGCCAAGAGTACTAACTTTATGACTACCTTAGATTTACAATGTGGATATTATCAAGTAGAAGTAGCCAAAGAAGATCGCGATAAAACTTGTCTTATAACTCCATTTGGGACTTATCGTTTCAAGAGAATGCCATTTGGATTGCGTAACGCACCCGCAACCTTTCAAAGGCTGATTAATCGGTTTAAATCTGGTATTCCTGGAATTTGCATATTTGCCTACCTTGACGACATCATCATATGTTCCGGGGACTTTCGACAACATTTGATGGACATTGATATAGTCTTGGAACGTCTTTTATTATACAAATTACGCTTAAATAACAGTAAATGCAGATTTTTCTGTTCTAGGGTGAATTTTCTTGGCCATGTACTTACACCAGAGGGGATAGCAGTCGAATCAAGCAAAATACAGGCGATTGTTGACCGCAGGGAGCCCAGGAACGTGAAGGAGTTGATTTCATTTATTCAAACATGCTCTTGGTACAGGCGATTTATCGATCAATATGCCAACATTGCTAGACCACTTACGAATCTTACTAGAAAAGCAGTGGTGTGGAAATGGAAGGAGGAGGAGATCAAAGCATTTGACACATTAAAGAAAGCATTGACAACTGCACCTGTTCTTAGGCAGGCTTCTGAGAATATGCCCTATACGATAAAAACAGATGCAAGTGCCTACGCTCTTGGGGCAGTTTTACTTCAGGGGGAGGGTCCAGAGGAGCACCCTATAGAGTACGCTAGCCGATTACTGACCAGCGCAGAATGCAACTATTCAACTACAGAGCGAGAGGCTCTGGCTATAGTGTGGGCCTGTAGCAAATTTCGTGGCTACATAGAAGGTGAAGAGATTAAACTAAAAACGGACCACAAACCCCTGAAGTGGTTGCTCACCTTAAAATCACCAACGGGGAGACTCGCAAGATGGGGATTACAACTCCAACAGTACAATTTTACTATAGAGCACATACCTGGAAAAGCTAATTCTGTAGCTGATATGCTTTCAAGACCTCCATGTGAAAGCCGTCATCTGGAAGAGGATGATAAAAATCCAATTTTTGCATTTTTTGTTGACATGCCGGCAAGAAGCGCTACGGAAATTCGAGAGGAGCAAATGAAGGATGAGTACTTGAAAGATATAATCACTTCGTTGGAAACACTAGATGAAAACTCCCTTCGTTGGATAAACAGATGCTATCTACTTAACGGTGGCATCTTGTACTGTTATGCTAATGACGATTGTGAAGATGCACAACTGGTTATACCCACCCAGGAACGTAGCAACATTTTAAAGGCATATCATGATGAAAGTACTGCGGGGCATTACGGCGTGGAAAGAACTATCGCTCGCATTGCTAGCAGGTATTATTGGCCGGGAATGCGCGGTGAAATTGCTGAATATGTTAAAACTTGTATTGAGTGCCAGCGTTTTAAAGCAGCAAATATGAGACCTGCCGGTCTTTTGCAGACAACAAGTAGTAGGCAACGATTTGAAGTAGTTGCCGTGGACTTATTTGGTCCTTTACCCCAGACTCCAGGTGCCTATCGCTGGATATTGATTGTAGAGGATGTTGCCAGTAGGTGGATAGAAATTTTTAAACTTCAAGAAGCGACCGCAGAGGCGTGCGCTAAAATTCTCATAGACGAAATCTTTTTGCGCTACGGACTTCCTAGACGCATCAAATCCGACAATGGCGTACAGTTCGTATCGGCTGTAATGCAGCAAGTGACGTTTTGCCTTGGAATACAACAACAATGTACACCAGTGTACCACCCTGAGGCAAATCCAGTGGAACGGAAAAACAGAGATCTTAAGGGCCAGTTGGCAATTCTGGTACAGCATCAACACGATAATTGGGATCAAAGTCTAGCCGCCATACGTTTTGCGATGAATACTGCGAAATGCCAGAGTACCGGTTACAGTGCAGCCTATCTCACCTTTGGTAGAGAGCTGCGTACCCTCGATGATGTTGGACACGATGTGAGAGCAATAGTTGAGTCCGAGAGTTTCATCCCAGAGGTATCACCGTATATTCAGCCGATAGCGGATATTTACAAATACGCAAAAGAAGCCGAAGCGAAAATGCAGGACAAGAACAAAGTCTATGCTGATCAACAGAGACGACCCCAACCAAAATTTGAAGTTGGTACTGAGGTACTGGTCACGACTCACGTTTTAAGTAACATGCCCAGAGGTATAACATCAAAATTCGTTCCTAAGCGAGATGGGCCCTATATCATAACCAGAAAGATTGGGTCAGCATCATATGAAGTGTCCTTACCGGACAATTTGAAGATTCCACTCGGTACCTATCATGCATCCGCATTGACATTGTACAAGGGTACCAACAGCCCGCAGCCTCCAATGCCAGTTCATCCCATGAAGAGACGTGGACGACCCAGAAAAGCCTAGTAGAAGACGCCATATAGAGGGTTGACGCACCACTCGGGTCGAGGTCAGGTGCGCCAAAGGGGGAGTCTGTAGCGGATGATATTTTATTTGTATTGAAAATGTTATTATTTTTGTAATTTTTAGTTATCTTTGTAATTTTTAGTTATTTTGTTATTTTGTCAAATTTGCTAACGACTGCTATATTTTTGTTCGACACTAAAATGTGTGACAGAATATTGATAGAAGACTCTGCAGAGAGGAAAAAGCTCTCTCGTTGAGTTGACGCTTATTTGAGTACATGAACAAACGTTCGTTTGATTGAAAGCTCATGTGCGAAAGCTCATGGCTTTTTGTATAAAAGCAGAACAACCAACGAGAATAGCTCATTCCGTATTTGCAGGTTGGTTTGGCTGGTCAACAGTTGAACATAATTAGCACACAGGCTTCGTGATGACGATGGTTGTCGTTGCTTGTTGTTTAGTGTGTTTGACTGAATATTTAAATAGTTGTTGGTCGCGATGGTGACTGCAATTATTTTAATATTTGACTTTGATTCCGTATTTGCAGAACGTAACGTGTTTTTAAGGTTTCTTGGAATTGAATTGTAAAAAAAATAATAAAAGTTAATTTTCACAAAAGAGAATCATAGACTATTATAACGGGAATTTGCAATTGTAACAAATTTTGTTGCCGCGTGAAAACAATTATTCCAAACATATTCAACAAAAAAAACTCAATGCACATTTATGCTGACCAAACACAAAAACAATTATAAATATAGTTCATTGCCTTTATAAAATTTGTAAACAAAAAATGAATTGAATTTCAAATTCAATGTCATGCTTAAAGTAAATTAAAATTCTTACATTGCTACAGTGCCTTAACTAATTATAGGTACACTACACCCTTACCCTTTTAGGTTTGGGTATTATTAAAAATGAAACAGAAGTTAGAAAAAAATGTTTAATTTAGGCTTATTTATATATAGTTATACTTGTAAAAGTATTTTAAGTTTTATATATATATATATATATTTTTTTTTTGAAATTCTTATGTTCTATACTGTTTTTGTTAATTAAAATATTTTTTAAGCAAATTCTTATGTACTAGTTTTGTTTTTGTCTTATTAATTTCTAGAAGTACATTTAAATCTTTTAAATCTAATACTTTGTATGGACCTTTGTATGGAGGTTCACATTTTTTTCTGTTTAAAACTTTAACTAAAACTAAATCTCCTATTCTAAGATCTATTTTATTTTGGTTCTTTTCAGATTCTATACTTATTTTTCTTTTTACTTCGAGAATTATTTGTCTTGCTCTTTGTAATGAATTATGGAGTCTAATCTTGAGTTCATTTAAGTAGTTGTCAATATTATAAGTTTTTCTGGCATCACTTAAAATGTCGTTTGGTAGTCTAGGTAGTCTACCAAAAATAAGTTCGAATGGTGAATAGTCTGTATCAACATTTGGTGTCGTATTGAAAGCAAAAGTATAATATGATATCCACTCATGCCAATTATCGTCATTCACAAAATTTAGAAAATATTCATTTAGAACGTGGTGATTTCGTTCTATCGTGCCTAAGGTTTCATGATGGTAAGGTGTTGAGAAATTTTGTTTTATTTTTAATAATACACAAATATCTCTCATCAATTCATTGGTATACTAGGTTCCTTTGTCTGTTTTTAGAATGTTAAATAAACCATATTTTAAGACTATATGTTCTATTAAAGATTTTGCGACTGTTTTGGCATCTTTTGATTCAATCGGACAAGCAACAACATATTTTGTCAGTTCTCATTGCATAGTAAGTATGTATCTAAATTGTCCAGATGGTCTTAATGGTCCAACTGTGTCCATTACAATGGTATCAAAACCGTTTGATGGTGTATCTGTTATAGTAAATGGTTCTTTTGTATTTCTAATTTGTTTATGCCTTTGGCATGAATCACATGTTGTTATGTATTTCTTAACCATTTTGTTCATATTCTTCCATATATATCTTTGTTTTAATTTGGAAAGTGTTTTCCTAATTCCAAAGTGTCCTCCATGTGGTGAGTCATGAAATTCTTCTATTAATCTATATTGTGTTATATTATCTTTTATTTCTCTTGGCATTCTGTATACAATTATTTCTATGTCATTTTTCTTTATATTGTTATATCCTTCTTTCAATTCTTCCACCGTTATATATTTAAATATTTCATCGTTATCGTATAGTACGTACTTTTTAAATTTAAATTTCTTTAATCTCAATAAAAGTTTCTCCAAAAATGTTCCTGAAAACATAGGATTCTCGCTTTTATTGCATATTATGCGCGTTATTTTATCATTTTTTTCTTTCAATTCTTTTTTCAATTCTTGCTGCAGCTTATCATCATATATGAGTTCAATCTTTTGGGTACCCTTAATATTATTTATTGAAGTACATTCCCACATCTGGAGGTGATCAGTCTCCTTTTGAGATATGCAGTCTTTTATAATATTTTCTTCTTTATCAACGTTCTCTTTATCATTATTTGTATCTTTCTTTTCATTACTACTTTTATTTTTCATACTTCGTGTTATTGCCAAGGTTTTCTTTTCTTTTTCGTCAATATAGATTGGAATCATGTCTCTTAGTATTTGTGAATTTATGTTTATGCGTGATAGAGCGTCTGCGTTCGTATTATTCGCTCCTTTCTTATATTTTATATCAAAGTCATAATCGGATAGTTCTAGTCTAATTTTTTAATTAATTTTGAAGACGGGTTTTTATGGGTAAATAAAGCAATTAGAGGTCTATGGTCTGTGACTACGGTAAATTTTCTACCATATAGATATGGTCTAAAAAATTGTATTCCCCAATGAATACCTAATAATTCCTTTTCAATTACTGATTTGTTCTTTTCATGTTTGTTTAGCGTTCTGCTTGCATAAGATATGGGTAGATCGTTACCAATTTCACCCTGTGATAGGACTGCTCCTAGCGCTACGTTTGAAGCGTCTGTGGTTAGAATGAATGGTTCGTCAAAGTTCGGATATTGTAGTATAGGCGGGTTTTTTAATTTGTCTCTTAAAGTCTCAAATGCTATTTGGCAATTTTCTGTCCAATTGAAAGTTACTTTTTTTTTTAATAAATTATTTAGGCAAGTTGCCGTTTTGGCGAAGTTTGGAATAAATCTTCTGTAATAATTGCAGAAGGCTATAAACCGTCTAACGTCGTCTGTGTTTTTTGGAACTGGATATTGTTCAATTATTTTGTATTTTGTCGGGTCGGTTTTTATACCATTCTTTGTATTCAAATGTCCCAAATACAAAACTTCTGGTTTCAGGAAACAACATTTTGATGGATTCAGTTTCAAATTGTATTGTTTTAGTCTTCCTAACACTCTTATGAGGTTCTCATTATGGTGCTTCAGCTGCATCCGAAAATAATTACGTCATCAACGTATAAGAATGCTTCTGACTCTAGACCAGATAATGCTATAGTCAACATTCTTTGGAAGCTGTTAGATGATATTTTTAAACCAAATGGTAATCTTGTATATTGAAAGTTACCGTTTGGTGTTGAAAATGCTGTTAGAGGTCGTGACTTTGGTTCGAGTTCTATTTGGTAAAACGAGCTTGTCATGTCTAAAGTTGAAAAATATTTAGCTCTACCTAATCTGTCCAATACATCTTCAAGTCTGGTTAAAGGGAATTTGTCATTTACTATCTTATCATTTAAACGTCTGAAATCTACAACCAAACGCCATTTTTCCGTTTCGTTTTGTCCTTTTTTTTGGTACTAATAATAATGGAGAATTGTATGGACTAATGGACGTTTCTACTACTTCTTTGTCCAACAACTCTTGCACTTTTTTATTTATCTCGTCTAATTGTGTTTGTGGCAGTCTGTAATTCTTTATGTAAGTTGGTGTGTTATCATTTAATTCAATACTTTGTTTATAAAAATTGTTTACCGTTAATGGTTCGTCTTCAAGATGAAATACTTCTTGATATTGTCGTAGAATATCACAAATGATTTTCTTGTTTTCTTCTTCAATGTTCTTGAAATCTAGTTTTTCTAGTAATTTCTGAAATCTTTGCTCTGAGTGTCTATTATTATTGCGCATGTTAGTTTTATAAATTGTGTAATTTTTTAATGGTATTGTTGTGACTCCCAACTTCTCTAGGCGCACTGGTTCCTCTAATGTATTCAAAATTTTAACATACCGTTGACCATCCTTGGGCATTATAGTGTTTGCTAAAAATATTCCTTTTATTATTTCTTTACTACATGTGACACTATCTTCTTTTATGTCAATGTTTATAGGTACTATCTTTTCTGTTCTCGGGGGTATAGTTATATTATGTATTCTTTTTGTGTTAATCTCTATTGGGATTGTTATTTGCTCTCCCTCTATACAAGTATTTAAAGTTAGTGTCTCATAGTTAATCTGACAACTATATTTACAGAAAAAATCTATTCCTAAAATTCCATCAGTAACGATTGGAAATTCTTCTTCTACTAATTGAAATATGTGTGTTAATATTTGCTCTCCTAGTAATATTTGTAAATCAGTGGTTCCTAACGTTTCTTTAAAGTCATTTGTAATGTCATTTAATCGGCAAATGTTGTCAGTATTCTTGTTATAGTTGTATATTACATTTTCTTTGCAGAGTGATACCTCTGAGCCTGTGTCTATTAGGAATGTTAATTGATAGTTGATGTTTTTTATTGTTAGAAAAAGAAAATTTGATGTTCCAATATTTAGTGTATATACTCTTAATTTTCCCTGTTCGGAGATTCGTAATGAGTCTCCAGGGCTTGTACGTTTCCCTGTTGTTGTATAGTATGAACATTGGAGTTGCCTCTTCCTCTTGTGTTATTATTGTATCTATTATCTCTGTTGTTGTTATAGCTATTGTAGTTATTGTTGCTGTTATACTGTCTGTTATTGTTGTAGTTTCTGTTATTGCTGTTATGATTTCTGTTGCTACTGTTACAGTTTATGTTGCTATAATTATAAGTTCTGTTATTGTTGTTATAGTTTCTGTTATTCCTGTTATTGCTAAAGTTTCTATCTATCTGTGAATTGGGATAATTTGTATTTCTGCTATTTCTAAAACCTGAATTGTTTCTATTTGTGTTATTGTAATAGTTTTGTCTATTATTATTTATCTGTAACGTTGTAAATGTATCTGATAGTTGTAGTGATCTTTCCTGTGTACTTGCAATATCAAAGGCTTGTGCCAAGGTCTTGGGCTGTGCGGCTATTACAGCTGTTCTTATATCTTTATATAAACCTTCTTGAAAAATTTCTAAAGCTAGTTTTTCATTCATAGACTTAATCGTAGATCGAGCCACTTGATTTGAACCGTCCTCTAGCTCTGAAATTTATACCAATGTCAAGTCCGCTATTAACGTGCTAATCCGTTCTTTGTAATTAAGTACATTTCCTTTTTGTTTTGTATTCCTTAATTCATAATGTATGCTGCTTGAATTTCTTGTCGATTTGAATTGCTTTGCCAAAACTGTCTTCAGTTCCTCGAAAGTTTCCGGTGTATTCTGTATAATCAAAATGTCCCTGACTTTGTCTACTAATTTTATTGCCAATACATATTTTATCAGGTTCTTTTTTCCTTGCTCATTTAGCTCAGAATGAACCATTTCTACCATTGTAAGGAAAATATCAACATGTTTAGGCTTTCCGTCGAAAACTGGTATTGTTTCTGAAGCCTTTTTACTGTCAAAGTCCGACATGTTTTTAAAATAGTTTCTGTTGTATATGGTCTTGTTATAGATTTCCTAGCGTTAACAATTAATCGTTATAAGTCTTCGAATATTTGCTCCATTAATCACATTTATTTCTGTAGCAAAAACAAATTTTCTTTTTAATATTTTCTTTATTTAGATTCATACATTTTGAACAGAGTTTCTTACAACCGGTTTTTTTATATAGTGTTGTAGAAACTTGAATATGACCACTATTACGAAAATTACTAATAGCATTATTATTATTTCCTGGTCTATTGTTATTTTATTTGTATTTGTTGCGTTGGCAATCGCATAACCCTCTACTTTCGCATCTGCGATACCCATTTTGATTTGTTCTAAAGTATATTCTAATCTATCTTCCTCTGTTAACTGAAAGATGTGTAGCTCTGGATTCATTACCTATATCAATATTTTCTTGGGTTTTATCTTATTTCTAATCATTTTAAGAACAAGAATCTTTAAAGTACAATTTAATGTTAAATTATATTAATTCATACGAAATGTGTAAAATACTAGAAATTTTATTAATGTTATTATTTTTGGTGCTTGTTATTTAGTTTCTCCAACCGGCCTTTCTGAGTTCTATTAGTTGCTGTACTAATCGTTGTTTTTGTTTGCCCTCACTAATGCCTATTATTCTTTGGAGGTCGTTGCAGGCTTTTTGAAACTTCAGCTTCTTTCCTCCTTTCTTCTTTTTGGTAGCTGTTTGTTTTCTAAATGTTTGTAATTGTTGTTTATACTCCTGTTGTCTAGACTTAAACTGTTCTATGGTAATTGCTTTGGGGCCAGCAGACTTTGGTGTAGGTGTGTATGTTGGTGGTTCTTCAACAGGTGTTCCTTCTGGTACGTACTCCTCGTGTAGAAATTTTTGCCACTTCTCAAAAATTTCGTTCACTTCTGTTTGAGTCATATTTTATTTAATAATCCAAAAATTCCAAAAAAGTAGGATACAGATTGGCAGGAAAATTTAAATTGGCAGGATCGTATAAAAATTTAAATTGGTAGGATCGTATAAAAATTTTAATTGGTAGGATCGTAAAAAAATTTAAATTGGCAGGATCGTATAAAATTTTAAATTGGTAGGATCGTATAAAAATTTAAATTGGCAGGATCGTATAAAATTTTAAATTGGCAGGATCGCCATGTAGTGATTTTATTTTTATAAAGGGAAAAAAATAATTAGTTTTTTGTTTTCAGTATTTACTGAGCTCTGCAGCCGCTTTCCTTCAGCACCCAACAGTGCCGATTTAAATGAGAGATTTAAGGACGCTTTTCTTTTAGCTGTTCAATAAATTCTGATTTTATTAATACAAATTTACAACTTATATACTAATTTATTTTAGGGTCAGCATTAATGTGGCACAGTAACAAATCAATAGTAGATTTGTTGTTCCCACGGGAATTTGCAATTGTGACAAATTTTGTTGGCGCATGAAAACAATTATTCCAAACATATTCAACAAAAAAAACTCAATGCACATTTATGCTGACCAAACACAAAAACAATTATAAATATAGTTCATTGCCTTTATAAAATTTGTAAACAAAAAATGAATTGAATTTCAAATTCAATGTCATGCTTAAAGTAAATTAAAATTCTTACATTGCTACAGTGCCTTAACTAATTATAGGTACACTACAGTATACTGTTTTTTTAATGACTATCACATTTTATGTCCCATAAATTTATAAATTCGTATGACTATAACATTTCCCCAATTTTCATTATTTGCAAGTATCGTCTTTTTTTCCCCATGAACTGCAAAAGAACAAAGACAATTAACATCGATACACACAAAGGAACATTGTGTTTTGATATATAGAACATCAACAAATTTTGATATTTGAGAAGCCAACACGAATTTTAACAACAACGTTACCACACACGATGAAACATTAATTGAAACATGCTCATATTTCTATTTATGATCGACTATACGATCAAGTTTTGCCTTAAAGCTTTGTTCCCAATCAGAGCAACAATTTCGTTTTTTCATTTCTCTTATTTCTTCCCAAAGTATTTCATATATTTTCCTTTAATTTTTCAAACAAAAATGTAACTAAAGTTTTTTTAAAAACTTTAGTCAACTTTTACTTCATCAACAGTTTGTATGAAATTGTTTATGACATTTATAATAATTTTATTTAGTTTTGAATTCAAATTTTAACAAAATGTTCCAACAAATAATAGTAAATACGTAATATTGTTCTGGGCAAAATTTGCAAATGGTTTCTTTATTAAAAATGCGTGTGGTCGCGAAAAAAATTATTGCTCTATTATGAACACCAGTGAAAATGTTGCTGCCTATTGTGAACGAAGCTGAAGGCTACCATTTTAATTTGTTTCTTCATCATTAAAAAAATTGACTATCAATTTGTATGCAGTGCTTATGCAGCCAGAATATTTAAAGAATTTAAAATATATTAACAGAGAAAGCGAATTAATCATTTGTTGCGAAATAATAGTTTTTTATTATTAATAAAAGTTACACATAAAATAATTTGTACTCCTGTTAGTTTTAAAGTTATGGAATTGTTGCGTTTTGATCAGATTCATAGTAATAAATTCGTTTTGATATGAACCCAATGGAAATATTGCCTTTCAAGATGAACTAGGTAATTTTTCATTTTAATTTATTTTTCATTTTAATAATATTGTAATTTTCCATTTTGTTTTGAAGTTAATAAGTTTTATATATATAGAAAATAAAAAACACATATATTATTAACTTCACTTTTTACAAATATTTTGAAATTGTTTATTGATAACAAATATTTTGAAATTGTTTATTGATAACAACATAATTTTGATATTTAATTAGTTTTATAATAATAACAATTGCTTTATAGATTTTAATGTGTAGTATTTAATAAATATTAGACAAAAAAAAAATTGCATTTTGTTATGGAGCTCCTTAAATATTAATAAAAAAATTGTTTTATAATTTGTCAAAATTAAAATATTTAAAAAAATGCCAAAATGTTAGAATCCTTAACTAGTTTATTTGTGTTTTATGTAACTAGGCAACAAATTCTTAAAAACATTTTTTACAAATATTTTCATAATTAAAAATAATTTTTCCTTTTTAAAATCAACTTTCCATCTCTGAGTAGTTTTATTTAATCTGGTAGCACTTCAAATTTCAGTCTGCAAAGCAAAATAAAATCACTCAGTTTTGTCTGCAAAATTTCTCAGAGATTTACAACTTGCTCTCTTTGAATTGAGTGAAAAAAAAAGTTTGTCAGCAAAAGTTTGTTATTTTCTCGCGGGTGAAAGTTTTTGTCAGCGTTTTTTTAATATGAAGTTTGACGGTTGGTATGACAAAAAATTATCAGGTGAAGACTCTATGTTAGGGCAATGTTACTCGTTTAATAAAAACATATAGAACAAAATAAAAAAAAAAAAAAATTAAGACTAAAAGGAGTTCGGTTTGTGCTTTATTGTGATACAGACGTGTATTTTTAACCCCGCATACGATTTGAACTATTAATTAATCATATTTGATTTTGTAATATAAGCAGCGAATGGACGCTTAAAACTAAATAATATATTTTGTTATTTAAATTATTTAACATAATATTAGTGAACAATTAAAACGATAAATTAAAATAGTAAAAATATATACGTATGAATGTTCATACATGTGTATACATATTCTGAACAAAAACATTTAAGTTTAAATTTCTTATTTTTTTTTTGTTGTTGTAAAATACAATATATAATAAAAATATTAAAAGCAAAGCAAAACGGTGAAAAACAAAAACAACTCTTCCCATGAGTAAGAACAGTGAAACAACACTAAGACAAAATGAAAGAAACGTTTACGTTTTAGTTCATGCAAACGAAAATAATGCAGAAATAAATAAAAAAAAAAAAAAAAAACAATATAAACTATCTAACGGCTAAGCCAATTATTCGAACACGTTCCTTATCACCCTCGGTGTTTACAAAAACAGTGGATAGTGATACATTAAAAAATATTAAACTGTCTCTTGGGACAATTGTTGCCGAGTCCGCAAGTTGTGCCGCGAATGCAAAAACAATCTTAGTAGGAAATGATGCCATGCATTTAACCACAGTCACTATGGAAAACCATCTAGGAAAAAGTTGTCAAAAGCCCCAAGTACAAGTTGGGCTTTAAAATAAAAAACGTAACAAATATCAAAAATAGGGAAAAACATCCCCAACCACTATTTCGAGTAGAGCTAGAACCCGGCGACGTAAAGCTCCAAAAAAATAAAACGCATCCAATTTATAATTTAAAATATTTTCTGTACATAAGGGTAACTATTGAGGAGCCGCACAAAATAAATGGTCCTGTTCAATGTCTAAACTGCTAGGAATTTGGCCATACTAAAGCATACTGCTACTTACCCCCCGTTTGCGTAGTATGTGGTGAATTACATGGAACAGTTCTTTGCGACAAGTCTAAAACCGACCCCAACGTAAAAAATGTAGCAACTGTGGCGGTTATCACACTGCCAATTATAGAGGATGCCCTGTATATACTATCGTCAAGCAGTCGGTCGGACCGAAAACTAATCCCCCTCAAATGCAGGTAACAAATCAGGTAAACACTAATGACATTAGGCTCCTCAGCCTAGTAACAACAGAACCTCTTACGCTAACGTCCTAAAATCAAACCATGTGCCATTGCATGGTGCTTCGCCAAGTAATGATGAAACTCCAGTTTCTAATTTAAGTCGTCTAGAAAAAACCATGGAAACATTAGTGCAAACAGTTACTAATTTTATGAACACAATGGGTAATATGATGCAGGAAATTCTTAGAATGCAATCGATGTTATTGCAAGCTGTACTTAACAAGCCATGAACTGTTTAAAAATTTGTTTTTGGAACGCAAATGGCATCCGCCAACATAAAAACGAATTAGAATACTTTCTTTAAAATAAGCAAATTGATGTCATGATGGTTTCTGAAACTCATCTCACCTCAAGAAATACGTTTAAAATCAATGGTTATATACTATATGATACCAAGGACCCTCGAGATAGAGCTTGTGGACGTTCTGCCATATTAATAAAAACCCGAGTCAAACACTACCTAATGTGTGATCCTCGTGAAGATTATCTCCAAGCAACGAACATTTGCGTTGAGGAATTAAATAGAAACCTAGTAATTTCATCGTTATACATACTCCCCGATTTCAATATCGGAGGTCCAATATTATAAACATTTTAAATCATTAGGACCGTGTTCCCTAGCCGCTGGTGATTATAACGCTAAACATACCTTCTGGGGGTCGCGACTTATAACACCAAAGGGTCGTGTTTTATTTAACACAATTTCTAAAATGGATTTAAATGTGGTAGCGAGCGGACAATCAACATATTGGCCTACTGATCATCAAATAATTCCAGATTTCATCAATTTCGGCGTGGTTAAAAACATTCCCACAGAAACGATTCATGTTGAAGCTTCCCTAGAATTATCTTCCGACCACACACCTACAATTGTTACGTTAATGCACCCCAATAGAATTGTACTTCCGACTGGTTACTTAGCGACGACAGCTACGCAAATTAATTGGTTAAAATATAAAAAATATCTCAGTACCCATTGCACAGAAAATATTCCGCTCAGTACACCGGATTATGTAGATCGGTCTATTGACAATTTTGACAGTTTTCTGAAACAAAAACTATTAAAATATATTCTACAGATGTCGAGCATCTTTTGTCTGAAAAGAGGAGGGCTCGAAGAGAGTGGCAATTGCACAGATCCCCTCAACTTAAGAACTTACTTTAAGAGTGTACAAAAAGACTGCAGATTCAGAAAACGGCTTCTCTGGAAAAATATCTTAAGGAACTTGATGCAACTCCACAATCATACTACTCATTATGGCGTGCAGCTAGAAATCTCAAAAGGCCAGTTGTCTCTAAACCACCATTAAGAAAGTGGAATGGATTTAAATGTGGTAGCGAGCGGACAATCAACATATTGGCCTACTGATCATCAAAAAATTCCAGATTTCATCGATTTCGGCGTGGTTAAAAACATTCCCACAGAAACGATTCATGTTGAAGCTTCCCTAGAATTATCTTCCGACCACACACCTACAATTGTTACTTTAATGCACCCCAATAGAATTGTACCTCCGACTGGTTACTTAGCGACGACAGCTACGCAAATTAATTGGTTAAAATATAAAAAATATCTCAGTACAGAAAATATTACGCTCAATTCACTGGATTATGTAGATCGGTCTATTGACAATTTTGACAGTTTTCTGAAACAAAAAAACAAAAACTATTAAAATATATTCTACAGATGTCGAGCATCTTTTGTCTGAAAAGAGGAGGGCTCGAAGAGAGTGGCAATTGCACAGATCCCCTCAACTTAAGAACTTACTTTAAGAGTGTACAAAAAGACTGCAGATTCAGAAAACGGCTTCTCTGGAAAATATCTTAAGGAACTTGATGCAACTCCACAATCAGACTACTCATTATGGCGTGCAGCTAGAAATCTCAAAAGGCCAGTTGTCTCTAAACCACCATTAAGAAAGTTGAATGGAAGTTGGGCAAGAAATTATGTTAAAAAAGGAAATCTGTTTGTCAATCATTTAAAAAACGTATTTACCCCAAATATATCTCACGATATTGCGGTCGAGTTACCACCTGCTGCTGCTAGAGCATCTGTTCCGCTAAGATTTGAGATAAGAAAAATCGAAAAGGCTATTTGTGATTCAAACCCCAAGAAGGTTCCTGGTTTTGATAAGATCAGCAGCAAAATGCTTTTGGAGCTACCCAGCATAGCAAAGAAAATTATTCTTTTAATTTTTAATGCTATTTTGCGCCTTGAATACTATCCTCAAAAGTGGAAGGTCTCCTTAGTCACCATGATGCCTAAACCTGGAAAGGATCACACAAAAGTTGAGTCATATAGGCCTATAAGCTTGCTTTCTACTACAGTAGTTTTGCCTTAACTGCCTTTTGTTTACGTGCACTTTGGACTTAACTGCACAAAATTGATAATTTTTGGAATTATTCTTTCTAATTCCATACAAATTCCTTTTTTAAGTGCACTTTCTATACCAGCACATTTAAGATAAATGCACAACATTTTTGGCATTTTAAAATTATTTTCATACAAAAAATCAAAGTTAGCTGCACTTTGACTTAACTGTTCAAAATAAATATTTTCTGGAATTATTCTTCAAAATCCTTGTTTACGTCAATTTTGTATACCTGCATATTTTTCATATTTTTGGGCAGCTTTAATATATTTTCATACAAAACATCAAAGTTTAAACAAAACACATCAACAATAAACAGTGGGTTTATCTCATCTTACATTCCCCACTACAATTAGTTGAAATTCTCTCAACATTAATTGTAGTTGTAAGTAGGTTAAGAAAAACAAAATAAAAACAACAACAACTTACAAAAGATGTTGTCAATTAAGTATTTTTTAGGCCGTGCACTTGCCTGCTTATTATCTGATGTGTTTTGTTTAAACTTTGATATTATTACAAGTAGAACTGTTGCTATAAGTCTTATATGTTTAACAGTTTTATTTGGTTTAATATCTTTAGTTTTTCTAAAATCTTTATGGATGAAGTTTCCTGATGATCTGGCCTAAGCAACCAGTGAAATGCGCATAGGAATAGCTTATCCCATCAACAATAAATTTCAAGTGTTTTTATCAATAATAAAAACTGGGAATTAAGCACGAATAACAAAATCTTTTGAAATTAAAAATTTTGTACTCCCAAAAATTGAAATTACTTTTTGATAATAAACAGGCAAGTGCACGGCCTAAAAAAACACTTAATTGACAACATCTGTTGTGGTGAAATATTTTCCTCAAAAATAAAAATCGGAAAAAAAGAAAAAATTGGGTTTTAGATATTTCAAAAAATGGTTTATTGTTGTTTTCGTAAGAAACTTACGTTCGGGTTGGGGTTCGTATAAACAATGACAATTTGATCGAAAAAAAAGAGCTTCGATATAAACATTAAAAGCATAAGCGCTAGAACATAGAGAGAAGGAAAAGAAAGAAAAGAAATGTCAAATTCATATACGAGTACTAACTGAACACTGAACTGGGGTATTTCATACGTAAGCATCCCGCCCCCCTTGCACGAGTGCAACAAGAGGCTAAGGAGAGAAAAAATTAAAAAAAAATACAGGGTTCAATTAGTAAAATTAATTCAGGAATTTCAGAAAGTTAATAAAAGAAAGAAAAAATGGTAAAATATATATAAAAAAATAGTGCAATTGCAGGTTGCGAAAAAAAGATAAAATAAATAAAAAACAATTATTAATTCAAACGTCCATTCTGAACGTTTATAACAATAGTAGCAGCGTGTTGTGGCAATGGCTGTAGATGTTGAGAACCAGGTTGCCCTTGTTGTTGCATCAGTTCTAGCTGCTGTTGAAGTTGTTGTATTTTTTGTTGTAGCTGCTCGGGGCTTTGATGGTCCTCGGGATGGTGACGTTTGTTCTTTTTTCTGTTTGCTTTCTTGTTGTTCTTTTTCTGCTTCTTCGATTTCGTGTTTCCTGCCCGGGTTGCTTCTTGGACATCTGTGCGGGGTCTATCTTTGCCTCCTTTGAACCGGTGCAAAAGGGTGTGGTGCTCAGCTAAACACTCCATGCACCTGTCCCTACTGGTACACTTGTCCTTCAGGTGCGAGTGCGCAAGGCAGTTAAAACAGTAACGATGTTTCGCTACCACTTTCCATCGCTCTCCGACAGACATTCTACGAAATTTAGGGCATTTCCTAATAGCGTGCTCCCTCTTACACACATGGCAATCCCGTAAGCTCTCATCGCGTTGCGTAAGTGCTACCTCGGCTTGATCACCAGTGGACTCTTTACTGGGACGGTGCACCTCAAAGCGAGCAACAGACTTCGACATTTTGACAACCTAGGGTGCAAAAAAACAACAGAGGAAAGAAAAAAAAATATCAGTTGGAGCTCGAATTAGGAAGGAGAACAAGCTTCACGATTGGCCGGGTAATAGTGCCGGAAGCTGTCCTCACGTCAGCTTTAGAATCCTGACCACAGTAGACCTTTTCTACTCGACGTAATCTCCATAAATTCGGAGACAAATTGTCCTGGCGGACGACCACTAAATCACCTACCACAAAGTCCCTCTCAGGAAACTTACATTTTGTGCGTTTATGGAGCTCCTTTAAATATTGATCCTTCCACCTTAGGGCAAACTGGTGTTGAAGAATCTTTAGCTTCTGCCACCTGTTGGCAAGACAAATGGACAAGTCGGAAGGGTCTGGTTCGGCCCGCCCTATCAACGGACCACTAACTAAAAAATGACCAGGAGTTAAAGGAACTAAATCAGTGGGGTTATCGCTCATTGCGCACAAGGGCCTAGAGTTCAAGCAGGCCTCAATGTGGGTCAACATTGTCTCGAACTCTGGATACGTAAATTTATGACAACAAGAAATTCTTTTTAAATGGGTTTTGAAACTTTTTACCCCAGCTTCCCATAAGCCCCGGGAGGGATAAAGTGCCACTCTAGTGGGCTTTCTTGGTCAAGGGCAAGAACTTTTCCTTTCAACTCTTGCAAAAATTTCCTACGATCGATAGTAAGTAATTTAGCAGCTCCTACAAAAGCTGTACCATTATCGGAATACATATGTCGAGGTGTCGAGCGACGGGAAATAAAACGGGTAAAGGCTGCTAAAAATGCCTCTGAGCTCATATCCTCGGTCACTTCCAAATGAATTGCCTTTGTGCCAAAGCAAACAAACACTACGACATCACCCTTTGAAATTCGACAACCTCTTCCACTATACGATTTAATGTCGAATGGTCCTGCGAAATCGACACCAGAATGGTCAAAAGGTTTACCAAGAGACGTTCGTTCGGGAGGCAATGCAGCCATCATTTGGCGACCGGTTTGCTTACGGTGAATAACACACTCCCTACAGTTGTTCACGATCTTGCGTACCAAATTCCGGAGTTTAGGAACCCAGAATTCGATCCTTACAATGCGCATAAGCAACGAGTTTCCACCATGTAGCGAGTACTTGTAGACGTATTCCAGGTACAGTCGGGTAAAAGGAGCACAATAGGGTAGTATTTTCGGAAATCGTTCATCATATGTAAGACCCTTGGCTTGGGATAGACGACCATTTACTCTCATGAGCCCCCTAGAATCAAGAAACGGATTCAAAGAAATCAATTTACTCCCCCGGAACACACTCTCGCCTTTCGACAGTTGGGAGTATTCGGGAAAGTAACACTGCTGAGATAAAAGGGTTAAACGGGTTTTCACAAATAAAATCTCCGACCTGGACAACTGCTGGGGGTCATAACAAAAGTTACATTTTCGTAAATTATGGTAAAATCGGAAAATATAAGCAATGACTCTCAACGCTCGGAGTAAACTAGAAAACCGTTTGAGTAAATCATCTGGTTTATTTGTATGGGTAAAATGAGTCATAATACTTTTTGTCTCGAGATTTGTGTGCTAAATAATCTGAGACCGGGACCAATTCTCCTTAGGTTGGCTTAACCACTGCGGGCCATGCCACCATAAGGAATTATCAATCAAATCCCGCGCTAGAGATCCGCGGCTTGCCATATCAGCGGGGTTATTCTTAGAGTCGACATGAGACCAATTCTCAGTACCGACTTTTTTCAGAATCAACGCAACTCTATTTGCCACAAAAGTAGGCCAGTGGCACGGGGGTTTCTGAAGCCAGGATAAAACAATGGTGGAATCAGTCCACAAATGAGTCCTTTTCCTGAGCAAGTCCATTTGACTACACAACGATTCCACCATATTTGCCAATAATGCTGCTCCGCAGAGCTCTAGACGGGGTAATGTCTCGCATTTTACCGGCCCCACTTTTGTCTTTGCTGCCAGTAAATGAGTCTTTATCTCCTTACTGGCGCCAATCGCACGTATATATCTCTATATCGAAATCGGGGTGAAAATTAACACATCTTGGAATATTAATTTTCTCAATTTGCGGGTAGTCCTCTAAAAATCCGTGCCATTTCTTTAGAGTTAGGGGGGTCAAACATTCATCCCAATCCGTCTTGTCTTTCCAAATTTGCTGCATTATCATTTTAGCGACAATAATTTTAGGAGAAAGCCATCCAGCAGGGTCAAATAGCTTTGCTATCTCGGACAAGACCGCACGCTTTGTAACAAAATCCCTGTTTGGCTGCAGTACAAGCCTAAAATAAAAGCTATCGGAACTCGCATTCCATCGCAAGCCAAGTGTCTTTGTCGTGCTTGCGTCCGAAAATTTTAAGAAATCTGCGGATAGCAGATTCTCGCCGGGTAAATCCTCTTACAGGCGTTTATGGTTTGCTGTCCATTTTCTCAGAACGAAACCAGCAGAACCAAGAACTTTCGTTAGATCATTACGCCGTATGATCGCCTCTTCTAATTCATGAGAACCAGCAAGAACATCATCGACGTACATTTGGGTTCGCAATATTTCGGACACCGCAGGATTTTCAGCTTCGCATTCGTTTGCCAATTGGATCAGAGTACGAATGGCAAGATACGGCGCACAGTTCACTCCAAACGTGACCGTCTTTAGGTCAAAATCCTTGACATCAACTTCGGGACTTTTACGGAACAATATCCGTTGAAAAGGGGTATGATTGGGATGAACTAAAATTTGCCGATACATTTTCTCAATATCAGCGTTAAATACAAACCGATAAAGCCGCCAGCGCGGCATTAGAATCGTAAGGTCAGCCTGTAATACTGGCCCAGGGTATAAAATGTCATTTAAGCTAACGCCATTGGACGATGGGCAGGAAGCGTTAAATACAACACGAAGTTTTGTAGTCGAGCTGTCGGGTTTAAACACAGCATGGTGGGGTTAATAGTATGAGGTGACTTCCGAACTACCAGAGAAGACTTCGCGTATGTGACCTAGTTCAACATACTCACTAATTACTTTATCATATTGTACTTTCAAATCGGGGTTTCGTAAAAGGCTAGTTTCGTTTCTCCTAAATTGTGATAACGCGCTATCGCGTGATTTTCCTAAAGAAAGGCTGAGCGGAAATTCCCGTTTAAATGGTAAGGACACTACGTATCGGCCATCCGGGTTTCTGTATGTTGTGGACTGGTAATGTTGTTCGCAAAACTTTTCAGTTTCGGTAAGCTGGGTCGCCTTTGGAACTTCTTCCAGTTCCCAAAAACGAGAAAGTTGATTATTTAGATCAATGTGGTTGAAATAGGTTTCAACCGAATTCAGGGGGTTGTCATGAAAAACTTTACCAGTTATAATCCAGCCGAACGTAGTGTTCTGAGCTATAAGGTTGCCACTTGGGTGTTTTTCAACTTCGGGTAATAATATCTGGGGGTACACATCTCCTCCTAGAAGAAGGTCCATGCGTGTAAACTTAATATCAGTTCTACCAATCTCAGGAAAATCGGCTGAGCTGATATTGGAAACTGAGCACGTTGGCAACCGGCCGGTCAACTTCTCTACATCGTATGCTTCGCATTGAATTCTAAAATCGGGGTTTGTTGTTGAACCAATCGTAATAAAGCATATCCTAGAAGTTGTTGCAGTTAAGCTGCCATCCAGGCCTGTAATTGTCGTCATGGCAGACGTACGTGTGGGCAAACAAAGTTTCCGCTGCAACCTTTGAGAAATAAACGTTGCCTGAGAAGCAGGATCAATCAATGCTCGTGCCAAACATTTGATATCGCCGACGGAAACTTCACCAGTCGTCGTCCCTAGCAATACCATGGAATGAGGATTTATACTTACATGCGAGGCATAAGTCTGAAATGATTGAGCAGCGCTCGAAGTTGAGGGTCTAACATCCGTTTGAAGTTGGGGTGGACTGTAGCTTGAACCAGAGGGACCTGAGTTTCCATTTCTGTTAGGGTAATAATTAACGGCGTTCGCACGGGACACATTAGGATTTACGGGGTTGTTAACTATGGAACTATTCGGTCGACCCGGGTTTCGAGCTACCGACGTAACACTATTTGCATCGGTATTCTTATGCAAAAGGGAATGGTGTTTCTGTTTGCACATGAAGCAAACATGAATGCTCTTACACGCCCTATATTCGTGAGAAGATGCCAGGCAGTTAGTGCAAAATTTCAGCCTGCCCACTGTCACCAAACGCTCTTCAACACTCTGTCCCAAAAATACCGGACACAACCTTAGAGGGTGTTTATCTGGGCACAAGCCACATTGAATCATATTCTGACCTCGCTCCGTCTTAGTCACAAAAGTTTTGACATTTCTGGAATCATTTGAGGATTTTTTCGAGTTAGAGCTACTATTCTTAACGGGGTTTTGAGGGGGGTTTGAATGCGAACCCTTTATATCATAAACTGACTTCAGAGTTTTATAACGCAATGTTAGGAACTTGTCCATTTCAGCCCATATTGGCATGTCTGCATCGCGTTTTTCAGACTGCTCCCAAAGACTTAACGTGGCATCGGGCAATTTTGTAGACGCAATGTAAACCAAAAGTCCGTCCCAGGTATCGGTCTTCACATTGTAATACAATCGTTTATGGTTCTCTGAAGTTCCTTAATATTGGGTCCAGTTTCGCGGGTAATAGGGCTAATATTCAAAAGAATTTTCAATTGAGCGTTAATGAGAACACGCTTGTTCTCATATCTGTCCATAAGATTTTTCCACGCTGTAGGAAAGCCATCCCTTGTCAATGGGCAATTACGGATCATTTTATGTGGTTCCCCCTTAGTATACTGTAGAAGATAGTACATCTTCGAAGCGGGGTCTATGCTGGGGTTATCCGCAACCATACTTTTAAATGATTCACGGAATGAAGGCCACTTTAAATAATCTCCGTAAAAGGGATCTATTTCGCAGGGGGGTAAATGGGCCGATGGAATGAAATTATGCTCCTGAGCCTTTTCATTTTTCAAGGATTCTTTAAACGCTCTAAGTGCTCTGATATGAAGGAAACGCCTCTAACATAAGTACCGTACGAACTCATGTACTTTTGCTTTACTTCAATAATTTGAATATTAGAATCACTCTCAGCCTAAACTAATAAAGGGTCATATGATCTTCTGACTTCTTCCCATAAACGATGCAGTTCTTTTTCGTGAATACCTAAAGGCGCAGCACTATGTTCCGCTGGCGGGATAATTCTAACGTAGGCTTCAAATTCAGCCATTCGGTCACAATTCCTAATTAAGTCACTCACGGTCACCATCTTAATACTTGATTTGGGCATAAAGATTTCTATATACTATTAGGAAAATTCGAAAAACACTGGGCAAATATTTATTTTTCGTAAAAGAAGAATAAATCGAAAAAGGCTGATAATATTAAAAAAACGAAAAAAATGAGCAAAAAAATAATACCAAGGGTATAAGGGGGTGATAAACGGGTAGGGGAAAAATAAATATGTCTCCTTCGCACAAAAAATTTAATTAAAAAATATAATAAAGTACGGCCGATTCCCTTTATTAAATATTGGATTGTATTTAAAATATTAAAAGTATTTGTACACTGTTAGCTCCAATTATTTAAACAAAAACCGGGTTGAGATTAAAAAAAAACGAGTACAAAAGCCAATTCCATAAAAAATATTCACTATAGAACATAAATTATGGCAATTACTCACAGTGTAAAAGCACTTTTTGGAATAAAAAAGGCGTAAAAAATCCTATTACAAAAGTGTTGCCCACTATAAAACACGAGTACTCGCTTCGGGTACAGAGAATAGACATATTATTAAGAAAAGAATTATTTTAAGCACTATTCTTAATTAATTCATACAAAACAGCAAATTATTGTGGGTAAAATAGCACAAATATTTAAAAACGAATATTGCAACACTAATGTAATGTGTGTTTTAAATTATAAAAACAATGTTACAATATCAACAGCAAAAAAAAACAACACTTTTTACCGTGAGAGAGTGAGTTTGCACGCAGTTTAGAAAATATTAACTTTTATTAATTTTCGTTTCAAATCGAGTTTCGTAAAAAAATTTTTATTTAATTAATATAAAAAATTAATACTTAAAAAATTTACAACACTGCCGTCCGTCTGTTTTGTTTATTTCTTAAGTAGCGAGTAAAAATAGTTTAACAAGCACTGTGTTTATGCTGTTAAATGTTTTATATTAACACCGAGTTAAAACCAAAACAGAGCTTTATGTTAGACACTGAATGTTAACACAATTAGCAAATGTTGTTGGTAAAAAATGCACTGGGGTTTTTTTCTGTTTTTATGCTGATATAAAAGCAAATAAAGGATTTATATTTATTAACTTTTATTTTATATTGTAACACTTTTAAACACTTTTATCACTTGCTAATTATCACAAACGACTTACCTTTTTTTAAACAGGGGAGGGTAAAATTAATGTAAAAAGCGAATTGTTTTTATTATAATGACTGCACCGGCAAATTATGCGCCTTCTTTCTTCGGGTATTTTACTGGAAAAATAAAAATATTTTTAAAGTAAATATTTCACTGGGGAATGGGTTATCCGGTTCGAAGGACCAAAAAATGTTGTGGTGAAATATTTTCCTCAAAAATAAAAATCGGAAAAAAGAAAAAATTGGGTTTTAGATATTTCAAAAAATTGTTTATTGTTGTTTTCGTAAGAAACTTACGTTCGGGTTGGGGTTCGTATAAACAATGACAATTTGATCGAAAAAAAGAGCTTCGATATAAACATTAAAAGCATAAGCGCTAGAACATAGAGAGAAGGAAAAGAAAGAAAAGAAATGTCAAATTCATATACGAGTACTAACTGAACACTGAACTGGGGTATTTCATACGTAAACAACATCTTTTGTAAGTTGTTGTTGTTTTTATTTTGTTTTTCTTAACCTACTTACAACTACAATTAATGTTGAGAGAATTTCAACTAATTGTAGTGGGGAATGTAAAGCTAAGATCCCACTATCGGCTCAAATAGTACAATCTGTGACGATTTTTATCGTGCTATATCGGCGCACATTTAAAAACATTGCACAATTTATTCTTGGGTGGTCCCATTATCGTCGCACATTGTGACAATTTTTTTCGATTCATATCGACCAAAACTCAATTGCGACAATAATCGGTACAATGCGGTCACACTATCGTGCTATTTGGGCAATTTAAATCAAATGTTTTTGTTTATTTACTTGTTGGCAGACATAATTTTACTTTAAAAATTTGCAAAATTCTCCGTCCGAATATTAAATTATGTTTCCTAACAATTTTAAATAATATATTAATATATGTATAATAAAAAATATATTCAATTTCATTCAAACTTACTGCACTTGTTCTTTTTTTTGTAATTATTGTTTTGTAAACAGATGTTTACAAACCAGGGATGGCAACATCGATACAACTGCAATGTTTTGGTTAAAGTGAATTGTTTTCTTTCATTTAGTAGTACAAATGTACTAATTAATGTTTCAATACATAAATAATAGATAAAACAAATGTGATGTTGGTACGTACAATTAAGCTCAAAAAGTAAAATTTTAGTTGCCAGTTGGTGCAATTTAAAAATTTCGTTTTGCCATCCCTTGTATCGGCGCTGATTGGCGACTGTGATCGGCACACAAGTGGCCGATAAAAATCGGTACATATTAAACAATTTGATTGCTCCACATTGTGCAAAATAGTGTTCACATTATCGGCGCATCTAGGTTAATTTTGATTGTCCACAGTCAGCACAATTTCGGCACAGATTGTCGCATATTAAAACATTTTGACCGTTCACACAATCGGCACATGAAATACGCCAAAAATTGGTACATTGCGCCGATAGTGGGATCTTAGCTTAAGATGAGATAAACCCACTGTTTATTGTTGATGTGTTTTGTTTAAACTTTGATATTATTACAAGTAGAACTGTTGCTATAAGTCTTATATGTTTAACAGTTTTATTTGGTTTAATATCTTTAGTTTTTCTAAAATCTTTATGAATGAAGTTTCCTGATGATCTGGCCTAAGCAACCAGTGGAATAGCTTATCCCATCAACAATAAATTTCAAGTGTTTTTATCAATAATAAAAACTGGGAATTAAGCACGAATAACAAAATCTTTTGAAATTAAAAATTTTGTATTCCCAAAAATTTAAATTACTTTTTGATAATAAACAGGCAAGTTCACGGCCTAAAAAACCACTTAATTGACAACATCTTTTGTAAGTTGTTGTTGTTTTTATTTTGGTTTTCTTAACCTACTTACAACTACAATTAATGTTGAGAGAATTGACAACATCTTTTGTAAGTTGTTGTTGTTTTTATTTTGTTTTTCTTAACCTACTTACAACTACAATTAATGTTGAGAGAATTTCAACTAACTGTAGTGGGGAATGTAAGATGAGATAAGCCCACTGTTTATTGTTGATGTGTTTTGTTTAAACTTTGATATTATTACAAGTAGAACTGTTGCTATAAGTCTTATATGTTTAACAGTTTTATTCGGGTTAATATCTTTAGTTTTTCTAAAATCTTTATGGATGAAGTTCCTGATGATCTGGCCTAAGCAACCAGTGAAATGCGCATAGGAATAGCTTATCCCATCAACAATAAATTGCAAGTGTTTTTATCAATAATAAAAACTGGGAATTAAGCACGAATAACAAAATCTTTTGAAATTAAAAATTTTGTATTCCCAAAAATTTAAATTACTTTTTGATAATTTTTACTATTTTATTTAATTTAATTTTATCGTTTTAATTGTTCACTATTATGTTAAATAATTGAAATAACAAAATATATCATTTATTTTTAAGCGTCCATTCCCTGCTGATATTACAAAATCAAATGTGATTAATTAATAGTTCAAATCGTATGCGGGGTAAAAAATACACGTCTGTATCACAACAAAGCACAAACCGACTGATGATAATAATGAGAATGAAAATATTGAAGCCTTAGGGGAATGTTATTTCTGGAAGGCGAATAGAAACAGAAAGCAAAACGAAGTACGAATTCTAAAACAATTTCGTTATTGAACAAATTGTGCATTAAGGGGCAATTTTATTTATCATATTAAATAACATTTTTTTACAGTTTTATACCCTTAATCAGCCGTGAAGTATAAAGGGATACTTCGTTTATCATTCTATGGGAATCTTTTTTTTAATATTCATAGAAGATCCCATAAGGTATATAATCTGGGTCTTCTAAGTCGATTTGGCGGTTTGGGTTTCAAATTGTTTCTAGTTTTTATTAGCAAAAGAGTTAAGCTCCCAAATGTGAAACTACCTTCCTAAAAACTAACATAAATTTATAGTGGAATGCTCTGATTGTCATTAACAAAGTCTAATAAGTAACACGACTCTTTTTTTTAAATGTTATTCTCTCACATGTACATGTCCTGTGTGAATTCAACACACTTGAGAGAAACAAAAACAAAAGAAATATCACGAATTATTTCGTCAAATATTTCAGAAAATTGGGATTGTTCCACATTTTTATCACAACACATCTAATTATTTTAATTTTTTATAAGAATTTTTCACATTTTAACACATAAAATTAGTTCTAATGCTGGGTACACACAGTGCAACCTACATGCAATCTGTTTCAATGCAACCTCAAAATATCAAAGCGTTTTGATGTTGATGCAATCTGGAATGAATGAAAATGAATTTAATTCACTAGATTGCGTAAGCGCGTTGCATAGTGTGTACCCAGCATTATTGCACAAATAAAAAAAATAAAAAATATAATTTTTGACGTAAAATTTTTTTATGGTAGATTTTAAATTAGTTTATCAGAGTTGCTAATTTTAGTATTAATGTGTTGAAAAAAGGGATAAAAAATAAAAATTGACAAAGTTAACATAAACCTTTTAAATGCTTAAATTACATTGTTCAACAAATAATTTCAAAAACAAAGTTATGGTTATTGAAATGTGTAATTTTAAGATAACTCTTATTTCACAAAAACACACAGACGGACATTGTTAAATCCACTTCGCTCATCATAAGGACCCAGAACATATATATTTTATAGTGTCTAAGATCAATATTGTAGAAATTACAAACGGAAAGACAAACTTCATACATATCCTTTTTCACCACCTGTGGTGAAGGGTATAATAATGGCTTATTTTTTAATGCATTAATTTTGGGACTTCCCTTGTGAAATTCATTGGTTCTTTCAGTAGAAATGTAAGTAGCCTTTTTACTTTGTTCTTATTAGGTACTTGACAGATTATTTTGTAGGCGAATTTTTTACTGGGTTTTGTATCGCCATGAATTGCAAAGGAATTTCTTTTATTGCAGAGTAACATTTCTATAACACTATCTAATGTTGTCCGTTCAACTAGTTGACTGCCTGAGTGTTAATAGGTCTGTCTGGGTACTTTTCCAGTAGCAAATACTCAGTAAATTTTTTTGGGAGAGTAACACCAATATTACTCTATCGGCTGAAAAAATCTCAAAAAGTACGCAGACAGTATCCAGTGAAATATTGCAAGAAAACAACTGATCGGTGTGTAAACAATTGAAATAACAAAGCAAAAGAATTTTAGCATAGGTATGTATGTGTACGCAAAATTGAATTCTCGAGGTAAATTAAAAAATTATTAAAGTAAAGCTTAAAAAGTGTTGTAAATTGAAAAACTTGTTTATTACACTGTTATTAATTTGGTAAGTTCAATTTCTTCTAAGTTTTTAGTTTTATTTGTCGGTTTTTTATAAAACTTCTTTTGCTTACATTGCCCAACATAGTGCCGGCTTACAATGGAAGAAAAGAATGAAATGCCCAATACAGTGCCCTCCAACAGCTTGACAACGGAGAAAAATAATTTGGATGTGAAGTTCTCGCCAGGAACACAATTCTAAATACTCGCCTCTTCAATTGCAAAGTTTGCCCCACAAAGTTCTGCTGGTTCTATCGGTTCTGCCATCTCCACTCCACTTACGCCACGGTCGCACTGTATATTTGGACGTTTCTAGCATGATGTAAAATGTTTTGTTTATTATAATTTATTATAAACGTTAAAAATCAACACAATTCTAACTACTTACCTCTGCCATTGTTTAATTTCAATTTTTATTTTCATTTCACAAAAACTATTTCATTCAAACTGCTGTTCAAACTATTTGCAAAATCTTGCAAGCGGAAATTTCTCCAGTAACATTTTGCAAGTTCTCTAACTTCCAACTGTCAAAAAATTCTCTTTTTGGCTCTCTCGCTGCAAGAGATTTGGAGTACGCAGACAACATTTTGCAAGATTTTGTAACATTTTGCGCAAAATATGTGTACGCAGACAGACCTAATGTTACATCAGTGTATAAAGTAGTGCTGGGATACTATCGATATTTTCAACTATCGATTTTTATCGATAGTTCAGATTTCACTATCGATATATCGACTGAATGTTTGTACTTGTGCAGGAAAACTTTAATTATTTTTGTAATAGGATACAGTTTGTTTATATCACTTTAAAGAATGTATGAGACGTATGTATGTATATACGCACGTTATTTTAGATGACAGTTTTTTTGAAATTTATAAGTACCTTTCTGAAGGCACCGGAGTAACAGGAACTATAAGATATTCAATTGCAACTTTAAAAAATTTTCTAAATTCTAAACCCAAAAAGGTAATCAATCTAGCGGACTTATCCTCTAACGGTCGTTCATTGTTTTGTCCTATGCTTACACTCACTTGCATTTGGGTTTGCATTTTTTTTTACAACAGTACAAAAATATTTGATATTTCAGTCCCTATATAAACATGTGCAAATTTCGACTTAAAGGCCTTTAATTTGTAGTAAAAAGCACTGCTAAGCTCCGTACCACTTGCCATTCTTGTTGTTTGTATTCATTGCTGTAATTCAGAGCGAATTAATAATAGCAAGTAAAAATTTGCAGCAAGAAAACTGTGTGTGTATAGCTGCTGTTAGATGTCTACATAGCTGTATTTTAAATAATAAAAATATCGATATTTATATTTTTCCTATCGATATTTTCGATATTTTAAGATTATCGATAGTCTATCGATAGTTTCCCAGCACTAGTATAAAGTACTTTAAAGTAATTTGATGAAGTTTTGTAACAGGGTATATAAATTAACAAAATATTTTATTTTTATAAAATAATGGGCTTAAATAAAAATAAAAAAAAAGTACCTAGGTACATAGAAAATTAAAAAATAAGAAGAAAAAATTAAATAAAAAAGTTGGCGGAAACGCTTAGTTTTCGAGTTATGGACGTTTTAAGTTTTTGTATAAAAGTGTGATTTTCCACTACATTTTTATCTTTTTTTCGATAAAAATGGCAGATTCTCAGAATCGGCTCAGCACGTACGACAGGGAGCTGCTGGCTATCTACCAGGCCATCAGGCATTTTGCACATTTCATCGATGGCCGGGACTGGTGCTCACTGACCATAAGCCATTAACGTTTACCTTTCATCAGAAAAATTAACACCAAAGCAATCCCGTCATTTAAGTTTTATAAGTGACTATACAACAAACATTCAACATATTTCAGGTAAAGATAATTTAGTAGCTGACATATTATCACGGGTGGAATCAATATTCAACGGTAAGCAAATAGATTTTGAAAAATTATCTATGGACCAAAGCAATGATGCAGCAATTGATGATGCTAAATTGGACAGCAGTCTTCAGTTAAAACTTGTTCCCATACTGAATTCTGGTTGTTCTGTATGTTGCGATATATCCAACCATCGCATGCGTCCTTACGTCACTAAGAAGTTTAGAACACAAGTTTTTAATTCTTTGCATAATATGTCACACCCTGGTAAACGTTCGACCATAAAACTGATAGCCGAACGTTTTGTATGGAAAAATATTAGGAAAGACCTTGCTAACATGGTAAGAAACTGCATTCCTTGTCAGCGTTGTAAAGTAACAAGACACAACAAAAGTGCTTTGGAAAGTTTTAACGTACCAGATGAGCGATTTAAACACGTAAATAAAGACATTATAGGCGCGCTTCCGATTTCAAACGAGTACAAATACTGCCTCACATGTGTGGATCGGTTTACACGATGGCCAGTTGCAATACCTATGAAAGACATAACTGCCGAAACAGTTGCCAGTGCATTTTTACACGGCTGGATAGCACAATTTGGAATGCCTGGCGCAATTACAACTGACCGAGGTAGGCAATTCGAATCAACATTGTTCAATGAATTGTTTCGACTCACAGGATCAAAACACTTACGTACTACTGCATATCACCCACAGGCAAATGGTTTAATAGAACGGACGCATCGTACACTGAAAAGTGCTATACAATGCCACACCTCTAGCAACTGGGTTGACAGTTTACCTATTGTTCTTCTTGGTCTACGATCAACTTTAAAAGAAGATCTGTGTGCTTCACCGGCTGAAATGGTATATGGTTCAACCTTGAGGCTGCCTTGTGAATTTTTCGAAAAACCATCTAAGGGAAATATTAACAGTGATTTTGTACAGAACCTACGAAATGTTATAAATGATTTAAAACCTGTACCAACTTCCCAGCACTGCACAAATAAAATATTCATTCAAAAGGATCTAGCACATTGTACTCTCGTATTCCTACGGGACGGTACAGTACGACCACCATTAAAGCCACCATATGATGGACCCTACGAAGTTGTAAGCAGAAATGACAAAACTTTTAGCATAAAATTCGGTGATAAGGTTACAAAGGTCAGTATCGACAGAGTCAAAGCAGCATACATCAGCAATCAGGAAAGTCAAAATTTTTCTGAGTTACACCCTACAACTACTGATCATGTTCAATCTTCAGAAACATCTCAACAATAAACGACAATCTGTGGATATACCAGGTGAAACTCAACCTAAGGCACCAGAGTGCATCAGGACTAATCGTAGGGGTCGTGAGATAAGTCGCCCAGGAAGATATGTTCAATTTACGTTGGACAGCATCACTGAATGTAATGTAGCGTATGACTCTTGCAGTTTAGTATTGTGGGTAACCATATTTATGTGTATAGTCTGGCAACGCCAGAAAACTTAGGAGTATTCTTAACACATGTGTAGAGCAAAAAGGCTGACGCAATAGAATATTAAATAAATATTATCAAAAACTTAATTTGTATCCTGTGTTGTTTTACTATCGCATACTCCACATAATTATTTATTTTGTATAATTTTTTATAAAGATAACCACACACGTATGTCTCCGCATTGTTTTCCAAAAATATCTTTTCTTCGGAATTTTCTACATCATTCAAATCATGTGAAAAACCTTCTGTATGTATATTTTGGATTAAATCTAAATGTTGTTCAATGTTAAAGTTCAGTACAGCTTCTTCATTTTCATTATATATTTCGCAATTGCCTTTTGCGACAACGTTTACAAAATTTATCCCCCACATTTTTGGTAAAGACTACAGAACATTGTGCGAGATTTCCTGCTCCACGTCTAATGTGCTCGAAAAAGTGTTCTAAATTGTGTTAATGAATAAAGCTGGAGGTCCATAACACGCGTTTTCTCCTCCACGCAGCGCATGTTTTTATAACCTTACTTGCGTTCTACGTTTCAAGTTACATGCAACGCTTTTTATGCAGCAGCAGCACAAGTAAAAATAAAATTTAATTTGTCAAAATCAGCTGATTGGTTCGAACGCTGCTTGTGACGCTTGCAAAAGTAGAAAGTAAACCTACTTTTCGCCTCAAGGCATCTACGCTTTTGTGCATGTAACTTACTACGTATTACTACACAGATTCTACTTTTGACAGCTGCGTATGCTGCGAAAAGGCGAGTAACGCGTGGTGTGGATCTCCAGCTTAACATCTGCCGAGAAATATTCACGATATTACCCTATTGAATATTTGCAAATATTTATATATTTTAATTTTAAAATTTTCAAGTATTATTTTCTGTTAATCATTTATTTTGGTTTCGACATCGAGATAAAAAAAAGGTGATAAAATGTATTCTTAAAGATGATATTAGAGGTAGCAAATTTTTTTTAAAGTACATTGTCTTAAAATAATATTAACTTTAAAACGATTTAAGTATACATGATACATTAAAATACGGTCTACTGTTAAATTTCTACGTTTTATATAAATCATATGCATATACGTACATATTTCAAACTTAATCAATGCGATTTGAAAATATTTTTGTAAAAAAGTACTTAATAAAATAAATAAATTTTGACATATTTAATGAAACCCTGTATGTCTGGTGAAAAATAAAAATGTATCAATACGTTTTAAGCAGAATTTATTAAATCAATTTACGAAAATATATCATCTTGTACAAATGAATGCAAACATAAATACTATCCCTTATATTCATTAAAAAACGAATTTTTTATGAAAATCTGTTTAATAAATCTGTCATAAACCCAAACTATTTTTTATTAATATGGAGGTATGTATTTATGTAGAAATTTGTTTAATTTTTTTATAAAGTTTTTGGTTTTTCTTTTTTAACTATGTAAAAGGCTGTTTTATTGTTATGTTTTTTATATGAAAATATTAAACTTCTTAAAAAATATATATATTTTTAATACTATTTTTATAACACGATATATACTATACTGTTGCTAATTTAGAATCCTAACTAGATAGTTAGTGTTGAATTCTTTATAAAAAAAATAAGATATATTTTATGCAATTAAATAAAATTTACCTAGTATATATGAATACCGAGTCGAATTCAACAGAGTAAACTCGTCACTACAACAATTACAACTCTAATAAAAACAACATAAGTATACATACTTCTTTTGTAATCAATTTTAATAAAAGTTTCACACAAAATGAGTTTTTCTCAAAAAATTTAATCTTCGACAATTAAATGTAATTAAAACAAAAAAATTAAAGAAGAACATTTTTTGACAAATTGGACTTAACAGCTGACGAGCAGTTGCTCTAAAGAGTTTACCTTGTTGAATTTGCTTTAAATGAATGCAAACAAATTTGTGTAGTTTTTTTATCTTTGATAAGTTTTATTTTTTTTTATAAAAACTCTGAACTGTAAAGACTTTTTATTGTTATACAGTAGAATCGCAAAAAAGTAAACCGAAATATTCCAAGGGTTGTTTACTTTTTCGAAATATTAAATATTCTAAGCGGTATTTAGAGTCTAAACACAATGTTTGCGGTGCGGTGCGATTTCTCGTTGCGGAAGAGAAAAATAAACATAATACAACGGAAGAAGGCGACGGAAATAGTTGCAATTTTTTGTTTAAATTTTTATTAATTTATTTGTGCACACATTTTTATCATGTTGTTTGTTTTCAATAATGTTGTGAACATCGCCAATTATTCATAAACTATAGCAACATCAGAAAGAGAACGAGTATCCAAAATTGAGAGACAAGGCGAATTAAATTCGCTTTGTTGAGAGAGAAAGAAAGTTCGCAATGAAAATAAAATAGATTTTTATTTTATGCCGTTCCGCACTGCGGTTGTTTACTTCAAAATCGTATGAAAAAACACACTGCAATAAATTATCGTTACATTGTGTTCAGAATCTGAATTGTAAAAAATGCAATAAAGCAAATTTTTCGAAAATAACACACTAAATTTATTTAAATTACTTATTTTTAATAAATTAACTTAGATTTTATTTGCACGGCTGGTTTAAAGTGCACAACTCCTCTTTAACTACAATTTACGATGCTACTGTATTTTTAATATTAAAATGTTATGCAAAATTAAGTCAATATTTTAAATAAAAAAGAAATTCTAAACTTGCTGCGTTTTTTCTCCATTTTGGTGGGGTTTTGAAAATGCAAAGTTGACAATACTGATTTGTTTATTAACGACAACTGTCAAATCGAAGCAAGTAGATACGTCGCACAGTGCTTTGGCCCATAGACATAAATAAAAAAAAAAACAAGTCTTATATTGTACTTAAAAATGTACAGATCGATAGATAACAAAATAATTAAAATGAATTTTGAAGAATTATTAAGATTTAACTCTTTTTGGCGGCGCTAGAGGGCGCCAAAGTTTGAGAATTTATAGTAAAAATGGCCAAACAACTACTTGAGTTTTACATGTTTTAGGAAAACTGTTGTAAAACTGTTGTTTTTTAAAGCACGAGATTGAAATTTTTTTCTGTAGTAGTTTACTATATTTAGAACTAACTGTAAAAAAATTTTATTGCATTATTTTCTCATAAGTGTTTTTTTATTGGTTTGAAAAATGCTTATTATTTACTTAAGCTCTAAAAAACAATTAACTACAAATACTGTGAAATATTAATTCAAACTTATACCGTTCAATAAAAAACTACAAAAATCAAAATATTTATAAAAAATTTTTTGTGTTTGCCTGCATTTTACGGCATAAGAGGGCGCTGAAATCACAAATTCCCTTGGTTTTTTATTGTTTCAAGAAAATAATTGCAAAAAATTCATTTTCTGGATTACGAGATTAAAATTTTTTTCTGTAACACCTAACTATATTCTAAACCAACTATA
Source organism: Pollenia angustigena (assembly GCA_930367215.1). Classification (NCBI taxonomy): domain Eukaryota; kingdom Metazoa; phylum Arthropoda; class Insecta; order Diptera; family Polleniidae; genus Pollenia; species Pollenia angustigena. The sequence continues at coordinate 77,885,204 of OV884058.1, read as the reverse complement.
AAATTTTAGGGGAATTATGCTCCTATACTTATTTTTTAATGGTTTGAAAAATGCTTATTATTTACTTAAGCTCTAAAAATTTCCTAACTTTGATGGAATATTAAAAAAAAAGAAAAATACCGTCTATGGGTTTTTTCTGATTTCGAATATTTAGACTGTTTTCTAATAACTACAAGAAAAAAAATTTAAAAAATTTTACCACAACTAGAAAAAAATGCTATTTTCGTGATTTTCGCTCAAATTTTCATAGATTGAATTAGTTTAAAAAAAATAAAATAGGAACATATTAAGAAATATTAAGGTATAAAAGTGGCTTTATGTAATTATAATGAAACGTAACTAATAACTAAAATAAATTTCAGGGTGCTTGTCCGAAGAAGCATTGGAAGCCAACCACAAAATCGTGAGAAAAGCCAGACTTTCCCATACGAGAAAAACGTCACGACGACACTCATAAAGATTTAATGACTCATTTAATACATTCCTCAGATCCGTTGTTATCTTCAAACAGGAATCCTAAAAAATATATATTTTTTGAAGAAGTTGAGAAATATATACTGAGAAAATGTACCAGTTAAAGATGACGAAACAAATGTTTCGTTGATCGGCAATATTTTTTTGGAAGAATTCAGTACTGAAGATGATTTATTGTAATTAAAAAATATGAACATACATATGTAAATAATAAATAAATTAGTTTAAAGAAAATAAATTAGGAATATAATAAGAAATAATTCCAAATAATTCATTAGATCGGCTCAGAATTACTTTCTGAGTCGATCTAACGATGTCCGTCCGGCCGGCTGGCGGTCCATGCAACCTTGTCCATACAGATCGCAAATTCGGTGACAATTTGATGAAATTTGTCCCAGAGGCTCTGACTGGTACAAGGACCAAGCCTATTAAAAATGGAACGAATCGGTCCGTAATTTTACAAAAGCCATCTTATTACATCGGCAAGATTAAATTTGGTCGAAACCAAACTAATTTTATTGCAATCAAAATCAGCTTATCAAATTGTATTGGAATCTTTCTATTTTTGAACATAGCTCCCATACAAATATTTATTATATTACCCTATTGAATATTTGCAAATATTTATATATTTTAATTTTAAAATTTTCAAGTATTATTTTCTGTTAATCATTTATTTTGGTTTCGACATCGAGATAAAAAAAAGGTGATAAAATGTATTCTTAAAGATGATATTAGAGGTAGCAAATTTGTTTTAAAGTACATTGTTTTAAAATAATATTAACTTTAAAACGATTTCAGTATACATGATACATTAAAATACGGTCTACTGTTAAATTTCTACGTTTTATATAAATCATATGCATATACGTACATATTTCAAACTTAATCAATGCGATTTGAAAATATTTTTGTAAAAAAGTACTTAATAAAATAAATAAATTTTGACATATTTAATGAAACCCTGTATGTCTGGTGAAAAATAAAAATGTATCAATACGTTTTAAGCAGAATTTATTAAATCAATTTACGAAAATATATCATCTTGTACAAATGAATGCAAACATAAATACTATCCCTTATATTCATTAAAAAACGAATTTTTTATGAAAATCTGTTTAATAAATCTGTCATAAACCCAAACTATTTTTTATTAATATGGAGGTATGTATTTATGTAGAAATTTGTTTAATTTTTTTATAAAGTTTTTGGTTTTTCTTTTTTAACTATGTAAAAGGCTGTTTTATTGTTATGTTTTTTATATGAAAATATTAAACTTCTTAAAAAATATATATATTTTTAATACTATTTTTATAACACGATATATACTGAACTGTTGCTAATTTAGAATCCTAACTAGATAGTTAGTGTTGAATTCTTTATAAAAAAAATAAGATATATTTTATGCAATTAAATAAAATTTACCTAGTATATATGAATACCGAGTCGAATTCAACAGAGTAAACTCGTCACTACAACAATTACAACTCTAATAAAAACAACATAAGTATACATACTTCTTTTGTAATCAATTTTAATAAAAGTTTCACACAAAATGAGTTTTTCTCAAAAAATTTAATCTTCGACAATTAAATGTAATTAAAACAAAAAAATTAAAGAAGAAAATTTTTTGACAAATTGGACTTAACAGCTGACGAGCAGTTGCTCTAAAGAGTTTACCTTGTTGAATTTGCTTTAAATGAATGCAAACAAATTTGTGTAGTTTTTTTATCTTTGATAAGTTTTATTTTTTTTTATAAAAACTCTGAACTGTAAAGACTTTTTATTGTTATACAGTAGAATCGCAAAAAAGTAAACCGAAATATTCCAAGGGTTGTTTACTTTTTCGAAATATTAAATATTCTAAGCGGTATTTAGAGTCTAAACACAATGTTTGCGGTGCGGTGCGATTTCTCGTTGCGGAAGAGAAAAATAAACATAATACAACGGAAGAAGGCGACGGAAATAGTTGCAATTTTTTGTTTAAATTTTTATTAATTTATTTGTGCACACATTTTTATCATGTTGTTTGTTTTCAATAATGTTGTGAACATCGCCAATTATTCATAAACTATAGCAACATCAGAAAGAGAACGAGTATCCAAAATTGAGAGACAAGGCGAATTAAATTCGCTTTGTTGAGAGAGAAAGAAAGTTCGCAATGAAAATAAAATAGATTTTTATTTTATGCCGTTCCGCACTGCGGTTGTTTACTTCAAAATCGTATGAAAAAACACACTGCAATAAATTATCGTTACATTGTGTTCAGAATCTGAATTGTAAAAAATGCAATAAAGCAAATTTTTCGAAAATAACACACTAAATTTATTTAAATTACTTATTTTTAATAAATTAACTTAGATTTTATTTGCACGGCTGGTTTAAAGTGCACAACTCCTCTTTAACTACAATTTACGATGCTACTGTATTTTTAATATTAAAATGTTATGCAAAATTAAGTCAATATTTTAAATAAAAAAGAAATTCTAAACTTGCTGCGTTTTTTCTCCTTTTGGTGGGGTTTTGAAAATGCAAAGTTGACAATACTGATTTGTTTATTAACGACAACTGTCAAATCGAAGCAAGTAGATACGTCGCACAGTGCTTTGGCCCATAGACATAAATCAAAAAAAAAAACAAGTCTTATATTGTACTTAAAAATGTACAGATCGATAGATAACAAAATAATTAAAATGAATTTTGAAGAATTATTAAGATTTAACTCTTTTTGGCGGCGCTAGAGGGCGCCAAAGTTTGAGAATTTATAGTAAAAATGGCCAAACAACTACTTGAGTTTTACATGTTTTAGGAAAACTGTTGTAAAACTGTTGTTTTTTAAAGCACGAGATTGAAATTTTTTTCTGTAGTAGTTTACTATATTTAGAACTAACTGTAAAAAAATTTTATTGCATTATTTTCTCATAAGTGTTTTTTTATTGGTTTGAAAAATGCTTATTATTTACTTAAGCTCTAAAAAACAATTAACTACAAATACTGTGAAATATTAATTCAAACTTATACCGTTCAATAAAAAACTACAAAAATCAAAATATTTATAAAAATTTTTTTGTGTTTGCCTGCATTTTACGGCATAAGAGGGCGCTGAAATCACAAATTCCCTTGGTTTTTTATTGTTTCAAGAAAATAATTGCAAAAAATTCATTTTCTGGATTACGAGATTAAAATTTTTTTCTGTAATACCTAACTATATTCTAAACCAACTATAAAATTTTAGGGGAATTATGCTCCTATACTTATTTTTTAATGGTTTGAAAAATGCTTATAATTTACTTAAGCTCTAAAAATTTCCTAACTTTGATGGAATATTAAAAAAAAAGAAAAATACCGTCTATGGGTTTTTTCTGATTTCGAATATTTAGACTGTTTTCTAATAACTACAAGAAAAAAAATTTAAAAAATTTTACCACAACTAGAAAAAAAAGCTATTTTCGTGATTTTCGCTCAAATTTTCATAGATTGAATTAGTTTAAAAAAAATAAACTAGGAACATATTAAGAAATATTAAGGTATAAAAGTGGCTTTATGTAATTATAATGAAACGTAACTAATAACTAAAATAAATTTCAGGGTGCTTGTCCGAAGAAGCATTGGAAGCCAACCACAAAATCGTGAGAAAAGCCAGACTTTCCCATACGAGAAAAACGTCACGACGACACTCATAAAGATTTAATGACTCATTTAATACATTCCTCAGATCCGTTGTTATCTTCAAACAGGAATCCTAAAAAATATATATATTTTTTGAAGAAGTTGAGAAATATATACTGAGAAAATGTACCAGTTAAAGATGACGAAACAAATGTTTCGTTGATCGGCAATATTTTTTTGGAAGAATTCAGTACTGAAGATGATTTATTGTAATTAAAAAATATGAACATACATATGTAAATAATAAATAAATTAGTTTAAAGAAAATAAATTAGGAATATAATAAGAAATAATTCCAAATAATTCATTAGATCGGCTCAGAATTACTTTCTGAGTCGATCTAACGATGTCCGTCCGGCCGGCTGGCGGTCCATGCAACCTTGTCCATACAGATCGCAAATTCGGTGACAATTTGATGAAATTTGTCCCAGAGGCTCTGACTGGTACAAGGACCAAGCCTATTAAAAATGGAACGAATCGGTCCGTAATTTTACAAAAGCCATCTTATTACATCGGCAAGATTAAATTTGGTCGAAACCAAACTAATTTTATTGCAATCAAAATCAGCTTATCAAATTGTATTGGAATCTTTCTATTTTTGAACATAGCTCCCATACAAATCATTCTCCCGAAAAGCTTTTAATGCCAGCTTCCTTAAAAATATTAATATTTACATACAAATTGGCGACAATGACTTTTACGATAGCTACTAAGTCATGACAAAATGCTGTCCAGATAGGTCCAAAATAAACTATAGGTTCCATATAAACCCTCATCCAAAAAACTTATATACGGAGCTTAACATATCTAAACAATATTCGGGAGAAAGAACTTTTAAACGAATCTTAACCTCATAACATAATTTTGTTCTGGCGGGTCCATGATTGCCCATGGGTCCCAAATAGATTACACTCTAGGAAATTTGTTTTTAAATACTATACTATAGGGTATCACATGGTCGGGCTTGACCGATTATACTTTCTTACTTGTTATTTTTGCACGAGCATTTTAAGCGTTTTTAACTCATTTTTTATTAAATGATGTTTTTGTATTTTTCACATTAACAATCCGATTCTACCAAAATTCGGCACACATATATATCTAACAAATATCAATTTCCATACCAAATTTTATTACGATTGGATAATTTTTGAAGGTGTTGTAGCATTTTTAAGAAAAAGGATATATGGCAGGACCTTGAGTCCTTGTTCAGATTTAAATGAAAATTTGCACACACGTTGCTAGTTGTGTGTGTATTAGCCTGACCATTTTTTGTAGTTTTGTGGACATTATTGAAGCTAAAATTACATTTTTCCATTTCAGGACACATGGGAGGTGTCCTTGAACCGATTTCTCCAAAAATTCATATTTTTCTTAACTAAGCTATTTTATGCTAGTGTACGAAATTTCAAGGAAGGAGTTGTCAGTAGTGCGATTCTGTAATTAATTTTAACAATAGTTGTCATTGTTAAAAAAATTAACAAGCAAATTAATGATTTTGCTATTCTGTAACATTTTAAACAGCACTTGTTATCGTTAAGTCAGCTGCTTGTGTTATTGTTATAGTTTTTTTAGTTTTTGATCGAAAGAAACGGTTTTTAACTTTTTTGTTACGATTTTTAGCTTTTATGACGGTTTTTTGTGGGGAAAAAAACGTGGGCAGTATACAAAAAATAGCAAATATCATAACACCTTAAGTAAACGACAACTTTTTTAGTGTTGTTTATTTATTGTTAAATGATGAAAAAATAAAAAAATATTTAGTTAAAAGAAATAATATAAAATGAAAATGGCAATTAAATAATTTGCATTTAATTTAATAGTAAAATGTTTGGCTTATCTTCTTAAAAAAACAAAAAACTAAAAAAAATTCTGTTTAGTTTTAATAATTTTATTTGTTTTTTTTAATTCCTCTTTGTGTTTTTCGTTATTTTGCCCCTTTTTTTGACAGTGATGCCACTTGACGTTAATTTTTATCTATGTTTTTAACAACAATTTACAGAATCACATAATCGTTAGTGCAAACAACAAAACATGTTGACAATTATAACAACTGTTGTTATTGTTAAAAGTTACAGAATCCCACTACAGGTCGTTTCATTTTGAAAGAGGCTGCGAAACAGGAAAAATATACTATCATCTCTAATTTTGATAACAATTATCGTTAGTTTATCTGAACTAGCTCTCAAAAAAAAAATCAAAACAAAAAAAAAATACAAAATAAAAATAGATGTTGAATAAAATAAAGTGATAATTATCAAATAATAATATTAATAAAAGTATAAAAGGAACAAATCTAGTTAAGGCACGCACCCCAAATAAAAAAAAAAGTACCTAGGGTGATAGAAAATTGAAAAATAAGAAGAAAAAATAAAATATTGGCACAAACGCTTAGTTTTCGAGCTATGAACGTTTTAAGTTTTCATATATATATATGCGATTTTCCATTACATTTCTAAAGCTATATGGGTAATATTGGTCTCATTTTGAAGGTTTTGACTAGATCTTTCTGGATATATAGAATTTATTAAAATAGGAACATAATAAGAAATAATTCCAAATAATTCATTAGATCGGCTCAGAATTACTTTCTGAGTCGATCTGACGATGTCCGTCCGGCCGGCTGGCGGTCCAATCAACCTTGTCCATACAGATCGCAAATTCGGTGACAATTTGATGAAATTTGTCCCAGAGGCTCTGACTGGTACAAGGACCAAGCCTATTAAAAATGGAACGAATCGGTCCGTAATTTTACAAAAGCCATCTTATTACATCGGCAAGATTAAATTTGGTAGAAACCAAACTAATTTTATTGCAATCAAAATCAGCTTATCAAATTGTATTGGAATCTTTCTATTTTTGAACATAGCTCCCATACAAATCATTCTCCCGAAAAGCTTTTAATGCCAGCTTCCTTAAAAATATTAATATTTACATACAAATTGGCGACAATGACTTTTACGATAGCTACTAAGTCATGACAAAATGTTGTCCAGATAGGTCCAAAATAAACTATAGGTTCCATATAAACAATATTCGGGAGAAAGAACTTTTAAACGAATCTTAACCTCATAACATAATTTTGTTCTGGCGGGTCCATGATTGCCCATGGGTCCCAAATAGATTACACTCTAGGAAATTTGTTTTTAAATACTATACTATAGGGTATCACATGGTCGGGCTTGACCGATTATACTTTCTTACTTGTTATTTTTGCACGAGCATTTTAAGCGTTTTTAACTCATTTTTTATTAAATGATGTTTTTGTATTTTTCACATTAATAATCCGATTCTACCAACACATATATATCTAACAAATATCAATTTCCATACCAAGTTTTATTACGATTGGATAATTTTTGAAGGTGTTATAGCATTTTTAAGAAAAAGGATATATGGCAGGACCTTGAGTCCTTGTTCAGATTTAAATGAAAATTTGCACACACGTTGCTAGTTGTGTGTGTATTAGCCTGACCATTTTTTGTAGTTTTGTGGACATTATTGAAGCTAAAATTACATTTTTCCATTTCAGGACACATGGGAGGTAGGCGTGTCCTTGAACCGATTTCTCCAAAAATTCATATTTTTCTTAACTAAGCTTTTTTATGCTAGTGTACGAAATTTCAAAAATTTCTGTAGTGGGATTCTGTAACTTTTAACAATAACAACAGTTGTTATAATTGTCAACATGTTTTGTTGTTTGCACTAACGATTTTGTGATTCTGTAAATTGTTGTTAAAAACATAGATAAAAATTAACGTCAAGTGGCATCACTGTCAAAAAAGGGCAAAATAACGAAAAACACAAAGAGGAATAAAAAAAAACATAATTTGAAATAAATCAAGGAAGAAGGTGCAGTGTAAAAACTGGCGCTATCTTGCAAAAATTATTTTTATTGATATAAATTCTTTCTTATTTGACTTTATTATTAAAATGTATATAAATTTATTTAAGCTTGAGGTCTTTTTTATATAAAAATATTAATTTTACTTGAACAAAAAAAAAAAAAAATTAACAAAATCAATATTTTTATACAGAAAAGAACTCAAACTTAAACAAATATATATAAATTGAAATAATAAAAGTCGAATAAGAAAAAAATTATATTAATAATAATAATTTTTGTAATATTTTTTAGTGTTAATTAAATTCTTTAATTTAATTCTTTTACTGCAATTATAATTTGCTACCATTTCAAAAATTTAATTTCTTTCTCACACAATTTGCTTTTATATTTTTCTTTTTTGTTTCTTTTTTCTCAATTGACAACCAAATTTGACGTTTTATGTAAGCAATAATTGTCATCGAAAATGGACTAACAATTATTGCAACATAAATTGTCGGCAATAAATATGTACAAAAAATTGCTGTCTACATTAAAGATAACATTATTTTGACATTTACTGCAAAATATGTCGCAATAATTATCTCTGGTATAGACGGGCAGTAAACCTCCATAGGACTTGTAATTTTTCGTTTTATTTGTTGCAGATCAGCGTTGCCACTGAAAATTTTCTATTCGACCAAACTTGTTAACCAAAATCCTTTGGACTCGTCCAGTTTTCTATTTTTGATGCATTTAACGGCTTATTTCAGCAAGTTCAGTTATAATTAAGTCAAAGAAAAGCGAATTGAAGAAAAAGCAAATTTAAAAAGCTCTAAAAAAAATTGAAAAATAAAATACTAATCGGTTATAAAAATAGACAGGACTATTATAAAACGATTAATAAAATATTTTGTCATGTGTGCAAATAAAAAAAAATAATAAATACTACAATCATTAAAATTAAAATTAAAAGAAAACAAAATATATAAGTGATGGCCGAATGCAGCAAATGCAGATCGGCAATTAGAGGTGAAAGCGGTATTAAATGCGAGGGAATATGCGGAAAGATCTATCATAGTGCATCAAAATGTTCCAATATAGATCAATATTCAATTGGAATTTTAAATAAGCAAAACTTTATAAGGTTTATATGTGATAATTGTGTGCATTACATACATAATATTGAGGAATTATTAAGAGAAATTCATGAAGGCGTTGAAAAAAATAAACAACAATTAAATGAGTATAAACATGAATTTAAAGCAACATTGAAACACAATGAAAATGAAATAAAACAACTTTTGAAAGCAATTGAAAATAGATATGAAGAAAGAATAAAAAAGCTAGACTTTGCTACTCAAAACTGTGAAAAAAATTTAAGAGAACTGATAAATCTAAGCGGTAGAATAACAGAATTTGAAAACAATAATAAAGAAATGTGCAATGCAATTAATGATAAAAACCTAAAAATGTGCAATGAAATTAAGAAAGCTATAAAAAATACAAATGAAAAAACAAACCAAATATCATATGCTCAGGCAGTAAAAAATAAAGTGATGCCAGATGTCGAACCACAAGTGCCCTTAATAATAAAACCAAAAGAAAAACAAAATATTGAAAAAACAAAAGAGGAATTAAATAATAAGGTAGATCCCGTGAATTTAAAAATAAAAAATATTGAGAATAGAAAAAATGGAACTGTGGTGATCCAAACTGATAATGAAAATGAAAGAGAAAAAATAAAAATAGCAATTCAAAAAGAAATGAGTGATGGATATGATGTTATGATTCCCAATACAAGTGAAAGGAAAATAATTATATCTGATATGACATTTAAACATACTGAAACGGAATTATTAGAAAAAATTAGAAAACAGAACCCAAGAGTAACAGATGGACAATATTGCATCATAAAAATGTTCGAATATAAAAAATTTAATAAAACAATATATAACGTGAAACTAAAAATTGACAATGAATCATACCATAAACTAATGGATGAGAAAAAAATAAATATCGGATGGGAAAAGTGTAGAATATTTGACGGGACGGAAGTAATACAATGTTTTAAATGCAGAGGGTATAATCACAAAGCGGTGGAGTGTAAAAACAATGAGATATGTTTCAAATGCCATGGACCACATAAAAGTAATGAATGTAATAATGAAGTATTAAAAAAATGTATTAATTGTGTTCGCAATAACCAAAAATTAAATCTTGGACTAGATGATAACCATTATACAAGTAGTAGAATTTGCCCAGTTTATCAAAATAAACTGAACTTTAAAAAGAAACAGCTTGGAATAAACTTTTAACAACGACAGCACATCGAAGGCATATACCTGAATGTACAAGGACTAATAAATAATTTTGAACAAATAGAATATATAGTTACAAGCGAAAAACCAGAATTTATAATAATGTCAGAAACGCATATAACAGAAGATATAAATGAAGCTGAAATTAAATTAAACGGTTACGAAATAATAACAACATGCTCTAATTCAAAAAGAACAGGTGGTGTCAGTATATATGCTAAGAATAAATGGAAAGTTGAAAAAATTTTAGAAAAAATAAAAGATTACAATTACTGGATAAATGCATGCATAATTAAATATAATAATATAAAATTACTAATTGTAGTGGTATATAGATCACCTAACAGTAGAGAAGGAGAGTTCTGTGATATATTTGAAGAAACAATTGAAGAGATTATTGTGAATAATTGTAATATTATAATAGCGGGCGATTTTAACATAGATTGGTCCAAAGATGGAGTGTACAGAAATAAAATTAAACAAATATTGAATGATAATTACCTAAAACAAATTGTTGAAGATTATACGAGAATAACAGAAAGATCAAAGACTTTAATTGATTATGTAATAACAAATATGGATAATAGTCTTGGGCTTAATCGTTCATTTAGGTGACCGGTCATTAACGTTCAATTCAAAACAGTGAACGAGTTCGTTCACTTCGTTCAGTCGTTCATTTCGGGTCACTTGTCTTTTGCTTCAGCTTATCTTTTGTGTCAGTCGGTCTTTTGTGGATTTCGTTCATTCATTCACAATTGATTGAATACGGCAATGTGTTAAAAGAAACAAGTATAGCATATTTGTTTGATGTTACACTCAAAATATTATGTAGGTAAATTCAAAATAATATTAAGTTTGAAAAACTGAAATTTCATTTAAAATAAAGGAATTTTGCGGCTATTTTTTAATGTTAATTTTAAAACGGAGAAATTCTTTAAAAATTAATAAATTTTTCTGTTATTTCAATGTACAAACTACAAAAAATACATTCAAAGGTTTTTTCAATTAATTTTAACTCAATTTAAATTACATACTAAAACAGCTAAAACAGTATTTATACCTGTCATTATTACCTACCAAATCAGTGAAAAATTTGTGTTTTTTTAATTTATGTGCACATGTTCCTATAAGTATGTAAATAATAAAATAATTTAAAATATCTTTGCAGTTAAGTATTTCAGTTTTATTTTATGCATAAAAAATAACTGAACATATATTTTTTGGAGAAACATATAGAAATAGTTAAAGAATTAGTTTAATTATAAAATAACAAATTTTATTAAGTTTTAACTCTACGGAAAATGATTTTAGTAAATTACATTCAGTTACTGTACAACTTTTTGAGTGTACCCAAAAATAGAAAACAATAAACGAAAAATTCTGAGTTGTTTTTTCGTTTACCCAACAACTGATTGAAAAGAAACAATACTATTAAAATGTTTATGTTGTACCAGTATACTATATTTGTTTCTTTTAACACATTGCCAGTGGCAATTTGCCACATTGTTTAGAAAATTTCATAGTACAATCTGGGCTGCCATATGTAGTGATTTCTCGCTAAACGTGGCGGTTTTCATACTTGTTTGGTGATCTCATATTCTAAGTGCTTAGGTAACTTTATTTAAAGAGAAATAATTACTTAAAAACTTTAACTGCCTGTTTTTCGAACTTATTATGTCATTAATCAATTTATATGATATAAAATACACAATTTTTTTTTAAATATAAAAGCTTGTCGCGAGATTTAAGTACTCGTATTTACTTCGTTTGAGAATTTTAGTAGTTAATATCAATCACATCAACCGTCATTTTCAGCAAGTTCAGTTATAATTAACTATCCGCTATAACTGACAAAAACATATTGTTAACTGGAAGTTAAATTGGTCGCAAGTTATTTAATTTACTTGATCTTCTACACAAGTGAATCTCGCGACAATTTATGTAACGACGTTTTAAGTTGATATTAAAAGTTTTTAAGTAACATTATTTATATTTTCTTTTCAGAGCATTTAAATAAAATATGTTTTTTTTAAATATTTGATTACTTTTAACTCGCATTCGTATTCTCCGTAAGTCATTTCAGTTGATACCCATATTGAAGATTAGGAGTCACTCAGCAAGCCCTCCCATTTGATACTCATATTGTTGGAATGCATTTAAAATAATAAGTCCGCCATCTTGGGTGTTTTACATGTTGGATGTATAATAACTTTACACAGTTAACCATGCATTGTCATCCAAACTGAACATATGTTATAAAATGTCAGCTAAATCGGTTCGAGTAATCTGCTTTAAATTTGAGTTGCAAGATTTTACCCACAAACATACATTGCAAGTTAAATAAAAGCTATTAAAATTCATAAGTAGTTTCTTATAAACTAATATTTTTTTTATTTTACCAGTCTATTGCCTGTAATTTCTACAAAAAGAAATCTAGCAGTGCATAGTAATTAATAGTGTAAAAGCTGTCATTTTTTAATGAAAACTGAAGGATAAAACATCTATGCTAAATAATTGTTGAAATAGTTAAAGATAACTGTTAGGTACGAACACGACCAGCTTTCTTTTTTAAAAATTACGGGCATCATTCATATACGAATGCTTAAGTTATATCTACATTAAAATGGGCTTTCCCGAATAATTTCGTGCTCTAAAACTTGACTAAGCTTTAATTAATAAAGTTGTCGAATATTGAATTTGGTTATTTATTTTAAATTCTAATTTAAAAAATAAATGAAATAAATATGTTTACAATTTTCTGCTCAAATAAAAAATTTGCATTTGGCGGGTTTTATATTAAGAACAACTGGCAACGCTCATGTAAAATTGTGAATAGCAGCCAGGGTTGTCGGATTTATTTTGATCTTTTTTGACAAATTGATTGTTCAAAATCGCCAAAACCTTTTTTTTTTAAATATTTTTTATAAATCCTAAAAAATAAATGTCTATTTGCTAAAATTTGCCAAAAATGGGAAAAAGTCGCGTTGATACATATTTTATTAATTAAAATGTTTGGTGAACACAAAAAAGGTACAATAGTTTACAATAGTCTAACTAAAGCAGCAAAACGATTTCTTGTGGTTAGTATTAAATAAATATTGGATATATATCTAAAATGCTATACACTTCACCATTAAGGCATTCTTACTGTTTTTTTGGAAAACAATGTGTACGATTCAGTTTATTCAACATATCATATAATGTATAGCTCGTAATAATGTGCCAAGAAGTTTATACTGCACTCAATTTTGAAAGCGAGTTTTAGTGGAGTTAATTATTAAAAATAACTCTTTCAACACAGACATTAACAATTGGAATAACATGCACATAAAGAGTTCTTTAAAATGGTACGTACCGGACGTATCCTTATAGCTATATATTTTTTCAAAAACTAATTTATATTACATGGAATACCACATTGAAATAGTAAACAAACGGTAAATTTGTATACGAGTCTCAAAACAAATTCATGGCTTATCCTATATGTTTAAAATAATCTTCTGATAACTTTATAAAGTATTTTTTATCCATTTTTAATACTTAAAAGAAATATTAATTTGTTTGTTGGGTTTTTTTCTTAATAATCTGTCATCTTAATCATCTCTAATGTAATAACATTTAGCTTAAACGCGTTTTAAAACCCATTAGTCCCAATTTACACTAGGGACATTTCTTGCTGTACAGACGAAGTTTAATGGCGAGGGGTCGAAAAGGTAGAGTGTTTAGTACATGACTATCTGTACTGAACATTTTTTTCATTTCTCTTTCTTACTTTTTGTAGTTTACATACAAGTATTAATTTCCGTCTGACTTCTAATGTTTCATATGTAAACGCTTCAGGTAAAATAAAAAGAAAATTCAAAAAATATCCGGCAAGAAATGTCCCTAGTGTAAATTGGGACTAACTGCCTATTTCACGATGTCACTCGAACGTATACGTTCGCACAAATAACATATAAATCAAAAACAAAATTAAAAAATTTGTTTTTGGTTTACATGTTATTTGTGCGAACGTAAACGTTCGATTGACATCGTGAAATAGGCAGTTAGTATTATCAAATTTACCACAAAATCGCCATATATTTTAAAATCAGCCAAAAATAAATCGCATGTCGCCAAATTGAAAATTAAGTCGCCAAGAAACTTGACAACCCTGATCGTATTATGAAAATGTGTAAAAGAATGTGGCAATGAGTAAATGAAACAAGAATATTATACTGGCATCACATATACATCACAATAGTATTGTTGTTTCTTTTCAACCAGTTGTTTGGTAAACAAGTGACCGACTGACTAAAAAGACCCAAGTGAACCATGCAAGTGACCGATTGAACGGAATTGAACGATGCAACTGAACGGCCGTTCATCGTTCATCTGACTGACCCGTTCAATTGAACTAGTTCGTTCATGACCGACACAACTCTAATGGATAATATATGTGTAAACAATTGCAGCGATAAGAAAATAACTGATCATGAAACAATTGAAATCAGGATTAAATGCAGATGCGAAAAACAAAGCCACGACAATGAAATAGAATATTTTAAATATAATAAGAGACATTTTCGAAATGAATTAATACCAATAGTAAACATAAATACAAACAACGATTTAAATAACAATGTAAAAATATTATATAAGTGCATTGAAGGAGCAGTAAAGAAATTCACAATAAAAAAGACATTAGATCAAAACAGTACAAATAAATGGTTTAATAATGAAATAAGGAGCCTAAAGCATGAAAAAATTCAAAAATATAGAAACGCCAAAATATATAACACCCAATTTGCATGGAATGAATATAAAATAATCAGGAATATATACAAGAACAAAATAATTGAAGAAAAAAATAAATACATCAACAAAAAAATAAGCAGTGCTATAGACCAAAAACAAATGTGGCAAAAAATTAAAGAACTAGTACTAAAGAAAGACCATCAAGTGATAAAGTCTGTGATATTTAATCAAATCGAATATAATGAAAATAATCAATTGGCAAATATGTTTAATAATTATTTTATAGATAGTATTAAAGACATAAGAAATAGTATAGAAGATGTGCAATATGTAAATATAATTCCTGTGATAAATAAAACCTTCAACTTTCGTGCAATAAATATACAAGAACTAAGAAATATCTGTAAAAATTTAAAAAATAAACGTGATTTCAATAAAGTATCAATTAACCTAATACTCGATAATTGGGATATGTTAGGCAAAGTAATATTATATATAATTAACAAATCATTCGAAACAGGCATTTTTCCTGACAGTTGGAAGGAAACTATGGTAACTCCTATTAAAAAAGTAAAAAAACAAACCGATGCGAAGAATTTAGACCTATTTATACATTAAAAACATGCGAAAAGATAATTGAAACAGTCGTCAAAGAACAATTAGAGGAGTACATGGAAAAAAATAACTTATTCTCAAAATATCAATCAGGTTTTCGAAAAAAATACTCATGCGAAACTGCTGTAAATTACGTAATTAACAGATGGAAAAGATTAAACAGAAATAAGAAATTGTTAGCAATTTTCTTAGACTTCAAAAGAGCTTTTGAAACTATAGACAGAGAACCGTTATTAGATAAACTGCAAAAATATGGTATTAAAGACAAGGAAATGAAATGGTTTGAATCATACTTAAACTCAAGAATGCAAAAAACTCAAGTTAATAAAGTAAAATCGAAGAATATTAATAATGAGTATGGTGTTCCTCAGGGATCGATTCTGGGAGCACTATTGTTCATAATATATATAAACGAAATGCCAAAAGTGTTAGAAAAATGTGAAATAATGTTATATGCAGACGACACACTAATATTTACTGAAGCAGAAAATGATGAAATATGTTACAGCAACCTAGAAAATGATTTATATAAAGTAAACAATTGGCTAAAAATGAACAAATTAAAATTAAATGAAAGTAAAACAAAAGTTATCGAAATAAACATGACTTGTAATAAACAAATTAAAATTAATGATGAACGAATAGAAAAAGTGACCAGTATTAAATATCTCGGTTTTATATTAGATCGTGAATTGAAACTTAAAGAGCATATAGACTATATTTGCAAAAAGATCGGTAAAAAGATAGGGTTTTTTAAAAGACTGAGAGGCAAGATATCAATAAAGGCCAGTTTACACGGTAATACAATGTATTACGACTTTGTAGAATCAAAATATTATGAACTTCTCTCCGTGTTTAAAAGAAAAAAAAAAAATCTTTTGTAAGTATAATTCATGTTTACACGGATGGTATAAGTAAAATCAAAAATAATAACAAAAAAGCAGATGGTTGCAATTTTAAATATTTACAAAAACAACATGAAAATTTCCCGAGTTGAATTTAGTTGTTTTTGTAATTGTATAAAAATGCTATCACCTTTAATGTACTCCGTTAAAATACACCTCTGGTGTGATGAGAATACATAAGTTTCTAAAATGGTTTAGAAAAAAACCATTTACCGACCGCTTGTCAGATTTTGTATCCGTATTCTCTCTTACTCAATACATTTTGCTTTTACATGATAAGATTTTTCTCATTTTACATAATCCTTCGACATGTCGTAATACATTATATTACCGTGTAAACTGGCCTTAATCACTGCCATTAATATATACAATACAATAATTAAACCACATTTTGAATTTGGCTCAACAATAATATATACATGCTGTACAGATCAACAAATAAGTAGAATGCAAAAACTGCAAAACAAGGCAATGCGCTGTATACTAAGATGTAATCGATATGCACCAATAAATTATATGTTAAATTGTCTCAAATGGATCAATATACGACAAAGGCTGAAATTAAACACTTTGGTTTTTATTCAAAAAATGAAGATGGGAGCTGCGCCACAATACCTATGTGAACAACTTATATATGTTGGAGATGTTCAACCATATAATCTAAGAAATTCTGAACACTTTAGGCTACAACAAATATCAAACAACACAATGCAAAGATCACTATTTTACAAAGGATTAAGTGAATATAATAAATTACAACCTCATATTAGAAATGAAAGAAATATTAATGTTTTTAGAAAAGAAACAGTAAAATTTATGAATAACTTATAACTTATTTGAATATTTAATGTATTTATGAAATTTTAAAGTATGTTACATACTACCTCCCATGTGTCCTGAAATGGAAAAATGTAATTTTAGCTTCAATAATGTCCACAAAACTACAAAAAATGGTCAGGCTAATACACACACAACTAGCAACGTGTGTGCAAATTTTCATTTAAATCTGAACAAGGACTCAAGGTCCTGCCATATATCCTTATTCTTAAAAATGCTATAACACCTTCAAAAATTATCCAATCGTAATAAAATTTGGTATGGAAATTGATATTTGTTAGATATATACGTGTGCCGAATTTTGGAATCGGATTATTAATGTGAAAAATACAAAAACATCATTTAATAAAAAATGAGTTAAAAACGCTTAAAATGCTCGTGCAAAAATAACAAGTAAGAAAGTATAATCGGTCAAGCCCGAACATGTGATACCCTATAGTATAGTATTTAAAAACAAATTTCCTAGAGTTTCATAGTGGGATTCTGTAACTTTTAACAATAACAGCAGTTGTTATAATTGTCAACATGTTTTGTTGTTTGCACTAACGATTATGTGATTCTGTAAATTGTTGTTAAAAACATAGATAAAAATTAACGTCAAGTGGCATCACTGTCAAAAAAAGGGCAAAATAACGAAAAACACAAAGAGGAATTAAAAAAAAACAATTAAAATTATTAAAACTAAACAGAATTTTTTTTAGTTTTTTGTTTTTTTAAGAAGATAAGCCAAACATTTTACTATTAAATTAAATGCAAATTATTTAATTGCCATTTTCATTTTATATTATTTCTTTTAACTAAATATTTTTTTATTTTTTCATCATTTAACAATAAATAAACAACACTAAAAAAGTTGTCGTTTACTTAACACAAGCAGCTGACTTAACGATAACAAGTGCTGTTTAAAATGTTACAGAATAGCAAAATCGTTAATTTGCTTGTTAATTTTTTTAACAATGACAACTATTGTTAAAATTAATTACAGAATCGCACTACTGTTTCGCTCACAAAATTGTGTATGGGCAAACAAGTCGTTTCAGTCATGTTTGGGGCGCGAAGCAGGAATAAGAGAGCGAAACACGAATATTGCTGTCCGTGTAAATATGGTATTAGTGATATGCACTTGCGCGCCACTTTCTTTAACCCTACGTCTACACTAAAGATAAATATCTCAGCCAGTTGGCAATAACGTCGGCAGAATAGCAAAGCAATATTTCTTATTGCTCAGCTTTTGTTAAAGGCATGGGAAAACGTATTTATGTTAACTCATAATTTGAAATAAATCAAGGAAGAAGGTGCAGTGTAAAAACTGGCGCTATCTTGCAAAAATTATTTTTATTGATATAAATTCTTTCTTATTTGACTTTATTATTAAAATGTATATAAATTTATTTAAAGGAGCGTATAGACGACATGTTTTTGTCATCTGACATGTCAAATTTCCCACTGCAAAACACATACATGTCGTGTGTTACCTTTTTAACTTTGCTTCTGTAAAAGTCAGACGCAAAGTCATCTGACAAAATTTGAATTAGAGCGTGCTCTATTTTCTTCTGACAAACCATCTGACATCAGAAATCTATGCCGCTAAGAAACTGGCAGCGGCGTCAACTATTGACGGAATCATTAGCCGGCTGAAGTTAATATTTTACAATACCAATTTATGTATGCTCATCTCACCATTGAATATAATTTATGTAAATATATACATAAAAACCGTTTCATTTTAAAATTCTAAATTGGTATCTTTAACATAAAAGAAAAAAATGTTAAGATGGCTAAATTATTTTACGGCGCAAATAAATATTTTCGTGCCGACAGCAAGCTATTTTGAAACCGAGAACTACTTTGGTTTCTGCAATAACAATGCGAAAAAAAACAGAGACAATGTCAGAAGCAAATTACATGTACGTTTGTGACCGAATATTATAAACCTTATGTAAAACAGCAATTTTGACAGACATGAACAATTACAAGTGACTTGAAAATTTGACATGTCAGATGACAAATACATGTCGTGTACGGATGCCTTAAGCTTGAGGTCTTTTTTATATAAAAATATTAATTTTACTTGAACAAAAAAAAAAAATTAACAAAATCAATATTTTTATACAGAAAAGAACTCAAACTTAAACAAATATATATAAATTGAAATAATAAAAGTCGAATAAGAAAAAAATTATATTAATAAAAATAATTTTTGTAATTTTTTTTAGTGTTAATTAAACTCTTTAATTTAATTCTTTTACTGCAATTATAATTTGCTACCATTTCAAAAATTTAATTTCTTTCTCACACAATGGACATAAATAGAAGGAGTTGTCAGTAGTGCGATTCTGTAATTAATTTTAACAATAGTTGTCATTGTTAAAAAAATTAACAAGCAAATTAATGATTTTGCTATTCTGTAACATTTTAAACAGCACTTGTTATCGTTAAGTCAGCTGCTTGTGTTATTGTTATAGTTTTTTTAGTTTTTGATCGAAAGAAACGGTTTTTAACTTTTTTGTTACGATTTTTAGCTTTTATGACGGTTTTTTGTGGGGAAAAAAACGTGGGCAGTATTGTTTGTTTTGTTTACATTTTATCAAATTGTATTTCTTGTTCTTTCTCGCATTTGTTGTTTCATTCAGTCAATCCTAAAAAAATCCAATACAAAAAATAGCAAGTATCATAACACCTTAAGTAAACGACAACTTTTTTAGTGTTGTTTATTTATTGTTAAATGATGAAAAAATAAAAAAATATTTAGTTAAAAGAAATAATATAAATTGAAAATGGCAATTAAATAATTTGCATTTAATTTAATAGTAAAATGTTTGGCTTATCTTCTTAAAAAAACAAAAAACTAAAAAAAATTCTGCCGATCTAATGAAGTATTTGGAATTATTTCTTATTATATTCCTTATTTATTTTCTTTAAACTAATTTATTTATTATTTACATATGTATGTTCATACTTTTTAATTACAATAAATCATCTTCAGTACTGAATTCTTCCAAAAAAATATTGCCGATCAACGAAACATTTGTTTCGTCATCTTTAACTGGTACATTTTCTCAGTATATATTTCTCAACTTCTTCAAAAAATATATATTTTTTAGGATTCCTGTTTGAAGATAACAACGGATCTGAGGAATGTATTAAATGAGTCATTAAATCTTTATGAGTGTCGTCGTGACGTTTTTCTCGTATGGGAAAATCTGGCTTTTCTCACGATTTTGTGGTTGGCTTCCAATGCTTCTTCGGACAAGCACCATGAAATTTATTTTAGTTATTAGTTACGTTTCATTATAATTACATAAAGCCACTTTTATACCTTAATATTTCTTATTATGTTCCTAGGTTATTTTTTTTAAACTAATTCAATCTATGAAAATTTGAGCGAAAATCACGAAAATAGCATTTTTTTCAAGTTGTGGTAAAATTTTTTTAATTTTTTTTCTTGTAGTTATTAGAAAACAGTCTAAATATTCGAAATCAGAAAAAAACCCATAGACGGTATTTTTTTTTTTTTTTAATATTCCATCAAAGTTAGGAAATTTTTAGAGCTTAAGTAAATAATAAGCATTTTTCAAACCATCAAAAAATAAGTATAGGAGCATAATTCCCCTAAAATTTTTTTATAGTTGGTTTAGAATATAGTTAGGTGTTACAGAAAAAAATTTTAATCTCGTAATCCAGAAAATGAATTTTTTGCAATTATTTTCTTGAAACAATAAAAAACCAAGGGAATTTGTGATTTCAGCGCCCTCTTATGCCGTAAAATGCAGGCAAACACAAACATTTTTTATACATATTTTGATTTTTGTAGTTTTTTATTGAACGGTATAAGTTTGAATTAATATTTCACAGTATTTGTAGTTAATTGTTTTTTAGAGCTTAAGTAAATAATAAGCATTTTTCAAACCAATAAAAAAACACTTATGAGAAAATAATGCAATAAAATTTTTTTACAGTTAGTTCTAAATATAGTAAACTACTACAGAAAAAAATTTCAATCTCGTGCTTTAAAAAACAACAGTTTTACAACAGTTTTCCTAAAACATGTAAAACTCAAGTAGTTGTTTGGCCATTTTTACTATAAATTCTCAAACTTTGGCGCCCTCTAGCGCCGCCAAAAAGAGTTAAATCTTAATAATTCTTCAAAATTCATTTTAATTATTTTGTTATCTATCGATCTGTACATTTTCAAGTACAATATAAGACTTGTTTTTTTTTGATTTATGTCTATGGGCCAAGGCACTGTGCGACGTATCTACTTGCTTCGATTTGACAGTTGTCTTTAATAAACAAATCAGTGTTGTCAACTTTGCATTTTCAAAACCCCACCAAAATGGAGAAAAAACGCAGCAAGTTTAGAATTTCTTTTTTATTTAAAATATTGAATTAATTTTGCATAACATTTTAATATTAAAAATACAGTAGCATCGTAAATTGTAGTTAAAGAGGAGTTGTGCACTTTAAACCAGCCGTGCAAATAAAATCTAAGTTAATTTATTAAAAATAAGTAATTTAAATAAATTTAGTGTGTTATTTTCGAAAAATTTGCTTTATTGCATTTTTTACAATTCATATTCTGAACACAATGTAACGATAATTTATTGCAGTGTGTTTTTTTCATACGATTTTGAAGTAAACAACCGCAGTGCGGAACGGCATAAAATAAAAATCTATTTTATTTTCATTGCGAACTTTCTTTCTCTCTCAACAAAGCGAATTTAATTCGCCTTGTCTCTCAATTTTGGATACTCGTTCTCTTTCTGATGTTACTATAGTTTATGAATAATTGGCGATGTTCACAACATTATTGAAAACAAACAACATGATAAAAATATGTGCACAAATAAATTAATAAAAATTTAAACAAAAAATGGCAACTATTTCCGTCGCCGTCTTCCGTTGTATTATGTTTATTTTTCTCTTCCGCAACGAGAAATCGCACCGCACCGCAAACATTGTGTTTAGACTCTAAATACCGCTTAGAATATTTAATATTTCGAAAAAGTAAACAACCCTTGGAATATTTCGGTTTACTTTTCTGCGATTCTACTGTATAACAATAAAAAGTCTTTACAGTTCAGAGTTTTTATAAAAAAAAATAAAACTTATCAAAGATAAAAAAACTACACAAATTTGTTTGCATTCATTTAAAGCAAATTCAACAAGGTAAACTCTTTAGAGCAACTGCTCGTCAGCTGTTAAGTCCAATTTGTCAAAAAATGTTCTTCTTTAATTTTTTTGTTTTAATTACATTTAATTGTCGAAGATTAAATTTTTTGAGAAAAAAACTCATTTTGTGTGAAACTTTTATTAAAATTGATTACAAAAGAAGTATGTATACTTATGTTGTTTTTATTAGAGTTGTAATTGTTGTAGTGACGAGTTTACTCTGTTGAATTCGACTCGGTATTCATATATACTAGGTAAATTTTATTTAATTGCATAAAATATATCTTATTTTTTTTATAAAGAATTCAACACTAACTATCTAGTTAGGATTCTAAATTAGCAACAGTTCAGTATATATCGTGTTATAAAAATAGTTTTAAAAATATATATATTTTTTAAGAAGTTTAATATATTCATATAAAAAACATAACAATAAAACAGCCTTTTACATAGTTAAAAAAGAAAAACCAAAAACTTTATAAAAAAATTAAACAAATTTCTACATAAATACATACCTCCATATTAATAAAAAATAGTTTGGGTTTATGACAGATTTATTAAACAGATTTTCATAAAAAATTCGTTTTTTAATGAATATAAGGGATAGTATTTATGTTTGCATTCATTTGTACAAGATGATATATTTTCGTAAATTGATTTAATAAATTCTGCTTAAAACGTATTGATACATTTTTATTTTTCACCAGACATACAGGGTTTCATTAAATATGTCAAAATTTATTTATTTTATTAAGTATTTTTTTACAAAAATATTTTCAAATCGCATTGATTAAGTTTGAAATATGTACGTATATGCATATGATTTATATAAAACGTAGAAATTTAACAGTATACCGTATTTTAATGTATCATGTATACTTAAATCGTTTTAAAGTTAATATTATTTTAAAACAATGTACTTTAAAAAAAATTTGCTACCTCTAATATCATCTTTAAGAATACATTTTATCACCTTTTTTTTATCTCGATGTCGAAACCAAAATAAATGATTAACAGAAAATAATACTTGAAAATTTTAAAATTAAAATATATAAATATTTGCAAATATTCAATAGGGTAATATCGTGTATATTTCTCGGCAGATGTTAAGCTGGAGATCCACACCACGCGTTACTCGCCTTTTCGCAGCATACGCAGCTGTCAAAAGTAGAATCTGTGTAGTAATACGTAGTAAGTTACATGCACAAAAGCGTAGATGCCTTGAGGCGAAAAGTAGGTTTACTTTCTACTTTTGCAAGCGTCACAAGCAGCGTTCGAACCAATCAGCTGATTTTGACAAATTAAATTTTATTTTTACTTGTGCTGCTGCTGCATAAAAAGCGTTGCATGTAACTTGAAACGTAGAACGCAAGTAAGGTTATAAAAACATGCGCTGCGTGGAGGCGAAAACGCGTGTTATGGACCTCCAGCTTTATTCATTAACACAATTTAGAACACTTTTTCGAGCACATTAGACGTGGAGCAGGAAATCTCGCACAATGTTCTGTAGTCTTTACCAAAAATGTGGGGGATAAATTTTGTAAACGTTGTCGCAAAAGGCAATTGCGAAATATAATATAAAAACAAAAAACTAAGTTTAGTTGCCTAAGATAATTGGTAATTTATTAAAAAAATTTTGCTTAACATTTTTGTTAATATTACAAATTGGGTTAGGTATCTTCTTCGAATGTGTATGTATGTAGGTTTATTTGATTTTTTCTTTCAATTGGAATTTTTTTTGTGAAAAAGTTTAAATTTAAATTTAAAATTAAAATTTTTTAATTAAAAATAAATTAAAAACTATTCGATAGAGGATAAAGTTACAAAGTATTTATGTGAGTATATTATAAACATAAGATAAGGATCTCCACTGACCTTTTTACAAATAAAATGTACATATGTATATAAAAAAGAAACAATAATTATTTATTACTTTTATTGAAGATTAATTTGGACGACGCGAACATTTCCATGCTGGATCATTATGGATTTTAAAGGCAAAATTAGTTATAATCCTTGGAATTGTCGCATCTTAAACTTACAAGAAGCATTTCGTTATTTATCACACAAATTCCATTGAAAAGGATCAGGTAAAAAAGATTTACAAGCGTTAACAGAAGGAAGGTCTAATGAAAATTATGAGTTCCACTGAAACACCACTGGATGCGTAACAACTCTTCAGAAAAATTTAAAATCTAACGTCTCGCCAAAATCTCTAACCTTTAGAAACTACTATTGACTACATATCAGACACCGTTGTAATGTCCCAGCCGATCGTCCAGCACAATTTTTACCACAACAAAATAATCCAATACTTTTTGATGTTTGAATTGATCCCTATAAAAGCGTAAATCAAAAACAGGTTTTGGAAACACTTTCCATCAAAGTACGCCAAAGACAAGAGGGCTTTTTAAACAAATTAAACATCATCTAAAGTCTTATTGTTATTGTAAAATGAAATTGGAACCCAATTGTACCTCATAATGCCTAATAAATAAATTTCTAAATATTTTTTTCCAGATTTCGAACTTATAAAGAAAGCTATAATAGCTGTAGCCTAAAATGTCGAAGGGACAAATGTGGCCGAAATAGATTTCCCGTTAACTTTTGAATGGTCCGTTTTGTAAACGTATATCTGTAAACAAAACGCAATGTATGGTACTAAAGCAACATCTACTGCCTTTGACAAATGAATACTACAGTTTCGCTTTAAAAACTTATGAATATGATGGACGTATTGCAGTTTTATTGGAAATTATTTCCATGTTGATAAAACCTTCACCCAAAAAACTGTAGTCCAACAATAGTTCAATGAATTTTCACGTTTTCTTAATGGATTTAAACGTCAACTTATACAGGAAGATGCTTTATGTTCCATAATGATCCCCCTAGAGAAGATAAAATAGTTTTTATTTACATGATGACCATAAAGAAGATTTTAAATCAAACATTTTATTAATTCTCTTTTTGAAAAAAATCGACATGTAATATTCATATATACCCTGGTGGCAATTGTCCTAATGAAAATTTTGTGCATATTGTCCCTATTCACCTGGGCCTGGCCAGGCCCTGCCGTATTATATACATATGTACTGTAGTAAATAAAATCAAAACGAAACGTACCAAAAAGCATACGCAACACAATAAAAATTCTTTATTTACTTTTTCTTAGAAGAATGATTCTAGTTGACAACAAAATGTTCTTGATATAAAGGGGTGTTCTGGAAATCGAAAACGCAAAACGCAAGAATTTGGAAGTTGTTTTTAATACACTTTTTGTAATTATGTTTAATAGAGAAATATTTGCATTTTATTACATTATATTCTTTTATTACAGAAATCGTATTAAAAAACGACGTTTAAAATTATTGCGTTTTCGATTTCCAGAACACCCCTGACAGCTACAAAACTCCATACAAATAAAAGTTTTCCCAGCCAGGCCCTGGAGTACGTTAGTGTATGTTTTTGCGACAGCCACAAAAAACCATACAAAATACAAATGGTCCCACCCAGGCTCAGATGGCAGCTTGTGCCACACAAATTGGGTGTCTATTTAAGAGTTAAGATAAATAGTTCTTAACTCTTATACCTTTAATGTTAAAATCATAACCTTTAATGTTAAAATAAAAATGGTTTTTAAAATTTATTAGTAAAGAAAACTAACAGTATTTTGACATTACCTAAAAATAAACAAATAATTTTATCATTAAGGAAGTTCACCATGGATTGGGCAAAAAATAATAGATTCCGTAGTGCTGCCACCTTCTAATTATTTCACCATGGTTAAATGTATGAAATTTTTAAATTGTACTAAACATGCCATTGGAGTACTTCACTACTTTTTCAATGCTAATAGTACTGAAAAAAGTACAATTGTACTAACTTTATCATCCCTGATGCAGTATATGAGTCACTCTACCCAGGGCTGCTAGACATGGGGAGTTCATGCGAGCAAAATTTTAAAGGATTTAAAAAGAAATTCAGGGATTTTTTAATATATTTTCCCTTTTATAATTATAGCGCTTATTTTTCTTTGTTTCGTTATTTGAAAGGAAAAGTCTACATTAATAAGCCTAGAACCGTCAAGCAATTAAAAAGTAATATACGCGACGAAATGAAGATCCGCGAACGGTTACGGAAAATGTGTTGGAAAGAGCACGAATATGCGAAGCAGAAAATGGCCACCACTTGCGAGATATTATTTTTCATAACTAAACTAAAAATATTCCCCATTTATATACTGTATTAAAAAAATTATTTATTAAATAAAAAGTTATAACGAATTCAAACCCCTTCATTAATTTTGGGCCACCCTGTTTATTCTCATTACAAATATATCTCTATTAAAGCCTAGATTACACTATTTCACAAGGGTTGCGTATTCCATAATACTTTGTGAGATATGAATCTAATGAGTTTTGTTGCGACTGTCAAAAAATCTACACACAAAAAAATCATCTAGGGTATTTTACCAATGCGTACATAGGTAATTCATTTTTATATAAAAGAAAAAACTAAGTTTAGTTGCTTAAGATAATTGGTAATTTATAAAAAAAGTTTTGCCTAAAATTTTTGTTAATATTACAAATTGGGTTAGGTATCTTCTTCGAATGTTTTAATATATGTATGTATGTAGGTTTATTGGATTTTTTCTTTCAATTGGAAATTTTTTTGTGAAAAAGTTCAAATTTAAATTTAAAGTTAAAATTTTTTAATTAAAATAAATTAAAAACTATTCGATAGAGGATAAAGATACAACGTATTTATCCACTGACCTTTTTACAAATAAAATGTACATATGTATATAAAAAAGAAACAATAATTATTTATTACTTTTATTGAAGATTAATTTGGACGACGCGAACATTTCCATGCTGGATCATTATGGATTTTAAAGGCAAAATTAGTTATAATCCTGGGAATTGTCGCATCTTAAACTTACAAGAAGCATTTCGTTATTTATCACACAAATTCCATTGAAAAGGATCAGGTAAAAAAGATTTACAAGCGTTAACAGAAGGAAGGTCTAATGAAAATTATGAGTTCCACTGAAACACCACTGGATGCGCTTGTTACAACAAAAACAAACAAAAATTACAAAATTCAAGTTTAAGTGAAAGCAAACTAAATATGCCCTACTTCGACAATTTAATAAATCAAAGTTATCGTTAAATTCCAATAGGTTTTAAAAATATATATCGCTCATTTGTTGCAACGTCGTCATGATGCAAAATATGATATTTTGGAGTTAATGATGCAGAATTGTTCGCTATGAATTTATTTTGTGTGTAAATTCATCTTTAAATTTATACTTTCCCCGTTTGAAGAAATTGTGTCGTTATTTTTTATAAGTGGGGTAAGCAAATCATTTGTATTGAAAGAGTTATTATGACGTTGCAGCAAATGAGAGATATATACATAGATTTAGAAAGGCGTACGAGTAAAAAGTTTAAATAGATCACTTAGTTAATTATAATACATTATGAATTCATAAATAAAATATTTATTAAATTTAATTTTAATGAAATTAAAATTAATTTTATTTAAAGTATGTAGCCAAAAAAAGTATATAGATTTTTTTTCAAATATGCTTACTTTATGGAAAAAAGTAGTAAATTTACCTAAAATCTATGTTCTTGTACAAAATTTAACTTAGTTAATTTTTCAAAAATAAAAATATAAAATAACTTTGCTATCATTTGTAAATTTTCAAAGTTTTTAAGTAATTTTAACAAAATAATTAGATACTTTTTCGAACATAGAAATTACCTAAGTTAATAGTTTTATTACCAAAGAAACTTAGATACTGCCATGCTACCCTTGCGCTTAGTTAATTTTATACCATATATTTAGGTAATTTTACCTATGATTTTTTTTGTGTGTAATGTAACATGACAGTTTGTATTCACACCATCACACAAAGTATAAACACTAACACATGAAAAAAATTCAACCCTGATCCAATGAAAAGTTTTATTGTTTAGACATTTTTCAAAAAACGATAAAGTCGTATGGGATGTCAAACTTTTTTTATAATACTTGTCATTTTCGTGACACATTGCATTCACACTATCACACTTTGTCATATTACTTGAGATTTTGACATGTATTAATACAAAGTATAATAGTGTTATCTAGCCTTAAACTAAGGCGACCAGATTTTGAAAAAAATAGAGGACATAAAGAAAAAAAGTTAAAAAATTTTTTGACTTCAAGATTTTTTACATATTTTACAGACAAATTTACATTCCCATATTAATAAATGTAAAGAAAATTTAAAAAGAATTACATATCGTCGGCTTAATATGCAGACCTGCGAAATCCACTTTTTAAGTAAATTGAGATTTGATGTCGTGTGGTAGAGAAATAAGTATGCCTCGTCGACCAGCATGTAGTTATTCTTCATTTTGAGTCTTGAATTGTGTCAAATCAACTATATTTTTGGTTCTCCTCTCAAGCAGTAAATAGGAAAAATAAAAAGTTTTTCCTTTAAAATTTGTTGAAAGCTAGTTAGCAGTAGTGCGATTCTGTAATTAATTTTAACAATAGTTGTCATTGTTAAAAAAATTAACAAGCAAATTAACGATTTTGCTATTCTGTAACATTTTAAACAGCACTTGTTATCGTTAAGTCAGCTGCTTGTGTTATGTAAACGACAACTTTTTTAGTGTTGTTTATTTATTGTTAAATGTTGAAAAAATAAAAATATTTAGTTAAAAGAAATAATATAACTTGAAAATGGAAATTAAATAATTTGCATTTAATTTAATAGTAAAATGTTTGGCTTATCTTCTTAAAAAAACAAAAAACTAAAAAAAATTCTGTTTAGTTTTAATAATTTTATTTGTTTTTTTTTTTATTCCTCTTTGTGTTTTTCGTTATTTTGCCCTTTTTTGGGCAGTGATGCCACTTGACGTTAGTTTTTGTCTATGTTTTTAACAACAATTTACAGAATCACATAATCGTTAGTGCAAACAACAAAACATGTTGACAATTATAACAACTGTTGTTATTGTTAAAAGTTACAGAATCCCACTACAGGTTTGCATATTAAGCCGACGATGTATTAAAATTTACATTTACTTAAGTAAAATTAGTTTAAAAAAAAACAACTAAACTTTAATAATCATTGCAAAAAATTATTCAAAATTTTATACTGCAAGTGTATGAGAGTCCAGTAGGAGTATGAACAGAACAAGCATGGCATAACATTTTCCATACGATTGCACAGAAAAAACCGTTGATCACCGTGAAATATAATTTTTATTTTTATTTATTATAATAAAAGCAAATATTGGTCATGCTTTTAAAAATAAAGAGGACAAAGATGACAGATTATGAAAAAGATGATAAAAGAGGACACAAATGTTATAGAGGACAGCCAGTTAAAAAAAGAGGATTGTCCTCTAAAAAAGAGTACGTATGGTCACCTTACTTAAACAGAATTTTGTAACAAAAATTATAAAAATTGGATTAAAAGTATTATATTGATGGGGAATGGGAATTTCAACAGAGGTGCACGAAAGTGCGGAAAGTTCTGACATGCGACTTCTTTAATAACATAAAACTTGTAATTGGCAGCTCACTGTTCACACACAAGTTATGCCATAAAACAACATGGCGCTCTCCAAACAAAATTACAGAAAATTAGATCGACCACTTCTGTATAAGTAGACCCTGGAGAAATAGTCTTCTTGACTTAAGAACTTACAACAGCGCAGATGTAGGATCCGACCACTACTTAGGCATAGCAAGAATTCGAATGCGAGTCAGGCACCAACAACAGAAGCTGAGTTCATATCACTCTTAGAAAATAAAACGACATTAACATCGATTAATGATGCAAATATAAACGAAAGGTGGTCTTATCTCAAAGATAGTTTCATAGAAACCTGTAACTCTGTGCTCAAACCCCAACGTGTAAGGAAATCCGAGTGGATAAGTGATGATTTGCTTTAACTGATAGAACAGCGAAGATCGACAAAAATAAACAGAGAACAGGCAAAATCGCTAACAGCAAAGACAAATCTAGACATACAATACCGAAACTTGCATAAACTAGTCAAGCAATCATGTCGCAATGACAAGCGCAGGTAGCAGAAGACCTTGCCGCACAGGCCGAAGACGCCTCGCGAACAAACAATCCTCGTATATTATATCAAATAACCAGAAAACTAACTGGAAAATGTTCAAATGCGTCCCGACCCATAAGGGACAGCGCAGGAAAAATTGTAGCAAATGAAAGAGACCAACTAACAAGGTGGGACTCCCATTTCCAAAGCATCTTTATTCATGTCGATACCACACCAAGAATGCAAATGGAGCCCTCATTACCCACCGAAAATACTGCCAACACACGATACCACTATATGCACAAACCCGCCATCCATTGAGGAAATTATCTCAGCCATTAAACAATTAAAAAATGGCAAAGCGGTAGGAGCCGATAATATTTCAGCTGAAGCTCTCAAAGCTGACCCTAGACAATCCGCTGTAGCCTTCCAACCGCTCTTCCAGGCCATATGGCAAAAAAGAAAACTACCCGATGAATGGCTCCAAGGACTATTGTTAAAGTCCCAAAAAAAGGCGACCTATCTCTGTGCAAAAAACTACAGGGGTATAATGCTCCTATCGACTCCTTCCAAAATGTTGTCTAGAATACTGCTTAAGATCGAAAGGTCTATGCATCGTAACCAAGCAGGCTTTCACCCAATAGATCCTGTACGGATCATACCACAATGTTAAGGATAATTCTAGTACAAATTAATGAGTGGCAACAAGACCTCCACTTCTGTTTTGTAGATTTTACCACTGCATTCGACAGTATCTACAGAGATATGATATGGGATTCCTTAAAATCAAGAACAATCCCGACAAAACTTATAAACATAATCCGAGCATATACGATGGTTTCAAATGCCGCATACTTCACAATAAGCTTTGGTCACCAAACATAGAACCAAAGACTGATGTTAAACAAGGCTGTTTAATGCCCCTACTACTTTTCCTAGTAGTACTAGATGACGTACTAAACAAGACAGAAATTCGGGGTATTTCCTGGGATATGTTCGGCCACCTAGAGGAGCTAGCATATGCAGATGATATTGCACTACTGTCAACTAAAAGAGCAGACATGCAAATAAAACTCAACCGTCTAAGCCAACTGCCGCAAACTGTGGTCTCCCGATTAATGTTAAAAAAACCGAATTTCTCACCACATCCATAACTGCTCCGTCTTTCAACATTAACAATGAAACCATTGCACAAACAAATAATTTCTGCTACTTAGGTAGCATGATAACACCAAATGGTGGTACCAATGAGGATATTCTTTCCCGCATAAACAAGCCCAGACGGACCTTCTTCCAACTCCAAAAAATATGGACATCAAGCTCAATATCGCTTAAAACAAAACTGAACATTTTTAACTCAAATGTAAAGTCAGTCCTTCTATATGGATGCGAGTCCTGGGCTCTAACGGCAGTGTTAATAAAAAGACTTCAAACCTTCATAAACCGCTGTTTGAGGAAAATTATGAAAATATGGTTGCCCCAAATAATATCCAACCAACAACTACTGATCGCAACAAATGAAATCCCGATTGACCTTGAAATCAAACGGCGTAAATGGCGATGGATAGGTCATACCCTCAGGAAAGATGTGAAAGAATCCTGCGCACATCATTATGGTGGAACCCTCAAGGGACTAGAAGTCAGCGAAGACCAAGAACAACGTGGCGACGCAATACCAACTATGAAATCACCCAGATGAATAAATCCTGGAATGAACTAAAAAAATTATCAAGAAATAGAAACAACTATCGATCTTTCGTTATGGCCCTACGCTCCACCCGGAGTTAAAGGAAATTATATTTATTATATTAAAAAGGACTTTAAAATTCTTGCGTTTTACGTTTTCGATTTCCATAACAAAAGTTAATAGTAATAATGTTAATATATTCATGTAACATTCAAATAATATTATGTTCAAAACTTATACACATTTTATTATGTCTTTTTTATTTTAATGTTCTAGTATTTTTTTCTGTTCAAATACAGTTGTTTTGTTTTCTCTTTCACCTTGTGTGTTAATTGATTTTGAAGCAGTTCATTATTTATTAATTTCATTATTTCTTTATGCATTAACTTTTCGTTTTCTTTATTAGTTGTGAATTTTACTATTTTAAATTCTTTTTTAAACTTAACGGAAATTCAACGTATTTTAGTTAAATACAACCCTGTCAAATATTATTATACCTTTTTATACAACTTTGTTTATGTTTATTGTTAAGTACTTATTTTTACACTCATGTTAGAAATTAGTATAAAAGCAGCACCAAATGCAAAAATAAAGTTAAGGCCCAACCAGAATGTGCATAAACAAACTTAAGCTACTGTCAAAAATAAACGAAAAAGCCTCTCAAATACATTTAAAAAAACAAAAACAAAATAAAAACATTTGATTCCGTACGGAATGTGCGATTAGTTTCGCACTTTGCTTAAGCAAATTACAGTTTCATAAAATTTAACAAAAAGTTCCCTTAAGTTCAACATGGTTTTACACATATGATTAACATGTATTCGCTCTGATGCTTAAGCCACGTTATTCACATTCTGGTTAGGCCTTAAAGGCTTTGCTTTCTGCCTTCAACCAATCAACAACTTTGTTTAGTACTAGTTTACCGGACGAGTTGTAAATTCTTTGAAGTTCTTGAAGAAAAGTATTAGTAAATAAAACGTTTGCGTTTAAATCGTCGATTTGTTCAATTAAATGAACAGTTAATATAATCTTAGAAATAAGATTATTACATTGGCGCCCAACTTAGTGGCTACGGAAAAAACCACACCAGAAGACAACCGAGGTGACGAAGAAAACGTAACGCCGCCAAAATTTAAAATTGAAGCTGACAGCCTACCTGTGGGCATAAACGTTGAAGAAATGGCTACTTTTTCTGCTGAACAGTTCCAGCAAATGCTAGCCGCAATGGGTGGAAATGCCAGGGGTGGATCATTTACCAGTTGCACCGCTCGTTTCAAGGGGCAGAGAGATCCCGCCGCAGTAGAGGAATTTTTAGCAGCAATTAGTGTCTTTAAAGACATTGAGAGGATTTCTGACGGTGATTCCTTACGTGGAATGCCACTTCTATGAGAGGACTATGCTGCATCTTGGTGGATTGGAGTTAAGGATACCGTAAATACATTTGAACAGGCTACCGCACTCATTCGAAGTACATTTACTCCTCCTCTTCCCGACTGCCACATCTTTTCCAATTTGTTTGAAACAAAACAACAACGGAATGAGCCCACTGACAGTTTTATACGCAAGAAGAGACTCCTTTTCGCCCAGCTTAAAACGCCTCCGAGCGAAAATATACAATTAAACTTGTTGTATGGACTCCTTAATCTCAATATAAGGGAGCGTGTACGGCGTGAAAATATAGCATCATTTGAATCTCTTATTTCTGCCAGCCGTGAAGCAGAAATGTTTTCTGCCGAAGCCCGACCTATGAAGACGAGTATTAACGAAGATAAGGAGGAAGTTCAACAAACCGCTGTAGTTTTTGTCGAATAAAGGGTCATTCCATAGAAACGTGTTTCAAAAAGAAATATCGCGATGAGCAACAAAATGCTCTACAGACAACACAACAAAAGGATGGAATATTTTCAAATATCCAGCAACAACAACCAAAACCTGATTTGATGAGAACACCTACATTTTCTTGCTACGGATGTGGATCACCTGGCGTATATAGGTCAAACTGCCCTTCTTGTAATTCTGATGGTAAGGAGAGCTCGCAGTATTTGTCCTTTAACTCAATTTCGTCTACTATTATTGGACATTCACTACCAGCAGTTCATGTGGAGTTCTGCGGTCTTAAAGGGGAAGTTATATTTGATAGTGGAGCTAAAACCAGCGTTGCCAGCTTGGAACTAAAAAATATACTCACTTTAAATAGGTGCATTTTTCAGGATGTTAATGCTGAAGTCACCCTGGCCGATGGTTACGTTTTTACGAAAAAAGTGATGTCATCAATTGGGAAAAGGGTACGTAAAATAAGGCTTATATACTTACCGAATGCTACCAAAAACGGAACACTTCTTGGCGCTGATTTTCTCGAACAAGCTGGTATTGTGCTCAATATGGCTCAGAAATATTGGTATTTTGAGGATCAACCCAAACAAAAGTTCGCATTCTTAAATTCAAAATCAACACCAATTTGGTCAATGCGGGTAAACGAGGAGGCTTCGCCATGTATAAAGTTTATGAAAATGTGTAGTTTGAATGGGAAAGAAATTATTCCGCCTTACTCGACTTGTACAAAGACCTGTTAGAGTCCCAGAGAATACCTGCCTCCTGGTTTTTGTGTACAGTGAGTTTTCCTCTTAAAAAAAATGAAAATAAAGACTTTTCCCTTTTTTTATAAATTTTTATTTGTGCTGTCTGCAATTAGCTGATCCAGCGCTAATGCTCTGCTTTTATATATTTCTTTTATTTACAAAAGTTGTAATTTGATCTAATACTAAAATTAATAATTCTAAAACAATTTCTGAAATCAATAAACTCTTGAAAAACCATTTATGCTTTGCTTGCATTTTTTTTTCAAGGCCATGCATTATACACATGACACCCAAAAAGAATATTAATAATAATTAAAAAAAGGTATTTCATTTATGTTTTGCCGCTGAGTATATTGCCCTTTATTTGTTTATTAAGCATTATTCATAATTTATTTGTGTGCGGCGTGTGGTAGTGTTACACAGTGAAAAATTAATTGAAATATAAAAGTGACATTAAGTGTACACTTTACACCACCGACCTTTAAGAGTGAAAATTATTAAGTTGAGAAAATTTTATGAATTTTTAAGAATTTAATGATTTTCAGATTATAGGAGAATTTTCTTAGTGTACTATATTGATATGGTATATTAATATATTATTATATGTATATTTATTATTTCTAAAGTAATTTTATATTTGAATATTATATTTTTACACATTTTTTTTGTATTTATGAATGAAAATTAGTTTATATTATTATTTTTATAGTATCATCATTATGTCTTATAATATTTTGTAGTAAAAATTATTTTTCTTAATTTTGTTTATATTTCTTAAGGCTATTATTATGATAAATTTTTGGTTTGCCTCTAACGTCTAGTATTGAATTTATTCCTTTGCGTTCTATAATTTTATATGGTCCGTGATAGGGACTTTGGCTCTTTTTCTTACTTTCTAGTCTTATAAAAACTAAATCACCTACTTCTAAGTTTTCTATATTAGTATGTTTGTCATAGTGTGTTTTAGTTTTTTGTTTGGTTATTTGTAGTTGTTCTTTTGCTTTTGTGATTGAATGTTTGAGTCGGATTTTTAGCTCGTTGGCATAGTTGTCGAGATTGTAAATTGGTGTACTGTCTTTAACAATGTCTGTTGGTAAGTATGGTAGTTTTCCGAAAATTAATTCATACGGTGAGAAATGAGTTGAGTCATTTGGTACTGTATTGTATGCGAATGCAAAGTAGTTAATCCATTTTGGCCATTCGTTGTCTTCTACGAAATTGAGCAAAAATTCGTTGAGTACACGATGGTTTCGCTCTAGTGCACCTATCGATTGGTGGTGATACGGTGCTGAGAATTTTTGTTCAATCTTCATTATTTTACATATGTTTTTCATAAGCTCGTTGGCAAATTCGGAACCCCTGTCTGATTTTAAAATTTTGAAAAATCCATATTTTAAAATAAATTGTTCGACTAATGTTTTTGCTATATTTATAGTTTCTTTGATTTTTATGGGATGCAGTACGACATATTTAGTTAGTTCACATTGTATAGTTAGTATATATCTATAGCCATTGGATATTCTTAATGGTCCAACAGTGTTGATTGACACAGTTTCAAAAGAAGTATTTGGAGTGTCTGTTATATTCATTTTTTCTTTGTTATATTTAGTTTGTTTGTTTTGTGTGCAACTTTTGCAATTTGATATATGATTTTTTATTGATTTTCGCATATTTTTCCATACATATCGCTGTTTAAGTTTAAGTAAGGTCTTTCTGACTCCTAGGTGACCTCCTAATGGGGTGTTATGGTATTCTTCAATCAGTTTTTGCATTTCTATCTTATCTGTTATTTGTTTTGGGTTTGTATATAGTATTATTTTCAAGGGTGTTAAGTTGTTCTCAGATCTTTCAGTTTGCATTTTATTAAATATTTTTTTAAATTTCTCAATATGCATGCCTCTCCATGCGTAATTTTCATATTCTAGGCCTAGTATATTCATTTTTTCTTTAGTCATTCTAGATGATAGCTTCTCCATGGCTGAAACGTATTTCGCAGGATTGTCGCTACACCTGACTATTACCCAATTTTTATTTATTTCAATTCTGGTACCAGTTATATATTCATTTAAAATTTTAAGCTTTTTAATATTTATGACGTCATTCATGGACGTGCAGTCCCAAATGTGAAGATGATCAGGCTTCTCTTGAGATCTACAGTTCTCCTTGTCTGCTATTTTTTGGCAGACATTCCCCTTGTTATTGCAAACATATTTTTGGAGTCTTCTTGATTTTTCGGTATCATACTCTTGAGTATGTCCGAGTCTAATTTTATTCTAGATAATGCATCTGCGTTCGTATTTATTTTCCCCTGTTTAAATATAATATCAAAATCGTAGTCTGATAGGTCTTAGCGTATTCTAGTCATTTTAGACGATGGGTTCTTGTGCGTAAAAAGTGAAACTAAGGGTCTGTGGTCGGTAACTACTGTGAATTTCCTTCCATATAGGTATGGCCTAAAAAAATTTATGCCCCAATGTATGGCTAGTAGTTCTTTTTCGATTATGGGCTTGTTCAAATCGTGTTTTGATAAAGTTTTGCTGGCGTATGATATCGGTAGATCCTTGCCTACTTCTCCTTGACTCAAAATCGCGCCTAGAGCATAGTTTGAACTGTCACAAGTAATGATAAATTTTTCTGTAAAACGGGGGTATTGTAAAATTGGCGGATTAATGAGTTTACTTTTTAACAGTTCGAAAGCTTTTTGACATTCTTCGTTCCATTCAAAAGTTTGGCCTTTCTTTACTAAATTATTTAGACATTTAGTGATTTGGGCGAAATCTTTTATGAATCGCCTATAGTAGTTACAAAAAGCTACGAATCGTCTTACTTCATCGCTGTCTTTGGGTACGGGGTATTTTTCTATGACCTCATATTTTGAGGGATCAGTTTTTATGCCTTCATTTGTTATGAGGTGTCCCAGGTATACTACTTCTGATTTGAGAAATACACACTTGCTGGCGTTCAGTTTGAGATTATATTTTCTTAGCCTTTCAAATACTTGTATTAAATTGCTGTTATGATGTTTTAGACTGCAACCAAATACTATGATGTCATCGACATAAAGAAAAGCTTGACTGTCTAAACCACTTAAAGCAATTGTTAACATTCTTTGAAAGCTGTTTGAAGAAATTTTTAATCCAAATGGTAGTCTTTTGAATTGAAAATGTCCTTTGTTCGTTGAGAACGCTGTTAAAGGTCTTGACTCTTTGTTCAAGGTTATTTGGTGGAATGAACTTGTCATGTCCAACGTTGAAAAATATTTTGATCTTCCGATACGATCTAATACGTCCTCTAGCCGAGTCAAAGGGAACTTGTCGTTTATGAGTTTTTTATTAAGTTGTCTGTAATCCACGACCAATCTCCATTTTTTTTTTTATCATTGCTCCCCTTTTTTGGTACAACTAGCAAAGGTGAATTGTAAGGGCTAACTGAAGGTTCTATGATATTATTATAAATTAAATTGTCGACTTGCTCGTCTATTTCCTCATGTTGTGGCTGCGGTAGTCGGTAATTTTTTATATACACGGGATTTGTATCATTGACATTCAAATGTTGCCTATAAAAATTATTTGTTGAGAGTGATTCGCCCTCAAGATGAAAAATATCTTGATATTCTTTGAAAATTTCAAATAGTGCGTCATTGGCTAATGTATCTTTGGAATCTATATTCAGTACTTTCAGTAGTTCTTGAAAGCGTTTGTTTCCTAAATTTTTCTTGTTTTGTGATATTACGTGATAATTACTTAAAGGTTCTGTTTCCAAATTTAAGTTTTTTACTCTAACCTCTTTATTGTTTGCGTTTAAAATTCGTATGTGCGCATAACCTTCTTTAGGTACTATTGAATTCCCCACAAATACTCCATTTAGTATTTCTTTGTTGAATACACTGTCCTCTGTTAATTTTAGTTTTACTCTGTGCAATATTTCAGATCTCCCTGGTATTATTATGTTTGATGCTTCTTCTATTTTTGAATGTATTGGTAGTGTGACCTCTTCATTTTCTACTACGAATGTTATAAGACAAGTTTCAAGGTCTATTTTGCATAGGTATTTTTTGAAAAATCTTGCCCTAATATCCCGTCAGTTTGAATTGGAAATTTTTCATCCACTATGTTGAAATTATGATTTATTACTTTCTCCCCTATGTCCAAATTTATATATACTACTCCTTGTGAGCGTATTACATTGTCTGTTATGCCTGTCAGCTTACATTTTATATTATAGTCGTGATACAAATTATTTTTTAAGTTTTCAGTTTTAATGACTGATACGTCGGCGCCTGTGTCTACGATAAAAGTTAAATTGCTTGTTGCGTCGCTACTTCTTGAACTAACCAGATTTGTCGAATTACCTGATATTCTGAAAATATTTAATTTGTTATCCCGGGGGATGGGTTCTAATGCTGTACCTCGCCTTCCTCCGGGTCTGAGCAGTTTTCCTCATTTATTACATTTATTCTGTTGCCGCGCGTCGAGTTTCTATTATTGCCATGTCGGTTTCTGTTAAAATTATTATGCCGATTACTTTGGCCTCTGTATGAATTATTTTGCATTTGCATATTACTGCTGTTGTACCTAACGTCCTGTGTCTGTGTGCGATTGAAATTATTGTTGTAATAACCGTGAGCATTGTTCCCACGATACACGTTAGAATTGTTACCACGATTGTAATTATTATTATTGTAATTATTGTTATGTGTGTTTGTGTTTTGACGATTTGTTCGTGAGTAATTATAATTTTGTTTGCTGTTGTTGTAGTGGCCTCTATTGTTGTTATATCGACCTCTGTTATAAAACATAACTTGACCTTGAGATGGTGTTGATCCCTCAAGTTCCTTAGCTAGGTTTTGTGTTTTTGGTTGTGCCACACATATTGGCTGTCTGAAAATGTCGTTCAGGTTGTTTTTAAAAATTGTTAGTGCGTATTTCTGATCATTTGTTATGACGTCATTTCTCCTTTCAGTAGTTATAGTGCCTTCTAATTCTGAGATTCTGAGGGAACTTAGTTCAGCTGTTAGGCTTAAAATTGTGTCACTGTAACTTGTGACGTTTTGGTTTCTTTGAGTAAATGAATTTAGCTTACTGTATATGTCCGGTATGGTCATAGGACTCTTGTATATTTTACTCAGTTCGGTTTTTAGTATTTCAAACGTCGTAATTGGTTCTAAGACTCCTAAATGAGTTTTAATTTTGTTCGAGAGTTTTACTTCTCTAACAAATTCTATGAATGTCTTTTTGGCTTCAGTACTAAGACTTTGGTTTATCAATTCTATTATTTTAAGAAATGATGCCAATTCTTTGTAGTTGCCAGAAAATTCGGGTACTACCTTGAGTGAAGTGTTTATGTCAAACTCTGCCATTTTTGTTATTTTTGTTTCTTTGTTTTCTTCAGTATTTTGAGAACTAGTTTGTTCGTTCAGGTCTTTTGTGTTTTGTATTATTTCGTTTCTCAATTCGGTCAATCTTGAGTTTATAGTGTAAAATAAAGTCTTGAGTTTTGATTTTATTTCGCCTAATTTGATATAATTTTTTTTTTTTTTTTAAATTTGTTTTTATTATTGAATCTTTCTTATCGAAATTTACAATATGTATTCAAATCTTAATTCTACTTGTTGTTTATTAGTTGTTACCAGTGTAACCACTAACTGCTGTATTCAAATTTTAAAAATGTCTTCTAGAAAGGCTCAAAGTATCGGTTATTTTAAGCCTCTGGTGACCTTCGAACTGAAGCAAACCCCGAGCGAGGTAGTTAGGGTGGACCATTAGTTTATCGATGTAGCTTATTGAATATTTTTTAATTTCCTCCTGGATAGTGGGGACGTTGAGATCTCTGTGGATAATTTCATTACGTATATACCATGGGGCGCAGACAATTTGTCGTAATATTCTAGACTGTCTTCTTTGAAGCTTTTGGATGTTAGATGCGCATGCAGTACCCCATAATTGGATGCCATATGTCCATATTGGTTTTATGATGGACTTGTATAAGAGAATTTTGTTGTCTAAGGACAAGTTTGAGTTTCGACCGAGAAGCCAATGTAGTTGAGCTGCTTTAAGTTTCATAGCCGTTATTTTCGCTTCAATATGACGCGACCAGGTCAAGCGTCTATCTATATGAATTCCCAAGTACTTAACATGGTTTTCTACCGGAACAGTGATGTTATTTATTTTTACAGCTGGGCACGTTTGTCTTCTGAGCGTGAAAGTTAAGTGAGCACATTTAGCCGGGTTAACCTTTATTCTCCATTTTTCTAGCCAGGCCTCTAGTTCATTGATGTGGGACTGCAGATTTTGCGATGCGACTTTTGGGTCATGGTTAACGCTAATAAATGCTGTGTCGTCTGCAAATGTAGGGGTATGCGTGCTCAGGTTTGTTGGCATATCCGCTGTGTATATTATATATAGAAGCGGTCCTAATATGCTGCCTTGGGGAACACCAGCAGAAATTTTCTTGAGGGGGGAGTATTTATCTTGCGACCTTACTATGAATGTTCTGCCTGTTAGATAGCTCTCCAGAAGCTTGTGAGTGTTTTGAGGAAGTATTCGTTTTATTTTGATGAGTAGCCCATCATGCCAAACTTTGTCAAAAGCTTGGGAAATGTCTATAAACAGTGCTGAGCAGTATTGCTTTTTCTCAAACGCCGATCTAATAAGGGTGACA
Source organism: Pollenia angustigena (assembly GCA_930367215.1). Lineage (NCBI taxonomy): Eukaryota > Metazoa > Arthropoda > Insecta > Diptera > Polleniidae > Pollenia > Pollenia angustigena. Next base: position 77,843,653 of record OV884058.1, on the reverse strand, counting down.
ATTCTATGCACTTGTTCTATTGTACCATGTTTCGCTCTGAATCCGAACTGGTGGTCCGGGATGATGTCGTGTTCATTTAGATGAGGAGTTATACTTAAAACGAATATTTTTTCGAAAAGCTTCGATAGGATTGACAATAAGCTTATCGGTCTGTACGACGCAACCTGGCTAGCATCTTTTCCTGGCTTGGGAATCATAACAATTATAGACCTCTTCCATGAGGATGGGAAGTATCCGACTCTTAATGTAGCGTTAAAAATGAGCAGCAAGATTCTGGAAGCAGACGATGGTAGGTTTCTTATCATTGACCCTGTGATGCGGTCAGGTCCGGGAGATTTTCTAATATTCACTTTTTCTATTGCAGATTTTACTTGAGTTATGTTAAATTTTAATGGATGGTTTACCTTATCAGGAATGATTGGACGACAGGAACAAGTATGTGCATCATGTGGCGTGAAAACTTTCTCAAGGTGGCCCGCGAAAGCGTTTAATTTTTCATGTGTGTTTTTGGCCCAAGTGCGGTTTTCCAGTCTTAATGGAGATTCCTGGGTTATAGGGCATTTCATATGCCGTACAGCCTTCCATAAGCTATAATTGGTGTTTTTTGTGGCGTCTAGGCTGTTTAGATAGCCTTCTATTGCGGACTCGTGGTTCTGTCTCAATTTGTTGCGAAGTGTGGTCAGGCATAATTGTAGTTGGGCCTTAGTGGTTGGGGAACGACTGTTTTGCCATTGTCTTCTTAACTTCCTTTTTTCTCTGATAAGGGCCTCTATATCCGTCGATGTATTGTAAGGAGCACGTTTAATTGTCCGCTTGATTGGGGTTGCATTTCTTGCTGCAGTATCCAAGACTTCTGTAAATCGGTCGACAGCTATTTGGATGTCAGATGAGTCTTTTAGGGGAATGCACTGTGATAGGTGAGAGCTCACATACATTTTATACTTTAACCAATTTGTGTTTCTGTTTGGATAGGAAAAAAAGTTTGCAGTTACCTTTTAAAATGAGGATTGAAGGTGAATGATCAGACGAAAGATCATAGGAGGAACTAACTAGTACCTGATCGCGCTTGATGTTTTTAATTACAGCAAAGTCAATAAGGTCTGGTAGCTTATTGAAGTCGGTTGGCCAATAGGTAGGCTTACCACTCGATACCACATCAAAATTATTTGCAGTTACGGTATTGTATAGCTGATTACCTCTAGGACTAATAAGTCTGGAGCCCCAATATGTATGTTTAGCGTTGTAGTCGCCAGCAGCAATGAATTTCTGGCCCAATGTGGAGAAGAAGTTGAGAAATTTATCGTTTACAATTTTGTGCCTCGGGGGACAATAAACGGATGTTAACGTTAGATTGAAATCAGTAAGATTTATAGATGTGGCCTGGATACAATCTTCTTCGTACTCTGGCAATGGCAAGTGTCTGATGTGTTTGTGCACAATTATGGCTGTGCCACCACAGGCTCGTCCGCTGGGATGTTTTGTGTCATACGTAAGGTATCCATTTACCCTAAATCAGTTTTTATGAGTAAAGTGTGTTTCAGAGACAAGAAGTACGTCAATTTCATGCCTATGAAGAAAGTTTGCAACTTCGTTTTTATGTTGGGATAACCCGTTTGCATTCCAGAAACATATTTTTAACTGGTTCATTTTTTGTTGAGTAGAACTTGCAGGAGCATGTTCTGGTTTCGCATCATTTCCTGAAACATGTTCTGCATAGTGACCATGAAGTTATTCATAGTTTGAATTAAATTTTCCATTGAGGTAGGCATATTTCCAGAAGGCATTTGTAGACCTTCCCTAGGAACATTAGCGTTTGGAGGTTGCTTTGCGTAAGAAGTACTCGGGGGATTTTTCGCATTAGGGTTTCCTTTTAAGACTTGGGCATATGATTGGTTTTGATTGTTTGTTTGTGAAGTACTAGCAATAGAGCCAGCGGCTTGGCTGGGCGCATGTGACGGACCATATTGGGAGTGAGTATATTTTTGAACTAAAGCAGGTTTTTTTAAATGCAAGAAGACTCTACAACCCCTATAGTTTGCCGTGTGATTTTCGCCACAGTTGCTGCATTTCTTAACATTCGGGTCAGCTTTAGAACGATTACATTCGGCGGTTTTATGAGCGTCGCCACAAACCACACATACGTGAGGCAATTTACAATATGATTTTGTATGCCCATATTCCTGACAGTTTTTGCATTGGGAGGGACCCTTTCGTTTTAATGGCTCCTCAACAGTTATTCTTCTGTTGAGTAGGTAGCGCAAGTTGTATATGGGATGAACTGAATTTTTGGTTTTGAGAACCGATGAATCAAACGATATTTCAACGCGGTGCATTGGTTGAGGAACTTTATTCCTGTTCAAAATGTTATGAACAGATTTTACCTCATACCCCTCTAGCTCTATGGCAGATTTTATTTCCTCTGTAGGAACAGAACTATCTATGCCTTTTATGACAATAATCATTCCCTTAGCACTTTTTAATTGATATGTATAGTAACTTTTATTTTCTGCGTCCAGGTGTCTTGATATAATACGAAAGTTCGTTTCTGTACTGGCTTGAATTTTGGTTTCTTGAATTTGCCCGCGTCGTATAGAAACGACGTAGAAATTATTCTTACCTACCAGTTGAATCAACATGTTGACTATGCTATTTGATGTTTGCTCCCGCAGATAGATAGGGGGCGGTTTAACTTCTTTAGTGGCTGTTCCATGTGCTGATTCTGCTTCTTCATCGTCAGGTATGGATAGTATAGAGAATCTGTTACCATTTGTTGGCAAAGAGACTACGTTAGAGCCTTTGTATTGTTTGGCCATGCGTTCCTGTTGGGTGGACCTAGGGCTAGCCTTTCTCTTAGTTATTGTAATATATCTGTCCATGCCTGTTTGCACTTTAGTACTTTTTGGCACAGCTCCTGTATTTATTAATGCTAATCGTGATGTTCCAGGTTTTTCGTTATTATTCCTCTGGTCAGACGACTTCACACTTTGAACCACATTTACGGTCGGATCAACACACTTGCTCAGGTTGGGCACACTTTAACTTAAATTGCTGTATGGAAAACCAGTTGCGCTGGCAATTTTTGCACTTAAATAATTTTTATTTAATTCTGGGTATCGAATGTTTTCATTGCTCACGCTCGGGGAGCTTACCACAATATACGCATTTCTGCTATTTGTGCTGGGCCTACTCTCCTTATTGGGAGTATTTGTGAGGCTCATTCACAAATCTCTTCGGGCACCTTAGTTACTGTTCTTTTTTTTAGCTATTACAAATATTTTTTTTTTTCACCTATTACAAATATTTTTTTCACTTCGAATTTTTTTATTTTTTTTTTTTATATTTCTTACTCACTGATACACGTCCGTACTCGTCAAGAGCTGGCTCGAAATTTGATATAATCGATATTTGCCTCTGTCTTTTCCAAAACTTCTAGTTTTTCTTTAAATTATTTAATTTCATTGAGCTTTTTATCAATGGTTTCTAATTTATATGTTTTTTGTCCTAGTTTCTTTAAATTTTCTGATAAAACAGAAATACTATCTAAAATTTCTATAAATTTTTCCATTAAATTTTATTTAATTTTTATATATTTTTAATTATTTAATTTTATTGAAATTTGAGAGATACAGTTTAAAATTTATTTTGAATTTTTGTAATTAATCATTTCAGACTATTTGAAATTGTGAGAAATAAAATTTAAATTATATTTATTTTAAATTTTTGCAATTAATTATTTTTAAACTATTTTCCTACTCCTGCTGATGTGCTTGTGCACATAATTTTTATAATGTCTATCTAGCTTGTAGATGAGGAAAAATATGGCCGCAATGAAGAGTACGATGATTACTACATCTGTTGAAATTTTTGTCACTGTTCTGGGCTGATCTACTTTTGCTCCATTTGCAGCTTGATTCACGATTATTTCTTCAGAACTCCACCAACCCATTTTAGTCCCAACTTTGTTGAATATTAGTGTTTTCTTGGGTTCTTTTTTCTGCTTCTAGTTGAGCTTGTTGTTTGGCCGCTTTTACTAAGGCTTTGTTCTTTTCAATGGTCTCTTCTGCCTGATTGATTGCGTCCCAAATTCTTTGACCAATATTTCCTCGGTTCAACTCTGATTTTATAAGGTCAACTATTTCTGATACATATAGGTATTCAGCAAAATACCACTGGTTATAGGTGATCTTTTCACTGATGTGTCTTTTGATGATGTTTTTGAAGAACGTCAATTTGATTTTTAACTTCCGCTTGTTTCCACCTCGGGTTTTCAGTAACAGTTTTTGTTCTGGGATGACGACACGGAAAGTGTCTTTATTCCCTTCCTGTCTTCTTAGTAGTGGTTGTGGGCCTACTTTATACTCTTCCATGTATAAGTTTTTGTTTATTTCTGGACATCTAATTTTTGTAGTTCGACTGGCCTAGGATAAAGTTTATGGAAATGTGTAGTTTGAATGGGATAGAAATTATTCCGCCTTACTCGACTTGTACAAAGACCTGTTAGAGTCCCAGAGCATACCTGCCTCCTGGTTTTTGTGTACAGTGAGTTTTCCTCTTAAAAAAAAAATGAAAATAAAGACTTTTCCCTTTTTTTATAAATTTTTATTTGTGCTGTCTGCAATTAGCTGCTAGACCTTGCTCAAATTTATGATCTTGATCCAGCGCTAATGCTCTGCTTTTATATATTTCTTTTATTTACAAAAGTTGTAATTTGATCTAATACTAAAATTAATAATTCTAAAACAATTTCTGAAATCAATAAACTCTTGAAAAACCATTTATGCTTTGCTTGCATTTTTTTTTCAAGGCCATGCATTATACACATGACACCCAAAAAGAATAATAATAATTAAAAAAAGGTATTTCATTTATGTTTTGCCGCTGAGTATATTGCCCTTTATTTGTTTATTAAAGCCTAGATTACACTATCTCACAAGTCTTACGTATTCCATAATACTTTGTGAGATAGAAATCAAATGAGTTTTGTTGCGACTGTCAAAAAATCTAATGTAACGTGACAGTTTGTGTTCACACCATCACACAAAGTATAAACACTCACAAATGGAATAAAATGCAACCCTGATCCAATGAAAAGTATTATTGTTTAGAAATTTTTTAAAAAACGATGAAGTCGTATGGGATGTCAAACTTTTTTCTTAATACTTGTCATTTTCGTGACACATTGCATTCACACTATCACACTTTGCCATATTACTTGAGTTTTTGACATGTATTAATACAAAGTATAATAGTGTAATCTAGCCTTAAGCATTATTCATAATTTATTTGTGTGCGGCGTGTGGTAGTGTTACACAGTGAAAAATTAATTGAAATATAAAAGTGACATTAAGTGTACACTTTACACATGTACAAAAGTGGTATAAGAGATGTCGGCATTCATAGCATTCGCCGAAGGTAAAAATGTTCTGTCACCTATCCATGGGACTCCGAAATACAACAAACCAAAGATATATTCCCCACCCTTAACAAAGACTCCAACTTTTTGTTACCAAGATGACCCAACATATGCTATTGAGAAATTATTGCATGAAAAATTAAAGGCAAGTGGTTTAATAACTCAACAAATATCGGCAGATCCTTCCGATAACTCCCCACAATACATTCAACCAATATTTAGAAGAAATACGGATATGAATGAAAACTTTTCCGGCACCGCTACATCATCAATCAAGACACGCAAAGTAGAAGAAACGGATGATTATTTTACACCTTTATTTTCCATAGATATAAAAATATTAAAAGAAACGCATTAGGGCCAGTTTTGCTCCAGGGGGAGGGCCTCAATGAACATCCAATAGAAAACACAGCAGCTTTCTTAACATTTGGTAGAGAGCTACGCAGACTTGATGATGTACAACATGATTTAAAAACTATAATTCAGTCTGAAAATTTCATAGCTGAATTTACACCATTTCTACAAAACCTTGTTAATGTTCTTAAGGACGTCAAAGAAAATGTCTACAAGCCACAAGACCGGAACAAACAAAACATCAATAAACACAGACGTAATCAAAAGGGTAAAACTTCTTACACCATAGCTCATGAAGATGATTTGAGTCTACCTCTGGGATCTTACCATGCTTCAGCCCTAACACCAGTAGTGTGGTCAACAAATGAATCTATACAACCCGTAGGCAAGATGAGAACTGGAGGTCGGCCAAAAAATGAATATTTTGATGTATCATCGGGACGATTTCGGCATCAAAGGGGGAGACTGAAGCAGTTCATTATTTATTAATTTCATTATTTATTTATTTCTTTATGCATTTACTTTTCGTTTTCTTTATTAGTTGTGAATTCTACTATCTTAAATTCTTTTTTAAACTTAACGGAAATTCAACGTATTTTAGTTAAATACAACCCTGTCAAATATTATTATACCTTTTTATACAACTTTGTTTATGTTTATTGTTAAGTACTTATTTTTACACTCATGTTAGAAATTGGTATAAAAGCAGCACCAAATGCATAAATAAAGTCACTTTGCTTTCTGCCTTCAAACAATCAACAACTTTGCTTAGTTCTAGTTTACCGAACGAGTTGTAAATTCTTTGAAGTTCTTGAAGAAAAGTATTAGTAAATAAAACGTTTGCGTTTAAATCGTCGATTTGTTCAATTAAATGGACAGTTCAATATAATCTTAGAAACAAGATTATTACAATTTGTTTTTATACCCTTCACCACAGGTGGAAAAGGGTATATATATATAAGTTTGTCATTCCGTTTGTAATTTCTACAATAGTGATCTTAGGCCATATAAAGTATATATATTATGGGTCCTTATGAGGAGGGAAGTTGATTAAACGATGTCCGTCCATTTTCGGGAACCATAAATCTTGCCGAGTCCAAGTTTTGTAACCAAAATAACTGTCATATATAAATCTGTCAAATCGGTTAAGAAATAGCAGAGTTATGACCAAAATACTGAAATCCCAAAAATTATTTTTAATTAAGTTTGTTTTTTATACCCTTCACCGAAGGTCCTACACCCTATAAAGTATATATGTATATTGTGGGTCCTTATGAAAAGCGAAGTTCAAATCCGGTTGTCGTCTATGTTGAGTTGTGAACAGTAAACGGTCCATATTTCATTTTGATGATATTTAAACAGCGTTCGTTCATGGTTCAGTTGTCTAGGGGGTGTGTTAAGTTAGAAACTGTGAGTTCCCTGGTTCCATTCTTGGTTTTTTAAAAATAATTTTTTTTTTATATTTTTATGTTTTAAAAACGATATTAAAAAAATATTTACCAGTTTTCGCTTTTTAAATTTCATTTATAACGAAGTTTTAAGTATTGTAAATATGTATGTATATGTAAAAATTATTTAGTTGCTCTGTATTCTGCTCGCACAATGGTGAATATAGCACTCTTACTTGTTTTAACTCAAAATGTAAAGCACTGCACTAAAGAACTTAAATAGTGTGTTGTACTTAACTTTACCTACTTTAAAAACAAATGAATGTATTCATATGCCCAAGGTTTATTTATAGCAGGTAGCCGCGAGATTATAACAATACAAACAAAAGGGCTTTTTATTGTTGTTATGTGATACGAACTGTCAAACAGCAAAGGGGTTGATAAGACACAAAAAACTTGTTTACTTGTTCACTAAGCATTTGACAGTTCGTATCACAAAACAAGCAACAGCTGGCTTTTCGAGAGTACTATGTTATTAACAAACAATCTATTGCAAGGATCTGCCCAATCTGTTTTCTAAGGTTCGTATAATACCGCCAAATTTATCAACATTTACATTTGTGCCATCACAACCAATTGCATTTGAAAAATCCATTGAAATTCCCGCATGCAAGAAAAAGTCGAATAATTCTTGATCTATACACTTAGCAGTGCCTGAAACAGGTGTAACATATCCTTAAAACTTCGAGTCAGGTTCTTTGGGTATGCATTGCCAGTATTTTTTCCATATTTTTCAGTTATAGTCAAAGCCTGGTGGTAAATTAAGGCAGTCGTGATCGAATACTTTTTCGATTCGAAAGCAATTTTATTTTAGTCGAGACTGAACGTATCGTAATTATCTTTTCAGTGTTGTAAACACTTAAATAAATGCACCTTAGAAATAATTCCGATCCATTCAGTATGGACTGAAAGAATCAGAAATAAAAAAAAAGTATTCGATCACGACTGCCTTATTTTGCGCCCAGCGAAGTACAAAGCGGGTATTTGTGAAACGGTTTGTTGCAAAGTCATAATTTCTCTAGTTTTTTTCCTTTCTCGGCGAAGTTTATTTTTATCTATAATTTGTACACCGGAGAAAGTAGATCGCTCTATTATTAATTTTGACAGTTTTCTGAAGCTAGCTGTTCAACATCTAGTATTGTCCTCAACGTAGTATTGTCCTCAACTTAAGAACTTACTAAAAGAGTGCACAAAAAGGCTAAAAAAGTTACTGCAGACTCAGAAAACGGCTTCTCTGGAAAAATATCTTAAGGAACTTGATGCTACTCTGCAATCAGACTACTCATTATGGCATGCAGCTGAAAATCTCAAAAGGCCAGTTGTCCCCAAGCCACCACTAAGAAACCTGAATGGAAGTTGGGCAAGAAATGATATTGAAAGAGGAAATCAGTTTGTTAATCATTTAAAAAACGTATTTACTACGAAGGTTAGGGTTAGGTTAGGTTAAGAAGGGTTGTGTGCCCACTGGCACACCTCCACTCGGAGACCAAATACGGTCTATTGTGAATCCCTTCAATGAAATATGAAAAATGAGATAAGAGGAAGTGAAAAGTAGAGAAAAGGAAGTATGAGATAGACAGAAAATTAGAAAGTAGGACCAATACCCCCCTTACAGTCCCCTCAACAGAAACAGCCACGTTATTTCCCTGACAAACCCCAGTAGATCGGCCGGATTACATCCAGCTATGCACCCCAGTTCGTCGTGAAACCTATCTCCTAACCACTTCCGTCTGAGACCCTGCATCCTAGGACAATGGCACAGTACATGCTCGATCGTCTCTAACTCCTCCGAATCCTCGCATAACCTGCAGAAGTCCGGTATGGCGTCAATGACCCGTCAAGAACCCTATAAGTGTTCTAAGACTACCCCTATCCAATCCCAGTCGAACTCTGGTTGTCCCCGCGTCCAATCTGGGCCATAGTGCCCTAGACACCCTGCAATCCATTCTGTCCCTCCAGTAACATAGGGGGGGGGCTTTACCCCCTGTCCCTTACCACTAAAGGCTCAGTTAGGCGAACGTTGCTGTATACGTACTGTAACGTACCGTATTGTAAGTACGTTATAGAACATTTCAAAAAGTGCCGTATGTCAAAATAAATAAATATAAACACTTTTTTGTAGGCCGGCAGCGTGATTTGTGTGTAATTGTTTGATTTTATCTTTCATTTATTTCTTTTTTTTTATATATAATAAAACCATATTGTAATGGATTTAGAGGATTTAGACGATTTCGAAGATTTATTTACTGATTTACTGTTTTTAAAATTAATTCGTATGTTAAAAAAAAAAAGAAAAACGTGGGCGCCGCTATAGAAGATGGGGTGTTCGTCCCATAAATAAAGATTATATTGTTGCGGGCTATAATAAAAAAGTATTTACTAATATGAAAAAATTTGATGAAGAAAAATTCTTTAAACACACTAGAATGACTCGCGATATTTTTGATTTGTTGCTGACTTTGGTTCGTGATGAGCTAACAAAGCAAAGAATTGGAGCAGAAGAGAGACTGGAAATAACCCTTCTGTAAGTTAAAACATTTCATCAGAAAATAAAATAGTTCAACATGTCAATTTGCTGCAGATATTTAGGTCATGGATGTTCTTTACAGTCGATAGCTTGGAGCCATACAATTGGAAAGTCTACCGTACGCAGTATAGTACTGGAAACCTGCGAAATATTTTGGCGAGTATTATCTCCAATTTATTTGAGCGAACCAACTACTTACCAATATCAGGATATTGAAGAAGACTTCAGTTCGATGTGGAATACTCCCAATTGTGTGGGTGCCATAGATGGGAAGCACGTGGCTATAAAGTGTCCCCCTAATTCTGGTTCTATGTACTACAATTACAAGAAACATTTCAGCTTGGTGTTGATGGGAGTTTGCGATGCCTACACGTTTACTTCTGTTAGTGTGGGAAGCTATGGTAGCCAAAGTGATGCAGGTATTGTTGTTTAATCATTTTCATATTTTAACCCCCTATTGCACAGCTTGTCGATAGCTAAAGCTAGGATTTTATCGGCCGTATAAAAAATATAACATTATTTAAACTTTAACCTACCAGGTAGGATGCATCTTCCTTTTACTCATTGCTCACTTATCGTTTAGGTAAAGATATAATAATGAAACACTTTATATGTATACGGTCGATAAAATCCTACCTTTAACTATCAGTAAGTCGTGAAAGCTGTCATAAATGTTTTGAACCATGATTTTGTTGTAGGCATATTTCGTTTGTCATCATTTGGCGAATCAGTAATGGCAGGCAAAGTACCTGTTCCACCAAGCAAGTGCTTAAATTCAACACATGAAGATCCCTTTCCTCACTATTTCATAGGTGATGCAGCTTTTCCTTTGCGAACCAATTTAATGCGTCCTTATCCAGGATCAAATCTGGATCAAAGTAAAACTATTTTCAATTACAGACTTTCTCGTGCGCGGAGAGTTATAGAAAACTGTTTTGGTATATTATGCGCTCGTTGGAGAATATTGTTAACTACAATCGAAATGACACCAAAGAATGTTGACTTCATCGTGCTGGCATGTACTGTATTACGCAACTTCATTATGCTACATGATTATAAACGGTGGTATTGCCCTTCCAGCTATGTAGACCGGGAAGTTGAAGACGGCACTATACAAGAAGGAGACTGGAGAAAGCAGCTCAGAAATAATGGTGAAAGACCAATGCGTTCTTTTTCAACACATATTCGTAGAGCCACTCAAAGAGCAATATATTTGAGGAATAGGTTGGCCGAATATTTTTCAAATGAAGGCGCAATCCCATACCAACATCGAATGATTTAGTGTGCATTAGGGGTATAACCAATTTTTGGCCCTAGCACCACGCGATGGCGAAGGTTGTGTTATTTACGAAAAAATAATTTTGGGGTCATTTCGGATAAAAAACCTCACCCACGAAAACGATTTTCTAAAATCTCCCAAAAAAAAACATTCATTTTAAATAAAAATTTTTAAATATTTTATTAATAAAGTAAAATAGTGAACTGAAAAATTTTGTTTAATTATTGAAAGACATAAACTTCAAATTTAACGTGCGCGTTGTTTTGCATAATGGATAAATGTCCTGTATTACTTTAATACCGCGTTCTGCGCATATGTTGCTTCGCTGTTGGTTTGGGATTATTGAAGCTTCTCTAACCCAGTGTCTTTTAAGACATGCTTGACCGTTCTTAAATCGTGCTAAGGATTGATCTAAAGCTGCGAAGTTGTCTTTATTAAAACAATGATTGGAAAACCATATATTATACCATGGTCCACATATGAATTCACATATTGGGGTGAGCTGGTCTCGGTATTTCGGGATAAGCACAAATGCTAAAATGGCAAGAATTGCCCTTGAGTTCCATCGAGCGTTGCTTAATGGTGGTATGGCTTTAAATTTTATATAAGGGAATTTTTTTTTTCTTTGGTAGTATTTAAATGCAGAACCAAGCTCGTACAAGTATTGCATATCGTCGCGCCATTTAATGTTTTTTATTTTTAAGTATTCATTATTATGTATGTAGTTGGCTTTCAGATCCACGTAGTTATTTATTAGTTCCGGAACAAAATTATAAGAGATATTAGGAGATGATGTTTTTCCATCCAATAACTCATCCATAACATGCCTTAGGATCAGGTCTAAAATATGGTGTTGGCAACCGACGTATTGTGGTGGAGGAAGATCAATTGATTTATAATAGTCCTTTAATAGCTTAACAACGCCGTTTTTGTGACCAGTATTTACACTTGTTGTATCAGAAATTACCATTTTTATGGATTGCCATAAATCAAATTTGTGTAATGTTTTTTTTAATACCATTAAAAATTGTGAGGGCTTTTCCATTTTCCAAAACAAGCACTGCTAACTTAATTTCGGTATATTCATTTTTTAAAACCATTACCTGGAGTTCTTTATTGCCAATTTTTTTGCCGTCGAAATGCAAGCACCAGTTTTCATTTTTCAAAGTTTCCTTTAACATTTTTTCTTTACGCTCGGCCGACTTGATTACAGCTTTATAAACACCTGGCTGTGATGGAGTTGCAATTTGAATACCAGACTCTGCTAATTCCTTACAGATTTTAGCTGCTTTTTTAGTACTGACTTTGGCATTAGTAACTAAAGCAACCGATGGATTTATTAATGATTTATTTAATTTCATTCTTTCCGGGGGCTTGTAATCACAATCGTCGGACGAGTATTGGTTCTCACACTCGTACTCTGATACTGAATTTTCATCAGACATAGCGTCTTTCAAGCTACTTAATTCGGACTGAATAATATCTGTATTTTCATTTGAAATATTGAAAATATTTTCAAAATTATAACCACGTTTTTTTTTTAAATTTTTATCATATATTTGAATTAATTTTTCAACTTTTCTGTTTACTGATTTAGTTTGAATTTTTGGTAGTTTCATCTTACTCCACAAATCGCAAAGTTCTTTTGAGATAATTTTATACCTCTTTGTTTTTGATTTTTCTGAAGCAGCTAAAGCATGAAATCTTCCAATTATAATTTTTTGGGTTGGCATTTTGCTCAATTCATGTAATGGAATGACGATATCTGGAATGTTTCTCGACATTGTTGTGCTATCTTTAAATTTGGTCAAAGCCTTTGTCCAAACTTTTGCATTTTTCAAAACGCTTAAACGACTTCTTTTAAAATCCATTGTTTTTAAGTATTAAACACAAACTCGGAATATTTGAAACACATTAATAATTTTCTTTGAATAATAAAAACAATTAAAGTACATAACCTAATTTTCAATGACATACATTCAGCTTCGTAAGTATTTACACAAATGTTAAATGCAGGTTGATATATTGATAAAAAAACTTTTTTGCGCCTTTTAGGTAAATAAATAAAAAAAAAAATCATTTAAAAACTTTACCGCGTTTGGTGGGTGAACTTTTTTGACAACTGCGAAAAAGTAATAAAATTTTTTTATACAATTTTCAATGGCCTATTCGACTATGCTAGGGCCATTTTGATATTTGCAAAAAATTGCAAAAAGTTATATCCCTAGTGTGCATGACTTATCTTACCAACAGGTTCCATTTAGTATTTAAAAACATTTGGTTTTTTAATATACATATGTACATAGATACATATATGAAGAATTTTATGATTTTATTCAACCAACTAACATACAATAATAGCTCTGTTTCTTTACTCTACTTTTGCACGAAAAGCGTTCCCGTACTTTTAATTTGTGTAAATGAGAGCGGATTTGAGAGAATAAAATTCTTCTTCTTCTTGCACGAAACAGCCCAGAATTTTTCTTCGTGCAAATTGTGTAAATTGTCAAACAGCTGTAAAATATAAACAAAACAATGAAATGCAAAGGAAAAAAAATCATGAACCAAATTTTGGAAAAAGTGTTGTGGAGTGAAATAATGTACTTAAATATAAAGTTTTATGTTGAAATATTAGGAAAACATAATGTTAGTTATTGTAAAAGTGTTTCTTTGGTTTAATTTTTGGTAAAATTAGTTTATTTCTGCAAGAAATATACAATTTTTCAAAAGTGGCATTAACTTTTATTGTTTTGTAAAAACTATCAAAACAATGACTTTTTATTTTGTGCTTAAAATTTGGTTTTTTCTGTTCCCGTACTTTTGTGTAATTTTGTCTCTTTATGAGAGAAATTTATGCTTGCTCTCATTTTCACGAACTTTACCCAAAAAGTAAAGAAACAGAGCTAATATTAAAGAATTCCAAAAAAAATTATGTAATTTTTCAGCGTTTGGTCAATAGTTTTTATTTTTTACATAAAAAATGTTTCTATACAAATAACCCATTAAAAAACTATGATTTGTTAATAATTTTTATTGTTAAGTTGTTAAATAAGAACATTCTAAAATAAAAAAATTTATAAACACAACTCCTCAAAAATCGCAACACCCAAATTCTTAACACAATAGACTCTGTTAACGCAATTTTCAAAAATAGAAACCTCAATGAACACAAAAACAAGCAAACAAAATTTCGTTTTTACAAACATTTGAACATGTACTTTTTATTTAATTATAATACTTTTTTGTTTTATTAGTTTTTCTTTATTTTAATCTAAATAAATTGATTTTTTAAAAGCTAACATGTGTGTTTTTTGGTTGAGTTAACCGAGGTTGCACTGTATAGTTAAAAAAAAAACAGTTCACTAGTATCAGTACAAAAGTATTAAATCTTTTGGTCCTTATAAATACATTCTCAAACATTTATAAAAAAGCTTATTACATCGATATTAACTAAACTTAAAAAAACAAAAAAAGTTCACGAGTAGCAGCAACAAATTATTTAAATAAAAAAGATATAGGATCTAGGAATTTATTTCTCATTGTGAGTAACTTTTATTGTATTTTATACTAATTCGAATGTGTATTCTAAGTCAAACTACAATTTATAAAGTTGGAAAATATTAAACATATGTAAATTGTAATTTGACTTATGGTGTTTTCTTTTCTAAAAAATAATGATGCATTATAGTTGTGTAATATATCTATTAGGTTACACGAAGCCTTAGAAAGTGATACATTTTTCTAAATTACAATGGAACAAAATAATAGCTACGTTTTACACTCAACACTAATGTGTATTTAGCGTGTTAAATATTGAATGCAAAGTTTGTACTAAAAGCAATATTCACCACGCTTGTAGCAATTTTAAACATTACATTTTTTTACAATTCCAATAAGCGTTAACAGCACTGATTTTCAATAATTAAAGTCAGCTGTTGTTAAAAATTTTGCGACAAAAAAAATATAATTATTTAATTAAAGTAAAACAAACGAAAAACAAAAAGTTTTTATATCCATCACAATATAACTAAAAATCACAATATAACGCAAATTGTCCGCAATCACAAGAAAAAAAATACTTGCTTGCATAAAAAAGTACTTTACGCAGATGCAAAAAAGGGTATTATCTCACACTCAGTTAAAACTGCGGGTAAGAAATGTAACAAATTTGCCATTTATTGTTGCAACATGTTTAGTAAGGAAAACGACAACTTCTCACATTTTTGCATATATTTCTAGAATGGAACAAAAACCCGCACGAATGGTAGCATATATGGAACATTATTGTCAGAAAAGAAAACACCATTAGAATACACATTCGAATTAATATAAAAATTTATAAAAAAAGAAGATAATTACATTAATATTTAATAATTAAAAAAAAATCAGTTTACGAGTAGCATTAAAAAATAATTTAAATAAAAAATTAAAGCTATGTACATTAATTATAATTAAAAAAACAAATCAGTTCACGAGTTCGGTTAAATATATTCACCCCTATCGTGAATAAAAATTCCTTGGGATTTTTTTCCATTTTTCTTACGTTTATTCAATTCTAAAAATGGGAAAAAACTCCCAATGAATTTTTATTCACGATAGGGGTGAATATTTACACTTTGGTTTCTTATTTACCTAAAGGGTGTATAATATTCGGCGCTGCCGAATCGAATATAGTACATTAACTTTGTCAGTCCAGTTCTTCAGGTTCCAGTTTCATTTCCATTACCAATGCCGTAACTTTTTGCATCGCCTTTATTTGCTTTGTCCGATTCATGGTCGCAATTGTCGCCACTATCATTTGTCCAAATCCGTGAAGTGGATCCTTCTCCTTTTCTTTTTGATTGTTAGCCCTGCTTTCGCACAACTTTTTAAAAGAGCCGAGCACTTCGGCCAAATTATCATCTTCAGTTGTGTCACAACGTTTCCGTTTTTGCATAACCGGAGTAGTTGTTGGTGGTTCAACGGGTTCAAATGATAATTGAGATTCGGCAAGTGGCGATGACAGAACTGGTGATGGCAGTGTCGATGCTACAAGAATTGGTGATTGCGACGACGACGATGGTAGCGAGGGTAAAAAAGTTTCATCGCAAATGTTGTAAGAGCAACGCATTCTATAAATTCATATAAAAAATTAAACATATGACAATGTAACAAACAAATTATTTGTAACTTACGATCGAGGAACTATAAATGGATCTATAAAGTCCATTGTCTTCATTAGCGGCCATTGCGACTTGACTTTTGAGCCACTGCCAGATGAAAGGTTTTCTTGGCGCATACCTGTCTCGTAGACAGGCCCACCTTTTTACAGCCATTTCTTCTGCAATATACATAAAATTATTTTTATTAACTTATCTGTGTTCATGTACACATTTCAGGAACTTACCTGGAACTTGCATCTCAGCTGAAATTTGCCGCCAAACACTTTTTTTCTTTTCTACCAATTTGTAACCAATACAATTTTTATTATATAGGCATTCGTTTGCCTGTACGAGTAAAATTAACTTTTCGTCATCCAGTTTTTGTTTGTTTTATGGTTATATGTATATTTAATTGTTTATATTAATTTGTTATTTATTTATTTGTTGAACTATTTATTAAAATTTTTATTTCAAACATACAAATTAGAGTTGTGTCGGTCATGAACGAACTAGTTCAATTGAACGGGTCAGTCAGATGAACGATGAACGGCCGTTCAGTTGCATCGTTCAATTCCGTTCAATCGGTCACTTGCATGGTTCACTTGGGTCTTTTTAGTCAGTCGGTCACTTGTTTACCAAACAACTGGTTGAAAAGAAACAACAATACTATTGTGATGTATATGTGATGCCAGTATAATATTCTTGTTTCATTTACTCATTGCCACATTCTTTTACACATTTTCATAATACGATCAGGGTTGTCAAGTTTCTTGGCGACTTAATTTTCAATTTGGCGACATGCGATTTATTTTTGGCTGATTTTAAAATATATGGCGTTTTTGTGGTAAATTTGATAATACTAACTGCCTATTTCACGATGTCAATCGAACGTTTACGTTCGCACAAATAACATGTAAACCAAAAACAAATTTTTTAATTTTGTTTTTGATTTATATGTTATTTGTGCGAACGTATACGTTCGAGTGACATCGTGAAATAGGCAGTTAGTCCCAATTTACACTAGGGACATTTCTTGCCGGATATTTTTTGAATTTTCTTTTTATTTTACCTGAAGCGTTTACATATGAAACATTAGAAGTCAGACGGAAATTAATACTTGTATGTAAACTACAAAAAGTAAGAAAGAGAAATGAAAAAAATGTTCAGTACAGATAGTCATGTACTAAACACTCTACCTTTTCGACCCCTCGCCATTAAACTTCGTCTGTACAGCAAGAAATGTCCCTAGTGTAAATTGGGACTAATGGGTTTTAAAACGCGTTTAAGCTAAATGTTATTACATTAGAGATGATTAAGATGACAGATTATTAAGAAAAAAACCCAACAAACAAATTAATATTTCTTTTAAGTATTAAAAATGGATAAAAAATACTTTATAAAGTTATCAGAAGATTATTTTAAACATATAAATGATAAAATTGTAAAAATTTATGAATTATTTAAGAAAAAAAAAAAAAAAAAAAAAAACGTTAAGCAGAGTTAAAGAACCCAAGTGTGAGCATAGGATAAGCCATGAATTTGTTTTGAGACTCGTATACAAATTTACCGTTTGTTTACTATTTCAATGTGGTATTCCATGTAATATAAATTAGTTTTTGAAAAAATATATAGCTATAAGGATACGTCCGGTACGTACCATTTTAAAGAACTCTTTATGTGCATGTTATTCCAATTGTTAATGTCTGTGTTGAAAGAGTTATTTTTAATAATTAACTCCACTAAAACTCGCTTTCAAAATTGAGTGCAGTATAAACTTCTTGGCACATTATTACGAGCTATACATTATATGATATGTTGAATAAACTGAATCGTACACATTGTTTTCCAAAAAAACAGTAAGAATGCCTTAATGGTGAAGTGTATAGCATTTTAGATATATATCCAATATTTATTTAATACTAACCACAAGAAATCGTTTTGCTGCTTTAGTTAGACTATTGTAAACTATTGTACCTTTTTTGTGTTCACCAAACATTTTAATTAATAAAATATGTATCAACGCGACTTTTTCCCATTTTTGGCAAATTTTAGCAAATAGACATTTATTTTTTAGGATTTATAAAAAATATTTAAAAAAAAAAGGTTTTGGCGATTTTGAACAATCAATTTGTCAAAAAAGATCAAAATAAATCCGACAACCCTGGCTGCTATTCACAATTTTACATGAGCGTTGCCAGTTGTTCTTAATATAAAACCCGCCAAATGCAAATTTTTTATTTGAGCAGAAAATTGTAAACATATTTATTTCATTTATTTTTTAAATTAGAATTTAAAATAAATAACCAAATTCAATATTCGACAACTTTATTAATTAAAGCTTAGTCAAGTTTTAGAGCACGAAATTATTCGGGAAAGCCCATTTTAATGTAGATATAACTTAAGCATTCGTATATGAATGATGCCCGTAATTTTTAAAAAAGAAAGCTGGTCGTGTTCGTACCTAACAGTTATCTTTAACTATTTCAACAATTATTTAGCATAGATGTTTTATCCTTCAGTTTTCATTAAAAAATGACAGCTTTTACACTATTAATTACTATGCACTGCTAGATTTCTTTTTGTAGAAATTACAGGCAATAGACTGGTAAAATAAAAAAAATATTAGTTTATAAGAAACTACTTATGAATTTTAATAGCTTTTATTTAACTTGCAATGTATGTTTGTGGGTAAAATCTTGCAACTCAAATTTAAAGCAGATTACTCGAACCGATTTAGCTGACATTTTATAACATATGTTCAGTTTGGATGACAATGCATGGTTAACTGTGTAAAGTTATTATACATCCAACATGTAAAACACCCAAGATGGCGGACTTATTATTTTAAATGCATTCCAACAATATGAGTATCAAATGGGAGGGCTTGCTGAGTGACTCCTAATCTTCAATATGGGTATCAACTGAAATGACTTACGGAGAATACGAATGCGAGTTAAAAGTAATCAAATATTTAAAAAAAACATATTTTATTTAAATGCTCTGAAAAGAAAATATAAATAATGTTACTTAAAAACTTTTAATATCAACTTAAAACGTCGTTACATAAATTGTCGCGAGATTCACTTGTGTAGAAGATCAAGTAAATTAAATAACTTGCGACCAATTTAACTTCCAGTTAACAATATGTTTTTGTCAGTTATAGCGGATAGTTAATTATAACTGAACTTGCTGAAAATGACGGTTGATGTGATTGATATTAACTACTAAAATTCTCAAACGAAGTAAATACGAGTACTTAAATCTCGCGACAAGCTTTTATATTTAAAAAAAAATTGTGTATTTTATATCATATAAATTGATTAATGACATAATAAGTTCGAAAAACAGGCAGTTAAAGTTTTTAAGTAATTATTTCTCTTTAAATAAAGTTACGTAACTGCCCGTCTACAACTGACATGATTTGATGTTATAACTTGATGTTATAAAAGCGTTGTTAAAACATTTGCATTAACAACCGTGTTATAACATGAGAAAACTTCTAACATGATGAGTCTATACCTAACACTAACATCATATTAGTGTTAAAGTTAAGCATTTTATGTCAGTTGTAGACTGCATGTAAGCACTTAGAATATGAGATCACCAAACAAGTATGAAAACCGCCACGTTTAGCGAGAAATCACTACATATGGCAGCCCAGATTGTACTATGAAATTTTCTAAACAATGTGGCAAATTGCCACTGGCAATGTGTTAAAAGAAACAAATATAGTATACTGGTACAACATAAACATTTTAATAGTATTGTTTCTTTTCAATCAGTTGTTGGGTAAACGAAAAAACAACTCAGAATTTTTCGTTTATTGTTTTCTATTTTTGGGTACACTCAAAAAGTTGTACAGTAACTGAATGTAATTTACTAAAATCATTTTCCGTAGAGTTAAAACTTAATAAAATTTGTTATTTTATAATTAAACTAATTCTTTAACTATTTCTATATGTTTCTCCAAAAAATATATGTTCAGTTATTTTTTATGCATAAAATAAAACTGAAATACTTAACTGCAAAGATATTTTAAATTATTTTATTATTTACATACTTATAGGAACATGTGCACATAAATTAAAAAAACACAAATTTTTCACTGATTTGGTAGGTAATAATGACAGGTATAAATACTGTTTTAGCTGTTTTAGTATGTAATTTAAATTGAGTTAAAATTAATTGAAAAAACCTTTGAATGTATTTTTTGTAGTTTGTACATTGAAATAACAGAAAAATTTATTAATTTTTAAAGAATTTCTCCGTTTTAAAATTAACATTAAAAAATAGCCGCAAAATTCCTTTATTTTAAATGAAATTTCAGTTTTTCAAACTTAATATTATTTTGAATTTACCTACATAATATTTTGAGTGTAACATCAAACAAATATGCTATACTTGTTTCTTTTAACACATTGCCGTATTCAATCAATTGTGAATGAATGAACGAAATCCACAAAAGACCGACTGACACAAAAGATAAGCTGAAGCAAAAGACAAGTGACCCGAAATGAACGACTGAACGAAGTGAACGAACTCGTTCACTGTTTTGAATTGAACGTTAATGACCGGTCACCTAAATGAACGATTAAGCCCAAGACTAAAGGCCTAACCAGAATGTGAATAACGTGGCTTAAGCAACCGAGCGAATACATGTAAATCATATGTGTAAAACCATGTTGAACTTAAGGGAACTTTTTGTTAAATTTAATGAAACTGTAATTTGCTTAAGCAAAGTGCGAAACTAATCGCACATTCCGTACGGAATCAAAAGTTTTTTATTTTGTTTTTGTTTTTTTTAATGTATTTGAGAGGCTTTTTTGTTTATTTTTGACAGTAGCTTAAGTTTGTTTATGCACATTCTGGTTGGGCCTTAATACAAATCACAAATCTTTTGATACAATAAATACACAGTCAGCTGTTTGAATCAGTGATGGTCAACGTTAAATTCTCTTTTTACATGTTTCTTTAAAAAGTACCACAAGACTTTGGATACGAGTGAAGTTTTAAAATTCTACACATACATACATACTTATGTACATATATAATCTAGCACATCGATAATTATTTATTATTAACGCTGGGACTCCACGTAGCAATTTTTATTGCTAAGTACAAGCAATAACGTCGGCAGAACAATGACAGAACAATGGAGCAATAATTGCTGATTATATTGCTGGAGAACACTTGTTATTGCTTTGCCATAAATTTGCAATTTTCACCGCGAGTAGTTGTATAAAGTTTTGTGCCTTTATTTATAACAAATGTTTCATGTTGCGTTTTGAAGTGATTGTTAAATTTTCTTTTTAAATCAATAAATTAAATTAATAAAATAAAATAATTAATTGTAATTGTCGTAGCTGTGTTTTGTATTACTTTTTTGTTTACTTGCGTATGAAAAAAAGCCTAAAACTTGTATTGTTCTATTGAAAAAATAAAAATATACAAAAAAAAAAAAAAAACAAATGTGTCGTTTGTTTTTGTTAATATTGACGTTTATTTAAAAATATAATATATAAACACTTTTTCTGTATTTTGTTGAAGTATTTTTTCACTTGGCGGCTTTTTCTTAATTGCTTTTTTAATAAATAAACACACTAACAAATAAACAACCGTACAGAAAAATGAAATGTCAGATAAATTACAACTGATTTGACAGCAGATTGCTAAGCAATAATTGCTCAAGCAATAAGAAGAGCAATCATTGCGCAATGGATTGCCACTCATAGCAATATGCGGTCTATACGTCGCAAATTTTATGGAGCAATCAAATTTGACGTTTGCCGCAATAAATATTGCTACGTGGAGACCCGGGGTAATATTAGCTTTGAATTTAATTAATATTAGAAATTTGGAATTATTTCCTTGTGAAGGTTACTTTATGTTATTATAAACATTTTTTTCATTTTTCGAATTTATTCTATGAGTTAAATTTCAGTTATGTATTTTATAAAGCTTTTTTGTAATAGTTCTATTCCTACAAATTTTCAGGAATGACTTTATACACTACCAGACTATTATATTGTATTTTCTTTTTACATCTTACCTTAGCCTTCCTTTGGAAAGCAATGAGGTATATTGAATGTTCAGAAAAATTTGCAATTATTAGACACCATCAGAATGTAATGCATTTTCTGGCCCGCTACGGCCTTCGTCAGCATTCTTTGTGTCTCACTGGATAGTGTTACTTTATAAATTGAAGGTATTTAACTCAACTATTTTAACAATTAGAAATTGGGAATTATTTCCTTGTGAAGGTTACTTTATATTATTATAAACATTTTTTTCATTTTTCGAATTTATTCTATGAGTTAAATTTCAGTTATGTATTTCATAAAGCTTTTTTGTAATAGTTCTATTCCTACAATTTTTCAGGAATGACTTTATACACTACCAGACTATTATATTGTATTTTCTTTTTACATTTTACCTTAGCCTTCCTTTGGAAAGCAATGAGGTATATTGAATGTTCAGAAAAATTTACAATTATTAGACACCAGCAGAATGTAATGCATTTTCTGGCCCGCTACGGCCTTCGTCAGCATTCTTTGTGTCTCACTGGATAGTGTTACTTTATAACTGAAATTTAACTCATAGAATAAATTCGAAAAATGAAAAAAATGTTTATAATAATATAAAGTAACCTTCACAAGGAAATAATTCCCAATTTCTAATTGTTAAAATAGTTGAGTTAAATACATTCAATTTATAAAGTAACACTATCCAGTGAGACTCAAAGAATGCTGACGAAGGCCGTAGCGGGCAGGAAAATGCATTACATTCTGCTGGTGTCTAATAATTGTAAATTTTTCTGAACATTCAATATACCTCATTGCTTTCCAAAGGAAGGCTAAGGTAAAATGTAAAAAGAAAATACAATATAATAGTCTGGTAGTGTATAAAGTCATTCCTGAAAAATTGTAGGAATAGAACTATTACAAAAAAGCTTTATAAAATACATAACTGAAATTTAACTCATAGAATAAATTCGAAAAAGGAAAAAAATGTTTATAATAATATAAAGTAACCTTCACAAGGAAATAATTCCCAATTTCTAATTGTTAAAATAGTTGAGTTAAATACATTCAATTTATAAAGTAACACTATCCAGTGAGACACAAAGAATGCTGACGAAGGCCGTAGCGGGCCAGAAAATGCATTACATTCTGCTGGTGTCTAATAATTGTAAAAATTTTTCTGAACATTCAATATACCTCATTGCTTTCCAAAGGAAGGCTAAGGTAAAATGTAAAAAGAAAATACAATATAATAGTCTGGTAGTGTATAAAGTCATTCCTAAAAAATTGTAGGAATAGAACTATTACAAAAAAGCTTTATAAAATACATAACTGAAATTTAACTCATAGAATAAATTCGAAAAATGAAAAAAAATGTTTATAATAATATAAAGTAACCTTCACAAGGAAATAATTCCCAATTTCTAATTGTTAAAATAGTTGAGTTAAATACATTCAATTTATAAAGTACCACTATCCAGTGAGACACAAAGAATGCTGACGAATGCCGTAGCGGGCCAGAAAATGCATTACATTCTGCTGGTGTCTAATAATTGTAAATTTTTCTGAACATTCAATATACCTCATTGCTTTCCAAAGGAAGGCTAAAGTAAAATGTAAAAAGAAAATACAATATTATAGTCTGGTAGTGTATAAAGTCATTCCTGAAAAATTGTAGGAATAGAACTATTACAAAAAAGCTTTATAAAATACATAACTGAAATTTAACTCATAGAATAAATTCGAAAAATGAAAAAAATGTTTATATTTAATTAATATTAGTATTAATTTAAAATAAATTAATATAATGTACATATGCATATATGTATAATGTTATATTTATTTGTTTATGTGTTCTTTTTTTATTATATACATACATGCAAATTAACATATATGTATATAAATAAGTATTTACAAAGGATACATACATATATACTTGTATAGGCAAATGAGCATTGTATTAAATTGTTTTTTTCCAAAATGCACTGATATTATTAACAAAGTACCAAAAAAAAGGGCAAAAATACCCGCATTTAATTTAACATACAAGCAGCTCATCACTGCTTTCCAACTGTCACGTAACAACGGCATGAAATTCTATTTTATACAGATTGAGACGTTCCGTCAACGTGACATTTGAATACGGTAAGCATTTACATTGTTTGCAAATAACAAGACGGACTAGACGTTCCGTTAGGGGACGTGGACGTTCGGCTAACTCTACCTTAAGTCGAGACTCGAACCCCCTGTCGCGAGTTCGTCCGCCACCTCATTCCCATCAACCATGCAGTGTCCTGGTACCCAACACAGCCTCACGTTGAATGCCCCCATGAGTTTCCTAAGAGCGTTCCTACACCGCGCGACCAGGCATGATCGCACCTTATAGTTCTTCAATGCCCGAAGCGCCGCCTGACTATCGATGTAAATTGTCACCTCAGATCCACCCACGATGTGATCCAGTATCACCTCCGTCGCCCTCCAGATCGCTAGGATCTCAGCCTGGAAGACACTGCACTCATCTGGGAGTCTGAATGACCTTTTTACCTCGGTGTCCGCGATATATACACCGGCACCAGTGCCGGCTTCCATCTTGGATCCATCCGTAAATACTGCCCACCCCTCAAACAGTTTATTGGATCCACTACAGATTTCCCTATCCGGGAATTCCACCGGTGGTGTAACACCGAAGTCCAGAGTCGTAGTCCTATGATCCGAAATTCTCTCAAGAATAGTACCCCGATCAAGCAGACCCACCTCGTACAAGATTCTCGTGTGATCATCCCGCCTAGGTCTAACTAAGGAAGAGTCGTAAAGTCTAAGTAAGTTCATAGCAGCCACACTCCTCACATAATGCTCGATAGGGAATAGATATAGTAGGATGTCCAGCGCTGCCTGTGGAGTGCTGCTCCTTGCACCCGTGATGCCCAGAGATGCACTCCTTTGAACCTTGCTAAGCATCTTCCTATAGCTATCCACACTCAACGCGCCCCACCAAACAGTGCACCCATAGGTAAGTATAGGCCTAACCACCGATGTGTAAATCCAATTTACCATATGAGGCCTCAGACCCCAGTTCTTACCGATGGAATTCCTGCATGTGTAGTAGGCATTGAGTCCCCTTCTCATCCTCTCCTGAGTATTTCTCTTCCAAGACAATTTGCAGTTGTAACGCAGTTTACTTTCCCAGCTGAGGTATGACTCAGTCTGTCCAGGGTCAATTCGAAGGTCTGCTTCCTTAGAAATAAAACACGGGATGTTTTCGTGTATGTTCGCTTACAATAATTTTAACAAAGCTTTATTTACGAAATCTTAATCTACGCTAAATACTTAGAACCACGACGGCCTTCGACTGATTCGGCGTGGCTGTAGACGGGAACGGGTGCTGAGGTAGCGTGATTCCGTGTACGTACGGCTGATGACGTTAGGAAACGACTAGATGTTGCCGCCTGTAGGCACGTGCGGTGGCGTTCCGTGGGGCATCGTTTAGTTACTGAGTATTCGATCTAGCAGAGAAGATTATAAACGGGTTTCGGTTATAGGTTGTTAGTATCTACATCTACGATCGAAACTATGCCGTGTATGGAGCATTCGGTACGCCCCGTATTTGGCTGTAGACACGACTAACTACTTCGACTAGTTGGGCCGAGCGCTTCGAACACAGGAGGATCTCGCAACCTCGGGTGCTCGGCTAACTGCGGCCTCGCATAGGTCGGTGGCTGATGGTTGTCTGGCCATGGTGTGATTAACTACGGTCTTAAATACTAGAAATGACTTAAAATACTTCGGACACCAAGAGATTTAGGAGGTCTTGGCGTTCGGCTAAATACGGTTCTGGTTAATCGGGTTCGGTTAAATACGGTTTGGTTAATCAGGTTCGCTTAAATACGGGTTACATAATCAGGTTCGGTTAAATACGGTTTGGTTAAATACTGCGTAGGGTACTTCGGGCACCATACTAAATACGGTTCTGGTTAATCAGATTCGGTTAAATACGGTTTGTCTTCAGTCGGCTACCGAATGGAATTCGGAGGCACCGGCAGTCGGTTGAACACGACTAACTACGGGTTGAGTGGTGGTTCGTATTCACTACTGGTAAGAATACGTGGACTACTGGTTTGTATTCAGTCGGCTAACGAATGAAATTCGGAGGCACCGGCAGTCGGCTAAATACGACGAATTTCTGGTTAAATACTGGTTTGTATTCAGTCGGCTACCGAATGGAATTCGGAGGCACCGGCAGTCGGCGGAACACGACTAATTACTGGTTAAATACTGGTTTGCATTCAGTCGGCTACCGAATGATATTCGGAGGCACCGGCAGTCGGCTTTACACGACTAATTACTGGTTAAATACTGGTTTGTATTCAGTCGGCTACCGAATGGAATTCGGAGGCACCGGCAGACGGCTGAACATGACTAATTACTGGTAAAAAGACGGGCTTGTATTTAGTCGGCTACCGAATGGTATTCGGAGGCACCGGCAGTCGGCTAAATACGACTAACTACTGGTCAGGGTTATCAGATATGGCGATTTTTCGCCAAACGTGGCGATTTTCAAGCTTGTTTGGCGACCTAATTTTTGATCTGGCGACATGGCGATTTATAAAATAGTTAAAATCGCCAACTGGCTATTTTTGCTGACCTATGAATTTGTTTTGAAATTCGTTAAATTCAATACCTAGAAATAATATTATTTTAATTCTCGTATTTTTATGAATGAAAGCAATCATATGTATAATAGGTATTTGAAGGTTTGTTAAAATGGCTGATGAAGTTAATGAAAATCTTCTAAAAAAGTGTTTTTCATATTAAAAATTGCTCTTGAAAAAATCAATAAATAGAATTCCTTAACACATTAATTTGTTTTAAGTCTAAAAACATTTTCACATTATATATGTATGTGGCAATTTATTATCACAGATATTTTGAAGATTTTTATGGATCCTATCATACCTATGGAAGTTTTAAAACACAATCGAAAAAATTAGCGTTGGTTAATTGGAAAGATAACTAAATAAGTTAAGGGCAACATTTTAAAGCTACAAGGATACGGCAGATACGTACAATTTTAAGGACTTTACTTTGGCTGTCCTTTGTGTTGAAACTATGAACTCCACTAACACTCGCCTTCGAATTAGAATGCAATACGAACTTCTAGACGCGTTATTAGGAGTTATAAGTTATATGAATGGGAATATTGGTGTTCATTATGCTATCCTTTGGACTATTAAAGAATTTAATTCTTTAGGTCCTTATAGTTGAAATAAATAAATAAAATAGTACATAATGCGCTTCTAGTGACCTTTCGTTGAATAAATGAAATACCCTTATAATGTTTTTCAAATAAGAAGACAAAAAACTGCAAATATTATATATAGTACATTTCTAATATTTGTTTAATACTAGCCGCAAAAATTCATTTTTTGTTAAGTAGACTGCTATAAATTATTTTATAGTAAACATCGTACCTTTTTTGTGTTCACTAACTATTTTTATTTCGCTCTAAATAAAAATCAAACAAAATATATATTATGGCGACCTTCTTTTAATTTTATCTATACGGAACTAATTTATTTTTTTGGATTTATAAAAAATATTTTTAATAATTTAAAATATATATATTTTAATTTCAAAAGATTTTGTTATTCGTGCTTAATTCCCAGTTTTTATTATTGATAAAAACACTTGAAATTTATTGTTGATGGGATAAGCTATTCCTATGCATTTCACTGGTTGCTTAGGCCAGATCATCAGGAAACTTCATCCAACCAGTGAAATGCATAGGAATAGCTTATCCCATCAACAATAAATTTCAAGTGTTTTTATCAATAATAAAAACTGGGAATTAAGCACGAATAACAAAATCTTTTGAAATTAAAATTTTGTATTCCCAAAAATTAAAATTACTTTTTGATAATAAACAGGCAGTGCACGGCCTAAAAAACACTTAATTGACAACATCTTTTGTAAGTTGTTGTTTTTTTCATTTTGTTTTTCTTAACCTACTTACAACTTCAATTAATGTTGAGAGAATTTCAACTAATTGTAGTGGGGAAATGTAAGATGAGATGAACCCACTGTTGTTTATTGTTGATGTGTTTTGTTTAAACTTTGATATTGTTACAAGTAGAACTGTTGCTATAATTCTTATACGTTTAACAGTTTTATTTGGTTTAATATCTTTAGTTTGTCTAAAACCTTTATGGATGAAGTTTCCTGATGATCTGGCCTAAGTGTTTTGTTTAAACTTTGATATTGTTACAAGTAGAACTGTTGCTATAATTCTTATACGTTTAACAGTTTTATTTGGTTTAATATCTTTAGTTTGTCTAAAACCTTTATGGATGAAGTTTCCTGATGATCTGGCCTAAGCAACCAGTGAAATGCATAGGAATAGCTTATCCCATCAACAATAAATTTCAAGTGTTTTTATCAATAATAAAAACTGGGAATTAAGCACGAATAACAAAATCTTTTGAAATTAAAATTTTGTATTCCCAAAAATTGAAATTACTTTTTGATAATAAACAGGCAGTGCACGGCCTAAAAAACACTTAATTGACAACATCTTTTGTAAGTTGTTGTTTTTTTCATTTTGTTTTTCTTAACCTACTTACAACTACAATTAATGTGGAGAGAATTTCAACTAATTGTAGTGGGGAAATGTAAGATGAGATGAACCCACTGTTGTTTATTGTTGATGTGTTTTGTTTAAACTTTGATATTGTTACAAGTAGAACTGTTGCTATAATTCTTATACGTTTAACAGTTTTATTTGGTTTAATATCTTTAGTTTGTCTAAAACATTTATGGATGGAGTTTCCTGATGATCTGGCCTAAGCAACCAGTGAAATGCATAGGAATAGCTTATCCCATCAACAATAAATTTCAAGTGTTTTTATCAATAATAAAACTGGGAATTAAGCACGAATAACAAAATCTTTTGAAATTAAAATTTTGTATTCCAAAAAATTTAAATTACTTTT
Source organism: Pollenia angustigena (assembly GCA_930367215.1). Lineage (NCBI taxonomy): Eukaryota > Metazoa > Arthropoda > Insecta > Diptera > Polleniidae > Pollenia > Pollenia angustigena. Next base: position 77,814,485 of record OV884058.1, on the reverse strand, counting down.
TGATAATAAACAGGCAGTGAGTGCACGGCCTAAAAAACACTTAATTGACAACATCTTTTGTAAGTTGTTGTTTTTTTCATTTTGTTTTTCTTAACCTACTTACAACTACAATTAATGTTGAGAGAATTTCAACTAATTGTAGTGGGGAAATGTAAGATGAGATGAACCCACTGTTGTTTATTGTTGATGTGTTTTGTTTAAACTTTGATATTGTTACAAGTAGAACTGTTGCTATAATTCTTATACGTTTAACAGTTTTATTTGGTTTAATATCTTTAGTTTGTCTAAAACCTTTATGGATGAAGTTTCCTGATGATCTGGCCTAAGCAACCAGTGAAATGCATAGGAATAGCTTATCCCATCAACAATAAATTTCAAGTGTTTTTATCAATAATAAAAACTGGGAATTAAGCACGAATAACAAAATCTTTTGAAATTAAAATTTTGTATTCCCAAAAATTTAAATTACTTTTTGATAATAAACATTCAGTGCACGGCCTAAAAAACACTTAATTGACAACATCTTTTGTAAGTTGTTGTTTTTTTTCATTTTGTTTTTCTTAACCTACTTACAACTACAATTAATGTTGAGAGAATTTCAACTAATTGTAGTGGGGAAATGTAAGATGAGATGAACCTACTGTTGTTTATTGTTGATGTATTTTGTTTAAACTTTGATATTGTTACAAGTAGAACTGTTGCTATAATTCTTATACGTTTAACAGTTTTATTTGGTTTAATATCTTTAGTTTGTCTAAAACCTTTATGGATGAAGTTTCCTGATGATCTGGCCTAAGCAACCAGTGAAATGCATAGGAATAGCTTATCCCATCAACAATAAATTTCAAGTGTTTTTATCAATAATAAAAACTGGGAATTAAGCACGAATAACAAAATCTTTTGAAATTAAAATTTTGTATTCCCAAAAATTGAAATTACTTTTTGATAATAAACAGGCAGTGCACGGCCTAAAAAACACTTAATTGACAACATCTTTTGTAAGTTGTTGTTTTTTTCATTTTGTTTTTCTTAACCTACTTACAACTACAATTAATGTTGAGAGAATTTCAACTAATTGTAGTGGGGAAATGTAAGATGAGATGAACCCACTGTTGTTTATTGTTGATGTGTTTTGTTTAAACTTTGATATTGTTACAAGTAGAACTGTTGCTATAATTCTTATACGTTTAACAGTTTTATTTGGTTTAATATCTTTAGTTTGTCTAAAACCTTTATGGATGAAGTTTCCTGATGATCTGGCCTAAGCAACCAGTGAAATGCATAGGAATAGCTTATCCCATCAACAATAAATTTCAAGTGTTTTTATCAATAATAAAAACTGGGAATTAAGCACGAATAACAAAATCTTTTGAAATTAAAATTTTGTATTCCCAAAAATTGAAATTACTTTTTGATAATAAACAGGCAGTGCACGGCCTAAAAAACACTTAATTGACAACATCTTTTGTAAGTTGTTGTTTTTTTCATTTTGTTTTTCTTAACCTACTTACAACTACAATTAATGTTGAGAGAATTTCAACTAATTGTAGTGGGGAAATGTAAGATGAGATGAACCCACTGTTGTTTATTGTTGATGTGTTTTGTTTAAACTTTGATATTGTTACAAGTAGAACTGTTGCTATAATTCTTATACGTTTAACAGTTTTATTTGGTTTAATATCTTTAGTTTGTCTAAAACCTTTATGGATGAAGTTTCCTGATGATCTGGCCTAAGCAACCAGTGAAATGCATAGGAATAGCTTATCCCATCAACAATAAATTTCAAGTGTTTTTATCAATAATAAAAACTGGGAATTAAGCACGAATAACAAAATCTTTTGAAATTAAAATTTTGTATTCCCAAAAATTGAAATTACTTTTTGATATATGTATTTTATTGTCAAAAACTTGTAAATAAAGGCTTTGGCGATTTTTGACATTGAATTTGGCGAAAAAGGTCAAAAACAATCTGACAACCCTGCTACTGGTTTGCATTCAGTCGGCTACCGAATGGAATTCGGAGGCACCGGCAGTCGGCTAAATACGACTATCTACGGCAGGGTTGCCACTTTGTGGGTAATTACCCAAATTTGGTATAGTTTTTACTGTCGTGGGTAGAGCGTGGGTAATTTCTTTAAGGTGTAACTCAGGTGTTATTTGAAATTCTTACTTCAGATACCCAAATAAAATCAAGATTCGATTTCGTGATGACAATTATTTCTTTTTAAAAATATTGTTGATAAAAAAATGCACAGTCTTCTGAACCCAGAGTCTCGGTATCTTTTAAGGAAAAGACTACTTTAAAACGACTGTCTGCGTACACATATTTTGCGAAAAATGTTGCAAAATGTTGTCTGCGTACTCCAAATCACTTGCAGCGAGAGAGCCAAAAAGAGAATTTTTTGGCAGTTGGAAGTTAGAGAACTTGCAAAATGTTACTGGAGAAATTTCCGCTTGCAAGATTTTGCAAATAGTTTGAACAGCTGTTTGAATGAAATAGTTTTTGTGAAATGAAAATAAAAATTGAAATTTAACAATGGCAGAGGTAAGTAGTTAGAATTGTGTTGATTTTTAATGTTTATAATAAACTATAATAAACAAAACATTTTACTTCATGCTAGAAACGTCCAAATATACAGTGCGACCGTGGCGTAAGTGGAGTGGAGATGGCAGAACCCATAGAACCAGCAGAACTTTGTGGGACAAACTTTGCAATTAAAGAGGCGAGTATTTGGAATTGTGTTCCTGGCGAGCACTTCACATCCAAATTATTTTTCTCCGTTGTCAAGCTGTTGGAGGGCACTATGTTGGGCAATGTAAGCAAAAGAAGTTTTATACAAAACCCGACAAATAAAACTAAAAACTAAGAAGAAATTGAATTGACCAAATTAATAACAGTGTAATAAACAAGTTTTTTAATTTACAACACTTTTTAAGCTTCACTTTAATAATTTTTTTATTTACCTCGAGAATTCAATTTTGCGTACACATATGCTAAAATTCTTTTGCTTTGTTATTTCAATTGTTTACACACCGATCAGCTGTTTTCTTGCAAAATTTCACTGGATACTGTCTGCGTACTTTTTGAGATTTTTTCAGCCGATAGAGTAATATTGGTCTTACTCTCCCAAAAAAAATTACTGAGTATTTTCTACTGGAAAAGTACCCAGACAGACCTTTAATATATAAAGTAGCAAGATGGACTCTTAGATTTGGATAAATATGACCGACTATCATAGTGATTTCGAACTTGAAGTTTATTGAAAAAAGTTATTCAAATTACAAACTAGCCTGGGGTAGAAATGTTTCCAATATTCCAACATATAATTAATTTTGTTTGCGTCGTGAATCTTTCAAATGCTTTAGTTTGAAGAACATTTAACGCCCTTAACAGTTGACAAACTGAATTACGAAAGGAACAGTTGTATAAAACCCTGCAGGCATTTTGTTTACTAAATATGGTATAAATAGTATTTCTTAAGACCATGAATGACACTTAAAATGGAAGAAAGCACAAAAAAAATTAATTTTAATAGCAGATTTATACACGGCATTACCATTTGAACGCATTGCAGATCTTCAATTTTGTTCCTCTTTTCGAGCATATCTGGCTGCATGTCACGAATAAAATGAACAATTTCGAACTCCAAGTCTTCAATTATTGCTGGCTTATCAGCATAAACCAGTGACTGCACAGGCCTACGGAAAGCAACCAAGGGGTATCACATCGCACTGCATTGAAGTCTAATTGACAGTTAATTTTCTGTAAATCAACATATCGCCTTCATTGTGCCTGAGCAAAAAGTGAGAGCGGTATAACGGTTCGTTTTACAGCTAACCTTTCGTTAGCTCTTTCGGGCTTACAAAACACCCATTACAAAGGAATGGCAATGAGCATTTTAAACCTTCCCTGGATATATGCAACCAAATGTGGAAGTTAAACTTATTATTTTAGAAGTTTTACTTTATGTTTTATTAATTGTGTTTAAGTCTTTAATGTTATTTATTTGAATGTTAATTTACGAACAAAATCTTTTTGATTACAATTTTGTATTCCCACAAAAATTACTTGTTAATTTATTTGAAATTACAATTAGAATGTAAACAATTTGACTAATATTGATCTTCTTTCAATTAGTTTGTTGTGTTTTTGCTTCTTTGTAAATGTCTTTTATTAAATAAAACTTGAATTTTATATCAGGTGTAATTTCATTTAAATCGGGTAATTTTTCTTCATCTCAAGTGTAATTTTGAATTTTGCTGGTGGTAACACTGATCTACGGTTACTACTAACTACCGAGAGTAAATACTGGGGTTGAGGGCAATATCTACTCTGTTTGTTCTGATGCAAACCTTGTCTATTTATTCAAAAATAAAATGAACTAAATGAGAATTATACGGTAAAAAGGTTATGTAGGTAAATAGTAAGGGTATTCATAGTAGTAAGTAAAATAATAAGGGTATTCAAGGTGTTGGGTTACTTATACTTTATGATGTTAGTATTAAAATGTAAGAATTAAATGTAAATGTAGGGTAGGTTTGTAACGCCACGTTACACAGTCCAGAAAGTTACCCAAGTATTTTGCACCGTCCGATAGAGGCAACTCGACACCATCTAACACTGGCCCCCTAAATCCCTCTATCCTGTACCTTCTGGTAAATAGCACCATGCATCATTTCCCCGATCGTGGACAGAAATTTTCCCTTGACCAGCAGAACTATGTCATCCGCATAGGCAACAACTTTCCTGCCCATTGAATCAAATGACCTGAGAATCCCGTTGACCGCAAGCAACCACAGTAGAGGCGATAGAACCCCTCCCTGTGGTGTCCCCCTGGTAACCCTCCTCCTTATCACCTGATCCCCAAGGCTCGAGTTTATAATCCTACTGCTAAGCATGCAGACTATCCACTCCACCAGAAAGTCCTTAACTCCCAGCTCCATCAATGAATCTCTAATCGCCTAATCCTAATGTTATTAAAGGCTCCTTCTATATCCAAAACCGCGGCGAGAGTATATTCCTTATTCCTCAGACCGTTGCTAATAAGGCGGGTCTCAATATTACCTCTGAGATAGAAATCTACTAGTCTCTCGAGAGTCTTCAATAGGAATGAAGACAGACTAATAAGTCTAAAATCCTCCGATTTCGAGTGGCCCGCTTTACCAGCCTTGGGTATGAAAATCACCCTGACCTCTCTCCACCCCCTAGGCAGATACCTCCTACTGAGGCATTTCCTGAATATATCCACCAGCAGAAATGATGCATCGTCCGGGATGTTGCAAAGGATGGCCGGAAAAATGCCATCCGGACCTGGTGATTTATATGGGTCGAAAGTATTGACCGCCCACGCCAGCTTCTCTCTTGTGACCATTTCCTCGACGCAAGCGGAAGTATGATCCGATGTCATGGACATGACGTCTCACCGACCGTCTGCCATACCACCGGTTTCCCAGCAACCGGGAAAGTGCGTCTCCATAAGTAAGCTTAGGGTCTCAGAGCTAGACTCAGTCCATGAGCCGTCATTCGTTTGGATGTAATCCGATGTCATGGACATGACGTCTCACCGACCGTCTGCCATACCACCGGTTTCCCAGCAACCGGGAAAGTGCGTCTCCATAATTAAGCTTAGGGTCTCAGAGCTAGACTCAGTCCATGAGCCGTCATTCCTTTGGATGTAACCCAGGGCCTTAGGGTCCTCAGATAAAATCCGTCGGAATCTTGACAACTCGTTGACATTATCGATGGACGCACAAAATTGCATCCATGATAGTCGCTTTGCTCTTTTCAGATCCGCCTTATACCTGTTGAACTGCAACCTGTGATTGTTCCAATCATCTGGTGCTCTCGTAAGCTTGGCCCTATTAAACAGTCTCCTCACCGTAGACCTTTGAACATGAAGTTCCCTGGTCCACCATTTAGGCTGTTTTCGCCTACCCGGAAACGTAACCAGGCAGGACTGCTCATAGCTTCCCCTTAAAGATGAGTGAACCTGTTCACCACCCCCTCCAGATCCGTCGGCAGCAAGTCGCCCAAGGCCTGTTGCGCCAACCCAGATCAGACCCCTTCCTTGAAGGAGTCCCATTTTGTCCCCCTCGGGTTCCTGAACGGAGCAGCCCTAGGTAAGTCAAAATTCAGTGTGAAGGTAATACGACTATGGTCTGAAAAAGTACAGTCCGTTGCCACCCTCAAATCAACAACAATTTGCTCGTCACGGTTTACTAATGTCAGATCTATTACTGCCTGCCTATCTTTATTTCTGAACGTCGGCGTGTTACCCATATTACAGATAAAAAGATTGTTAGTAGTTATAAAATCAAACATTAACTCACCTCTTTTGTTAATATCGGCACTCCCCCATTGGCTGTGATGCGCATTGGCATCGCAGCCCAATACAAGGATTGCACCTCTCCTCCTTGCATATGCCGTCAGTTGCCGCACCTCTGTGCCCGGTGGGTCCAACCCCTCGTATGGCATATACACCGAGGCCAGTGTAAGCGTACGCTTCCCTTTGACGTCCGTCCGAGTGCTGGAGAGGAAGGTTACAAGTTCGGCTGAGGTTGATTCACAATGGTGCAGGTTTATTTACTCCAAATATATCTTACGATATTGCGGTCGAGTTACTACCTGTTGCTGCTAGAGCACCTATCCCCCTAAAATTTGAAATAAGAGAAATCGAAAAGGCTTTTTGTGATTTAAACCCCAAGAAGGCTCCTGGTTTTGATAAGATCAGCAACAAAATGCGTTTGGAGCTACCCAGCAAAGCAAAGAAAATAAGTCTTTTAATCTTTAATGCTATTTTACGCCTTGAATGCTATCCTCAAAAGTGGAAGGTTTCCTTAGTCACCATGGTACCTTAACCAGGAAAGGAACACACAAAAGTTGAGTCATATAGGCCAATAAGCTTACTTTCTAATATATCAAAGCTGTTTGAGAGGCTGTTAGTGTCAAAATTAACTCCAATTTTAGATGAAAATGGATGTATTCCTAACCACCAATTCGGCTTTAGAAGAGAACACAGCACAATTGAACAAACCCATCGAATAGTAAGCGCTATAAGAAAAGCATTTGAAGAAAGAAAATATTGTTCCGCTCTATTCATCGACGTTTCTCAAGGTTTTGATAAAGTCTGGCATGAAGGCTTGTTACATAAATTGAAGCAAAATTTACCAGCAAACACACACAAGCTGTTAGAAAGCTACTTAGTCGGTCGTCAATTTATTATTAAAGAAGGAAATTTCTTAAGTTCACCTCAACCAATTGGCGCTGGAGTCCCACAAGGCATCATCCTGGGCCCTCTATTATACTTAATTTATACATCGGATATGCCAACAAACAACTACATCCAAACTTCAACATTTGCAGACGATACAGATTTTCTAAGCGTCCACGAAAACCGTTATGAAGCATCTCGTTACTTACAGCATCATATATTTCAACTAGAAATATGGTTAAAACAATGGAGGATAAGGTCAATGAGCAAAAATGCGTACATATAACATTCACCTTACGTCGGGAATCATGCCCCCATATTAAAATCAAAATTCAAATAATACCTCAAAATTCGCATGTAAAATACCTCGGTATCATCTAGATCGCCGTTTTCCGTGGAAAAGCCATATAGAGGCAAAATTAACTCAAAGCCATCCAAATTCATTGGCTTAGTGGAAGAAACTCTGTCCTTAGTCTCGACTGCAAACTGCTACTTTACAACTCCATCTAAAAGCCAATCTGGTGCTATGGTATTCAGTTATGGGGCACTGCCTCGGCCTCTAATATCGCAAAAATTCAAAGGCGCCAAAATAAACTTGTTCGAATAAATAGCTGCCCCTTGGTATGTGAAAAACTCCAATACTCACAACGATCTCAATGTTCCATTAGCTAAAACTATGATTAAGCAATATGCAGTAAAATACTTAAAAAGGCTCGAATTGCATCCGAACCCACTAGCTCGAAAAATTTTAAATAATAGCGGCCACACTCGCTTAAGCTGTTATGATACTTGCTATTTTTTGTATTTTTTTCATATTGGAGAACAGTGCAAATATATTTGCATAGGAAAACTGACTAAGTGTAAAGAGTATGATTATATCATAAAAAAAATCTTGAAATGTCAAACAAATATACATGTGTTATCGATAAATAATCTAAGACTGTCAAAAAAAATATAAAATTTTTTAACTTAAAATTGACATTTCCAGATTAATTGTTAGCACTGTTGCCAATTTTTTTAGTTTTTGATCGAAAGAAACGGTTTTAAACTTTTTTTTTTGCGATTTTTAGCTTTTATGGCGTTTTTTTGTGGGGAAAAAACGTAGGCAGTATTGTTTGTTTTGTTTACATGTTATCAAATTGTATTTCTTGTTCTTTCTCGCATTTGTTGTTTCATTCAGTCAATCCTAAAAAAATCCAATACAAAAAATAGCAAGTATCATAACAGCTTAAGCGAGTGTGGCCGCTATTATTTAAAATTTTTCGAGCTAGTGGGTTCGGATGCAATTCGAGCCTTTTTAAGTATTTTACTGCATATTGCTTAATCATAGTTTTAGCTAATGGAACATTGAGATCGTTGTGAGTATTGGAGTTTTTCACATGATAACCGATTTGACAGATTTATATACCGACGTGTTAAGCAAGAAATTTACCATTTGTTTGTGTCATAAAACTTGGACTCGGGAAGATCCATGGTTACCGAAAATGGGTATTTAAAAAAAAAAAATTAAATTTTGGTCATAACTTTTTTGTATCTGAACCGATTTTCCCGAGTTTTTTATAAAATATGTTCTACTAAAAATTTCCGATATTTTGGTATATAAATCATATCCATAGGACATATGGCAGCCTTAAAATTTAGGTTTTTATAAAATTTTTAATTTTTTTTGTACGGGAGGTACCACGCTTACTTCTCCAATCCCGCCCACATTTTGTAGGATGGTGTGTATTGGCAACCTAATTTTGTGTACCTAGTTTGGAAGATTTGGCTTTTTCCGTTCACCAGATATACAGCAAAAGGTATTAAAAATACAACAACAACAAGGGATTTTTTTAAAAAATTAGAGGTAGTCGTGGTTTTTCGCTGATAACTCAGCCATTTTTTAACCGATTTGACAGATTTATATACCGACGTGTTAAGCAAGAAATTTACCATTTGTTTGTGTCATAAAACTTGGACTCGGGAAGATCCATGGTTACCGAAAATGGGTATTTTAAAAAAAAAAATTAAATTTTGGTCATAACTTTTTTGTATCTGAACCGATTTTCCCGAGTTTTTTATAAAATATGTTCTACTAAAAATTTCCGATATTTTGGTATATAAATCATATCCATAGGACATATGGCAGCCTTAAAATTTTATACAATTTTTAATTTTTTTTGTACGGGAGGTACCACGCTTACTTCTCCAATCCCGCCCACATTTTGTAGGATGGTGTGTATTGGCAACCTAATTTTGTGTACCTAGTTTGGAAGATTTGGCTTTTTCCGTTCACCAGATATACAGCAAAAGGTAATAAAAATACAACAACAACAAGGGATTTTTTTAAAAAATTAGAGGTAGTCGTGGTTTTTCGCTGATAACTCAGCCATTTTTTAACCGATTTGACAGATTTATATACCGACGTGTTAAGCAAGAAATTTACCATTTGCTTGTGTTATAAAACTTGGACTCGGGAAGATCCATGGTTACCGAAAATGGGTATTTAAAAAAAAAAAATTAAATTTTGGTCATAACTTTTTTGTATCTGAACCGATTTTCCCGAGTTTTTTATAAAATATGTTCTACTAAAAGTTTCCGATATTTTGGTATATAAATCATATCCATAGGACATATGGCAGCCTTAAAATTTAGGTTTTTATAAAATTTTTAATTTTTTTTGTACGGGAGGTACCACGCCCACTTCTCCAATCCCGCCCACATTTTGTAGGATGGTGTGTATTGGCAACCTAATTTTGTGTACCTAGTTTGGAAGATTTGGCTTTTTCCGTTCACCAGATATACAGCAAAAGGTAATAAAAATACCACAACAACAAGGGATTTTTTTAAAAAATTAGAGGTAGTCGTGGTTTTTCGCTGATAACTCAGCCATTTTTTAACCGATTTGACAGATTTATATACCGACGTGTTAAGCAAGAAATTTACCATTTGTTTGTGTCATAAAACTTGGACTCGGGAAGATCCATGGTTACCGAAAATGGGTATTTTAAAAAAAAAAATTAAATTTTGGTCATAACTTTTTTGTATCTGAACCGATTTTCCCGAGTTTTTTATAAAATATGTTCTACTAAAAATTTCCGATATTTTGGTATATAAATCATATCCATAGGACATATGGCAGCCTTAAAATTTAGGTTTTTATAAAACTTTTAATTTTTTTTGTACGGGAGGTACCACGCCCACTTCTCCAATCCCGCCCACATTTTGTAGGATGGTGTGTATTGGCAACCTAATTTTGTGTACCTAGTTTGGAAGATTTGGCTTTTTCCGTTCACCAGATATACAGCAAAAAGTAATAAAAATACAACAACCACAAGGGATTTTTGGGAAAAATTAGAGGTAGTCGTGGTTTTTTGCTCATATCTCAGCCATTTGTGGACCGATCTGGCTGAATTTCAATAGCAAAATTATAATAAGAATACCTGATAGAAAGATACCCCAACGAAGCTCCCATCATATCTGGGGGCTTCGGAAAACCCATTTCAACAGACAGACGGACAGACGGACAGACGGACAACCGGATTTGAACTTCGCTTTTCATAAGGACCCAGAATATATCTACTTTATAGGGTGTAGGATCAATATTGTAGAAATTACAAACGGAATGACAAAGTTATATATACCCTTTTACCTTCGGTGAAGGGTATAAAAAAAATAATTTTTGGGATTGCAGTATTTTGATCATAACTTAGCCATTTTTAAACCGATTTGAAAGATTTAAATACCGACGTGCTTAGGAAGAAATTTACCATTTACTTGACTTAAAAAGTTTGGACTCGGGAAGATCTATGATTCCCAAAAATGGATATTTTAATAAAAAACATTTTATTTTGGCCATAACTTTTTTGTGTCTGAACCGATTTTCCCGAGTCTTGTGTAAAATATGTTCTACTAAAAATTTCCAATATTTTGGTATGTAAGTCATATCCATAGGACATATGGTAGCCTAAAAATTTAGGTTTTTATACAATTTTTAATTTTTTTTGTACGGGAGGTACCACGCCCACTTCTCCAATCCCGCCCACATTTTGTAGTATGGTGTGTATTGGCAACCTTATTTTGTGTACCTAGTTTGGAAGATTTGGCTTTTTCCGTTCACCAGATATACAGCAAAAGGTAATAAAAATACAACAACAACAAGGGATTTTTTTAAAAAATTAGAGGTAGTCGTGGTTTTTCGCTGATAACTCAGCCTTTTTTTAACCGATTTGACAGATTTATATACCGACGTGTTAAGCAAGAAATTTACCATTTGTTTGTGTCATAAAACTTGGACTCGGGAAGATCCATGGTTACCGAAAATGGGTATTTAAAAAAAAAAATTAAATTTTGGTCATAACTTTTTTGTATCTGAACCGATTTTCCCGAGTTTTTTATAAAATATGTTCTACTAAAAATTTCCGATATTTTGGTATATAAATCATATCCATAGGACATATGGCAGCCTTAAAATTTAGGTTTTTATACAATTTTTAATTTTTTTTGTACGGGAGGTACCACGCTTACTTCTCCAATCCCGCCCACATTTTGTAGGATGGTGTGTATTGGCAACCTTATTTTGTGTACCTAGTTTGGAAGATTTGGCTTTTTCCGTTCACCAGATATACAGCAAAAGGTAATAAAAATACAACAACAACAAGGGATTTTTTTAAAAAATTAGAGGTAGTCGTGGTTTTTCGCTGATAACTCAGCCATTTTTTAACCGATTTGACAGATTTATATACCGACGTGTTAAGCAAGAAATTTACCATTTGTTTGTGTTATAAAACTTGGACTGGGGAAGATCCATGGTTACCGAAAATGGGTATTTAAAAAAAAAAAATTAAATTTTGGTCATAACTTTTTTGTATCTGAACCGATTTTCCCGAGTTTTTTATAAAATATGTTCTACTAAAAATTTCCGATATTTTGGTATATAAATCATATCCATAGGACATATGGCAGCCTTAAAATTTAGGTTTTTATAAAATTTTTAATTTTTTTTGTACGGGAGGTACCACGCCCACTTCTCCAATCCCGCCCACATTTTGTAGGATGGTGTGTATTGGCAACCTTATTTTATGTACCTAGTTTGGAAGATTTGGCTTTTTCCGTTCACCAGATATACAGCAAAAAGTAATAAAAATACAACAACCACAAGGGATTTTTGGGAAAAATTAGAGGTAGTCGTGGTTTTTTGCTCATATCTCAGCCATTTGTGGACCGATCTGGCTGAATTTCAATAGCAAAATTATAATAAGAATACCTGATAGAAAGATACCCCAACGAAGCTCCCATCATATCTGGGGGCTTCGGAAAACCCATTTCAACAGACAGACGGACAGACGGACAGACGGACAACCGGATTTGAACTTCGCTTTTCATAAGGACCCAGAATATATCTACTTTATAGGGTGTAGGATCAATATTGTAGAAATTACAAACGGAATGACAAAGTTATATATACCCTTTTACCTTCGGTGAAGGGTATAAAAAAAATAATTTTTGGGATTGCAGTATTTTGATCATAACTTAGCCATTTTTAAACCGATTTGAAAGATTTAAATACCGACGTGCTTAGGAAGAAATTTACCATTTACTTGACTTAAAAAGTTTGGACTCGGGATGATCTATGATTCCCAAAAATGGATATTTTAATAAAAAACATTTTATTTTGGCCATAACTTTTTTGTGTCTGAACCAATTTTCCCGAGTCTTGTGTAAAATATGTTCTACTAAAAATTTCCAATATTTTGGTATGTAAGTCATATCCATAGGACATATGGTAGCCTAAAAATTTAGGTTTTTATACAATTTTTAATTTTTTTTGTACGGGAGGTACCACGCCCACTTCTCCAATCCCGCCCACATTTTGTAGGATGGTGTGTATTGGCAACCTAATTTTGTGTACCTAGTTTGGAAGATTTGGCTTTTTCCGTTCACCAGATGTACAGCAAAAGGTAATAAAAATACAACAACAACAAGGGATTTTTTTAAAAAATTAGAGGTAGTCGTGGTTTTTCGCTGATAACTCAGCCATTTTTTAACCGATTTGACAGATTTATATACCGACGTGTTAAGCAAGAAATTTACCATTTGTTTGTGTTATAAAACTTGGACTCGGGAAGATCCATGGTTACCGAAAATGGGTATTTAAAAAAAAAAAATTAAATTTTGGTCATAACTTTTTTGTATCTGAACCGATTTTCCCGAGTTTTTTATAAAATATGTTCTACTAAAAATTTCCGATATTTTGGTATATAAATCATATCCATAGGACATATGGCAGCCTTAAAATTTAGGTTTTTATAAAATTTTTAATTTTTTTTGTACGGGAGGTACCACGCCCACTTCTCCAATCCCGCCCACATTTTGTAGGATGGTGTGTATTGGCAACCTAATTTTGTGTACCTAGTTTGGAAGATTTGGCTTTTTCCGTTCACCAGATATACAGCAAAAAGTAATAAAAATACAACAACCACAAGGGATTTTTGGGAAAAATTAGAGGTAGTCGTGGTTTTTTGCTCATATCTCAGCCATTTGTGGACCGATCTGGCTGAATTTCAATAGCAAAATTATAATAAGAATACCTGATAGAAAGATACCCCAACGAAGCTCCCATCATATCTGGGGGCTTCGGAAAACCCATTTCAACAGACAGACGGACAGACGGACAGACGGACAACCGGATTTGAACTTCGATTTTCATAAGGACCCAGAATATATCTACTTTATAGGGTGTAGGATCAATATTGTAGAAATTACAAACGGAATGACAAAGTTATATATACCCTTTTACCTTCGGTGAAGGGTATAAAAAAAATAATTTTTGGGATTGCAGTATTTTGATCATAACTTAGCCATTTTTAAACCGATTTGAAAGATTTAAATACCGACGTGCTTAGGAAGAAATTAACCATTTACTTGACTTAAAAAGTTTGGACTCGGGAAGATCTATGATTCCCAAAAATGGATATTTTAATAAAAAACATTTTATTTTGGCCATAACTTTTTTGTGTCTGAACCGATTTTCCCGAGTCTTGTGTAAAATATGTTCTACTAAAAATTTCCAATATTTTGGTATGTAAGTCATATCCATAGGACATATGGTAGCCTAAAAATTTAGGTTTTTATACAATTTTTAATTTTTTTTGTACGGGAGGTACCACGCCCACTTCTCCAATCCCGCCCACATTTTGTAGGATGGTGTGTATTGGCAACCTAATTTTGTGTACCTAGTTTGGAAGATTTGGCTTTTTCCGTTCACCAGATATACAGCAAAAGGTAATAAAAATACAACAACAACAAGGGATTTTTTTAAAAAATTAGAGGTAGTCGTGGTTTTTCGCTGATAACTCAGCCATTTTTTAACCGATTTGACAGATTTATATACCGACGTGTTAAGCAAGAAATTTACCATTTGTTTGTGTCATAAAACTTGGACTCGGGAAGATCCATGGTTACCGAAAATGGGTATTTAAAAAAAAAAAATTAAATTTTGGTCATAACTTTTTTGTATCTGAACCGATTTTCCCGAGTTTTTTATAAAATATGTTCTACTAAAAATTTCCGATATTTTGGTATATAAATCATATCCATAGGACATATGGCAGCCTTAAAATTTAGGTTTTTATACAATTTTTAATTTTTTTTGTACGGGAGGTACCACGCTTACTTCTCCAATCCCGCCCACATTTTGTAGGATGGTGTGTATTGGCAACCTAATTTTGTGTACCTAGTTTGGAAGATTTGGCTTTTTCCGTTCACCAGATATACAGCAAAAGGTAATAAAAATACAACAACCACAAGGGATTTTTGGGAAAAATTAGAGGTAGTCGTGGTTTTTTGCTCATATCTCAGCCATTTGTGGACCGATCTGGCTGAATTTCAATAGCAAAATTATAATAAGAATACCTGATAGAAAGATACCCCAACGAAGCTCCCATCATATCTGGGGGCTTCGGAAAACCCATTTCAACAGACAGACGGACAGACGGACAGACGGACAACCGGATTTGAACTTCGATTTTCATAAGGACCCAGAATATATCTACTTTATAGGGTGTAGGATCAATATTGTAGAAATTACAAACGGAATGACAAAGTTATATATACCCTTTTACCTTCGGTGAAGGGTATAAAAAAAATAATTTTTGGGATTGCAGTATTTTGATCATAACTTAGCCATTTTTAAACCGATTTGAAAGATTTAAATACCGACGTGCTTAGGAAGAAATTTACCATTTACTTGACTTAAAAAGTTTGGACTCGGGAAGATCTATGATTCCCAAAAATGGATATTTTAATAAAAAACATTTTATTTTGGCCATAACTTTTTTGTGTCTGAACCGATTTTCCCGAGTCTTGTGTAAAATATGTTCTACTAAAAATTTCCAATATTTTGGTATGTAAGTCATATCCATAGGACATATGGTAGCCTAAAAATTTAGGTTTTTATACAATTTTTAATTTTTTTTGTACGGGAGGTACCACGCCCACTTCTCCAATCCCGCCCACATTTTGTAGGATGGTGTGTATTGGCAACCTAATTTTGTGTACCTAGTTTGGAAGATTTGGCTTTTTCCGTTCACCAGATATACAGCAAAAGGTAATAAAAATACAACAACAACAAGGGATTTTTTTAAAAAATTAGAGGTAGTCGTGGTTTTTCGCTGATAACTCAGCCATTTTTTAACCGATTTGACAGATTTATATACCGACGTGTTAAGCAAGAAATTTACCATTTGTTTGTGTCATAAAACTTGGACTCGGGAAGATCCATGGTTACCGAAAATGGGTATTTAAAAAAAAAAAAATTAAATTTTGGTCATAACTTTTTTGTATCTGAACCGATTTTCCCAAGTTTTTTATAAAATATGTTCTACTAAAAATTTCCGATATTTTGGTATATAAATCATATCCATAGGACATATGGCAGCCTTAAAATTTAGGTTTTTATAAAATTTTTAATTTTTTTTGTACGGGAGGTACCACGCCCACTTCTCCAATCCCGCCCACATTTTGTAGGATGGTGTGTATTGGCAACCTAATTTTGTGTACCTAGTTTGTAAGATTTGGCTTTTTCCGTTCACCAGATATACAGCAAAAAGTAATAAAAATACAACAACCACAAGGGAGTTTTGGGAAAAATTAGAGGTAGTCGTGGTTTTTTGCTCATATCTCAGCCATTTGTGGACCGATCTGGCTGAATTTCAATAGCAAAATTATAATAAGAATACCTGATAGAAAGATACCCCAACGAAGCTCCCATCATATCTGGGGGCTTCGGAAAACCCATTTCAACAGACAGACGGACAGACGGACAGACGGACAACCGGATTTGAACTTCGCTTTTCATAAGGACCCAGAATATATCTACTTTATAGGGTGTAGGATCAATATTGTAGAAATTACAAACGGAATGACAAAGTTATATATACCCTTTTACCTTCGGTGAAGGGTATAAAAAAAATAATTTTTGGGATTGCAGTATTTTGATCATAACTTAGCCATTTTTAAACCGATTTGAAAGATTTAAATACCGACGTGCTTAGGAAGAAATTTACCATTTACTTGACTTAAAAAGTTTGGACTCGGGAAGATCTATGATTCCCAAAAATGGATATTTTAATAAAAAACATTTTATTTTGGCCATAACTTTTTTGTGTCTGAACCGATTTTCCCGAGTCTTGTGTTAAATATGTTCTACTAAAAATTTCCAATATTTTGGTATGTAAGTCATATCCATAGGACATATGGTAGCCTTAAAATTTAGGTTTTTATACAATTTTTAATTTTTTTTGTACGGGAGGTACCACGCCCACTTCTCCAATCCCGCCCACATTTTGTAGGATGGTGTGTATTGGCAACCTAATTTTGTGTACCTAGTTTGAAAGATTTGGCTTTTTCCGTTCACCAGATATACAGCAAAAGGTAATAAAAATACAACAACAACAAGGGATTTTTTTAAAAAATTAGAGGTAGTCGTGGTTTTTCGCTGATAACTCAGCCATTTTTTAACCGATTTGACAGATTTATATACCGACGTGTTAAGCAAAAAATTTACCATTTGTTTGTGTCATAAAACTTGGACTCGGGAAGATCCATGGTTACCGAAAATGGGTATTTTAAAAAAAAAAATTAAATTTTGGTCATAACTTTTTTGTATCTGAACCGATTTTCCCGAGTTTTTTATAAAATATGTTCTACTAAAAATTTCCGATATTTTGGTATATAAATCATATCCATAGGACATATGGCAGCCTTAAAATTTAGGTTTTTATAAAATTTTTAATTTTTTTTGTACGGGAGGTACCACGCCCACTTCTCCAATCCCGCCCACATTTTGTAGGATGGTGTGTATTGGCAACCTAATTTTGTGTACCTAGTTTGGAAGATTTGGCTTTTTCCGTTCACCAGATATACAGCAAAAAGTAATAAAAATACAACAACCACAAGGGATTTTTGGGAAAAATTAGAGGTAGTCGTGGTTTTTTGCTCATATCTCAGCCATTTGTGGACCGATCTGGCTGAATTTCAATAGCAAAATTATAATAAGAATACCTGATAGAAAGATACCCCAACGAAGCTCCCATCATATCTGGGGGCTTCGGAAAACCCATTTCAACAGACAGACGGACAGACGGACAGACGGACAACCGGATTTGAACTTCGCTTTTCATAAGGACCCAGAATATATCTACTTTATAGGGTGTAGGATCAATATTGTAGAAATTACAAACGGAATGACAAAGTTATATATACCCTTTTACCTTCGGTGAAGGGTATAAAAAAAATAATTTTTGGGATTGCAGTATTTTGATCATAACTTAGCCATTTTTAAACCGATTTGAAAGATTTAAATACCGACGTGCTTAGGAAGAAATTTACCATTTACTTGACTTAAAAAGTTTGGACTCGGGAAGATCTATGATTCCCAAAAATGGATATTTTAATAAAAAACATTTTATTTTGGCCATAACTTTTTTGTGTCTGAACCGATTTTCCCGAGTCTTGTGTAAAATATGTTCTACTAAAAATTTCCAATATTTTGGTATGTAAGTCATATCCATAGGACATATGGTAGCCTTAAAATTTAGGTTTTTATACAATTTTTAATTTTTTTTGTACGGGAGGTACCACGCCCACTTCTCCAATCCCGCCCACATTTTGTAGGATGGTGTGTATTGGCAACCTAATTTTGTGTACCTAGTTTGGAAGATTTGGCTTTTTCCGTTCACCAGATATACAGCAAAAGGTAATAAAAATACAACAACAACAAGGGATTTTTTTAAAAAATTAGAGGTAGTCGTGGTTTTTCGCTGATAACTCAGCCATTTTTTAACCGATTTGACAGATTTATATACCGACGTGTTAAGCAAGAAATTTACCATTTGTTTGTGTCATAAAACTCGGACTCGGAAAGATCCATGGTTACCGAAAATGGGTATTTAAAAAAAAAAATTAAATTTTGGTCATAACTTTTTTGTATCTGAACCGATTTTCCCGAGTTTTTTATAAAATATGTTCTACTAAAAATTTCCGATATTTTGGTATATAAATCATATCCATAGGACATATGGCAGCCTTAAAATTTAGGTTTTTATAAAATTTTTAATTTTTTTTGTACGGGAGGTACCACGCCCACTTCTCCAATCCCGCCCACATTTTGTAGGATGGTGTGTATTGGCAACCTAATTTTGTGTACCTAGTTTGGAAGATTTGGCTTTTTCCGTTCACCAGATATACAGCAAAAGGTAATAAAAATACAACAACAACAAGGGATTTTTTTAAAAAATTAGAGGTAGTCGTGGTTTTTCGCTGATAACTCAGCCATTTTTTAACCGATTTGACAGATTTATATACCGACGTGTTAAGCAAGAAATTTACCATTTGTTTGTGTCATAAAACTTGGACTCGGGAAGATCCATGGTTACCGAAAATGGGTATTTTAAAAAAAAAAATTAAATTTTGGTCATAACTTTTTTGTATCTGAACCGATTTTCCCGAGTTTTTTATAAAATATGTTCTACTAAAAATTTCCGATATTTTGGTTTTGGTTTTTATAAAATTTTTAATTTTTTTTGTACGGGAGGTACCACGCCCACTTCTCCAATCCCGCCCACATTTTGTAGGATGGTGTGTATTGGCAACCTAATTTTGTGTACCTAGTTTGGAAGATTTGGCTTTTTCCGTTCACCAGATATACAGCAAAAAGTAATAAAAATACAACAACCACAAGGGATTTTTGGGAAAAATTAGAGGTAGTCGTGGTTTTTTGCTCATATCTCAGCCATTTGTGGACCGATCTGGCTGAATTTCAATAGCAAAATTATAATAAGAATACCTGATAGAAAGATACCCCAACGAAGCTCCCATCATATCTGGGGGCTTCGGAAAACCCATTTCAACAGACAGACGGACAGACGGACAGACGGACAACCGGATTTGAACTTCGCTTTTCATAAGGACCCAGAATATATCTACTTTATAGGGTGTAGGATCAATATTGTAGAAATTACAAACGGAATGACAAAGTTATATATACCCTTTTACCTTCGGTGAAGGGTATAAAAAAAATAATTTTTGGGATTGCAGTATTTTGATCATAACTTAGCCATTTTTAAACCGATTTGAAAGATTTAAATACCGACGTGCTTAGGAAGAAATTTACCATTTACTTGACTTAAAAAGTTTGGACTCGGGAAGATCTATGATTCCCAAAAATGGATATTTTAATAAAAAACATTTTATTTTGGCCATAACTTTTTTGTGTCTGAACCAATTTTCCCGAGTCTTGTGTAAAATATGTTCTACTAAAAATTTCCAATATTTTGGTATATAAATCATATCCATAGGACATATGGCAGCCTTAAAATTTAGGTTTTTATACAATTTTTAATTTTTTTTGTACGGGAGGTACCACGCTTACTTCTCCAATCCCGCCCACATTTTGTAGGATGGTGTGTATTGGCAACCTAATTTTGTGTACCTAGTTTGGAAGATTTGGCTTTTTCCGTTCACCAGATATACAGCAAAAGGTAATAAAAATACAACAACAACAAGGGATTTTTTTAAAAAATTAGAGGTAGTCGTGGTTTTTCGCTGATAACTCAGCCATTTTTTAACCGATTTGACAGATTTATATACCGACGTGTTAAGCAAAAAATTTACCATTTGTTTGTGTCATAAAACTTGGACTCGGGAAGATCCATGGTTACCGAAAATGGGTATTTTAAAAAAAAAAATTAAATTTTGGTCATAACTTTTTTGTATCTGAACCGATTTTCCCGAGTTTTTTATAAAATATGTTCTACTAAAAATTTCCGATATTTTGGTTTTGGTTTTTATAAAATTTTTAATTTTTTTTGTACGGGAGGTACCACGCCCACTTCTCCAATCCCGCCCACATTTTGTAGGATGGTGTGTATTGGCAACCTAATTTTGTGTACCTAGTTTGGAAGATTTGGCTTTTTCCGTTCACCAGATATACAGCAAAAAGTAATAAAAATACAACAACCACAAGGGATTTTTGGGAAAAATTAGAGGTAGTCGTGGTTTTTTGCTCATATCTCAGCCATTTGTGGACCGATCTGGCTGAATTTCAATAGCAAAATTATAATAAGAATACCTGATAGAAAGATACCCCAACGAAGCTCCCATCATATCTGGGGGCTTCGGAAAACCCATTTCAACAGACAGACGGACAGACGGACAGACGGACAACCGGATTTGAACTTCGCTTTTCATAAGGACCCAGAATATATCTACTTTATAGGGTGTAGGATCAATATTGTAGAAATTACAAACGGAATGACAAAGTTATATATACCCTTTTACCTTCGGTGAAGGGTATAAAAAAAATAATTTTTGGGATTGCAGTATTTTGATCATAACTTAGCCATTTTTAAACCGATTTGAAAGATTTAAATACCGACGTGCTTAGGAAGAAATTTACCATTTACTTGACTTAAAAAGTTTGGACTCGGGAAGATCTATGATTCCCAAAAATTGATATTTTAATAAAAAACATTTTATTTTGGCCATAACTTTTTTGTGTCTGAACCGATTTTCCCGAGTATTGTATAAAATATGTTCTACTAAAAATTTCCAATATTTTGGTATGTAAGTCATATCCATAGGACATATGGTAGCCTTAAAATTTAGGTTTTTATACAATTTTTAATTTTTTTTGTACGGGAGGTACCACGCCCACTTCTCCAATCCCGCCCACATTTTGTAGGATGGTGTGTATTGGCAACCTAATTTTGTGTACCTAGTTTGGAAGATTTGGCTTTTTCCGTTCACCAGATATACAGCAAAAGGTAATAAAAATACAACAACAACAAGGGATTTTTTTAAAAAATTAGAGGTAGTCGTGGTTTTTTGCTGATAACTCAGCCATTTTTTAACCGATTTGACAGATTTATATACCGACGTGTTAAGCAAGAAATTTACCATTTGTTTGTGTCATAAAACTTGGACTCGGGAAGATCCATGGTTACCGAAAATGGGTATTTAAAAAAAAAAAATTAAATTTTGGTCATAACTTTTTTGTATCTGAACCGATTTTCCCGAGTTTTTTATAAAATATGTTCTACTAAAAATTTCCGATATTTTGGTATATAAATCATATCCATAGGACATATGGCAGCCTTAAAATTTAGGTTTTTATAAAATTTTTAATTTTTTTTGTACGGGAGGTACCACGCCCACTTCTCCAATCCCGCCCACATTTTGTAGGATGGTGTGTATTGGCAACCTAATTTTGTGTACCTAGTTTGGAAGATTTGGCTTTTTCCGTTCACCAGATATACAGCAAAAAGTAATAAAAATACAACAACCACAAGGGATTTTTGGGAAAAATTAGAGGTAGTCGTGGTTTTTTGCTCATATCTCAGCCATTTTTTAACCGATTTGACAGATTTATATACCGACGTGTTAAGCAAGAAATTTACCATTTGTTTGTGTTATAAAACTTGGACTCGGGAAGATCCATGGTTACCGAAAATGGGTATTTAAAAAAAAAAAATTAAATTTTGGTCATAACTTTTTTGTATCTGAACCGATTTTCCCGAGTTTTTTATAAAATATGTTCTACTAAAAATTTCCGATATTTTGGTATATAAATCATATCCATAAGACATATGGCAGCCTTAAAATTTAGGTTTTTATAAAATTTTTAATTTTTTTTGTACGGGAGGTACCACGCCCACTTCTCCAATCCCGCCCACATTTTGTAGGATGGTGTGTATTGGCAACCTAATTTTGTGTACCTAGTTTGGAAGATTTGGCTTTTTCCGTTCACCAGATATACAGCAAAAAGTAATAAAAATACAACAACCACAAGGGATTTTTGGGAAAAATTAGAGGTAGTCGTGGTTTTTTGCTCATATCTCAGCCATTTGTGGACCGATCTGGCTGAATTTCAATAGCAAAATTATAATAAGAATACCTGATAGAAAGATACCCCAACGAAGCTCCCATCATATCTGGGGGCTTCGGAAAACCCATTTCAACAGACAGACGGACAGACGGACAGACGGACAACCGGATTTGAACTTCGCTTTTCATAAGGACCCAGAATATATCTACTTTATAGGGTGTAGGATCAATATTGTAGAAATTACAAACGGAATGACAAAGTTATATATACCCTTTTACCTTCGGTGAAGGGTATAAAAAAAATAATTTTTGGGATTGCAGTATTTTGATCATAACTTAGCCATTTTTAAACCGATTTGAAAGATTTAAATACCGACGTGCTTAGGAAGAAATTTACCATTTACTTGACTTAAAAAGTTTGGACTCGGGAAGATCAATGATTCCCAAAAATGGATATTTTAATAAAAAACATTTTAGTTTGGCCATAACTTTTTTGTGTCTGAACCGATTTTCCCGAGTCTTGTGTAAAATATGTTCTACTAAAAATTTCCAATATTTTGGTATGTAAGTCATATCCATAGGACATATGGTAGCCTTAAAATTTAGGTTTTTATACAATTTTTAATTTTTTTTGTACGGGAGGTACCACGCCCACTTCTCCAATCCCGCCCACATTTTGTAGGATGGTGTGTATTGGCAACCTAATTTTGTGTACCTAGTTTGGAAGATTTGGCTTTTTCCGTTCACCAGATATACAGCAAAAGGTAATAAAAATACAACAACAACAAGGGATTTTTTTAAAAAATTAGAGGTAGTCGTGGTTTTTCGCTGATAACTCAGCCATTTTTTAACCGATTTGACAGATTTATATACCGACGTGTTAAGCAAGAAATTTACCATTTGTTTGTGTCATAAAACTTGGACTCGGGAAGATCCATGGTTACCGAAAATGGGTATTTAAAAAAAAAAAATTAAATTTTGGTCATAACTTTTTTGTATCTGAACCGATTTTCCCGAGTTTTTTATAAAATATGTTCTACTAAAAATTTCCGATATTTTGGTATATAAATCATATCCATAGGACATATGGCAGCCTTAAAATTTAGGTTTTTATACAATTTTTAATTTTTTTTGTACGGGAGGTACCACGCTTACTTCTCCAATCCCGCCCACATTTTGTAGGATGGTGTGTATTGGCAACCTAATTTTGTGTACCTAGTTTGGAAGATTTGGCTTTTTCCGTTCACCAGATATACAGCAAAAGGTAATAAAAATACAACAACAACAAGGGATTTTTTTAAAAAATTAGAGGTAGTCGTGGTTTTTCGCTGATAACTCAGCCATTTTTTAACCGATTTGACAGATTTATATACCGACGTGTTAAGCAAGAAATTTACCATTTGTTTGTGTCATAAAACTTGGACTCGGGAAGATCCATGGTTACCGAAAATGGGTATTTAAAAAAAAAAATTAAATTTTGGTCATAACTTTTTTGTATCTGAACCGATTTTCCCGAGTTTTTTATAAAATATGTTCTACTAAAAATTTCCGATATTTTGGTATATAAATTATATCCATAGGACATATGGCAGCCTTAAAATTTAGGTTTTTATAAAATTTTTAATTTTTTTTGTACGGGAGGTACCACGCCCACTTCTCCAATCCCGCCCACATTTTGTAGGATGGTGTGTATTGGCAACCTAATTTTGTGTACCTAGCTTGGAAGATTTGGCTTTTTCCGTTCACCAGATATACAGCAAAAAGTAATAAAAATACAACAACCACAAGGGATTTTTGGGAAAAATTAGAGGTAGTCGTGGTTTTTTGCTCATATCTCAGCCATTTTTTAACCGATTTGACAGATTTATATACCGACGTGTTAAGCAAGAAATTTACCATTTGTTTGTGTCATAAAACTTGGACTCGGGAAGATCCATGGTTACCGAAAATGGGTATTTTAAAAAAAAAAATTAAATTTTGGTCATAACTTTTTTGTATCTGAACCGATTTTCCCGAGTTTTTTATAAAATATGTTCTACTAAAAATTTCCGATATTTTGGTATATAAATCATATCCATAGGACATATGGCAGCCTTAAAATTTAGGTTTTTATACAATTTTTAATTTTTTTTGTACGGGAGGTACCACGCTTACTTCTCCAATCCCGCCCACATTTTGTAGGATGGTGTGTATTGGCAACCTAATTTTGTGTACCTAGTTTGGAAGATTTGGCTTTTTCCGTTCACCAGATATACAGCAAAAGGTAATAAAAATACAACAACAACAAGGGATTTTTTTAAAAAATTAGAGGTAGTCGTGGTTTTTCGCTGATAACTCAGCCATTTTTTAACCGATTTGACAGATTTATATACCGACGTGTTAAGCAAGAAATTTACCATTTGTTTGTGTCATAAAACTTGGACTCGGGAAGATCCATGGTTACCGAAAATGGGTATTTAAAAAAAAAAATTAAATTTTGGTCATAACTTTTTTGTATCTGAACCGATTTTCCCGAGTTTTTTATAAAATATGTTCTACTAAAAATTTCCGATATTTTGGTATATAAATTATATCCATAGGACATATGGCAGCCTTAAAATTTAGGTTTTTATAAAATTTTTAATTTTTTTTGTACGGGAGGTACCACGCCCACTTCTCCAATCCCGCCCACATTTTGTAGGATGGTGTGTATTGGCAACCTAATTTTGTGTACCTAGCTTGGAAGATTTGGCTTTTTCCGTTCACCAGATATACAGCAAAAAGTAATAAAAATACAACAACCACAAGGGATTTTTGGGAAAAATTAGAGGTAGTCGTGGTTTTTTGCTCATATCTCAGCCATTTTTTAACCGATTTGACAGATTTATATACCGACGTGTTAAGCAAGAAATTTACCATTTGTTTGTGTCATAAAACTTGGACTCGGGAAGATCCATGGTTACCGAAAATGGGTATTTTAAAAAAAAAAATTAAATTTTGGTCATAACTTTTTTGTATCTGAACCGATTTTCCCGAGTTTTTTATAAAATATGTTCTACTAAAAATTTCCGATATTTTGGTATATAAATCATATCCATAGGACATATGGCAGCCTTAAAATTTAGGTTTTTATACAATTTTTAATTTTTTTTGTACGGGAGGTACCACGCTTACTTCTCCAATCCCGCCCACATTTTGTAGGATGGTGTGTATTGGCAACCTAATTTTGTGTACCTAGTTTGGAAGATTTGGCTTTTTCCGTTCACCAGATATACAGCAAAAGGTAATAAAAATACAACAACAACAAGGGATTTTTTTAAAAAATTAGAGGTAGTCGTGGTTTTTCGCTGATAACTCAGCCATTTTTTAACCGATTTGACAGATTTATATACCGACGTGTTAAGCAAGAAATTTACCATTTGTTTGTGTCATAAAACTTGGACTCGGGAAGATCCATGGTTACCGAAAATGGGTATTTAAAAAAAAAAATTAAATTTTGGCCATAACTTTTTTGTGTCTGAACCGATTTTCCCGAGTCTTGTGTAAAATATGTTCTACTAAAAATTTCCAATATTTTGGTATGTAAGTCATATCCATAGGACATATGGTAGCCTTAAAATTTAGGTTTTTATACAATTTTTAATTTTTTTTTGTACGGGAGGTACCACGCCCACTTCTCCAATCCCGCCCACATTTTGTAGGATGGTGTGTATTGGCAACCTAATTTTGTGTACCTAGTTTGGAAGATTTGGCTTTTTCCGTTCACCAGATATACAGCAAAAGGTAATAAAAATACAACAACAACAAGGGATTTTTTTAAAAAATTAGAGGTAGTCGTGGTTTTTCGCTGATAACTCAGCCATTTTTTAACCGATTTGACAGATTTATATACCGACGTGTTTGTGTCATAAAACTTGGACTCGGGAAGATCCATGGTTACCGAAAATGGGTATTTAAAAAAAAAAAATTAAATTTTGGTCATAACTTTTTTGTATCTGAACCGATTTTCCCGAGTTTTTTATAAAATATGTTCTACTAAAAATTTCCGATATTTTGGTATATAAATCATATCCATAGGACATATGGCAGCCTTAAAATTTAGGTTTTTATACAATTATTAATTTTTTTTGTACGGGAGGTACCACGCTTACTTCTCCAATCCCGCCCACATTTTGTAGGATGGTGTGTATTGGCAACCTAATTTTGTGTACCTAGTTTGGAAGATTTGGCTTTTTCCGTTCACCAGATATACAGCAAAAGGTAATAAAAATACAACAACAACAAGGGATTTTTTAAAAAATTAGAGGTAGTCGTGGTTTTTTGCTGATAACTCAGCCATTTTTTAACCGATTTGACAGATTTATATACCGACGTGTTAAGCAAGAAATTTACCATTTGTTTGTGTCATAAAACTTGGACTCGGGAAGATCCATGGTTACCGAAAATGGGTATTTTAAACAAAAAAAATTAAATTTTGGTCATAACTTTTTTGTATCTGAACCGATTTTCCCGAATTTTTTATAAAATATGTTCTACTAAAAATTTCCGATATTTTGGTATATAAATCATATCCATAGGACATATGGCAGCCTTAAAATTTAGGTTTTTATAAAATTTTTAATTTTTTTTGTACGGGAGGTACCACGCCCACTTCTCCAATCCCGCCCACATTTTGTAGGATGGTGTGTATTGGCAACCTAATTTTGTGTACCTAGTTTGGAAGATTTGGCTTTTTCCGTTCACCAGATATACAGCAAAAAGTAATAAAAATACAACAACCACAAGCGATTTTTGGGAAAAATTAGAGGTAGTCGTGGTTTTTTGCTCATATCTCAGCCATTTGTGGACCGATCTGGCTGAATTTCAATAGCAAAATTATAATAAGAATACCTGATAGAAAGATACCCCAACGAAGCTCCCATCATATCTGGGGGCTTCGGAAAACCCATTTCAACAGACAGACGGACAGACGGACAACCGGATTTGAACTTCGCTTTTCATAAGGACCCAGAATATATCTACTTTATAGGGTGTAGGATCAATATTGTAGAAATTACAAACGGAATGACAAAGTTATATATACCCTTTTACCTTCGGTGAAGGGTATAAAAAAAATAATTTTTGGGATTGCAGTATTTTGATCATAACTTAGCCATTTTTAAACCGATTTGAAAGATTTAAATACCGACGGGCTAAGGAAGAAATTTACCATTTACTTGACTTAAAAAGTTTGGACTCGGGAAGATCTATGATTCCCAAAAATGGATATTTTAATAAAAAACATTTTATTTTGGCCATAACTTTTTTGTGTCTGAACCGATTTTCCCGAGTCTTGTGTAAAATATGTTCTACTAAAAATTTCCAATATTTTGGTATGTAAGTCATATCCATAGGACATATGGTAGCCTTAAAATTTAGGTTTTTATACAATTTTTAATTTTTTTTGTACGGGAGGTACCACGCCCACTTCTCCAATCCCGCCCACATTTTGTAGGATGGTGTGTATTGGCAACCTAATTTTGTGTACCTAGTTTGGAAGATTTGGCTTTTTCCGTTCACCAGATATACAGCAAAAGGTAATAAAAATACAACAACAACAAGGGATTTTTTTAAAAAATTAGAGGTAGTCGTGGTTTTTTGCTGATAACTCAGCCATTTTTTAACCGATTTGACAGATTTATATACCGACGTGTTAAGCAAGAAATTTACCATTTGTTTGTGTCATAAAACTTGGACTCGGGAAGATCCATGGTTACCAAAAATGGGTATTTAAAAAAAAAAAATTAAATTTTGGTCATAACTTTTTTGTATCTGAACCGATTTTCCCGAGTTTTTTATAAAATATGTTCTACCAAAAATTTCCGATATTTTGGTATATAAATCATATCCATAGGACATATGGCAGCCTTAAAATTTAGGTTTTTATACAATTATTAATTTTTTTTGTACGGGAGGTACCACGCTTACTTCTCCAATCCCGCCCACATTTTGTAGGATGGTGTGTATTGGCAACCTAATTTTGTGTACCTAGTTTGGAAGATTTGGCTTTTTCCGTTCACCAGATATACAGCAAAAGGTAATAAAAATACAACAACAACAAGGGATTTTTTTAAAAAATTAGAGGTAGTCGTGGTTTTTTGCTGATAACTCAGCCATTTTTTAACCGATTTGACAGATTTATATACCGACGTGTTAAGCAAGGAATTTACCATTTGTTTGTGTCATAAAACTTGGACTCGGGAAGATCCATGGTTACCAAAAATGGGTATTTAAAAAAAAAAAATTAAATTTTGGTCATAACTTTTTTGTATCTGAACCGATTTTCCCGAGTTTTTTATAAAATATGTTCTACTAAAAATTTCCGATATTTTGGTATATAAATCATATCCATAGGACATATGGCAGCCTTAAAATTTAGGTTTTTATAAAATTTTTAATTTTTTTTGTACGGGAGGTACCACGCCCACTTCTCCAATCCCGCCCACATTTTGTAGGATGGTGTGTATTGGCAACCTAATTTTGTGTACCTAGTTTGGAAGATTTGGCTTTTTCCGTTCACCAGATATACAGCAAAAGGTAATAAAAATACAACAACAACAAGGGATTTTTTTAAAAAATTAGAGGTAGTCGTGGTTTTTCGCTGATAACTCAGCCATTTTTTAACCGATTTGACAGATTTATATACCTACGTGTTAAGCAAGAAATTTACCATTTGTTTGTGTCATAAAACTTGGACTCGGGAAGATCCATGGTTACCGAAAATGGGTATTTAAAAAAAAAAAATTAAATTTTGGTCATAACTTTTTTGTATCTGAACCGATTTTCCCGAGTTTTTTATAAAATATGTTCTACTAAAAATTTCCGATATTTTTGTATATAAATCATATCCATAGGACATATGGCAGCCTTAAAATTTAGGTTTTTATACAATTTTTAATTTTTTTTGTACGGGAGGTACCACGCTTACTTCTCCAATCCCGCCCACATTTTGTAGGATGGTGTGTATTGGCAACCTAATTTTGTGTACCTAGTTTGGAAGATTTGGCTTTTTCCGTTCACCAGATATACAGCAAAAGGTAATAAAAATACAACAACAACAAGGGATTTTTTTAAAAAATTAGAGGTAGTCGTGGTTTTTCGCTGATAACTCAGCCATTTTTTAACCGATTTGACAGATTTATATACCGACGTGTTAAGCAAGAAATTTACCATTTGTTTGTGTCATAAAACTTGGACTCGGGAAGATCCATGGTTACCGAAAATGGGTATTTAAAAAAAAAAATTAAATTTTGGCCATAACTTTTTTGTGTCTGAACCGATTTTCCCGAGTCTTGTGTAAAATATGTTCTACTAAAAATTTCCAATATTTTGGTATGTAAGTCATATCCATAGGACATATGGTAGCCTTAAAATTTAGGTTTTTATACAATTTTTAATTTTTTTTTGTACGGGAGGTACCACGCCCACTTCTCCAATCCCGCCCACATTTTGTAGGATGGTGTGTATTGGCAACCTAATTTTGTGTACCTAGTTTGGAAGATTTGGCTTTTTCCGTTCACCAGATATACAGCAAAAGGTAATAAAAATACAACAACAACAAGGGATTTTTTTAAAAAATTAGAGGTAGTCGTGGTTTTTCGCTGATAACTCAGCCATTTTTTAACCGATTTGACAGATTTATATACCGACGTGTTTGTGTCATAAAACTTGGACTCGGGAAGATCCATGGTTACCGAAAATGGGTATTTAAAAAAAAAAAATTAAATTTTGGTCATAACTTTTTTGTATCTGAACCGATTTTCCCGAGTTTTTTATAAAATATGTTCTACTAAAAATTTCCGATATTTTGGTATATAAATCATATCCATAGGACATATGGCAGCCTTAAAATTTAGGTTTTTATACAATTATTAATTTTTTTTGTACGGGAGGTACCACGCTTACTTCTCCAATCCCGCCCACATTTTGTAGGATGGTGTGTATTGGCAACCTAATTTTGTGTACCTAGTTTGGAAGATTTGGCTTTTTCCGTTCACCAGATATACAGCAAAAGGTAATAAAAATACAACAACAACAAGGGATTTTTTAAAAAATTAGAGGTAGTCGTGGTTTTTTGCTGATAACTCAGCCATTTTTTAACCGATTTGACAGATTTATATACCGACGTGTTAAGCAAGAAATTTACCATTTGTTTGTGTCATAAAACTTGGACTCGGGAAGATCCATGGTTACCGAAAATGGGTATTTTAAACAAAAAAAATTAAATTTTGGTCATAACTTTTTTGTATCTGAACCGATTTTCCCGAATTTTTTATAAAATATGTTCTACTAAAAATTTCCGATATTTTGGTATATAAATCATATCCATAGGACATATGGCAGCCTTAAAATTTAGGTTTTTATAAAATTTTTAATTTTTTTTGTACGGGAGGTACCACGCCCACTTCTCCAATCCCGCCCACATTTTGTAGGATGGTGTGTATTGGCAACCTAATTTTGTGTACCTAGTTTGGAAGATTTGGCTTTTTCCGTTCACCAGATATACAGCAAAAAGTAATAAAAATACAACAACCACAAGCGATTTTTGGGAAAAATTAGAGGTAGTCGTGGTTTTTTGCTCATATCTCAGCCATTTGTGGACCGATCTGGCTGAATTTCAATAGCAAAATTATAATAAGAATACCTGATAGAAAGATACCCCAACGAAGCTCCCATCATATCTGGGGGCTTCGGAAAACCCATTTCAACAGACAGACGGACAGACGGACAACCGGATTTGAACTTCGCTTTTCATAAGGACCCAGAATATATCTACTTTATAGGGTGTAGGATCAATATTGTAGAAATTACAAACGGAATGACAAAGTTATATATACCCTTTTACCTTCGGTGAAGGGTATAAAAAAAATAATTTTTGGGATTGCAGTATTTTGATCATAACTTAGCCATTTTTAAACCGATTTGAAAGATTTAAATACCGACGGGCTAAGGAAGAAATTTACCATTTACTTGACTTAAAAAGTTTGGACTCGGGAAGA
The DNA here is from genome assembly GCA_930367215.1 of Pollenia angustigena. NCBI lineage: Eukaryota > Metazoa > Arthropoda > Insecta > Diptera > Polleniidae > Pollenia > Pollenia angustigena. The sequence goes on along the minus strand of OV884058.1, from coordinate 77,782,894 downwards.
TCTATGATTCCCAAAAATGGATATTTTAATAAAAAACATTTTATTTTGGCCATAACTTTTTTGTGTCTGAACCGATTTTCCCGAGTCTTGTGTAAAATATGTTCTACTAAAAATTTCCAATATTTTGGTATGTAAGTCATATCCATAGGACATATGGTAGCCTTAAAATTTAGGTTTTTATACAATTTTTAATTTTTTTTGTACGGGAGGTACCACGCCCACTTCTCCAATCCCGCCCACATTTTGTAGGATGGTGTGTATTGGCAACCTAATTTTGTGTACCTAGTTTGGAAGATTTGGCTTTTTCCGTTCACCAGATATACAGCAAAAGGTAATAAAAATACAACAACAACAAGGGATTTTTTTAAAAAATTAGAGGTAGTCGTGGTTTTTTGCTGATAACTCACCCATTTTTTAACCGATTTGACAGATTTATATACCGACGTGTTAAGCAAGAAATTTACCATTTGTTTGTGTCATAAAACTTGGACTCGGGAAGATCCATGGTTACCAAAAATGGGTATTTAAAAAAAAAAAATTAAATTTTGGTCATAACTTTTTTGTATCTGAACCGATTTTCCCGAGTTTTTTATAAAATATGTTCTACCAAAAATTTCCGATATTTTGGTATATAAATCATATCCATAGGACATATGGCAGCCTTAAAATTTAGGTTTTTATACAATTATTAATTTTTTTTGTACGGGAGGTACCACGCTTACTTCTCCAATCCCGCCCACATTTTGTAGGATGGTGTGTATTGGCAACCTAATTTTGTGTACCTAGTTTGGAAGATTTGGCTTTTTCCGTTCACCAGATATACAGCAAAAGGTAATAAAAATACAACAACAACAAGGGATTTTTTTAAAAAATTAGAGGTAGTCGTGGTTTTTCGCTGATAACTCAGCCATTTTTTAACCGATTTGACAGATTTATATACCTACGTGTTAAGCAAGAAATTTACCATTTGTTTGTGTCATAAAACTTGGACTCGGGAAGATCCATGGTTACCGAAAATGGGTATTTAAAAAAAAAAAATTAAATTTTGGTCATAACTTTTTTGTATCTGAACCGATTTTCCCGAGTTTTTTATAAAATATGTTCTACTAAAAATTTCCGATATTTTTGTATATAAATCATATCCATAGGACATATGGCAGCCTTAAAATTTAGGTTTTTATACAATTTTTAATTTTTTTTGTACGGGAGGTACCACGCTTACTTCTCCAATCCCGCCCACATTTTGTAGGATGGTGTGTATTGGCAACCTAATTTTGTGTACCTAGTTTGGAAGATTTGGCTTTTTCCGTTCACCAGATATACAGCAAAAGGTAATAAAAATACAACAACAACAAGGGATTTTTTTAAAAAATTAGAGGTAGTCGTGGTTTTTCGCTGATAACTCAGCCATTTTTTAACCGATTTGACAGATTTATATACCGACGTGTTAAGCAAGAAATTTACCATTTGTTTGTGTCATAAAACTTGGACTCGGGAAGATCCATGGTTACCGAAAATGGGTATTTAAAAAAAAAAATTAAATTTTGGTCATAACTTTTTTGTATCTGAACCGATTTTCCCAAGTTTTTTATAAAATATGTTCTACTAAAAATTTCCGATATTTTGGTATATAAATCATATCCATAGGACATATGGCAGCCTTAAAATTTAGGTTTTTATAAAATTTTTAATTTTTTTTGTACGGGAGGTACCACGCCCACTTCTCCAATCCCGCCCACATTTTGTAGAATGGTGTGTATTGGCAACCTAATTTTGTGTACCTAGTTTGGAAGATTTGGCTTTTTCCGTTCACCAGATATACAGCAAAAGGTAATAAAAATACAACAACAACAAGGGATTTTTTTTAAAAATTAGAGGTAGTCGTGGTTTTTCGCTGATAACTCAGCCATTTTTTAACCGATTTGACAGATTTATATACCGACGTGTTAAGCAAGAAATTTACCATTTGTTTGTGTCATAAAACTTGGACTCGGGAAGATCCATGGTTACCGAAAATGGGTATTTAAAAAAAAAAAATTAAATTTTGGTCATAACTTTTTTGTATCTGAACCGATTTTCCCGAGTTTTTTATAAAATATGTTCTACTAAAAATTTCCGATATTTTGGTATATAAATCATATCCATAGGACATATGGCAGCCTTAAAATTTAGGTTTTTATAAAATTTTTAATTTTTTTTGTACGGGAGGTACCACGCCCACTTCTCCAATCCCGCCCACATTTTGTAGGATGGTGTGTATTGGCAACCTAATTTTGTGTACCTAGTTTGGAAGATTTGGCTTTTTCCGTTCACCAGATATACAGCAAAAAGTAATAAAAATACAACAACCACAAGGGATTTTTGGGAAAAATTAGAGGTAGTCGTGGTTTTTTGCTCATATCTCAGCCATTTGTGGACCGATCTGGCTGAATTTCAATAGCAAAATTATAATAACAATACCTGATAGAAAGATACCCCAACGAAGCTCCCATCATATCTGGGGGCTTCGGAAAACCCATTTCAACAGACAGACGGACAGACGGACAACCGGATTTGAACTTCGCTTTTCATAAGGACCCAGAATATATCTACTTTATAGGGTGTAGGATCAATATTGTAGAAATTACAAACGGAATGACAAAGTTATATATACCCTTTTACCTTCGGTGAAGGGTATAAAAAAAATAATTTTTGGGATTGCAGTATTTTGATCATAACTTAGCCATTTTTAAACCGATTTGAAAGATTAAAATACCGACGTGCTTAGGAAGAAATTTACCATTTACTTGACTTAAAAAGTTTGGACTCGGGAAGATCTATGATTCCCAAAAATGGATATTTTAATAAAAAACATTTTATTTTGGCCATAACTTTTTTGTGTCTGAACCGATTTTCCCGAGTCTTGTGTAAAATATGTTCTACTAAAAATTTCCAATATTTTTGTATGTAAGTCATATCCATAGGACATATGGTAGCCTTAAAATTTAGGTTTTTATACAATTTTTAATTCCGATATTTTGGTATATAAATCATATCCATAGGACATATGGCAGCCTTAAAATTTAGGTTTTTATACAATTTTCAATTTTTTTTGTACGGGAGGTACCACGCTTACTTCTTTAATCCCGCCCACATTTTGTAGGATGGTGTGTATTGGCAACCTAATTTTGTGTACCTAGTTTGGAAGATTTGGCTTTTTCCGTTCACCAGATATACAGCAAAAGGTAATAAAAATACAACAACAACAAGGGATTTTTTTAAAAAATTAGAGGTAGTCGTGGTTTTTTGCTCATATCTCAGCCATTTGTGGACCGATCTGGCTGAATTTCAATAGCAAAATTATAATAAGAATACCTGATAGAAAGATACCCCAACGAAGCTCCCATCATATCTGGGGGCTTCGAAAAACCCATTTCAACAGACAGACGGACAGACGGACAACCGGATTTGAACTTCGCTTTTCATAAGGACCCAGAATATATCTACTTTATAGGGTGTAGGATCAATATTGTAGAAATTACAAACGGAATGACAAAGTTATATATACCCTTTTACCTTCGGTGAAGGGTATAAAAAAAATAATTTTTGGGATTGCAGTATTTTGATCATAACTTAGCCATTTTTAAACCGATTTGAAAGATTTAAATACCGACGTGCTTAGGAAGAAATTTACCATTTACTTGACTTAAAAAGTTTGGACTCGGGAAGATCTATGATTCCCAAAAATGGATATTTTAATAAAAAACATTTTATTTTGGCCATAACTTTTTTGTGTCTGAACCGATTTTCCCGAGTCTTGTGTAAAATATGTTCTACTAAAAATTTCCAATAGTCGTGGTAGAGGTAGTCGTGGTTTTTCGCTGATAACTCAGCCATTTTTTAACCGATTTGACAGATTTATATACCGACGTGTTAAGCAAGAAATTTACCATTTGTTTGTGTCATAAAACTTGGACTCGGGAAGATCCATGGTTACCGAAAATGGGTATTTTAAAAAAAAAAATTAAATTTTGGTCATAACTTTTTTGTATCTGAACCGATTTTCCCGAGTTTTTTATAAAATATGTTCTACTAAAAATTTCCGATATTTTGGTATATAAATCATATCCATAGGACATATGGCAGCCTTAAAATTTAGGTTTTTATAAAATTTTTAATTTTTTTTGTACGGGAGGTACCACGCCCACTTCTCCAATCCCGCCCACATTTTGTAGAATGGTGTGTATTGGCAACCTAATTTTGTGTACCTAGTTTGGAAGATTTGGCTTTTTCCGTTCACCAGATATACAGCAAAAAGTAATAAAAATACAACAACCACAAGGGATTTTTGGGAAAAATTAGAGGTAGTCGTGGTTTTTTTCTCATATCTCAGCCATTTGTGGACCGATCTGGCTGAATTTCAATAGCAAAATTATAATAAGAATACCTGATAGAAAGATACCCCAACGAAGCTCCCATCATATCTGGGGGCTTCGGAAAACCCATTTCAACAGACAGACGGACAGACGGACAGACGGACAACCGGATTTGAACTTCGCTTTTCATAAGGACCCAGAATATATCTACTTTATAGGGTGTAGGATCAATATTGTAGAAATTACAAACGGAATGACAAAGTTATATATACCCTTTTACCTTCGGTGAAGGGTATAAAAAAAATAATTTTTGGGATTGCAGTATTTTGATCATAACTTAGCCATTTTTAAACCGATTTGAAAGATTTAAATACCGACGTGCTTAGGAAGAAATTTACCATTTACTTGACTTAAAAAGTTTGGACTCGGGAAGATCTATGTTTCCCAAAAATGGATATTTTAATAAAAAACATTTTATTTTGGCCATAACTTTTTTGTGTCTGAACCGATTTTCCCGAGTCTTGTGTAAAATATGTTCTACTAAAAATTTCCAATATTTTTGTATGTAAGTCATATCCATAGGACATATGGTAGCCTTAAAATTTAGGTTTTTATACAATTTTTAATTTTTTTTGTACGGGAGGTACCACGCCCACTTCTCCAATCCCGCCCACATTTTGTAGGATGGTGTGTATTGGCAACCTAATTTTGTGTACCTAGTTTGGAAGATTTGGCTTTTTCCGTTCACCAGATATACAGCAAAAGGTAATAAAAATACAACAACAACAAGGGATTTTTTTAAAAAATTAGAGGTAGTCGTGGTTTTTCGCTGATAACTCAGCCATTTTTTAACCGATTTGACAGATTTATATACCGACGTGTTAAGCAAGAAATTTACCATTTGTTTGTGTCATAAAACTTGGACTCGGGAAGATCCATGGTTACCGAAAATGGGTATTTTAAAAAAAAAAAATAAATTTTGGTCATAACTTTTTTGTATCTGAACGGATTTTCCCGAGTTTTTTATAAAATATGTTCTACTAAAAATTTCCGATATTTTGGTATATAAGTCATATCCATAGGACATATGGCAGCCTTAAAATTTAGGTTTTTATACAATTTTTAATTTTTTTTGTACGGGAGGTACCACGCTTACTTCTTTAATCCCGCCCACATTTTGTAGGATGGTGTGTATTGGCAACCTAATTTTGTGTACCTAGTTTGGAAGATTTGGCTTTTTCCGTTCACCAGATATACAGCAAAAGGTAATAAAAATACAACAACAACAAGGGATTTTTGGGAAAAATTAGTGGTAGTCGTGGTTTTTTTCTCATATCTCAGCCATTTGTGGACCGATCTGGCTGAATTTCAATAGCAAAATTATAATAAGAATACCTGATAGAAAGATACCCCAACGAAGCTCCCATCATATCTGGGGGCTTCGGAAAACCCATTTCAACAGACAGACGGACAGACGGACAGACGGACAACCGGATTTGAACTTCGCTTTTCATAAGGACCCAGAATATATCTACTTTATAGGGTGTAGGATCAATATTGTAGAAATTACAAACGGAATGACAAAGTTATATATACCCTTTTACCTTCGGTGAAGGGTATAAAAAAAATAATTTTTGGGATTGCAGTATTTTGATCATAACTTAGCCATTTTTAAACCGATTTGAAAGATTTAAATACCGACGTGCTTAGGAAGAAATTTACCATTTACTTGACTTAAAAAGTTTGGACTCGGGAAGATCTATGATTCCCAAAAATGGATATTTTAATAAAAAACATTTTATTTTGGCCATAACTTTTTTGTGTCTGAACCGATTTTCCCGAGTCTTGTGTAAAATATGTTCTACTAAAAATTTACAATATTTTTGTATGTAAGTCATATCCATAGGACATATGGTAGCCTTAAAATTTAGGTTTTTATACAATTTTTAATTTTTTTTGTACGGGAGGTACCACGCCCACTTCTCCAATCCCGCCCACATTTTGTAGGATGGTGTGTATTGGCAACCTAATTTTGTGTACCTAGTTTGGAAGATTTGGCTTTTTCCGTTCACCAGATATACAGCAAAAGGTAATAAAAATACAACAACAACAAGGGATTTTTTTAAACAATTAGAGGTAGTCGTGGTTTTTCGCTGATAACTCAGCCATTTTTTAACCGATTTGACAGATTTATATACCGACGTGTTAAGCAAGAAATTTACCATTTGTTCGTGTCATAAAACTTGGACTCGGGAAGATCCATGGTTACCGAAAATGGGTATTTAAAAAAAAAAAAATAAATTTTGGTCATAACTTTTTTGTATCTGAACCGATTTTCCCGAGTTTTTTATAAAATATGTTCTACTAAAAATTTCCGATATTTTGGTATATAAATCATATCCATAGGACATATGGCAGCCTTAAAATTTAGGTTTTTATACAATTTTTAATTTTTTTTGTACGGGAGGTACCACGCCCACTTCTCCAATCCCGCCCACATTTTGTAGGATGGTGTGTATTGGCAACCTAATTTTGTGTACCTAGTTTGGAAGATTTGGCTTTTTCCGTTCACCAGATATACAGCAAAAGGTAATAAAAATACAACAACAACAAGGGATTTTTTTAAAAAATTAGAGGTAGTCGTGGTTTTTCGCTGATAACTCAGCCATTTTTTAACCGATTTGACAGATTTATATACCGACGTGTTAAGCAAGAAATTTACCATTTGTTTGTGTCATAAAACTTGGACTCGGGAAGAGCCATGGTTACCGAAAATGGGTATTTTAAAAAAAAAAATTTAATTTTGGTCATAACTTTTTTGTATCTGAACCGATTTTCCCAAAATTTTTATAAAATACGTTCTACTAAAAATTTCCGATATTTTGGTATATAAATCATATCCATAGGACATATGGCAGCCTTAAAATTTAGGTTTTTATAAAATTTTTAATTTTTTTTGTACGGGAGGTACCACGCCCACTTCTCCAATCCCGCCCACATTTTGTAGGATGGTGTGTATTGGCAACCTTATTTTGTGTACCTAGTTTGGAAGATTTGGCTTTTTCCGTTCACCAGATATACAGCAAAATGTAATAAAAATACAACAACCACAAGGGATTTTTGGGAAAAATTAGAGGTAGTCGTGGTTTTTTGCTCATATCTCAGCCATTTGTGGACTCGGGAAGATCTATGTTTCCCAAAAATGGATATTTTAATAAAAAACATTTTATTTTGGCCATAACTTTTTTGTGTCTGAACCGATTTTCCCGAGTCTTGTGTAAAATATGTTCTACTAAAAATTTCCAATATTTTTGTATGTAAGTCATATCCATAGGACATATGGTAGCCTTAAAATTTAGGTTTTTATACAATTTTTAATTTTTTTTGTACGGGAGGTACCACGCCCACTTCTCCAATCCCGCCCACATTTTGTAGGATGGTGTGTATTGGCAACCTAATTTTGTGTACCTAGTTTGGAAGATTTGGCTTTTTCCGTTCACCAGATATACAGCAAAAGGTAATAAAAATACAACAACAACAAGGGATTTTTTTAAAAAATTAGAGGTAGTCGTGGTTTTTCGCTGATAACTCAGCCATTTTTTAACCGATTTGACAGATTTATATACCGACGTGTTAAGCAAGAAATTTACCATTTGTTTGTGTCATAAAACTTGGACTCGGGAAGATCCATGGTTACCGAAAATGGGTATTTTAAAAAAAAAAAATAAATTTTGGTCATAACTTTTTTGTATCTGAACGGATTTTCCCGAGTTTTTTATAAAATATGTTCTACTAAAAATTTCCGATATTTTGGTATATAAATCATATCCATAGGACATATGGCAGCCTTAAAATTTAGGTTTTTATACAATTTTTAATTTTTTTTGTACGGGAGGTACCACGCTTACTTCTTTAATCCCGCCCACATTTTGTAGGATGGTGTGTATTGGCAACCTAATTTTGTGTACCTAGTTTGGAAGATTTGGCTTTTTCCGTTCACCAGATATACAGCAAAAGGTAATAAAAATACAACAACAACAAGGGATTTTTGGGAAAAATTAGTGGTAGTCGTGGTTTTTTTCTCATATCTCAGCCATTTGTGGACCGATCTGGCTGAATTTCAATAGCAAAATTATAATAAGAATACCTGATAGAAAGATACCCCAACGAAGCTCCCATCATATCTGGGGGCTTCGGAAAACCCATTTCAACAGACAGACGGACAGACGGACAGACGGACAACCGGATTTGAACTTCGCTTTTCATAAGGACCCAGAATATATCTACTTTATAGGGTGTAGGATCAATATTGTAGAAATTACAAACGGAATGACAAAGTTATATATACCCTTTTACCTTCGGTGAAGGGTATAAAAAAAATAATTTTTGGGATTGCAGTATTTTGATCATAACTTAGCCATTTTTAAACCGATTTGAAAGATTTAAATACCGACGTGCTTAGGAAGAAATTTACCATTTACTTGACTTAAAAAGTTTGGACTCGGGAAGATCTATGATTCCCAAAAATGGATATTTTAATAAAAAACATTTTATTTTGGCCATAACTTTTTTGTGTCTGAACCGATTTTCCCGAGTCTTGTGTAAAATATGTTCTATGGTGTGTATTGGCAACCTAATTTTGTGTACCTAGTTTGGAAGATTTGGCTTTTTCCGTTCACCAGATATACAGCAAAAGGTAATAAAAATACAACAACAACAAGGGATTTTTTTAAAAAATTAGAGGTAGTCGTGGTTTTTCGCTGATAACTCAGCCATTTTTTAACCGATTTGACAGATTTATATACCGACGTGTTAAGCAAGAAATTTACCATTTGTTTGTGTCATAAAACTTGGACTCGGGAAGATCCATGGTTACCGAAAATGGGTATTTTAAAAAAAAAAAATAAATTTTGGTCATAACTTTTTTGTATCTGAACGGATTTTCCCGAGTTTTTTATAAAATATGTTCTACTAAAAATTTCCGATATTTTGGTATATAAATCATATCCATAGGACATATGGCAGCCTTAAAATTTAGGTTTTTATACAATTTTTAATTTTTTTTGTACGGGAGGTACCACGCTTACTTCTTTAATCCCGCCCACATTTTGTAGGATGGTGTGTATTGGCAACCTAATTTTGTGTACCTAGTTTGGAAGATTTGGCTTTTTCCGTTCACCAGATATACAGCAAAAGGTAATAAAAATACAACAACAACAAGGGATTTTTGGGAAAAATTAGTGGTAGTCGTGGTTTTTTTCTCATATCTCAGCCATTTGTGGACCGATCTGGCTGAATTTCAATAGCAAAATTATAATAAGAATACCTGATAGAAAGATACCCCAACGAAGCTCCCATCATATCTGGGGGCTTCGGAAAACCCATTTCAACAGACAGACGGACAGACGGACAGACGGACAACCGGATTTGAACTTCGCTTTTCATAAGGACCCAGAATATATCTACTTTATAGGGTGTAGGATCAATATTGTAGAAATTACAAACGGAATGACAAAGTTATATATACCCTTTTACCTTCGGTGAAGGGTATAAAAAAAATAATTTTTGGGATTGCAGTATTTTGATCATAACTTAGCCATTTTTAAACCGATTTGAAAGATTTAAATACCGACGTGCTTAGGAAGAAATTTACCATTTACTTGACTTAAAAAGTTTGGACTCGGGAAGATCTATGATTCCCAAAAATGGATATTTTAATAAAAAACATTTTATTTTGGCCATAACTTTTTTGTGTCTGAACCGATTTTCCCGAGTCTTGTGTAAAATATGTTCTACTAAAAATTTCCAATATTTTTGTATGTAAGTCATATCCATAGGACATATGGTAGCCTTAAAATTTAGGTTTTTATACAATTTTTAATTTTTTTTGTACGGGAGGTACCACGCCCACTTCTCCAATCCCGCCCACATTTTGTAGGATGGTGTGTATTGGCAACCTAATTTTGTGTACCTAGTTTGGAAGATTTGGCTTTTTCCGTTCACCAGATATACAGCAAAAGGTAATAAAAATACAACAACAACAAGGGATTTTTTTAAACAATTAGAGGTAGTCGTGGTTTTTCGCTGATAACTCAGCCATTTTTTAACCGATTTGACAGATTTATATACCGACGTGTTAAGCAAGAAATTTACCATTTGTTCGTGTCATAAAACTTGGACTCGGGAAGATCCATGGTTACCGAAAATGGGTATTTAAAAAAAAAAAAATTAATTTTGGTCATAACTTTTTTGTATCTGAACCGATTTTCCCGAGTTTTTTATAAAATATGTTCTACTAAAAATTTCCGATATTTTGGTATATAAATCATATCCATAGGACATATGGCAGCCTTAAAATTTAGGTTTTTATAAAATTTTTAATTTTTTTTGTACGGGAGGTACCACGCCCACTTCTCCAATCCCGCCCACATTTTGTAGGATGGTGTGTATTGGCAACCTTATTTTGTGTACCTAGTTTGGAAGATTTGGCTTTTTCCGTTCACCAGATATACAGCAAAATGTAATAAAAATACAACAACCACAAGGGATTTTTGGGAAAAATTAGAGGTAGTCGTGGTTTTTTGCTCATATCTCAGCCATTTGTGGACCGATCTGGCTGAATTTCAATAGCAAAATTATAATAAGAATACCTGATAGAAAGATACCCCAACGAAGCTCCCATCATATCTGGGGGCTTCGGAAAACCCATTTCAACAGACAGACGGACAGACGGACAACCGGATTTGAACTTCGCTTTTCATAAGGACCCAGAATATATCTACTTTATAGGGTGTAGGATCAATATTGTAGAAATTACAAACGGAATGACAAAGTTATATATACCCTTTTACCTTCGGTGAAGGGTATAAAAATTCGAAGAAGATACCTAACCCAATTAGTAATATTAACAAAAATTTTAGGCAATACTTATTGTATAAATTACCAATTATTTAAGACAATAAAACTTAGTTTTTTCTTTTTATATAAAAATAAATTACCTATGCACGCCTTGGTAAAATTACCTTAATTATTTTTTTGTGTGCATAATCGCTTTCAGATGCACAACTCAGTGTTTCAATACTTCGACAAGCTTTTGTTGTTTTCTTTTCGATTTTTCTCGTAACAGATTTCATTTCAGTGTTTTTCTGATCTGCTTAATTGTGCCAAAATCTTAGCCACTTATTACCATCTTCCTAGCCGTTCTTTGGTATGATATGAAACTTTGTTCTCTTGCAGGAATTTTTATGTTTTTATGGCAAAACATCAGTTCGGTTTGTGCTTTGTTGTGATACAGACGTGTATTTTAGCCCCGCATACGATTTGAACTATTAATTAATCACATTTGATTTTGTAATATAAGCAGCGAATGGACGCTTAAAAAAAATAATATACATATTTTGTTATTTAAATTATTTAACATAATAGTAAACAATTTAAAACGATAAAATAAAACAGTAGAAATATATATGTACGTATGTATGAATGTTCATACATGTGTATACATATTCTGAACAAAAACATTTAAATTTCTTGTTTTTTTTTGTTGTTGCAAAATACAATAAATAATAAAAATATTAAAGCAAAGCAAAACAGTGAAAAACAAAAACAACTCTTTGCATGAGTACGAACAGTGAAACAACACTAAGACAAAATGAAAGAAACGTTTACGTGTTAGTTCAAGCAAACGAAAATAATGCAGAAATAAATAAAACTAAACAAAATAATATAAACTATTTAACGGCTAAGCCAATTACTCGAACACGTTCCCTATCAGTGTTGCCAGTTGCTGGCCTGTGACGTCAAAAACAAATTTAGTGGGAAATGATACCATGAACTTAAACACAAATGCAATGGAAAACCCCCCTGTAAAAAGCTGTCAAAAGCCTACAGTACAAGTTGGTATGGACAGGTACATAACAGTGCTTAAACGGGGACGCAGCCCTACCTCTGCAGCAGTTGCTTCGGCCTCAAAAGTTCCATCTTTTGATAAAATAAGTACACAAAATCGTTTTGCGATTCTGGAGGATGAATCCTCTGAAGCACCAAACGTCATTAAATCGTCTAAGCCACCCCGATATACCTAAGAGAGCAAAACTCTAATGAGTTATTAAAAAGTTTAATTTCGGTGATAGGTGAAAATTCCTTTTATGTAGCTGCAATAAAGCGCGGTATCATTAACTAAAATACAGACTAAAATACAGGTGAATCACGAGGATGATTTTCGAAAGATTTGAGACTCTGAATAAAAACTTAGATTCGAGACTCTGAATAAAAACTTTTATACTTATCAACTGAAGAGCAGTAAAGGTCTTCAGGTAGTAACCAAGGGCATAGACTCATGCGTAGACCCAGGGGAAATTAAAGCATTTTTAGAAGAGAAGGGCTTTAAAATCAAAAACGTTACAAATATCAAAAATAGGGAAAAAAATCGCCAACCACTATTTCGAGTGTAGATAGAACCCGGCGACGTTAAGCTGAAAAAAATGAAATGCATCCAATTTATAATTTAAAATATATTCTGTACAGATGGGTAACTATTGAGGAGTCGCACAGATGGGTAACTATTGAGGAGTCGCACGAAAGAAATGGTCCTGTTCAATGTCTAAACTGCCAGGAATTTGGCCATACTAAGGCATACTGCTACTTAACCCCTGCTTGCGTAGTATGTGGTGAATTACATGGAACAGTTCTTTGCGACAAGTCTTAAACCGACCCCAACGTAAAAAAAATGTAGCAACTGTGGCGGTAATCACACTGCCAATTATAGAGGATGCCCTGTATATACTATCGTCAAGCAGTCGGTCGGACCGAAAACTAATCCCCCTCAAATGCAGGTAACAAATCAGGTAAACACAAATGCAATTTAAGCCCCCCAGTCTAGTAATAACAGAACCTCTTACGCTAACGTCCTAAACTCAAACCATGAGCCAATGCAAGGTACCTCGCCAAGTAATGATGAAACTCCAGTTTCTAATTTAAGTCGTTTAGAAAAAACCATGGAAACATTAGTGCAAACGGTAAATAATTTTGCTAACACAATGGGTAATATGATGCAGGAAATGCTTAGAATGCAATCGATGTTATTGCAAGCTGTACTTAGTGCCGGTTCACACAAGCAATTTTAGTTGCGCAATTCTTAAGTTTGTTGATGTTTTTTTCGGTTTGCGGTGAGGAGAATGAAAAGTGAAAAATAATTGCCGGTACTCGGCTGTTTCGAGCAATTCTCTCATTCGTTCTTTTTTTTTTAGTTGAATATTTGACATTTTTTTTCATTGGATGTTTCGCTTATTGGTGTGTAAACAAACAGATCCTAATTTGAATTAATGAAAAATTTGAAATATTTATAATTATTAATTATTAACGGAGCCTGGTTCTGGTAAAGTATAATTTAACATGAAAAAATATAACATTTTAAATAATTTTTTATTCTGTGTTCATTTTGTAGAGTCAGCTGCATAACAATGGCGTTCAAATGGAACAGGGATTTGATTGAAAAATTAATTACTTTGGTTGAGGAGAACAATTGCATATATAATGTTAAATCTAAAGAATATTTGGACAGGAATAAGAAGGCAGAAGCATACAACAATATTTTGAAGGAGATGCAAACAGTGGAGAGCTCAATTACACTGGAAGAAATAAAGAGGAGATGGAAAAACTTAAGGACACAATTCAGCCAGGAACAGCGAAAGCTAAAGCAGTCAAAAAAAAGCGGAGCTGGGTCTGTCGATATATACGCTCCCAAACTAAATTTTCAAAATCAAATGCATACCGGTGACAAGAAAACGCAGCTTTATTGCCAATTTTTCAGCAGGGGATATAGCATTTCTCATTTGAGTGTCAGCGCGTCTTATATATTGATCAATTAACTTAAGTACAAAATCAAACTGTTGCTCAGACATTCTAAGGTAGTTTTTATACGATATTTTGTCCGTCAACAATAATTCCTTTCTTAAAAAGGAATATGAGCCCTGATCCCCTCTTGCGTTTCTCCACGGTTTTACCCATTGCTTCTTTACTTTTTTTACAGGCAGGTACGACGCTGTTTCACACAAATTAGATAAACCTTCTAAAAGTTTCAAATTAATATTATTTTTTTATAAAACACATTATACAAACCAATCAATATGTCCTCCTTGTCACTGTCTTCAGAATCCAAATCAATTGCCTCTCCTATCAATTCAATTGTGGATCTTATTATTTCGTTTTTTTCTTTAAAATTCATTTTTCAACAAAACCACATGAATTTATTTATGAGTCTCTTTTTATTATGCTTCTTTGCGCCTAAAGCCGTAAATGTCAAATTTAAGAAAATAAAAGTAATAAACAAATCTGAAAAATTGCCGAAGAAGTTGTCGTGTGTGAACATAAAAGCAAGTTCAAAAGAGAATTGTGAAAAAGTTGCGCAACTATAATCGTCTTATGTGACCCTAGACTTAACAAACCATGAACTGTTTAAAAATTTGTTTTTGGAACGCAAACGGCATCCGCCAACATAAAAATGAATTAGAATACTTTCTTAAAAATAAACAAATTAATGTCATGATGATTTCTGAAACTCATTTGACCTCAAGAAATACGTTTAATATAAATGATTATATACTATATGATACCAAGGACCCTCGAGATAGAGCTTGTGGAGGTTCTGCCATTTTAATAAAAACCCGAGTCAAACACTACCTAATGTGTGATCTAAGCAACGAAAATTTGCGTTGAGGAATTAAATAGAAACCTAGTAATTTGAGCGTTATACTCCCCGCCTATATTTTCAATATCGGAGGACCAATATTATAAATATTTTAAATCATTAGGACCGTGTTTCCTAGCCGCTGGCGATTATAACGCTAAACATACCTTCTGGGGGTCGCGACTTATAACATCAAAGGGTCGTGTTTTATTTAACACAATTTCTAAAATGGATTTAAATGTGGTAGCGAGCGGACAACCAACATATTGGCCCACTGATCATCAAAAATTCCAGATGTCATCGATTTCGGCGTGGTTAAAAACATTCCCATAGAAACGATTCATGTTGAAGCCTCCCTAGATTTATTTTCCGACCACACACCTACAATTGTTACTATAATGAACCCCAATAGAATTGTACCTCCGACGACAGCTACGCAAATTAATTGGTTAAAATATAAAAAATATCTCAGTACCCATTGCACAGAAAATATTGCGCTCAGTACACCGGATTATGTAGATCGCTCTATTGACAATTTTGACAGTTTTTTGAAACTGGCTGTTCAACATTCCAATATTGCCCCCAAAAAAACAAAAACTATTAAAATATATTCCACAGATGTCGAGCATCTGTTGTCTGAAAAAAGGAGGGCTCGAAGAGAGTGGCAATTGCACAGATCCCCTCAACTTAAGAACTTACTTAAAGAGTGTACAAAAAGACTAAGAAAGTTACTGCAGACTAAGAAAACGGCTTCTCTGGAAAAATATCTTGAGGAACTTAATGCAACCCCACAATCAAACTACTCATTATGGCGTGCAGCTAGAAATCTCAAAAGGCCAGTTGTCTCTAAACCACCATTAAGAAACTTGAATGGAAGTTGGGCACGAAATGATGTTGAAAAAGGAAATCTGTTTGTCAATCATTTAAAAAACGTATTTACCCCAAATATCTCACGATATTGCGGTCGAGTTACCACCTGTTGCTGCTAGAGCAGCTGTTCCGCTAAGATTTGAGATAAGAGAAATCGAAAAGGCTATTTGTGATTTAAACCCCAAGAAGGCTCCTGGTTTTGATAAGATCAGCAACAAAATGCTTTTGGAGCTACCCAGCATAGCAAAAAAAATTATTCTTTTATTTTTAATGCTATTTTAGGCCTTGAATACTATCCTCAAAAGTGGAAGATCTCCTTAGTCACCATGATACCTAAACCTGGAAAGGATCACACAAAAGTTGAGTCATATAGGCCTATAAGCTAACTTTCTAATATATCAAAGCTGTTTGAGAAGCTGTTAGCGTCAAAATTAACCCCAATTTTAAATGAAAATAGATGTATTCCTAACCACCAATTCGGCTTTAGAAGAGAACACAGCACAATTGAGCAAACCCATCGTATAGTAAACTCAATAAGAAAAGCCTTTGAAGAAAAAAATATTGTTCCGCTCTCTTCATCGATGTTTCTCAAGCTTTTGATAAAGTCTGGCATGAAGGCTTATTACATAAATTGAAGCTCAACTTACCAGTAAACACACACAAGCTGTTAGAAAGCTACTTAGTCGGTCGAAAATTTATTATTAAAGAAGGTGATTATTTAAGCTCTCCTCAGCAAATTGACGCTGGAGTCCCTCAGGGAAGCATCCTGGGCCCACTTGTATACTTAATATATACCTCGGATATGCCAACAAACAACTACACACAAACTTCAACATTTGCTGATGATACAGCTTTTTTGAGCGTGCACGAAAACCGTCAAGAAGCATCTCGATACCTACAGGATCATATATTTCAACTGGAACTATGGTTAAAGCAATGAAGGATAGAGGTCAATGAGCAAAAATGCGTACATATAACATTCACCTTGCGTCGGGAATCATGCCCCCCTATTAAAATCAATAATCAAATAATAGCTCAAAATTCGCATGTTAAATACCTGGGTATTCATCTAGATCGCCGTTTAACGTGGAAAAGCCATATAGAGGCAAAATTAACTCAAATGAAACTAAAAGCCATCCAAATTCATTGGCTTATTGGAAGAAACTCTGTCCTAAGTCTCGACTGCAAACTTCTTCTTTACAACTCCATCTTAAAGCCAATCTGGTGAAATGGTATTCAGTTATGTGGCACTGCCTCGGCCTCTAATATCGAAAAAATTCAAAGGCGCCAAAATAAACTACTTCGAATAATCACAGCTGCCCCTTGGTATGTTAAAAACTCAAATATTCACAAGGATCTTAATGTTCCATTAGTTAAAACTTAAAAAGGCTCGAATTGCACCCGAACCCACTAGCACGAAATATTTTAAATGATAGCGGCCACACTCGCTTAAAAAAGAAGAGACACTGCAGCACTTATCCAATTAGATGAGCGATAAACACTTATAAAAGTGACAGAACCCGCGATGAAGAAAATTTTTGTCTGGCACTGGCAGGACAAAAAATAACGTATTAGGTTAATATTTGATTAATTATTGTTAGTTCATATTTAATATATGAAGATTCAATAAATAAATAATGAAGAAAAAAAAAATTTACTTGCCGATATATCAAAAAAAAATCTTACTGTCAAAACGAAACTGTTCCAACTTGTTTTTAGGGAATCTTTATATGATACTTCAGAAGCTTTTTATATTTTTTATAATACGTACGTAACATTACCTTCACCCGTTTCGTTTCAACTGTGGGAATGTATGATTTTTTGCCATATTTCTGTAAGTTTTTCATATTTTAATCTATGCCATGTCCACTCATAAAATTGCATCACGTCTATATAAGTGGGTAGCGTTTTGCCTTTTAGTGCACATAGGGTAGCCAGATTTTAAATTCGGAAAAACAGTACATTGAATACATAAAAACAGTACAATCAAGAAAAATACAGTACATTTTTTTGGACGACAACATACCATTTGTTTTAATAAGTAACCCCCAATTTCACCAAGTTCAGCTATAATTAACTATCAGTTCAAGCTGTCAAAACATATTGTAAGCTGGAAGTTAAAGTAATAGTTAGTTTTAACTGAACTTAATGAAATTGGGGTAAATATTTTAAACTTTTGATTGAATATGCAACAACAATTATATAAAGAAAGAAATACACTTAAAATGTGTAACGTCAAAGGAATTATTTCCAGTTTATGGCATTTCATAAATATACATATGAAATTACTCCATTTGCGTTTAAAAAGCAAACACTACAAACGAAGCATTTGGCCAGGAAAACCATAACATTGCTGTAAGCCATATAAGAAAGGAGAAAAGCCTTACTTAGCTCAAAACAATCAACTCATTGATTTTGTAAGTACGATTTTCTTTAAACATATTCGTATTTAAAGCAATTTTCACTACACACATAGTTGCACAAATCATATAGAATTTGAGAAAATGTTTGTTTTGTTTCCTAAATTAATTTTCCAATTTTAAATAATTTTTAAATTATTTACGGCTAATTTTACCAAGTTCAGCTATAATTAACTCAAGGCGAATTCATAAAGGTGACATTTTCACGTCACCTGTTTTTTGTTTATTTTTTTGTGTGTATACTGAATGTCAAGTTTTGTTTACATTTTGTGAAAAAATTAATTCAAATTTTAAATTCAACAAAAATTTAAATTCTTGAAAAAAAAACTTATTTAAATTTTATAAAATAAAAAAAGTGAATCTACTGTTCTACTAAAAATTTCCGATATTTTGGTATATAAATCATATCCATAGGACATATGGCAGCCTTAAAATTTAGGTTTTTATAAAATTTTTAATTTTTTTTGTACGGGAGGTACCACGCCCACTTCTCCAATCCCGCCCACATTTTGTAGGATGGTGTGTATTGGCAACCTAATTTTGTGTACCTAGTTTGGAAGATTTGGCTTTTTCCGTTCACCAGATATACAGCAAAAAGTAATATAAAAATACAACAACCACAAGGGATTTTTGGGAAAAATTAGAGGTAGTCGTGGTTTTTTGCTCATATCTCAGCCATTTGTGGACCGATCTGGCTGAATTTCAATAGCAAAATTATAATAAGAATACCTGATAGAAAGATACCCCAACGAAGCTCCCATCATATCTGGGGGCTTCGGAAAACCCATTTCAACAGACAGACGGACAGACGGACAACCGGATTTGAACTTCGCTTTTCATAAGGACCCAGAATATATCTACTTTATAGGGTGTAGGATCAATATTGTAGAAATTACAAACGGAATGACAAAGTTATATATACCCTTTTACCTTCGGTGAAGGGTATAAAAATTCGAAGAAGATACCTAACCCAATTAGTAATATTAACAAAAATTTTAGGCAATACTTATTGTATAAATTACCAATTATTTAAGACAATAAAACTTAGTTTTTTCTTTTTATATAAAAATAAATTACATATGCACGCCTTGGTAAAATTACCTTAATTATTTTTTTGTGTGCATAATCGCTTTCAGATGCACAACTCAGTGTTTCAATACTTCGACAAGCTTTTGTTGTTTTCTTTTCGATTTTTCTCGTAACAGATTTCTTTTCAGTGTTTTTCTGATCTGCTTAATTGTGCCAAAATCTTAGCCACTTATTACCATCTTCCTAGCCGTTCTTTGGTATGATATGAAACTTTGTTCTCTTGCAGGAATTTTTATGTTTTTATGGCAAAACATCAGTTCGGTTTGTGCTTTGTTGTGATACAGACGTGTATTTTAGCCCCGCATACGATTTGAACTATTAATTAATCACATTTGATTTTGTAATATAAGCAGCGAATGGACGCTTAAAAAAAAATAATATACATATTTTGTTATTTAAATTATTTAACATAATAGTGAACAATTTAAAACGATAAAATAAAACAGTAGAAATATATATGTACGTATGTATGAATGTTCATACATGTGTATACATATTCTGAACAAAAACATTTAAATTTCTTGTTTTTTTTTTGTTGTTGCAAAATACAATAAATAATAAAAATATTAAAGCAAAGCATAACGGTGAAAAACAAAAACAACTCTTTGCATGAGTACGAACAGTGAAACAACACTAAGACAAAATGAAAGAAACGTTTACGTGTTAGTTCAAGCAAACGAAAATAATGCAGAAATAAATAAAACTAAACAAAATAATATAAACTATTTAACGGCTAAGCCAATTACTCGAACACGTTCCCTATCACCCTCGGTGTTTACAAAAACAGTGGATAGTGACTCATTAATAAAACTACAACTAGATTTGGTGACAAGTGTTGCCAGTTGCTGGCCTGTGACGTCAAAAACAAATTTAGTGGGAAATGATACCATGAACTTAAACACAAATGCAATGGAAAACCCCCCTGTAAAAAGCTGTCAAAAGCCTACAGTACAAGTTGGTATGGACAGGTACATAACAGTGCTTAAACGGGGACGCAGCCCTACCTCTGCAGCAGTTGCTTCGGCCTCAAAAGTTCCATCTTTTGATAAAATAAGTACACAAAATCGTTTTGCGATTCTGGAGGATGAATCCTCTGAAGCACCAAACGTCATTAAATCGTCTAAGCCACCCCGATATACCTAAGAGAGCAAAACTCTAATGAGTTATTAAAAAGTTTAATTTCGGTGATAGGTGAAAATTCCTTTTATGTAGCTGCAATAAAGCGCGGTATCATTAACTAAAATACAGGTGAATCACGAGGATGATTTTCGAAAGATTTGAGACTCTGAATAAAAACTTAGATTCGAGACTCTGAATAAAAACTTTTATACTTATCAACTGAAGAGCAGTAAAGGTCTTCAGGTAGTAACCAAGGGCATAGACTCATGCGTAGACCCAGGGGAAATTAAAGCATTTTTAGAAGAGAAGGGCTTTAAAATCAAAAACGTTACAAATATCAAAAATAGGGAAAAAAATCGCCAACCACTATTTCGAGTGTAGATAGAACCCGGCGACGTTAAGCTGAAAAAAATGAAATGCATCCAATTTATAATTTAAAATATATTCTGTACAGATGGGTAACTATTGAGGAGTCGCACGAAAGAAATGGTCCTGTTCAATGTCTAAACTGCCAGGAATTTGGCCATACTAAGGCATACTGCTACTTAACCCCTGCTTGCGTAGTATGTGGTGAATTACATGGAACAGTTCTTTGCGACAAGTCTTAAACCGACCCCAACGTAAAAAAAATGTAGCAACTGTGGCGGTAATCACACTGCCAATTATAGAGGATGCCCTGTATATACTATCGTCAAGCAGTCGGTCGGACCGAAAACTAATCCCCCTCAAATGCAGGTAACAAATCAGGTAAACACAAATGCAATTTAAGCCCCCCAGTCTAGTAATAACAGAACCTCTTACGCTAACGTCCTAAACTCAAACCATGAGCCAATGCAAGGTACCTCGCCAAGTAATGATGAAACTCCAGTTTCTAATTTAAGTCGTTTAGAAAAAACCATGGAAACATTAGTGCAAACGGTAAATAATTTTGCTAACACAATGGGTAATATGATGCAGGAAATGCTTAGAATGCAATCGATGTTATTGCAAGCTGTACTTAGTGCCGGTTCACACAAGCAATTTTAGTTGCGCAATTCTTAAGTTTGTTGATGTTTTTTTCGGTTTGCGGTGAGGAGAATGAAAAGTGAAAAATAATTGCCGGTACTCGGCTGTTTCGAGCAATTCTCTCATTCGTTCTTTTTTTTTTAGTTGAATATTTGACATTTTTTTTCATTGGATGTTTCGCTTATTGGTGTGTAAACAAACAGATCCTAATTTGAATTAATGAAAAATTTGAAATATTTATAATTATTAATTATTAACGGAGCCTGGTTCTGGTAAAGTATAATTTAACATAAAAAAATATAACATTTTAAATAATTTTTTATTCTGTGTTCATTTTGTAGAGTCAGCTGCATAACAATGGCGTTCAAATGGAACAGGGATTTGATTGAAAAATTAATTACTTTGGTTGAGGAGAACAATTGCATATATAATGTTAAATCTAAAGAATATTTGGACAGGAATAAGAAGGCAGAAGCATACAACAATATTTTGAAGGAGATGCAAACAGTGGAGAGCTCAATTACACTGGAAGAAATAAAGAGGAGATGGAAAAACTTAAGGACACAATTCAGCCAGGAACAGCGAAAGCTAAAGCAGTCAAAAAAAAGCGGAGCTGGGTCTGTCGATATATACGCTCCCAAACTAAATTTTCAAAATCAAATGCATACCGGTGACAAGAAAACGCAGCTTTATTGCCAATTTTTCAGCAGGGGATATAGCATTTCTCATTTGAGTGTCAGCGCGTCTTATATATTGATCAATTAACTTAAGTACAAAATCAAACTGTTGCTCAGACATTCTAAGGTAGTTTTTATACGATATTTTGTCCGTCAACAATAATTCCTTTCTTTAAAAGGAATATGAGCCCTGATCCCCTCTTGCGTTTCTCCACGGTTTTACCCATTGCTTCTTTACTTTTTTTACAGGCAGGTACGACGATGTTTCACACAAATTAGATAAACCTTCTAAAAGTTTCAAATTAATATTATTTTTTTATAAAACACATTATACAAACCAATCAATATGTCCTCCTTGTCACTGTCTTCAGAATCCAAATCAATTGCCTCTCCTATCAATTCAATTGTGGATCTTATTATTTCGTTTTTTTCTTTAAAATTCATTTTTCAACAAAACCACATGAATTTATTTATGAGTCTCTTTTTATTATGCTTCTTTGCGCCTAAAGCCGTAAATGTCAAATTTAAGAAAATAAAAGTAATAAACAAATCTGAAAAATTGCCGAAGAAGTTGTCGTGTGTGAACATAAAAGCAAGTTCAAAAGAGAATTGTGAAAAAGTTGCGCAACTATAATCGTCTTATGTGACCCTAGACTTAACAAACCATGAACTGTTTAAAAATTTGTTTTTGGAACGCAAACGGCATCCGCCAACATAAAAATGAATTAGAATACTTTCTTAAAAATAAACAAATTGATGTCATGATGATTTCTGAAACTCATTTGACCTCAAGAAATACGTTTAATATAAATGATTATATACTATATGATACCAAGGACCCTCGAGATAGAGCTTGTGGAGGTTCTGCCATTTTAATAAAAACCCGAGTCAAACACTACCTAATGTGTGATCATCGTGAAGATTATCTCTAAGCAACGAAAATTTGCGTTGAGGAATTAAATAGAAACCTAGTAATTTGAGCGTTATACTCCCCGCCTATATTTTCAATATCGGAGGACCAATATTATAAATATTTTAAATCATTAGGACCGTGTTTCCTAGCCGCTGGCGATTATAACGCTAAACATACCTTCTGGGGGTCGCGACTTATAACATCAAAGGGTCGTGTTTTATTTAACACAATTTCTAAAATGGATTTAAATGTGGTAGCGAGCGGACAACCAACATATTGGCCCACTGATCATCAAAAATTCCAGATGTCATCGATTTCGGCGTGGTTAAAAACATTCCCATAGAAACGATTCATGTTGAAGCCTCCCTAGATTTATTTTCCGACCACACACCTACAATTGTTACTATAATGAACCCCAATAGAATTGTACCTCCGACGACAGCTACGCAAATTAATTGGTTAAAATATACAAAATATCTCAGTACCCATTGCACAGAAAATATTGCGCTCAGTACACCGGATTATGTAGATCGCTCTATTGACAATTTCGACAGTTTTTTGAAACTGGCTGTTCAACATTCCAATATTGCCCCCAAAAAAACAAAAACTATTAAAATATATTCCACAGATGTCGAGCATCTGTTGTCTGAAAAAAGGAGGGCTCGAAGAGAGTGGCAATTGCACAGATCCCCTCAACTTAAGAACTTACTTAAAGAGTGTACAAAAAGACTAAGAAAGTTACTGCAGACTAAGAAAACGGCTTCTCTGGAAAAATATCTTGAGGAACTTAATGCAACCCCACAATCAAACTACTCATTATGGCGTGCAGCTAGAAATCTCAAAAGGCCAGTTGTCTCTAAACCACCATTAAGAAACTTGAATGGAAGTTGGGCACGAAATGATGTTGAAAAAGGAAATCTGTTTGTCAATCATTTAAAAAACGTATTTACCCCAAATATCTCACGATATTGCGGTCGAGTTACCACCTGTTGCTGCTAGAGCAGCTGTTCCGCTAAGATTTGAGATAAGAGAAATCGAAAAGGCTATTTGTGATTTAAACCCCAAGAAGGCTCCTGGTTTTGATAAGATCAGCAACAAAATGCTTTTGGAGCTACCCAGCATAGCAAAAAAAATTATTCTTTTATTTTTAATGCTATTTTAGGCCTTGAATACTATCCTCAAAAGTGGAAGGTCTCCTTAGTCACCATGATACCTAAACCTGGAAAGGATCACACAAAAGTTGAGTCATATAGGCCTATAAGCTAACTTTCTAATATATCAAAGCTGTTTGAGAAGCTGTTAGCGTCAAAATTAACCCCAATTTTAAATGAAAATAGATGTATTCCTAACCACCAATTCGGCTTTAGAAGAGAACACAGCACAATTGAGCAAACCCATCGTATAGTAAACTCAATAAGAAAAGCCTTTGAAGAAAAAAATATTGTTCCGCTCTCTTCATCGATGTTTCTCAAGCTTTTGTTAAAGTCTGGCATGAAGGCTTATTACATAAATTGAAGCTCAACTTACCAGTAAACACACACAAGCTGTTAGAAAGCTACTTAGTCGGTCGAAAATTTATTATTAAAGAAGGTGATTATTTAAGCTCTCCTCAGCAAATTGACGCTGGAGTCCCTCAGGGAAGCATCCTGGGCCCACTTGTATACTTAATATATACCTCGGATATGCCAACAAACAACTACACACAAACTTCAACATTTGCTGATGATACAGCTTTTTTGAGCGTGCACGAAAACCGTCAAGAAGCATCTCGATACCTACAGGATCATATATTTCAACTGGAACTATGGTTAAAGCAATGAAGGATAGAGGTCAATGAGCAAAAATGCGTACATATAACATTCACCTTGCATCGGGAATCATGCCCCCCTATTAAAATCAATAATCAAATAATAGCTCAAAATTCGCATGTAAAATACCTGGGTATTCATCTAGATCGCCGTTTAACGTGGAAAAGCCATATAGAGGCAAAATTAACTCAAATGAAACTAAAAGCCATCCAAATTCATTGGCTTATTGGAAGAAACTCTGTCCTAAGTCTCGACTGCAAACTTCTTCTTTACAACTCCATCTTAAAGCCAATCTGGTGAAATGGTATTCAGTTATGTGGCACTGCCTCGGCCTCTAATATCGAAAAAATTCAAAGGCGCCAAAATAAACTACTTCGAATAATCACAGCTGCCCCTTGGTATGTTAAAAACTCAAATATTCACAAGGATCTTAATGTTCCATTAGTTAAAACTTAAAAAGGCTCGAATTGCACCCGAACCCACTAGCACGAAATATTTTAAATGATAGCGGCCACACTCGCTTAAAAAAGAAGAGACACTGCAGCACTTATCCAATTAGATGAGCGATAAACACTTATAAAAGTGAACAGAACCCGCGATGAAGAAAATTTTTGTCTGGCACTGGCAGGACAAAAAATAACGTATTAGGTTAAGATTTGATTAATTATTGTTAGTTCATATTTAATATATGAAGATTCAATAAATAAATAATGAAGAAAAAAAAAATTTACTTGCCGATATATCAAAAAAAATCTTACTGTCAAAACGAAACTGTTCCAACTTGTTTTTAGGGAATCTTTATATGATACTTCAGAAGCTTTTTATATTTTTTATAATACGTACGTAACATTACCTTCACCCGTTTCGTTTCAACTGTGGGAATGTATGATTTTTTGCCATATTTCTGTAAGTTTTTCATATTTTAATCTATGCCATGTCCACTCATAAAATTGCATCACGTCTATATAAGTGGGTAGCGTTTTGCCTTTTAGTGCACATAGGGTAGCCAGATTTTAAATTCGGAAAAACAGTACATTGAATACATAAAAACAGTACAATCAAGAAAAATACAGTACATTTTTTTGGACGACAACATACCATTTGTTTTAATAAGTAACCCCCAATTTCACCAAGTTCAGCTATAATTAACTATCAGTTCAAGCTGTCAAAACATATTGTAAGCTGGAAGTTAAAGTAATAGTTAGTTTTAACTGAACTTGGTGAAATTGGGGTAAATATTTTAAACTTTTGATTGAATATGCAACAACAATTATATAAAGAAAGAAATACACTTAAAATGTGTAACGTCAAAGGAATTATTTCCAGTTTATGGCATTTCATAAATATACATATGAAATTACTCCATTTGCGTTTAAAAAGCAAACACTACAAACGAAGCATTTGGCCAGGAAAACCATAACATTGCTGTAAGCCATATAAGAAAGGAGAAAAGCCTTACTTAGCTCAAAACAATCAACTCATTGATTTTGTAAGTACGATTTTCTTTAAACATATTCGTATTTAAAGCAATTTTCACTACACACATAGTTGCACAAATCATATAGAATTTGAGAAAATGTTTGTTTTGTTTCCTAAATTAATTTTCCAATTTTAAATAAATAAATAAATAAATAGTTCAACAAAATAACCACAATACTAATTATTTAAATAATTTTTAAATTATTTACGGCTAATTTTACCAAGTTCAGCTATAATTAACTCAAGGCGAATTCATAAAGGTGACATTTTCACGTCACCTGTTTTTTGTTTATTTTTTTGTGTGTATACTGAATGTCAAGTTTTGTTTACATTTTGTGAAAAAATTAATTCAAATTTTAAATTCAACAAAAATTTAAATTCTTGAAAAAAAAACTTATTTAAATTTTATAAAATAAAAAAGTGAATCTAAAGGAATCTAAGGAATAAGTGGAGTCACCATTAATTTGCAATAGAGGAAAAAGATTTACTTTCTAAAGCAATTGTGTATACATATTTTATAAACAAAAAATTTACTTTTTTATATTTTCAACAAATAATTTTGACAGTTACTCTAACTTTTTACAAAAACAAAATACATAGTATTTTTTTAAAAAAAGGGATAGCTAGCATAACTCTATCTCATGATGCGGTCACCTTTATGAATTCGCCTTGAATAAACTATTACTAAAACAATAGGTTTTTTGACTTTTATAATGAAAGTTAATTAAACCTGAACTTGGTGAAATTGGCCATTAATCTATAAAATCCAAAAAAAATTGTTTGGTTTATTTTTATTTCACAAAATCTGAAAATATTTAAAATCAAGTGCAATTGAAAACGATGAATATTTTCAAAAAAATTTTTGTAAAAATTTACTTATCTTTTTCTTATTTCAGTAGTTTAGGTAAAGAAAAGTGGTCCTCAAAGGTATTAGGTATTTTAATAAATTTTGAACACGGATAATTTTCCAAATTTGTTTGTTTTCAATTTTACGTGATTTCGATTTCCAGAACATGCCCGAAAATTAAAAAAGTTCTAAAAATTAACGATACCTGTTTTGGAATAAGTATTTTTTAGTACTTAAAAAATTTAGATTTTATTTTTGCCTTTCTCAGGTGTGGAAAGGGAAAGACTATTGGAAGAGGTAGCCATAAAATCATAACAACACGAAAATATACCACTGCTACGAGCCACCCATTATAATTTAGATTTCTACTGTGTATTTATGAGAAAACAATGACCACAGCGTAAAAACTCTTATTATTTTAGAACTTTTTTTTTTTAACACAACATAATTTTTTGTAAGCCAGTTCTGTTAAATATAGACTGAGCAAAAAAAAAACAGTAAAAAAAACAGTACAAAGTGTAAAAAACAGTACATTTGCGTACTGTTTTAGGAGTTGTGCATAAAACAGTACAACTGCAAAAAATCAGTACATGTACTGCTTAAAACAGTACGTATGGCAACCCTAAGTGCACATAAATCTCCAAAAATGAAACCCTTCCAACTATTTCGAGTACGTTCCATATCTCCAATAAACCAATAAATAATACAAACAAGAGTGTCTAGGTTAGGTTAGGTTAGGTTAGAGTGGCCGGTCACAAAGACCCCGCATAGACCAAATAGGTCCTTAGCGTTACCACGTTTTACGATAGTCCACAGAAGAATATTAGAAAAAAGGTCATTCCGATGTAATGGTACTCAGAGTACCCCACACTCTGTTGACGAATGCCAGGTGTCTCATTAACCCAATTCCAGAGACCTCCCCGAGACTTTGGAAGTAATGATCTCCCAGACAATTCGCCTTGGAGCGCACGAAAGCCGGACAGTAGCAGAGTAAATGCTACACTGTCTCCATTTCCCCTGGTACCCCACAGAATCTACAATTGTCACTATTCAACCGCCCCGCCCTCTGGGCGTATACCGCAGTCCAACAATGACCCGTCAAAAAAACTACTAGAAGTCTACAGTCCCTTCTCGATAGCGACAGAAGAATTTTTGTTGACTCCGGATCATAGGATCCCCACATTACCTTGGAGACCCTGCACGTTCATGTGTTTTCCCAAATCGCCTCTAATGTCCTCCGTATAGCAGAGTCTGTATCTCTCCTTATATTCTGAAATGGAGCCGGAATGGCCATCACCCTTTCGTATGGTAAATGGACCCCCCGTTTCGCCAATTCGTCCGCTTCCTCGTTGCCTTCTATGCCCTGGTGGCCGCGAACCCAATAGATGTGAACTCTCCTTTTCGCACAGAGTCCCTACACTCCTGGACGATCGAAGAGTATGAATAATCAGCGGTTATCGCCCTGATCGCCGCCTGACTATCGATGAAAAAGTTCACGTGCGAGTTCCCAGCAATGGAATTACGTGGCAAATCAGCAGCCATCTTGGCCGCAAATAACTCCGCCTGGAATATGCTGCAGTAATCGGGAAGCTTGTAAGTTTCCCGAATGCCCAGTTTCCGGCAGAAGACTGCAGCTCCAACTCCGTCCTCCATTTTGGAACCGTCAGTGTAGAAACTGAAGGTACAATGGCCAGATCGGAGTCCTGCCAACCAGCCGTCCTCCTCTAAGGTAACTTGCGGTTTCCTTCCAAGTGTCAATCTCGGAATGTTGTAGTCACTGCTACAATCTACTCCCCTTATAATACTGTCATGACCATAAGGTCCGTATTCAAAGTGTCCCGTTGCCCTTCAGCGGATCGCAGACTTCCTCGCCGTTCCTTATGCCACTAGATGAATCGGTTGCAAGTCCAGGATCACATCCAGTGCCGCAGTCGGTGTACTACGCAAGGCACCGGTGATACTAAGTTCGGCGAGTCACTGTACGCCCGTTAGCATATTCCGGTACAATTTCTTATCCAATGCCGTCCACCGTACAAGTATCCCGTAGAGTAAGATTGGTCTCGCCACCGATGTGTAGACCCAATGAGCAGGGGTTAGACCCCACGTCTTGCCCAGCATTCCCTTACATGCGTAGAGCGTATTCGTTGCCTTTTTCACCATCTCCTCTACATTCAATCTCCACGACAGTTTGCTATCCAGTATTACTCCCAGGTACTTTGTGTGGTATTTAAGTTCCAGGCTAATACCCCCTAGTTTAGGTTTCCTCCATGTACCAACTTTGTACCTTTTCGTAAATAGTACTAGGTCCGTCTTCTCGGGATTAACTCCCAGTCCTACTCCGGCTGTCCACTGGTTGATCATCGCCAGCGTAGCCTCCATTACAGAACTAATAGTATTCAGATCCTTGCCAGCAACTATAGCCGCCACGTCATCTGCGTATGCAGTTATCTTTGCCACCCCGTCCTGAAGTCCATTGAGAAGTTCGTTGACGACAAGCGTCCAAAGCATTGGTGAGAGCACCCCTTCCTGGGGAGTTCCCCGGTGTGCCCTCCTCATTATTCTGGAATTGCCCCACGTCGCAGTTATAGTTCTGCACCATAGCAGGTTACCGATCCAGTTTTTAGCATGTGAGTGTGCCCCCGTGCGATACAAGCTGGCCAAAATTGCCCCCGTGGACACATTATTGAATGCCCCCGCGATGTCCAGGAACACACCCATAGCGAAGTCCTTATAGTGAGACGACTGAGTGGAGTGCCGTCTCAGTTGATTTACCCTTTGTGTAGGCGTGTTGATTAGCAGAGAACATAGTCGGCCCCATGTTGCCCTTGACATGATAGT
This sequence comes from Pollenia angustigena, assembly GCA_930367215.1. Lineage (NCBI taxonomy): Eukaryota > Metazoa > Arthropoda > Insecta > Diptera > Polleniidae > Pollenia > Pollenia angustigena. The sequence continues at coordinate 77,752,787 of OV884058.1, read as the reverse complement.
CCAAAATTCTCTCCAGCAGGAATGATGTGAGACTAATGGGTCTGAAATCTTTCGGGTACATATGATTGCTTTTACCCGCTTTTGGTAGAAACACAATCCTAGACATCCTCCAATATTTAGGCACATAGTTCATTTTCAGACATCCCTTAAAAACTTCCACTAGCCATGGTACTATCCGTTGTCTGCCCCTCTGTAGATGTGCCGGGATGATTCCGTCAAGAAGTTTCATCAATTAGAATAGGAACATCAGAACAGCCCGGAAAGTGTGTATCAACGAGTACCTCCAGCGTTTCCGTACTGCTACTTGTCCATTCTCCGTTTTCCCTACAAACTGTACTTGGCATAACCAGACTGCTCACTAGCATCCTCCGCAGTCTTGCCGTTTCGGTTGTCTTCTCTATATTATCACAAAAGCTTTTCCACGAAGTTCGTTTGGCCTTTCGCACGTCACGCTTATACACCCTAAGAGCCTCTCTATACTCCCCCCAGCATTCAGACCGGTCGACGATTTTCGCCAGTTTGAATAGCTCACGGAGCTCGCGTCTTTCACAGTCCAGCTGTCTATTATACCAAGGTGGTCTGGACTTACGCCTAGCTCGTGTCGGAGGACACGACTTCTCATAGGATCCAATAACGCCCGATACCAACGTGTCTATAGCAGAATCTATGTCCCCTGAACTAACCAGTGTTCCCGAGTGACCAAGGTCCCTATTTAGAAATGAAGAGTATTTGGCCCAATCTGTATTCCTTGGGTTCCTAAACACTGTTTCGTCGGCTATAGTGTAATCTAACAAAAAGGATATATAGGAATGGTCAGTCTATCACTGCTTTATAATCCGTATAAAGCGTCACATCAAGCACATTTTCCGAAGTGGGACCCTTATACGTCGGGACCTCACCTCGATTCGCAATTTGTATATTAATCTGAAATATAAAAGCAATAAAATAAAAATTCCTTGGGAGTTTTTTCCCTTTTCCCATTTTTACAATTGAATTAACATAGGAAAAATGGAAAAAACTCCTAAGAAATTTTTATTCGCGATAGGGGTGATTAAGATACTCACCTCTAATGTTGATGTCCTTACTGTCCCATATTGTATCGCCACCACCAGATTTTGTTTCCTTCTACAAGCTTCCTCGACCAGTCTTTGGAGTTCTACTGGTGGGACATCTCTGTCGTGTGGCCTATAGGATGATGCAAGGAGTATGATGTCATCCCTGCCATATTCCAAGGCCACTACCGTGAGATCGTCAGTGCTGTAATTATAGAGAATATATGAGTAAAAATTCTTCCTAACAAATATTGCAGATCGTATTCTACCTATCACTTTTGAGAAGTACGTGCTACAATTACGTGACTTCAATCCAGAAACCCGATTGTCTGTGGAGATCTACGTCGTAGCGACCCTCCTCTAACGTGTGGAGGAGTTCGACAGACGCCATCTTACAATGTTGAAGGTTGACTTGCAGGATCTTTAGCGCCATCAACTAAAATCACCCGCTCGGGGTCGGCTCCATCCTCCTTGGCGGTCTCACCCAGACTCAGTCCAGAAGTGGCCGCAGTGGCAGCCGCCAGATCACGCTGCACTTCATCGACCTCCAGTGTGTTGTGGTTGGAGTCCTGTGGATGTCGTTTCTTTAAGCGTAGAAACACACTTCCCACTCCTCAAGACATTATTCCACACCGAGGATTCAAAAGGTTTCTGCCTCCTGTGTAATCTGCAGTATGTAGTTCTGCCCATCTATGTTGCCTTTTTGTACATGCAGAGCCCTCCATTCTTTGGTGGGAGTGTCGGGATTCTGATTTTGTAGGAGACGAAGAGCGACTTCCGGTTTGACAATACCTTGAAGATTCACCTTCGCCTTCGGTACAGCAGGAATGTGCGATCGATCCACAATCTTAAGTTGTGCATCCGAGTTTCGTAATGACTCCTTTAAGCCATTCCAGCGTCATTTCGTCCTTACAACTGATGAGCTTCACTCCGTTGAACCAACCAGTCCCATCAAATGATGGCAGCGGTCTTCCAGGTTCAGCTTCCAGATTTCGTTGAAAATCTTCGACTCTACAATCTTCCACCGCTCTGTGGACATTTGCCCAAAGGGGTTGCTCATGTCGAGAAGTGCCACGCTCAGAGCCACTTCACTGACTCTTGCACCCTTTGGCAACGGCTCAGTGGCAGATGTCGAGAGTCTAATCTCCTCAGGGGTTTTCTTGGATTTTTTCACCTCCTTAGGATTTGCGGCAGATGGAGACTCATCAACTGACCGCTGTCTTTTTCCCTGCATGTTCTTAATCACGGCTTCTTCAATGCAATTGGGGAAACCATGGTTTTTGGCAGCATATTTAGGGTAATTGGAAAAGTGAGCTCGGCCTTCTGCAATCGCCCCCTTGGCCCACTTTATCCGCTTTTTCTCATCATTGGAAAGGTTGGATTGGGAGCCGATGCTGTATCTGGACCGCTGCTTTGTATTCCGATAGAGCTCTAAGTCCTTCCTTGCTTCTCCTGGGCCTATTCCTGTTTGTAGAATGGGCTCCCCAAAATGTGCTAGGCGAATTTAGCAGCTCACGTTCCTCTTTAGAGGTAATCGTTTTTACGCTATCGAGATCCGAGTCTGAATCGACAACGGCATCCGTACGTGTCATATTAACGTTTTTAGCATCTTTAATACTTCCACCGTAAGGTGCCTTAACCACGGCAGAGAATGTGTGACCGCTGGCGATACGCAGAGGAGATACTGGTTCTCCACCATGCCCGCCGGTGATCGCAGTCACTGATTACACCGCCGTTTGGGCGTATATTACCGCCCGGATTTTATTACTGTCTTCTTCCATTTCGTTTCTATCAGTTGCATTTTATACATACTGCCATATTCAAAGTAATGCCGATCCACTGGATAACAGACGCCCACCAGGAAGCCGCCCAATATGGGAACAGACGCGCCTGGATTTTAATTCCAAGAATCGTGGAGCCATCACCGACCCGCAAACCGCACAATGTGGGATACAGACGTCCGGACCGAATCAAACCCCACGATAACCTTCTACCTATGATCAAGACCCAACACAGTAATGTGGCAGTAGGCATTACATTGTGACACTATGCTCAAGGCTCTGATCTTAGCCGCATACCCACTAGTACCCGTTTCCAGCCAGCACCCCGTGGAGGGTTCAGTAGAAGGATTTTCCAGTGCCGGCCTCAAGAGTGTCTAGATAATAAAAAATAATTATAACCACTTTATTTTAACGTTTTTTTGTTTTTACTGGCTGCATGTTTGCAACTGAATGGCAAATCTATATCTATCTTAATACTTATATAAAATTTGAAACGTTACTGACTCACTGACTGACCCACTGATTCATCATCGCACAGCCTAAACGCCTGAAGCTAAACACTTGAAATTTGGACCAGAGATTGGTCACTCCCCAAGTCGATCCACTAAGGAGGGATTTTTGGAAATTCGTATGGTTAGGTGGTAAAAAATGATAAAAACGGGAAAATGCGGTAACCCTATATCTCCAAAACTAAAAGAGATACAAAGAAATGTAATACTTATCGTTTTTCTTTAGAAAAATAAGCGGACAGGTGTCTGGTACTTTTTTGAAATTGGGCCCTATTAGGTAGCAAACGGGCAAAATCTGAATTTTGGTACTTTTTGGTCACCCCATTTATCTTTTGAACCAATAAACTTAGAAACAAAGTTAATACCAGATTCGAAACATCAAAAAAATACGAATTTGGTACTTTTTCGAAATTCGAATATTTAAATGGAAATCCTGACTAATTTTGGTACTTTTTTTACAAAACATTTTTCTCCATTCAAGCCCCCCAGCCTAGTAATAACAGAACCTCTTACGCTTACGTCCTAAAATCAAACCATCAGCCAATGCAAGGTGCCTCGCCAAGTAATGATGAAACTCCGGTTTCTAATTTAAGTCGTTTAGAAAAAACCATGGAAACATTAGTGCAAACAGTAAATAATTTTACGAACACAATGGGTAATATGATGCAGGAAATGCTTAGAATGCAATCGATGTTATTGCAAGCTGTACTTAACAAACCATGAACGGTTTAAAAATTTGTTTTTGGAACGCAAACGGCATCCGCCAACATAAAAATGAATTAGAATACTTCCTTAAAAATAAACAAATTGATGTCATGATGATTTCTGAAACTCATTTGACCTCAAGAAATACGTTTAAAATAAATACTTATATACTATATGATACCAAGGACCCACGAGATAGAGCTTGTGGAGGTTCTGCCATTTTTATTTATTTATTTATTTATTAAAAATGGATGCCGCAAGCCCGTAGGGCCTAGTTGGCTAGTCTACAATGAGATCGAGAGTAAAATTAAGAACTTAAAATATAATTACTAAATGTAATTCATATAATAATTTCACTTAACAATAATACTTAATCTAAAAAATATTGGGATTTACACACACCTATTGCAATAAAAAATTTTTCGAGAAGAAAGCTGTGGCAAAACTGAGGTAGCCCATAAGATGGCAACAATATAAAAAATATAAAAAATATAAAAAATTTAAAAAATTTAATGATATTTATTCTACACTCATTAATGTTCAAATAAGTTAAAATTAAATTGTGTTTATTATTCAGCGATAAATACTGGGTATACTCAAGAACTTTAATAAAATTGTCATTACAACTTTCATTCGCAATGAAAGTAGATGAGTAACATCATTAGTGAGTGAATAAGTTATAAAAATAACAGATATGAAAAAAAAATATATATATATTTATATATATATATATATATATATATATATGTATGCAAAATGCATATTTTGAGTACACATTTACGATGCAAAGCATTTTTTGAGCACATTTGCATTCTTTGAGGACATGTCTCAAACTAATCGCATATCAGGAGCATTTTTTGAGTACATGCATAGTTTGAGACCATAATTTTTTTTTTCTTAGATTTAAATTTTAAATTAATTCTCTTTATTAATTAAATCATCTCTATATATCGCATAAGCTATAGACTATTTTGAAATATCAAAATTTTTTAAATTAAATTAAAATTACAATGCAGAATATTGCCATACTACGGTCAGTGCTTTTGCGTTTTTCATTGTTTTTGAATATTATAACCAAGGTGGCTACTAAGAAACAGCTGATAACTTTTAAATCCCATTTGTCTATGCCTGTTTTTGTATTGGTTGTAATACTAATACTACCTTTTAAGTATACATGTTAAAGAACAGTGTTACCGCTGTGATTATTGAAAAACAATGCTACCGCTGTGATACTAAAGTATAAATTTTTGTTAATTTATTTGTTTATTTGTTAATTTGGTTATTTGTTTATTTGTTTATTTATTTATTTGTTAATTTGTTTATTTGCTTATTTGTTAATTTGTTTATATGTTAATTTGTTTATTTGTTAATTTGTTTATTTGTTAACATGTTTATTTGTTAATTTGTTTTATGTTTATTTGCTTATTTGTTCATTTGTTTATTTGTTAATTTGATCATTTGTTTATTTGTTAATTGGTTAATTTGTTTATTTGTTAGTTTGTTTATTTGGCATTTTGTTAATTTGTTTATTTGGTTGTTCCTTTATTTGTTAATTTGTTTATTTGCTTATTTTTTAAATGGTTTATTCGTTTATTTGTTTATTGGCTAATTTGTTTATTTGTTAATTTGTTTATTTGTTAATTTGTTTATTTTTTAACTTGTTTATTTGTTAATTTGTTATTTTGGTAATTTGTTTATTTGCCTATTTGTTAATTTGTTAATTTGTTTATTTGTTAATTTGTTCATTTGTTAATTTGTTTATTTGTTAATTTGTTTATACGTTTATTTGTTAATATGTATGTTGATTTGTCTATTGGTTTATTTGTTAATTTCTTAATTTGTTTATTTGTTCATTTGTTCAATTGTTTATTTGGTAATTTGTTTATTTGTTAATTTGTTTATTTGTTAATCAGTTAATTTGTTAATTTGTTTATGTGTTAATATGTTAATTTGTTTATTTGTTAATTTGTTTATTTGTTAATTTGTTAAATTGTTTATTTGTTAATTTGTTTATTTGTTTATTTGCTTATTTGTTAATTTGTTAAATTGTTTATTCGTTTATTTGTTTATTTGTTAATTTGTTAAATTGTTTATTCGTGTTCGCTTATTTGTTAATTGGTTTATTTGTTAATTTGTTTACTTGTTTATATATTTATTGGATTATTTGTTAATTTGTTTACTTGTTTATTTGTTAATTTGTTAATTTGTTTATTCGTTTATTTGTTTATATGTTAATTTGTTGATTTGTTAATTTGATTATTCGTTTATTTGTTAATATGTTAATTTGTTAATTTGCTTATTTGTTAATTTGTAAATTTGTTTATTCGTTAATTGGTTAATTTGTTTATCTGTTTATTTGTTAATTTGTTAATTTGTTTATTCGTGTTCGTTTATTTGTTAATTGGTTAAGTTGGTTATTTGTTTATATGTTAATTTACTTATTTGTTTATCTGTTTATTTGCTTATTTGTTTATCTGTTTATTTGTTTTTTTTTTTTTGTTAATTTGTTTATTTTTTTGTTTGTTATTTGCTTATTTTTTTATCTGTTTATTTGTTTATATGTTTATTTGTTTGTTTGCAACATATGTTTTTCATAAATTTCCGATAAAAAATACAACTGAAAAATGTGAAAAATTGCATTTTCCAGGAATTATATATGAGGAATTAAGCATAAGAGTAAAAGGAATATTTTTTCTGAAGATTACCGTTTGGAAGCGGCGGCATGAAATAACCCGCCAAAAAAAGAATGAAGTTACCTCCCAAAAGTTTGTGCAGAGAACAACAAAAACGATTTTGGGGGGGTTATTTCATTATGTTTGGGGTGTTATTTCATTTTTTTAATTGGGGTATTATTTCATATGAATTATCCAAAAAATCATTATGAAATTAAGCCCCAATATATTTTTTGGGGATTATTTCATTTTCAAATTTATAATGAAAACGTTTTTAGGCGCAAGGATTTATCCACTTTGGTATACAGAACACCGGCTTCTCTAACTAAAGCTTCTCTGCGTAGCCGGGCGGAGTCGGTATTTGTATACTATAGAGGAGAAAATCCTGGCGCTATGCAGAGAAGCATTAGCTAGCGAAGCCGGTGTTTGTTATACCATAGAGGAAAAAGTCATTCCGCCCGGCCAAAGGCCGGCTGTACAGAAAAGCCTTGGTTGGCGAAGCTTGTGTTTGGTATATCATACCATGATAATTAAAGCAAAACTGTATAATTAATTGTATTACATATGTATATTGGGCCTTTATTTCATTTCAGAAATTGGGGCTTTATTTCGTATGAAATAAGTAACAAAAATTAGGGAATTATTTCATTTATTTTTGGGGCGTTATTTTATTTCGTTTGGGGACTAATTTCATTTTCAAAAATGGGGCTTTATTGCAAATGAAACAAGGCCCCATGCATTTGGGGGTTATTTAATTATTTTTTTGGGGGGTTATATTTTGGGGGGTTATTTCATGCCGCCTTTGGCAGCTACGGGCCAAAAAATGGTGCAAAAGATATATAAATTAAAATTGTTCGACATTTTAGCAATTTTGAGGCATTATATGCATTTTTCCGGATTATTTTGTTCTACTTTTTTCCTTATAGTCTGTATGCTACAATTGTAGCGAAAATAATTTCTTGCTGAGATTTTGACATGAGAAAAATAACATAAAAACTAGCAAAACGCAAAAGGGTTTCTTTGGTTACGATAAGTGCTTCGAGAAATTCCACACGAGAAAGACTTTGAACTCGATAACTGTAAATTTTAATGCACTAAATACAGTTTTTCAGGGTTATTTTGTTTAAAGCTTTCCTTCTCCTTGTTTATAGCTAAGATTATGGCGAAGACAAGAAAACAAAATTTTAATTGGTTTTCGAGGTGAAGAGTATATTATACAAAATATAATAAAAAATTGTTAGGACCAAAATTTTTTATTGAATAAAAAGTGCTTAAAGTAGTTAAAAGTAAAACTACAACGTGTTTCATAAGGTCGCTATCAAAATTGAACTTTTGAACAGAACATTACATAATTCAACATAAGACTTTGAACAGTTAACTCTAAAATCGATTTCATCATCTTTAGATACTTTAGCACCTAAAATAATATACGTATTTGGGATCTTTAGGGTATGAAGTATTTAAGGAGTAAACAATATTAAACAACTTAACAGTAATAAAGGAAAGATACTATCTAAGATTGCTTTATTGCATTTAAACTTCATTACATCCTTTCATCTAATATAATGCAAATTTTAGTTTATTATTATTTATGAAAACCTTTATAAAAATTTTAAACATTTTTACGTCTTAAAATACTTATAAAAATCATGACAAATGGTAACGCTGGTAATATGCAACTCTGTGTGTTTCTTTCTACACTGCTCCTAATTTAGCTATTTTCTCGTCAAATCTAGCGATTTTTAATAAAATTTTACTGGAATATATAATTTTATTTCAAAAAGGTTGTTTTTAGCGATTTATAGCTAAATTAACTTATTATTTAAAAAATGTAGCTATTTTAATTGTCTTTGTTTTATAATATTTCAATAATTTTATATAAAAAACTTATTCTTTCATTATTCATCACTTATTATTATTGTGTTTGTTTTATAATATTTCAATAATTTAAAATTTAAAAAGTTGAGCTATCTTTATTGTGTTTGTTTTATAATATTTCAATAATTTTATTTCAAAAACGTGGTTTTTAGCGATTCATAGCTAAAATGATTTATTATTTTTAAAATTGCGCTATTTTTTACTGTGTTTGTTTATAATATGTCAATACTTTTATTTTAATAAGGGTGGTTTTTGCAATGTATAGCTAAATTCATTTATTATATTCCAAGAATTTTAATTAAAAAAGGGTGGTTTTTAGCGATATATAGCTAAAATAACTTATAATTAAAAAAATTGAGCTATTTTTTTATGTGTTTGTCTTATAATATTTCAATACTATTATTTAAAGCGGCTCATACACTTGCAATAAAATAGTTCAGTTCGCCAATGTGTATGTGATAAACGATGGTGGCACAATATATTGGCATTAATCAAAATAATTTTGATTTTTATTGCACAACGAAAACATAGTGACATGTGTTGGCAATATTGTTTGTTATTTCTATAGGTAATGCTCACCTTTTTTTTTTGAATGAATGAAAACACAGTGGGACTTTTTGCATAATGTAGGAAAAAATGGTAATAATATGGCGAATATCATATACAATAATATTGCAAGTGTATGGTTGCTTAAAACAATTATATAAACAATTTAGCTATTTTTTTATGTGTTTGTCTAATAATATTTCAATAATTTTATTTCAAAAAGGGTGGTTTTCAGAGATTTATAGCGAAATTTACATATTATTTAAAAAATTTAGATTTTTTGCTTGATTGTTTTATAATATTCCAATTATTTTATTTCAAAAAGGGTGGTTTTTAACGATTTATAGCTAAATTCACTTATTATTAAAAAAATTGAGCAATTTTTTCTTGTTTGTTGTATAATATTTCAATAATTTTATTTGAAAAAGGGTGGTTTTTAGCGATTGATAGCTAAATTTACCTATTTTTTTTAAAAAATTTAGCTATTTTTGCTTGTTTGTTTTATAATATTTCAATAATTTTAAAAGATTTTGTTATTCGTGCTTAATTCCCAGTTTTTATTATTGATAACAACACTTGAAATTTATTGTTGATGGTATAAGCTATTTCTATGCGCATTTCACTGGTTGCTTAGGCCCGATCATCAGGATACTTCATCCATAAAGATTTTAGAAAAACTAAAGATATTAAACCAAATAAAACTGTTAAACGTATAAGACTTATAGCAACCGTTCTACTTGTAATAATATCAAAGTTTAAGCAAAACACATCAACAATAAACAGTGGGTTTATCTCATCTCACATTCCCCACTACAATTAGTTGAAATTCTCTCAACATTAATTGTAGTTGTAAGTAGGAAAAACAAAATAAATTCAACAATTTTATTTAAAAAAGGGTGGTTTTTTAGCGATTTATAGCTAAATTTACCTATTATTTAAAAAATTTAGCTATTTTCGCTTGTTTGTTTTATAATATTTCAATAATTTTATTTCAAAAAGGGTGGTTTTCAGCAATTTATAGCTAAATTTACCTATTATTTAAAAAATTTAGCTATTTTTGCTTGTTTGTTTTATAATATTCCAATAATATTTTTAGCGATTTATAGCTAAAAATACTTATTATTTTAAATATTGAGCTATTTTTTACTGTGTTTTATACACATTGGCGATATAATTGTACAATACGTAAAACTGAACAATTTTATATTATATTATAATTATAATATATTATTTGAATATTAAAAAACAAACCCAATAAAAATAGGTTAATTTTTTAAAAAATAAGTTAATTTAGCTATCAATTGGTTAAAACTAACCTTTTTGAAATAAAATTATTGAAATATTATAAAAAAGCAAAAATAGCTAGATTTTTTAAATGATAGGTAAATTTAGCTATCAATCGTTAAAAACCACCCTTTTTGAAATACAATTATTGAAATATTAATAATCAAACAAGAAAAAATAGCTAAATTTTTAAAATAATAAGTAAATTTAGCTATAAATCGCTAAAAAAAACCACCCTTTTTGAAATAAAATTAATGAAATATTAATAATCAAACAAGCAAAAATAGTAAATTTTTTAAATAATAGGTATATTTAGCTATAAATTGCTGAAAACCATACTTTTTGAAATAAAATTATTGGAATATTATAAAACAAACAAGCAAAAATAGCTAAATTTTTTAAAAAATAGGTAAATTTAGCTTTCAATCGCTAAAAACCACCCTTTTTCAAATAAAATTATTGAAATATTATAAAACAAACAAGAAAAAATTGCTCAATTTTTTTAATAATAAGTGAATTTAGCTATAAATCGTTAAAAACCACCCTTTTTTTATATAAAATTATTGAAATATTATTAGACAAATAAATACATACAAAAATAGCTAAATTGTTTAAATAATTGTTTTAAGCGACCATACACTTGCAATATTATTGTATATGATATTCGCTATATTATTACCATTTTGTCCTATATTATGCAAAAAGTCCCACTATGTTTTCATTCATTCAAAAAAAAGGTGAGCATTACCTTGTAACGTGACGTTACAAGCTTACATTACCTTTACTTACAATATACCCTTTTCTTTCCTAACATCATAAAGTATAATTAACCAACACCGTGAATACCCTTACTATTTTTCTTACCACTGTGAATACCCTTACTGTTTACTAAAATAACCGTTTACCACTCATAATTCTCATTTAGTTTATTTTATTTTTGTATAAATAGAGTAAGTTTGGACAAAACAAACAGAGTAGAAACTGGTACTAACCACAGTGTCTTACTCTTAGTAGCTAGTTTTAACAGTAGTTACTCGTAGATTGCCGACTGCCTTCGCCTCCCGAATTGCGCTGGTGTCAGCATTATTATAAACCGTAGTTAATCGTAGATTGCCGACTGTCTTCGCCTCCCGAATTGCGCTGGTGTCAGCATTATTATAAACCGTAGTTCATCGTAGATTGCCGACTGCCTTCGCCTTCCGAATTGCGCTGGTGTCAGCATTATTATCAACCGTAGTTAATCGTAGCTTGCCGACTGCCTTCGCCACCCGAATTGCGCTGGTGTCAGCATTATTATCAACCGTAGTTAATCGTAGCTTGCCGACTGCCTTCGCCTCCCGAATTGCGCTGGTGTCAGCATTATTATCAACCGTAGTTAATCGTAGATTGCCGACTGCCTTCGCCTCCCGAATTGCGCTGGTGTCAGCATTATTAAAAACCGTAGTTAATCGTAGATTGCCGACTGCCTTCGCCTTCCGAATTGCGCTGGTGTCAGCATTATTATCAACCGTAGTTAATCGTAGCTTGCCGACTGCCTTCGCCTCCCGAATTGCGCTGGTGTCAGCATTATTATCAACCGTAGTTAATCGTAGCTTGCCGACTGCCTTCGCCTCCCGAATTGCGCTGGTGTCAGCATTATTATCAACCGTAGTTAATCGTAGCTTGCCGACTGCCTTCGCCTCCCGAATTGCGCTGGTGTCAGCATTATTATCAACCGTAGTTAATCGTAGCTCAGGGCCTCACGAGGTTACCGGCGCATTGTAACGCAGTTTATTTTTCCAGCTGAGGTATGACTCAGCCTGTCCAGGGTCAATTCGAAGGTCTGCTTCCTTTGAAATGAAAACACGGTATACGTTTGTAGGTGGTAATAATAAATGAACAAAGCTTTTATTTATGAAATCTAAATCTACGCTAAATACTTAGATCTATGACAGCTTTCTGGTGAGTTGGCGCAGCTGCAGGCGGGAACGGAAACGGCAGGCGGTTGCTGGTTAGAACGTTACTCTGTGAAGGCGAAGGAGCCGGCACGGTGACACGGGGGGGTGATTCTGGAAAGGCAGTCTACGTTTAACTACGGTTTAATAAGGCTGACACCAGCGCAATTCGGAAGGCGAAGGCAGTCGGCAAGCTACGATTAACTACGGTTGATAATAATGCTGACACCAGCGCAATTCGGAAGGCGAAGGCAGTCGGCAATCTACGATTAACTACGGTTTATAATAATGCTGACACCAGCGCAATTCGGGAGGCGAAGGCAGTCGGCAATCTACGATTAACTACGGTTGATAATAATGCTGACACCAGCGCAATTCGGGAGGCGAAGGCAGTCGGCAAGCTACGATTAACTACGGTTGATAATAATGCTGACACCAGCGCAATTCGGGAGGCGAAGGCAGTCGGCAAGCTACGATTAACTACGGTTGATAATAATGCTGACACCAGCGCAATTCGGGAGGCGAAGGCAGTCGGCAAGCTACGATTAACTACGGTTGATAATAATGCTGACACCAGCGCAATTCGGGAGGCGAAGGCAGTCGGCAAGCTACGATTAACTACGGTTGATAATAATGCTGACACCAGCGCAATTCGGAAGGCGAAGGCAGTCGGCAATCTACGATTAACTACGGTTTTTAATAATGCTGACACCAGCGCAATTCGGGAGGCGAAGGCAGTCGGCAATCTACGATTAACTACGGTTGATAATAATGCTGACACCAGCGCAATTCGGGAGGCGAAGGCAGTCGGCAAGCTACGATTAACTACGGTTGATAATAATGCTGACACCAGCGCAATTCGGGTGGCGAAGGCAGTCGGCAAGCTACGATTAACTACGGTTGATAATAATGCTGACACCAGCGCAATTCGGAAGGCGAAGGCAGTCGGCAATCTACGATGAACTACGGTTTATAATAATGCTGACACCAGCGCAATTCGGGAGGCGAAGGCAGTCGGCAATCTACGATTAACTACGGTTTATAATAATGCTGACACCAGCGCAATTCGGGAGGCGAAGGCAGTCGGCAATCTACGAGTAACTACTGTTAAAACTAGCTACTAAGAGTAAGACACTGTGGTTAGTACCAGTTTCTACTCTGTTTGTTTTGTCCAAACTTACTCTATTTATACAAAAATAAAATAAACTAAATGAGAATTATGAGTGGTAAACGGTTATTTTAGTAAACAGTAAGGGTATTCACAGTGGTAAGAAAAATAGTAAGGGTATTCACGGTGTTGGTTAATTATACTTTATGATGTTAGGAAAGAAAAGGGTATATTGTAAGTAAAGGTAATGTAAGCTTGTAACGTCACGTTACAGTCCCCCCCTACTTTAAATAAAAAAAACATTGAGCACACGGCGAGTTTCGACCGAAGGTCTGCACTACCCGAAGGTAACATTTACCAGAGTGGGGATACACTCTGGCTCGGCCGGTGGTGCCATGTTTTTTTTTTTTTTTTTTTTTTTTTTTTTAATTCATTCAATGATAAGATACAAAAATATGATACAAAATTCGAAAAAAAAAATTCATTTTTAATTCATTCAATGATAAGATACAAAAATATGATACAAAATTCGATAAAAAATTAAAAATAATTCATTGATAGGATGATAGGATTAGGAGATGGGAAAAAAAAATACCGTAAGGTCCCGTGCCGTCACGTCAATCGTTGGACAGGGTAACCAGCTTCTCCTTACCCTGGCAGCGTAGGAGTGCCTTCTTTCCCAGGATTCGGACCTCCACTTTCGGCCTCCCTGCGGGAAACACTACCCATCGCCGTGTTCTGCGTCGGCTGTTCCGGGTCACGGTGATACCCCTAAAGAGGTCGTCAGCGTCCTCCAGTCCTGCTAGATTACCGGGGGTTATGTTAAGGACGTCGTTTTCGAAATCCTCTTCGCTCGGAGCCTGCCGTTGCTCTGCTATCAGAGGCGTGGTTGCGGTTGCCTCCTCCGGTTTTGGCGCTGGCTTGTCCTTTTTACCACCGGACAATGGGGCAAGCGGGGGTGGACTTGGTGGTGCGGTGGCCTCCTCCGGTTTTGGCGCTGGCTTGTCCTTTTTACCACCGGACAATGGGGCAAGCGGGGGTGGACTTGGTGGGGCGGAGTGCTGGGGGGGTTTGATGTCCCGGTGATCCCACATCGCCTGGGCCAGCGCGTCCAGCTCTGAATTCCCGGACTGAGCCACTGCGCAGCAGCTTACCGTCTGTATTTTTGGCCGTGCCTCGAAGGGGGGCAGAAATGGCGGCACGTGGCGTGGCATTCTCGTGCGCCTGATATACTCGCGTATTTTACCAGGTGCTATTGGTCTGGTTGGTTGTCTTTCCATTGTAGTTCTGACTGGACGAAAAGGTCCGTCAGGCACCTCAGGAGGTTGTTCCAGAGGGCCAGACGTGCCCGTTCTAACGATCTGGCTTTGCGCAAGTCCACTTATTTGACTGCCCTAAAGACGTACAAGGACATGATTCTTAGGATAAAGGAGGACGATTGGAGGAGATTCGTACGGGACAACAGGGATGACCCTTGGGGTACGGTTTACCGTATTTGCAGGAGTAGAGGAAAAGTAGCTGACCTTGCTTGCCTCCGGGTTGACAATGTTGAATTGTCCTCTTGGAGGGAATGCGCTGACACACTGTTGGGGGTTTTCTTTCCAGGGACGGAGGTGGTTGATCGTTCCCCTGTTATACGGGATTCGGTCGCCTCTCCCGACTTGGAAAGGTCGGAAGTTTCGGACAGTATTTGCCGTGTCAAGAGTAGAAAATCGCCGGGTATTGATGGTATGACTGGAGAGATGGCTAAGGCCATATGGAAGGCCATACCGGAATACTTGGAGTCAATCTTTGGGAAGTGTCTGAGTGAGGGCTATTTCCCTAGGGCTTGGAAGTCTGCTCGTGTTGTTGTTCTCCTGAAGTCTCCTGATAGAGTGAGGAGTGATCCTCGCTCTTATCGGGGCATCAGTCTCCTCCCAGTACTTGGAAAAGTGCTTGAGAGGATAATGGTGACGCGACTGAAGGAGGATAGCACTGAGCCGACTTCTGGGTACCAGTTTGGATTTAGGGAGGGGAGATCAGTTGAAGCTGCGTGGCTGCATGTTAAGCAGTGCGTTAGTAATGCTTCTGACAAGTATGTGCTAGGAGTGTTTGTCGATTTCAAGGGTGCGTTTGACCATCTTCACTGGAATGCGGTTCATGACAGACTGCGTAGTGTAGGTTGTCGTGAGCTTGACTTGTGGAGAAGTTACTTTAGCTGCAGAAAAGCTTGTGTGGTTGGTGCCAGCGGCACAGCTTGGAGGGATGTAACTCGGGGGTGCCCGCAGGGTTCTGTCTGTGGTCCTGTTATATGGAACCTCATGATGGATCCATTGTTGGCACGTCTGAGCCGTCTCTGCAATCTGTGCGCATATGCAGATGATTTGCTCGTTTTGCTTGAGGGACAGTCTCGTGCTGTTCTGGAGGCGAAGGGTGAGCAGGTCATGCGCATAGTTAATGAATGGGGTGCACAAGTCGGTGTTGAGATTAATCTTGACAAGACTGTGATAATGCTGCTCAAGGGCAGATTGTCTAGTGCACGTCCTCCAGTCATTAAGTCTGGTATTGTTAGTCTCAGATATGTGACTCAGGTCAAGTATCTGGGAATAATGATGGGTGAGCGGATGAACTTTTTGGTTCATCTTGCTCATGTAAGGGATAAGCTGACTGCTGTCGTTGGTAAGGTCAAACGTATACTGCGGAGTGACTGGGGCCTCAGCAGGCGTGCTGTTCGAACCATTTATGGCGGGCTGTTCGTTGCATGCGCAGCGTATGGTGCGCCTGTATGGTACGAGACAGTTATGACTGTTGTTGGCCGCAATAAGGTGCTTACTTGTCAGAGGGTTGCTATGCTTGCTTGCATGCCGGTCTGTCGGACTGTTTCTACGGATGCTCTTCAGGTCTTGCTGGGTGCAGCTCCCCTTGACTTAGAGGTGATACGCCGTGCTATCGCCTATAAGATCAAGAAGGGGCTGCCACTTCTTGCGCATGATTGGCTTTCTGCTGTTGACGTGGTGAATAGGGAGAGTAGGGAAATCAAGGTGTTGTTAGCCGATCACCTTGATTCTAGGTGGAGGACGCGCTGGACGGACTCTGACAAGGGACGTGTCACGTATGCTTTTATACGGGATGCGCCCTTCGTACGCGAGCGCCCAGATTTTGGCTTCGGCCTTAGTCTGGGGTTCTTACTGACGGGACATGGCTCACTCAATGCATTTTTGCATAAGAGGGCCTTGTCGGACACTTCGGACTGTGGGTGTGGGAGGGGGACCGAGGACGTATGGCACGTTATTGCTGAGTGTCATTACTATGATGACATTAGGGACCTAGATAGTATGGGCATCACTCATACTGGGGCGGGTTGGGATTATAGTAGGGCCTTAGAGGACGATCGGACGATGGGGAGGTTGGGGCAATTTGCCCAGGAGGTTTTTACAAGGAGAAGACGGAGATAGTGGAGGCAGTTACTCACAGTCATCTGCGAACCGACGTTTGCGGATATCGTCCAACTGTCCACTCTGCACATTTCTTGCTGTTGTTTCTGAGGTCGGTTGCTGATTATGGTGAATCTCACTGATTTGATGGATGGCAATTTGTCCTGGCTGCTGCTGCTTGTGCCGTGGCATTTTCACCTCTGGCTTCCTTGGGGGCTGGAGAGGGGAATGTCGTGGTGGAGTAGCGGCAAGCTGTGACTGATTACCGGAACGACCCCCTGCTCTACGTTGCTGCATAATTGTTGCTGTTCCACCGTTGTCGCGTCGTTGCTGGGTCATTTGTGACCATTGAGTCTCCCGTGAGGGTGACTGTGTTTATTGTTGTCCTTGTGGTCATTGTTTGTGCGTGATGTCCCTTGCTGGTGTCACGCGTGGTGGCCAAAGTGTCGCTCGTGAGAGCGGCTGTTTATTGTGTTGTTGTATCGTCTATTGGTGATGTATGGTCCCTTTATGTAGATGTGTGTTCCAGTGTCGCTGTGTTGCAGTTGCAGTGTTGCTGTGTTGCTGGTTGCTGGCGTTGTGTGCTGCTGTTTGCTGTGGGTCACCAGTCCCGGTACCGTTTGGGGTCCAACTGGTAGTAGTTTAGGCTACGAAGCTGACCGAAGTCTTTATTCGGTGCCACGGGAACCAGGGTGCCCTTGGGACCTCGGTCCCAACCTGGTTATGGTGAGGCCCCTTCGGGGGAGTAACGTGGTGGTTGTGGTTTAATACCCATATCGCGGGTAGAGTAATTTATTGCTCGGTGTGGAGTTGCATTGCAACCGGTTGCCATTTGACCATAAAATGGTAGGAGTGTTAGATGGGCTCCGCCCTTCACCGAGGGGGATGAAGTGTCCAAATGCACGGATTCGAAGTCGGTACCCTTGCTCTGGTGCCACAGTTTGTGGCGAAGGAGGAAGGGGGCGCTGGTCACGCATGATTTGACCCAGTGTTAAGAGCACCGTGAGGAAGGGTCTTCGGACGACGATCACGTTAAATCGGACAAATCTGTAGTTCTGACTGGTTATCTGTGCGTGAGCCGTTCTTTTATACTCTTGGCTGGTTAATCACCTATTACGAATAAAGTTTTTTTTTTTTTTTTTTTTTTTTTTTCGGAGGTGCGCGATTTCGGCTAAGTACGGGACTGGCGGTTATTATTTTTTCCTTTGGTTTACCGTATGTGCCTTTCGTGGTAGTCCTTAAGGTCCTGGACGTGGACCTGGTGGGACTTTCCCGAAACGGTGCGAACGGTATAGATGTTTGGTGAGACGACGCCGGTAACCTCGTGAGGCCCTGAGTATTTCGGCCCAAGCTTCCCTGCGAAATGGTTGATGCCTGATGAAAGATGGTGCTCTCGTTTCATCACCCGATCTCCGACCCTGGGTTTCCACTCGCGTCTTCGGAGGTTATAGTATCTCCTCTGTCTCTCGGAAGCCTTCGTCATAATCCTCACGATTTCTCGCCATTCGGGAGGTCCTGGTATACGGTTGAGAGGCGAAGGATTTGCGTTGGTAGGTGTTTTACCCTCCCCAATGATCTGATTTGGGGTCCGGAGGTTTCGACCAAACAAAATTTCGGCGGGGGTAGCCCCGGTGCTTTCATGCACAGCGGTGTTCAGGGCGAATGCGATCTCGGCTATGGACCTGTCCCAGTGACGGTGGTTTCCTTCCGTGTTCTCCGCGATCAGGGTTTTGATGACCCGGTTTGCTCTTTCTGTGGGGTTCTCTTGTGGCGTGTATGGTGCGGTTAAGGTATGTCGAATCCCACATTCTCGAAGGAAGGCTTCTACTGCCTTGTTGACAAACTGTGTTCCGTTATCCGAGATTAGAGTCGTGGGACAGCCAAATCTGTAGATGATTCGTTCCCTTAGGCATTTGATGACGGCGGAAGCAGTGGCAACACGTAACGGAATCAACTCTATCCATTTGCTGAATTTATCTACGAACACCAGCAGAAAACTGTGTCCTGAAGATGACCGCGGGAGTGGGCCGATGAAATCCGTGCATACTATCTCCCATGGTTGCGTTACCGGCATCGTGTGCATGGGCCCGGCTTTACGCCTCTGTTCGACCTTAAAGCGGCTGCAGGTGTCGCATGATCGGACATACTGGCGAATGTCCCGAGCCATGCCTGGCCAATAGTAATTTTCCTGCGTACGTCGCAGGGTTTTATAGACTCCTAGATGACCGGCGGTCTTTGCGTCATGGGTTTCCTGTAATACCCGAATAACATCATTAGAGGGTACGCACAACTTCCACTCGGGGAGATTTGAAATAGCAGATTTCCTCACAATGTGACGAAATAAACGGCCCTCTATGATCTGGTAATCGGGCGGTTTTGGGCCATCGTTTCGTAGCTTTTCGGTCATCTTAGCATGCCAATCGGGTTTGGTAAGGCTACTTGCCGCTAACGGCACAGCCTCCGCGTTTGGCAACGGGCTTCGGGACAGGGCGTCCGCCACGACGTTGAGCTTACCACGCCGATATTCTATAACGAAATCGTATTGCTGCATCTCCAAGGCCCATCGGGCCAGCCGGCCCGAAGGATTTTGTATCGTGTGTAGCCATTTAAGGGATTGATGGTCCGTGATGACCGTGAATCGATAACCTTCCAGGTATGACCTCATCTTTCGGATTCCCCATAACACCGCCAAACATTCCTGCTCTGTGGCTGAGTACTTCCGCTCTAGGTCATTAAGGGTGCGACTTGCGTAGGCGATCACCGTCTCCTGACCACCCTGGCGTTGAAATAATACTGCCCCTAGGCCCTCCTTGCTAGCGTCGGTTTGCAGGAAGAAAGGACGCTCGAAATCCGGGCAGCTTAGGATTGGAGCCTGAGTCAGTTTCCCCTTTAGCGTGATGAAGGCCTCTTATTGCTCGGTTCCCCAACTCCATGGGATTTTCTTCTTGAGGAGGCGGGTCATAGGTTCAGTTAACTCGGAAAAGTTTGGTATGAACCGACGGTACCAGGACGCTATCCCTAACACTCGCCGTAAGTCGCGGATAGTTGTCGGTGATTTCAATTTCTGAATCGCCTCAATTTTATCGGGATCTGTGCGTATTCCCCTTGTGCACACGACATGGCCCAGGTATTTTAAGCTCGTTCGCCCGAATTCACACTTGTCGAAGTTAACCTGCAGATTCGCCGCCAATAGTCGGTCGAAAACCAGTTTCAACATGTCTAAGCCTCAAACGTCCGGCCCAGTACGATAATATCGTCGAGGTACGCGAACGCTCTCGGGTGCAGTTCGGGTCCGATGACACCATCTAAAATCCGCTGGAACGTTGCAGGGGCTGAGTGTAGCCCGAAGGGCATCACCTTCCACTGGAACAGGCCGCGACCCGGCACGGTGAAGGCGGTATATTGGCGGGAGCCTGGCGCAACTGGTATTTGCCAGTACCCGTTCTTTAAATCAATTGTGGATATAAAAGCTGCTTCTTTCAACTGGTCGAGGATCGCGTTAATCTGTGGTAGAGGGTAAGCGTCGGGTTCCGCGGCAGCATTAATCTGCCGGAAGTCTATACACATTCGCCACGTACCCTGTTTTTTCCTCACTAGGACGACAGGTGAGCTATAAGGGCTGTGAGACGGTTCTATCCGGTCCGCTGCCAATAGTTCGTTGACCTCATTGTCTATGACACTTTGCATAGCCGGGTTACGGGGGTAATATCTTTGCTTAATCGGACGGTCGTGTTTCATGTGTATAACGTGTTCCCCTCTGTTGCATGGTCCTTTAACTGCCTCGAATGCCGTTTTCGCCCGGGCCACGAGGGTGTGTAATTGTGTGGCTTGCTCCGTCCGCAGTTCTTCAGGGGTGACAATTGAGTGCAGTGCATGAAGCTGGTTTCCCCTTGCCGGCCGAGCTGCTTGTAGTTCGATACCGTCGATCATCATTCGGACATGGCGGCGGCGCAGGAAGTCCATGCCAAGAATAATTGGCTCAGCTAGACTGTCAAGGGCGGATGCCAACAGACGTGTAGTACCTCCGGTGGTCACCACAGTTATCGGATACACGTTGAGACTTGTTCTGCACGAGCCGTCGGCCAGCTGTATACTGCGCTGGTGGCCGCGGGGCCGGACATCATACGTCTCTAGTAGCCGGCGCACCCTACCTCCGATGTACGTCAGGGTGGACCCCGTATCGACCAGAGCCTGTATGGCGTGGCCGTAAATGGTGACGGCAAGATAATACCGACCGTCGGCGGAGAGTTGTTGTCGGCAGGGGCAGTTCCGAGTTAGGGTACCCTCTTGGCCGCACCAGGAGCAGAACCACAATCCGGGGTTCGGACAATCTCCCCTAACATGACCGGGCTGTTTGCAGCGCCAACAGTGGGTATCTCGGTGGTAGGTAGTATCGTCAATATAATGATTTGGCTGGGGTCTTCCCTGTTTGGCCTCATCCCTCCGGATTAACTCGTACTCATCGGTTAATTCCATCAGTTCATCCAGCGAACGGAAATCGGAGCGGCGGACGTACAACTTATATTCGAAACGCAGACCGTCGTAAATGCGGTCGGTGTGATCAAGTTTTCGCAGTTCGGGATGTTGTCGTATGAGGGATTGCAGGCTCATGATGTAATCCTTGGCTTTTTCCCGATTACCTTGCTTTCGGTGGTAAATGGTCTCTTCCAGGTGGGCGAGGTGTCGTCTCGGCAGGAAAAAACGAATGGCTTCCTCCTTGAAGCTGTCCCAGCTGTGAATGTGTTCCCGCTTGACGCGATACCATTGTAGGGCTCTATGCTTTAGGATTTCCAGTAGGGAGAATAACAACCGATGACGGTCGAAGCCGTAGCATTCCGCTAGCTCTTCGAGCCGTTCGATGAACTCCATTAAGTGGTCGCCCCCATCATACGTCAGCTCCCATCGCCGAATAGTGGCCATGACTTCCGAGTCGCTCAGAGCGCTCGGTTGCCCCTTCTGCCGATCGGCACGAGGCACCTCGAGGCTGACTTGGCTGAGTAGCGGAGTTTTCTCCTCTCTCAAAACTTCCTCCTCCAAGGCTGTCAGTAGGTTTTCTGACGAGGCCCTCTGCCGCTTCGTACGTATTAGTTCACCGAGCTGTCGTCGGAGCCGGTCAACGGTAGCGCCTTCAGTTATAGGAATGTTGTGTTGCCGGCAAACTTCCATTAACTTGTCCTTTCGCAGTAAGTAGATCCATCCCACAGAATCCGTCTGTAGGATATTCGGCGTAGATTCAGTTTCAATACTTTGTTCTCGGCCCGATCCAGTTCCGTTGGTGGTTTGGTGAGAAGTTTTGCCACAAGTTGCGGTTTCAGAATCGGGTCCCTGCTCGGGCGCCATTGTAACGCAGTTTATTTTTCCAGCTGAGGTATGACTCAGCCTGTCCAGGGTCAATTCGAAGGTCTGCTTCCTTTGAAATGAAAACACGGTATACGTTTGTAGGTGGTAATAATAAATGAACAAAGCTTTTATTTATGAAATCTAAATCTACGCTAAATACTTAGATCTATGACACCAGCGCAATTCGGGAGGCGAAGGCAGTCGGCAAGCTACGATTAACTACGGTTGATAATAATGCTGACACCAGCGCAATTCGGGAGGCGAAGGCAGTCGGCAAGCTACGATTAACTACGGTTGATAATAATGCTGACACCAGCGCAATTCGGGAGGCGAAGGCAGTCGGCAAGCTACGATTAACTACGGTTGATAATAATGCTGACACCAGCGCAATTCGGGAGGCGAAGGCAGTCGGCAAGCTACGATTAACTACGGTTGATAATAATGCTGACACCAGCGCAATTCGGAAGGCGAAGGCAGTCGGCAATCTACGATTAACTACGGTTTTTAATAATGCTGACACCAGCGCAATTCGGGAGGCGAAGGCAGTCGGCAATCTACGATTAACTACGGTTGATAATAATGCTGACACCAGCGCAATTCGGGAGGCGAAGGCAGTCGGCAAGCTACGATTAACTACGGTTGATAATAATGCTGACACCAGCGCAATTCGGGTGGCGAAGGCAGTCGGCAAGCTACGATTAACTACGGTTGATAATAATGCTGACACCAGCGCAATTCGGAAGGCGAAGGCAGTCGGCAATCTACGATGAACTACGGTTTATAATAATGCTGACACCAGCGCAATTCGGGAGGCGAAGACAGTCGGCAATCTTCGATTAACTACGGTTTATAATAATGCTGACACCAGCGCAATTCGGGAGGCGAAGGCAGTCGGCAATCTACGAGTAACTACTGTTAAAACTAGCTACTAAGAGTAAGACACTGTGGTTAGTACCAGTTTCTACTCTGTTTGTTTTGTCCAAACTTACTCTATTTATACAAAAATAAAATAAACTAAATGAGAATTATGAGTGGTAAACGGTTATTTTAGTAAACAGTAAGGGTATTCACAGTGGTAAGAAAAATAGTAAGGGTATTCACGGTGTTGGTTAATTATACTTTATGATGTTAGGAAAGAAAAGGGTATATTGTAAGTAAAGGTAATGTAAGCTTGTAACGTCACGTTACAACCTATAGAAATAACAAACAATGTTGTACAATGTTGCCAACACATTTCACTATGTTTTCGTTGTGCAATAAAAATCAAAGTATTTTGATTAATGCCAATATATTGTGCCACCATCGTTTATCACATACACATTGGCGATATAATTGTACAATACGGCAAACTGAACTATTTTATTGTAAGTGTATAAGCCGCTTTATATAATAGTATTGAAATATTATAAGACAAACACATAAAAAATAGCTATTCTTGGAATATAATAATTTAATTTAGCTATACATTGCAAAAACCACCATTTTAAAATAAAAGTATTGACATATTATAAACAAACACAATAAAAAATAGCTCAATTTTAAAAATAATAAATCATTTTAGCTATGAATCGCTAAAAACCACGTTTTTGATATAAAATTATTGAAATAATTAGTATTGTGGTTATTTTGTTGAACTATTTATGGTTTCTAATCCAAATTTTTAATATTTTTAATTAGGCTTAAGTTCATCAAATTTAATTTTCATTAAATTATTTTTATGAAGAAAGGAATTTTACAACATGAAAATTAATTAAAATTTACTGATAATTTTTCATTCTTGACTCAATCTGGGCTCGAACCCAGGCGTTTTTACGGACAGGTTACCCTGACATGTTTCGATTGCAACCACTCAATCTCCTCAGAGGGCTTGCCGTTTAACACTCGCAGCCATCGACGACTGCTGACGTCAATAGTCAAACATCAATCCTTAAACCAAATTGTATTTAACCTTTGGTAGATCGAAATTTGCTTTGAATGATTATCTATTTTAATTTATTTTACATGTTCTTCCTTTACTTCCGTTTTTTCGTACTTTTGTCAAGAATTCTTCTTGAAGTTCAAAGTACATATTTTGTTTTGTTTTTTCATTTTTTTGTCTTTCTTTTTCTTGTTGACCTTTTCAGCACAACTTGAAGGACAAATGCAAACATAGAGCTCGTGCCCTAGCTTTAACAATAATTAGTATTGTGGTTATTTTGTTGAACTATTTATGGTTTCTAATCCAAATTTTTAATATTTTTAATTAGGCTTAAGTTCATCATCACAAAAGTACGAAAAAACGGAAGTAAAGGAAGAACATGTAAAATAAATTAAAATAGATAATCATTCAAAGCAAATTTCGATCTACCAAAGGTTAAATACAATTTGGTTTAAGGATTGATGTTTGACTATTGACGTCAGCAGTCGTCGATGGCTGCGAGTGTTAAACGGCAAGCCCTCTGAGGAGATTGAGTGGTTGCAATCGAAACATGTCAGGGTAACCTGTCCGTAAAAACGCCTGGGTTCGAGCCCAGATTGAGTCAAGAATGAAAAATTATCAGTAAATTTTAATTAATTTTCATGTTGTAAAATTCCTTTCTTCATAAAAATAATTTAATGAAAATTAAATTTGATGAACTTAAGCCTAATTAAAAATATTAAAAATTTGGATTAGAAACCATAAATAGTTCAACAAAATAACCACAATACTAATTATTGTTAAAGCTAGGGCACGAGCTCTATGTTTGCATTTGTCCTTCAAGTTGTGCTGAAAAGGTCAACAAGAAAAAGAAAGACAAAAAAATGAAAAAACAAAACAAAATATGTACTTTGAACTTCAAGAAGAATTCTTGACAAAAGTACGAAAAAACGGAAGTAAAGGAAGAACATGTAAAATAAATTAAAATAGATAATCATTCAAAGCAAATTTCGATCTACCAAAGGTTAAATACAATTTGGTTTAAGGATTGATGTTTGACTATTGACGTCAGCAGTCGTCGATGGCTGCGAGTGTTAAACGGCAAGCCCTCTGAGGAGATTGAGTGGTTGCAATCGAAACATGTCAGGGTAACCTGTCCGTAAAAACGCCTGGGTTCGAGCCCAGATTGAGTCAAGAATGAAAAATTATCAGTAAATTTTAATTAATTTTCATGTTGTAAAATTCCTTTCTTCATAAAAATAATTTAATGAAAATTAAATTTGATGAACTTAAGCCTAATTAAAAATATTAAAAATTTGGATTAGAAACCATAAATAGTTCAACAAAATAACCACAATACTAATTATTGTTAAAGCTAGGGCACGAGCTCTATGTTTGCATTTGTCCTTCAAGTTGTGCTGAAAAGGTCAACAAGAAAAAGAAAGACAAAAAAATGAAAAAACAAAACAAAATATGTACTTTGAACTTCAAGAAGAATTCTTGACAAAAGTACGAAAAAACGGAAGTAAAGGAAGAACATGTAAAATAAATTAAAATAGATAATCATTCAAAGCAAATTTCGATCTACCAAAGGTTAAATACAATTTGGTTTAAGGATTGATGTTTGACTATTGACGTCAGCAGTCGTCGATGGCTGCGAGTGTTAAACGGCAAGCCCTCTGAGGAGATTGAGTGGTTGCAATCGAAACATGTCAGGGTAACCTGTCCGTAAAAACGCCTGGGTTCGAGCCCAGATTGAGTCAAGAATGAAAAATTATCAGTAAATTTTAATTAATTTTCATGTTGTAAAATTCCTTTCTTCATAAAAATAATTTAATGAAAATTAAATTTGATGAACTTAAGCCTAATTAAAAATATTAAAAATTTGGATTAGAAACCATAAATAGTTCAACAAAATAACCACAATACTAATTATTGTTAAAGCTAGGGCACGAGCTCTATGTTTGCATTTGTCCTTCAAGTTGTGCTGAAAAGGTCAACAAGAAAAAGAAAGACAAAAAAATGAAAAAACAAAACAAAATATGTACTTTGAACTTCAAGAAGAATTCTTGACAAAAGTACGAAAAAACGGAAGTAAAGGAAGAACATGTAAAATAAATTAAAATAGATAACCATTCAAAGCAAATTTCGATCTACCAAAGGTTAAATACAATTTGGTTTAAGGATTGATGTTTGACTATTGACGTCAGCAGTCGTCGATGGCTGCGAGTGTTAAACGGCAAGCCCTCTGAGGAGATTGAGTGGTTGCAATCGAAACATGTCAGGGTAACCTGTCCGTAAAAACGCCTGGGTTCGAGCCCAGATTGAGTCAAGAATGAAAAATTATCAGTAAATTTTAATTAATTTTCATGTTGTAAAATTCCTTTCTTCATAAAAATAATTTAATGAAAATTAAATTTGATGAACTTAAGCCTAATTAAAAATATTATTGAAATATTATAAAACAAACACAATAAAGATAGCTCAACTTTTTAAATTTTAAATTATTGAAATATTATAAAACAAACACAATAATAATAAGTGATGAATAATGAAAGAATATGTTTTTTATATAAAATTATTGAAATATTATAAAACAAAGACAATTAAAATAGCTTAATTTTTTAAATATTAAGATAATTTAGCTATATATCGCTAAAAACAACCTTTTTGAAATAAAATTATTTATTCCAGTAAAATTTAATTAAAAATCGCTAGATTTGACGAGAAAATAGCTAAATTAGCAGCAGTGTAGAAAGAAACACACAGAGTTGCATATTACCAGCGTTACCATTTGTCATGTTTTTATAAGTATTTTTAGACGTAAAAATGTTTAAAATTTTTATAAAGGTTTTCATAAATAATAAACTAAAATTTGCATTATATTAGATGAAAGGATGCAATGAAGTTTTAATGCAATAAAGCAATCTTAGATAGTATCTGTCCTTTATTACCGTTAAGTTGTTTTATTTTGTTTACTCCTTAAATACTTCATATCTTAAAGATCCCAAATACGTAGATTCTTAAAAGCCCAGTTTACTCGGTAAGACAATGTATTACGACGCTGTAGAATCAAAATATTATGAAATTCTCTCCGTGTTCAAAAAAAAAAAATAGAAATCTTTTGTAAGTATAATTCATGTTTACACGGATGGTATAAGTAAAATCAAAAAAATTAACAAAAAAGCAGATGGTTGCAGTTTTAAATATTTACAACAACAACATGAAAATTTCCTGAGCTGATTTTAGTTGTTTTTGTAATTGTATAAAAATGCTATCACCTTCAATATACTCTGTTAAAATACACCCCTGATGTGATGAGAATACATCAGTTTCTAAACACAAAAGAGATAGAGCATGTAACATTTATGCAACATATTTCTCAGAAAAGAAATCGCCATAAAAAAGGTGAAATATTGCATTTTCCAGGAATTATATATGAGGAATTATGCATAAGAGTAAAAGGAATATTTTTTCTGAAGATTACCGTTTGGCAGCTAAGGGCCAAAAATTGTGCAAAAAGATATATAAATTAAAATTGTTCGACATTTTAACAATTTTGAGGCATTATTGCATTTTTCCGGATTATTTTGTTCTACCTTTTTTCCTTATAGTCTGTAGGCTACAATTGTAGCGAAAATAATTTCTTGCTGAGATTTTGACATGAGAAAAATAACATAAAAACTAGCAAAACGCAAAAGGTTACGATAAGTGCTTCGAGAAATTTCACACGAGAAAGTGTTTGAACTCGATAACCTTAAATATTTGGACAATTGACCAAAAATGGTGACATATGTATAAAAATTTTATATTTTAGCAATTTTAATGCACTAAATACAGTTTTTCAGGGCTATTTTGTTTAAAGCTTTCCTTCTCCTAGCTTATAGCTAAGATAATGGCGAAGACAAGAAAACAAAATTCTAATTGGTTTTCGAGGTGAAGGGTATATTACATAAAATATAATAAAAAAATTTTAGAACCAAAATTTATTATTGAATCAAACGTGTTTCATAAGGTCGTTATCAAAATCGAACTTTTGAACAGAATAATAATTTATAATAATAATAATTTAACATAAGACTTTGAACAGTTAACTCTAAAATCGATTTAATCATCTTTAGATACTTTAGCACCTAAAGGCCAGTTTAGACGGTAATATAATGTATTACGACATGTCGAAAAATTACGTAGAATGAGAAAAATCTTATCATGTAAAAGCTAAATGTATAGAGTAAGAGAGAATACGGATACAAAATCTGACAAGCGGTCGGTAAATGCTTTTTTTAAATCCATTTTAGAAACTGATGTATTCTCATCACATCAGGGGTGTATTTTAACAGAGTATATTGAAGGTGATAGCATTTTTATACAATTACAAAAACAACTAAAATCAGCTCAGGAAATTTTCATGTTGTTGTTGTAAATATTTAAAACTGCAACCATCTGCTTTTTTGTTAATTTTTTTGATTTTACTTATACCATCCGTGTAAACATGAATTATACTTACAAAAGATTTCTATTTTTTTTTTTTTTTTTTTTGAACACGGAGAGAATTTCATAATATTTTGATTTTACAGCGTCGTAATACATTGTCTTACCGAGTAAACTGGGCTTTTAAGAATCTACGTATTTGGGATCTTTAAGATATGAAGTATTTAAGGAGTAAACAAAATTAAACAACTTAACAGTAATAAAGGACAGATACTATCTAAGATTGCTTTATTGCATTAAAACTTCATTGCATCCTTTCATCTAAAATAATGCTAATTTTAGTTTATTATTTATGAAAATGCATAGGAATAGCTTATCCCATCAACAATAAATTTCAAGTGTTTTTATCAATAATAAAAACTGGGAATTAAGCACGAATAACAAAATCTTTTGAAATTAAAAAATTTTGTATTCCCAAAAATTGAAATTACTTTTTGATAATTTATAAAAACCTTTATAAAAATTTTAAACATTTTTACGTCTAAAAATACTTATAAAAAACATGACAAATGGTAACGCTGGTAATATGCAACTCTGTGTGTTTCTTTCTACACTGCTGCTAATTTAGCTATTTTCTCGTCAAATCTAGCGATTTTTAATTAAATTTTACTGGAATAAATAATTTTATTTCAAAAAGGTTGTTTTTAGCGATATATAGCTAAATTATCTTAATATTTAAAAAATAGCTAAATTTTTTAAAAAAAATAGGTAAATTTAGCTATCAATCGCTAAAAACCACCCTTTTTCAAATAAAATTATTGAAATATTATAAAACAAACAAGAAAAAATTGCTCAATTTTTTTAATAATAAGTGAATTTAGCTATAAATCGTTAAAAACCACCCTTTTTGAAATAAAATAATTGGAATATTATAAAACAATCAAGCAAAAAAATCTAAATTTTTTAAATAATATGTAAATTTCGCTATAAATCTCTGAAAACCACCCTTTTTGAAATAAAATTATTGAAATATTATTAGACAAACACATAAAAAAATAGCTAAATTGTTTATATAATTGTTTTAAGCAACCATACACTTGCAATATTATTGTATATGATATTCGCCATATTATTACCATTTTTTCCTACATTATGCAAAAAGTCCCACTGTGTTTTCATTCATTCAAAAAAAAAAGGTGAGCATTACCTATAGAAATAACAAACAATGTTGCCAACACATGTCACTATGTTTTCGTTGTGCAATAAAAATCAAAATTATTTTGATTAATGCCAATATATTGTGCCACCATCGTTTATCACATACACATTGGCGAACTGAACTATTTTACTGCAAGTGTATGAGCCGCTTTAAATAATAGTATTGAAATATTATAAGACAAACACATAAAAAATAGCTCAATTTTTTAAATTATAAGTTATTTTAGCTATATATCGCTAAAAACCACCCTTTTTTAATTAAAATTCTTGGAATATAATAAATGAATTTAGCTATACATTGCAAAAACCACCCTTATTAAAATAAAAGTATTGACATATTATAAACAAACACAGTAAAAAATAGCTCAATTTTAAAAATAATAAATCATTTTAGCTATGAATCGCTAAAAACCACGCTTTTGAAATAAAATTATTGAAATATTATAAAACAAACACAATAAAGATAGCTCAACTTTTTAAATTTTAAATTATTGAAATATTATAAAACAAACACAATAATAATAAGTGATGAATAATGAAAGAATAAGTTTTTTATATAAAATTATTGAAATATTATAAAACAAAGACAATTAAAATAGCTAAATTTTTTAAATAATAAGTTAATTTAGCTATAAATCGCTAAAAACAACCTTTTTGAAATAAAATTATTTATTCCAGTAAAATTTTATTAAAAATCGCTAGATTTGACGAGAAAATAGCTAAATTAGCAGCAGTGTAGAAAGAAACACACAGAGTTGCATATTACCAGCATTACCATTTGTCATGTCTTTTATAAGTATTTTAAGACGTAAAAATGTTTAAAATTTTTATAAAGGTTTTCATAAATAATAATAAACTAAAATTTGCATTATATTAGATGAAAGGATGTAATGAAGTTTTAATGCAATAAAGCAATCTTAGATAGTATCTGTCCTTTATTACTGTTAAGTTGTTTAATATTGTTTACTCCTTAAATACTTCATACCCTAAAGATCCCAAATACGTATATTATTTTAGGTGCTAAAGTATCTAAAGATGATGAAATCGATTTTAGAGTTAACTGTTCAAAGTCTTATGTTGAACTAGCATTTAACCCGCTACTTCGTTAGCGTCTCCTTTTTCTTCGTGGACATATTTTTATGCCAAAGTTTATTTTCAAAAAAGTACCAGGCACCTTTCCCCTTATTTTTTTTAACGAACAACAATAAGTGTTAAATTTTTTGATCTCTTTAATTTTGGATTTTTTTGGTTAGCGGAATCGATTTGGCGAGAGGACAACCTTCGGTCCAAAAGTCAGCTTTTTAGCTTCAAGAGTTTAGGATGTGCGATGATGAATCCGTCAGTTACTTTACAAATTTATATTATATAGAGATGGAGAAAAATGTTGAGAAAACAGTAACAAAATTAGGAACGATTTTCACACCTTAAACGTTTGAATTTCAAAAAAGGGGCAACCCTGTTTTGTATTTTTTAGATAAGCTAAAAATGTGATACAATATTTATTTACCCTTTTACATCCCAAAAAGGTCTTCCTTCAAATAAGTACCAGACACCTCTCCGTTTATTTTTTTTAATGAACAATAATTAGTATTAAATTTTTTGTATTTCTTTCTGTTTAGGAAATATACGGTTAGCGAATTGCTGATGTTTTTTTATCTCTTTTAGTTTAGGAGGTATGAGGTTCGCGGGATCGATATACATAGGTACAATTTTCACTCCTGAAACGTTCGAATTTCGAAAAAGTACCAAATTCGCATTTGTATTTTTTAGATAAGTAACAAATTTTTAATATTTTTAATTAGGCTTAAGTTCATTAAATTTAATTTTCATTAAATTATTTTTATGAAGAAAGGAATTTTACAACATGAAAATCAATTAAAATTTACTGATAAGTAAAGGAATAATATGTTAAAATAAATTAAAAAAGATAATCATTCAAAGCAAATTTCGATCTACCAAAGGTTGAATACAATTTGGTTTAAGGATTGATGTTTGACTAATGACGTCAGCAGTCGTCGATGGCTGCGAGTGTTAAACGGCAAGCCCTATGAGGAGATTGAGTGGTTGCAATCGAAACATGTCAGGGTAACCTGTCCGTAAACACCTGGGTTCGAGCCCAGATTGAGTCAAGAATGAAAAATTATCAGTAAATTTTAATTGATTTTCATGTTGTAAAATTCCTTTCTTCATAAAAATAATTTAATGAAAATTAAATTTAATGAACTTAAGCCTAATTAAAAATATTAAAAATTTGGATTAAAAACCATAAATAGTTCAATAAAATAACCACAATACTAATAATTGTTAAAGCTAAGGCACGAGCTCTATGTTTGAATTTGTCCTTCAAGTTGTGCTGAAAAGGTCAACAAGAATAAGAAAGACAATAAATGAAAAAACAAAAAAAAAAAAATATGTACTTTGAACTTCAAGAAGAATTCTTGACAAAAGTACGAAAAAACAGAAGTAAAGGAATAACATGTTAAAATAATTTAAAAAAGATAATCATTCAAAGCAAATTTCGATCTACCAAAGGTTGAATACAATTTGGTTTAAGGATTGATGTTTGACTAATGACGTCAGCAGTCGTCGATGGCTGCGAGTGTTAAACGGCAAGCCCTCTGAGGAGATTGAGTGGTTGCAATCGAAACATGTCAGGGTAACCTGTCCGTAAACACCTGGGTTCGAGCCCAGATTGAGTCAAGAATGAAAAATTATCAGTAAATTTTAATTGATTTTCATGTTGTAAAATTCCTTTCTTCATAAAAATAATTTAATGAAAATTAAATTTAATGAACTTAAGCCTAATTAAAAATATTAAAAATTTGGATTAAAAACCATAAATAGTTTAATAAAATAACCACAATACTAATAATTGTTAAAGCTAAGGTACGAGCTCTATGTTTGAATTTGTCCTTCAAGTTGTGCTGAAAAGGTCAACAAGAATAAGAAAGACAATAAATGAAAAAACAAAAAAAAAAAAATATGTACTTTGAACTTCAAGAAGAATTCTTGACAAAAGTACGAAAAAACAGAAGTAAAGGAATAACATGTTAAAATAAATTAAAAAAGATAATCATTCAAAGCAAACTTCGATCTACCAAAGGTTGAATACAATTTGGTTTAAGGATTGATGTTTGACTAATGACGTCAGCAGTCGTCGATGGCTGCGAGTGTTAAACGGCAAGCCCTCTGAGGAGATTGAGTGGTTGCAATCGAAACATGTCAGGGTAACCTGTCCGTAAACACCTGGGTTCGAGCCCAGATTGAGTCAAGAATGAAAAATTATCAGTAAATTTTAATTGATTTTCATGTTGTAAAATTCCTTTCTTCATAAAAATAATTTAATGAAAATTAAATTTAATGAACTTAAATCTAATTAAAAAAATATTAAAAATTTGGATTAAAAACCATAAATAGTTCAATAAAATAACCACAATACTAATAATTGTTAAAGCTAAGGCACGAGCTCTATGTTTGAATTTGTCCTTCAAGTTGTGCTGAAAAGGTCAACAAGAATAAGAAAGACAATAAATGAAAAAACAAAAAAAAATATGTACTTTGAACTTCAAGAAGAATTCTTGACAAAAGTACGAAAAAACAGAAGTAAAGGAATAACATGTTAAAATAAATTAAAAAAGATAATCATTCAAAGCAAATTTCGATCTACCAAAGGTTGAATACAATTTGGTTTAAGGATTGATGTTTGACTAATGACGTCAGCAGTCGTCGATGGCTGCGAGTGTTAAACGGCAAGCCCTCTGAGGAGATTGAGTGGTTGCAATCGAAACATGTCAGGGTAACCTGTCCGTAAACACCTGGGTTCGAGCCCAGATTGAGTCAAGAATGAAAAATTATCAGTAAATTTTAATTGATTTTCATGTTGTAAAATTCCTTTCTTCATAAAAATAATTTAATGAAAATTAAATTTAATGAACTTAAGCCTAATTAAAAATATTAAAAATTTGGATTAAAAACCATAAATAGTTCAATAAAATAACCACAATACTAATAATTGTTAAAGCTAAGGCACGAGCTCTATGTTTGAATTTGTCCTTCAAGTTGTGCTGAAAAGGTCAACAAGAATAAGAAAGACAATAAATGAAAAAACAAAAAAAAATATGTACTTTGAACTTCAAGAAGAATTCTTGACAAAAGTACGAAAAAACAGAAGTAAAGGAATAACATGTTAAAATAAATTAAAAAAGATAATCATTCAAAGCAAATTTCGATCTACCAAAGGTTGAATACAATTTGGTTTAAGGATTGATGTTTGACTAATGACGTCAGCAGTCGTCGATGGCTGCGAGTGTTAAACGGCAAGCCCTCTGAGGAGATTGAGTGGTTGCAATCGAAACATGTCAGGGTAACCTGTCCGTAAACACCTGGGTTCGAGCCCAGATTGAGTCAAGAATGAAAAATTATCAGTAAATTTTAATTGATTTTCATGTTGTAAAATTCCTTTCTTCATAAAAATAATTTAATGAAAATTAAATTTAATGAACTTAAGCCTAATTAAAAATATTAAAAATTTGGATTAAAAACCATAAATAGTTCAAAAAAAAAAAACCACAATACTAATAATAAGTAACAAATGTTATTTAATTTTTATTTCTATACGTATTGGCTTAAAAGCTAGATTTACTACCTAAAACGACCGAATTTCGTTAAAGTACCAGACACTAATTTGCTTTTTTATTTAATGCACAAAAATAAATATTAAATTAAAAAAATTACCAGTTTATTTAAAAAAAAATCCGTCTTACAGATTCTCATTCACTCAGGAGCTTGCATGTTTAATTTTATGTTTCTAGATCCAATAAATACGGATATATAAAAGGTACCAGTTAAAGAACAAAATAGTACCAAAAGCCCTCTTACAGATTTTCATTCACTCAGGACCTTGCATGTTTAATTTTATGTTTCTAGGTCCAATACTAACGGAAATTCAAAAAGTACCAGTTAAAGAACAAATAAGTACCAAAAACTTCCCTCTTATATATTCTTATCCACTTAGGGCATTGCATCTTGAATTTTATGTTTCTAAGTCCAATAATAACGGATATTCAAAAAGTACCAGTTTAATAACTAAAAAGTACCTATAAGCGCGATTCGGGACATTGCATGTTTAATTTTATTTTTATAGGTCCAATTCTAACGGAAATTCAAAAAGTACCAGTTAATTAACAGAAAAGTACCAAAAACTTCCCCTTATAGATTCTTAACCACTCAGGACATTTCATTTTGAATTTTATGTTTCTAAGTCCAATATTAACGTAAATTCAAAAAGTACCAGTTAATGAACAAAAAAGTACCAAAAAGTTCCCTCTTATAGATTCTCATCCATTCGGGACATTGCATGTTTAATTTTATTTTTATAGGTCCAATACTAACGGAAATTCAAAAAGTACCAGTTAATTAACAGAAAAGTACCAAAAACTGCCCCTTATGGATTCTTATCCATTCCGGACATTGCATGATGAATCTTATGTTTTTAGGTCCAACATAAACGATAATTTAAAAAATACCAGTTGTAGAACCAAAAAGTTAAGTAAAATATCAAATTTCTCGTATTTCCCCTTTTTGGTACTATTTTCCCCCCATTAAAGTATAAAAAATTTCAGTATAATAGTGGCAGCCCATAATTTAGTACGAATATTTCAATAAATGGAGAAAAATGTTTTTTAAAAAAAGTACCAAAAATAGTTACGATTTTTACCCCTTAAATGTTCGAATTTCGAAAAAGTACCAAATTTAAATTCGTATATTTTTGTTAGGTTTCGAATGTGGTATTAACTTTGTTTCTATGTTTATTGGTTCAAAAGATAGATGGGGTGTCAAAAAAGTACTAAAATTCAGATATTACCCGTTTACTCCCAAATAGGGCCGAATTTCAAAAAAGTACCAGACCCCTGTCCGCTTATTTTTCTAAAGAACAACGATAGGTATTAAATTTTTTTTGTATCTCTTTTAGTTTTGGAGATATAAGGTTACCGAATTTTCCCGTTTTTACCCTTTTTTACCCCCTAAACATTCGAATTTCCAAAAATCCCGTCTTAGTGGATCGATTTGGGGAGTGACCAATCACTGGTCCAAATTTCAAGTGTCTAGCTTCAGGCGTTTAGGCTGTGCGATGATGAATCAGTGAGTCAGTGAGTCAGTAACGCTACTTCGTTAGCGTCTCCTTTTTCTTCGTGGACATATTTTTATGCCATAGTTTATGTTCAAAAAAGTACCAGGCACCTGTCCCCTTATTTTTTTTAACGAACAACAATAAGTGTTAAATTTTTTGGATCTCTTTTATTTTGGATTTTTTTGGTTAGCGGAATCGATTTGGCGAGAGGACAACCTTCGGTCCAAAAGTCAGCTTTTTAGCTTCAAGAGTTTAGGATGTGCGATGATGAATCCGTCAGTTACTTTACAAATGTATATTATATAAAGATGGAGAAAAATGTTGAGAAAACAGTAACAAAATTAGGAACGATTTTCACACCTTAAACGTTTGAATTTCAAAAATGGGGCAAACCTGTTTTGTATTTTTTAGATAAGCTAAAAATGTGATACAATATTTATTTACCCTTTTACACCCCAAAAAGGTCTTCCTTCAAAAAAGTACCAGACACCTCTCCGTTTATTTTTTTTAATGAACAATAATTAGTATTAAATTTTTTGTATCTCTTTTTGTTTAGGAAATATACGGTTAGCGAATTGCTGATGTTTTTTATCTCTTTTAGTTTAGGAGGTATGAGGTTCGCGGGATCGATATACATAGGTACAATTTTCACCCCTGAAACGTTCGAATTTCGAAAAAGTACCAAATTCGCATTTGTATTTTTTAGATAAGTAACAAATGTTATTTAATTTTTATTTCTATACGTATTGGCTTAAAAGCTAGATTTACTGCCTAAAACGACCGTATTTCGTTAAAGTACCAGACACCAATTTGCTTTTTTATTTAATGCACAAAAATAAATATAAAATTAAAAAAATTACCAGCTTATTTAAAAAAAAATCCCTCTTACAGATTCTCATTCACTCAGGAGCTTGCATGTTTAATTTTATGTTTCTAGATCCAATAAATACGGATATATAAAAGGTACCAGTTAAAGAACAAAATAGTACCAAAAGCCCTCTTACAGATTTTCATTCACTCAGGACCTTGCATGTTTAATTTTATGTTTCTAGGTCCAATACTAACGGAAATTCAAAAAGTACCAGTTAAAGAACAAAGAAGTACCAAAAACTTCCCTCTTATATATTCTTATCCACTTAGGGCATTGCATCTTGAATTTTATGTTTCTAAGTCCAATAATAACGGATATTCAAAAAGTACCAGTTTAATAACTAAAAAGTACCTATAAGCGCTTTTAGAGATTCTCATTCACTCAGGACCATGCACGTTTAATTTTATTTTCATTAGACCAACATTAGCGAAAATTTAAAAAAAGGACCAGTTAAAAAACGAAAAAGCACCAAAAAGATCTCTCTAACAGATTGTCATTCACTCAAGACCTTCCATGTTTAATTGCATGTTTCTGGGTCCAATACTAACGGAAATTCAAAAAGTACCAGCTAACGAATAAAAAAGTACCAATAAGATCCCACTTAAAGATTCTCATTTACACAGTATCGTGCTTGTTTAATTTTATGTTTCTAGGTCCAATACTGACGGAAATTCAAAAAGTACCAGTAAATGAACAAAAAAGTACCAAAAACTTTCCTCTTAGATTCTTATCCACCCAGGACCTTGCATGTTTAATTTTATATGTCTATGTCCAATACCAACGGAAATTCAAAAAGTACCAGTCCAAGATTAAAAAAGTACCAAAAAGTTCACTCTTATAGATTCTCATCCATCCAGGGCATTGCATCTTGAATTTTATGTTTCTAAGTCCAATATTAACGTAAATTCAAAATGTACCAGTTAATGAACAAAAAAGTACCAAAAAGTTCCCTCTTATAGACTCTCATCCATTCGGGACATTGCATGTTTAATTTTATTTTTATAGGTCCAATACTAACGGAAATTCAAAAAGTACCAGTTAATTAACAGAAAAGTACCAAAAACTTCCCCTTATGGATTCTTAACCACTCAGGACATTTCATTTTGAATTTTATGTTTCTAAGTCCAATATTAACGTAAATTCAAAAAGTACAAGTTAATGAACAAAAAAGTACCAAAAAGTTCCTTCTTAAACATTGCATGTTTAATTTTATTTTTATAGGTCCAATACTAACGGAAATTCAAAAAGTACCAGTTAATTAACAGAAAAGTACCAAAAACTGCCCCATATGGATTCTTATCCATTCCGGACATTGCATGATGAATCTTATGTTTTTAGGTCCAACATAAACGATAATTTAAAAAATACCAGTTGTAGAACCAAAAAGTTAAGTAAAATATCAAATTTCTCGTATTTCCCCTTTTTGGTACTATTTTCCCCCCATTAAAGTATAAAAAATTTCAGTATAATAGTGGCAGCCCATAATTTAGTACGAATATTTCAATAAATGGAGAAACATGTTTTTTAAAAAAAGTACCAAAAATAGTTACGATTTTTACCCCTTAAATGTTCGAATTTCGAAAAAGTACCAAATTTAAATTCGTATATTTTTGTTAGGTTTCGAATGTGGTATTAACTTTGTTTCTATGTTTATTGGTTCAAAAGATAGATGGGGTGTCAAAAAAGTACTAAAATTCAGATATTACCCGTTTACTCCCAAATAGGGCCGAATTTCAAAAAAGTACCAGACACCTGTCCGCTTATTTTTCTAAAGAACAACGATAGGTATTAAATTTTTTTTGTATCTCTTTTAGTTTTGGAGATATAAGGTTTCCGAATTTTCCCGTTTTTACCCTTTTTTACCCCCTAAACATTCGAATTTCCAAAAATCCCGTCTTAGTGTATCGATTTGGGGAGTGACCAATCTCTGGTCCAAATTTCAAGTGTCTAGCTTCAGGCGTTTAGGCTGTGCGATGATGAATCAGTGAGTCAGTGAGTCAGTAACGTTACAATTTTATATATATAGATTATGTAATGTTCTGTTCAAAAGTTCAATTTTGATAGCGACCTTATGAAACACGTTGTAGTTTTACTTTTAACTACTTTAAGCACTTTTTATTCAATAAAAAATTTTGGTCCTAACAATTTTTTATTATATTTTGTATAATATACTTTTCACCTCGAAAACCAATTAGAATTTTGTTTTCTTGTCTTCGCCATAATCTTAGCTATAAACAAGGAGAAGGAAAGCTTTAAACAAAATAGCCCTGAAAAACTGTATTTAGTGCATTAAAATTTACAGTTATCGAGTTCAAAGTCTTTCTCGTGTGGAATTTCTCGAAGCACTTATCGTTACCAAAGAAACCCTTTTGCGTTTTGCTAGTTTTTATGTTATTTTTCTTCAAAATTGCTAAAAATGTCGAACAATTTTAATTTATATATCACCTTGATTTCCCTACTCTCCCTATTCACCACGTCAACAGCAGAAAGCCAATCATGCGCAAGAAGTGGCAGCCCCTTCTTAATCTTATAGGTGATAGCACGGCGTATCACCTCTAAGTCAAGGGGGGCCGCACCCAGCAAGACCTGAAGAGCATCAGTAGAAACAGTCCGACAGACCGGCATGCAAGCAAGCATAGCAACCCTCTGACAAGTAAGCACCTTTTTGCGACCAACAACAGTCATAACTGTCTCGTACCATACAGGCGCACCATACGCTGCACATGCAACGAACAGCCCGCCATAAATGGTTCGAACAGCACGCCTGCTGAGGCCCCAGTCACTCCTCAGTATGCGTTTGACCTTACCA
The DNA here is from genome assembly GCA_930367215.1 of Pollenia angustigena. NCBI lineage: Eukaryota > Metazoa > Arthropoda > Insecta > Diptera > Polleniidae > Pollenia > Pollenia angustigena. Next base: position 77,713,209 of record OV884058.1, on the reverse strand, counting down.
ACGACAGCAGTCAGCTTCTCCCTTACATGAGCAAGATGAACCAAAAAGTTCATCCGCTCACCCATCATTATTCCCAGATACTTGACCTGAGTCACATATCTGAGACTAACGATACCAGACTTAAAGACAGGAGGGCGTGCACTAGACAATCTGCCCTTGAGCAGCATTATCACAGTCTTGTCAAGATTAATCTCAACACCGACTTGTGCACCCCATTCATTAACTATGCGCATGACCTGCTCACCTTTCGCCTCCAGAACAGCACGAGACTGTCCCTCAAGCAAAACGAGCAAATCATCTGCATATGCGCACAGATTGCAGAGACGGCTTAGACGTGCCAACAATGGATCCATCATGAGGCTCCATACAACAGGACCACAGACAGAACCCTGCGGGCACCCCCGAGTTACGTCCCTCCAAGCCGCGCCGCTGGCACCAACCACACAAGCTTTTCTGCAGCTAAAGTAACTTCTCCACAAGTCAAGCTCACGACAACCTACACTACGTAGTCTGTCATGAACCGCATTCCAGTGGAGATGGTCAAACGCACCCTTGAAGTCGACAAACACTCCCAGCACATACTTATCAGAAGCATTACTAACGCACTGCTTAACATGCAGCCACGCAGTTTCTACAGATCTCCCCTCCCTAAATCCAAACTGGTACTCAGAAGTCGGCTCAGTGCTATCCTCCTTCAGTCGCGTCACCATTATCCTCTCAAGCACTTTTCCAAGTACTGGGAGGAGACTGATGCCCCGATAAGATCGTGGATCATTCCTCACTCTATCAGGAGACTTCAGGAGAACAACAACACGAGCAGACTTCCAAGCCCTAGGGAAATAGCCCTCACTCAGACACTTCCCAAAGATTGACTCCAAGTATTCCGGTATGGCCTTCCATATGGCCTTAGCCATCTCTCCAGTCATACCATCAATACCCAGCGATTTCCTACTCCTGACACGGCAAATACTGTCCGAAACTTCCGACCTTTCCAAGTCGGGAGGGCCGACCGATTCCCGTATAACAGGGGCACGATCAACTACCTCCGTCCCTGGGAAGAAAACCCCCAACAGTGTGTCAGCGCATTCCCTCCAAGAGGACAATTCAACATTGTCAACCCGGAGGCAAGCAAGGTCAGCTACTTTCTTCCTACCCCTGCAAATACGGTAAACCGTACCCCAAGGGTCATCCCTGTTGTCCTGTACGAATCTCCTCCAATCGTCCTCCTTTATCCTAAGAATCATGTCCTTGTATGTCTTTAGGGCAGACAAATAAGTGGACTTGCGCAAAGCGAGATCGTCAGTACCGGCACGTCTGGCCCTCTGGAACAACCTCCTGAGGTGCCTGACGGACCTTTTCGTCCGCTCTAACTCACCCGTCCACCATTTGACCTTGCTAGGCGTCGTTCGAACACAACGACCCAGCACGGCATCATTAACGGTTAATAACCACCGATTAATCATGCTGACCTGGTCATCTATCGTCAGTGCCCTATAGTCACTCAGCGGGCGCGTTAGCGCCGCCGCCCTAAATTCCCTAGCATAATTGTCCCAGTCCACACCGTTACTCCGCCATCTAAGAGGCAGAGGCGTCTCCCTCGTTCGTTCTCGTAAGGTGACCATAATCTCGATCGGATTATGATCACTTACTCCCCAATCGTCACAAACCCTCCACCTAAGTTCAAAAATCGTCAAAGCCGCGCTATTCGCGAGCGTTACGTCAATGTCACTAACTCCATTTGGACCATCAAAAGTATACAGCTCACTCGGCTCATTGACAACAATGAGACACTTTGTGACCAGCCATTCGCTAAGCACTACTCCTCGCATATAGTTCGGATGGCCAGAAACATTTCTGGGCATCTTGGAGAACCACATACGAGAGCATGCATTTGCGTCAAGTCCGAGGATAACAGGAATACTGCTTCCAGAGAGTAGTACCGTATCCATATAACCTAAGTATGCATCCAAAGGTTCCCTACCTACACCAACAACATCTTCCCAAAATCGCACTCCACAGAAATGCAAACACCCCATTGGCTACTGCTAACTATCATAATGTCCGCGTCCGATTTATCCACTACTATAGCCGAGTTTCCCCCGCTGTCCGTATAAACTCGCATCCCCCCGGCAAACCCCTTACACAGCCATTCGCGATGTACGGTTCCTGCAAAAGCGCAAAAGGAACTCCACGACGCCGCATCGCCTGTCTCAACTCGCACATAACAGCGTAAGCACCTTGGCAATTAAACTGGATTATTGGGAATCCCTCCATATTTAATGTCTTGCGTTCGCCCTTGCAACTGCGGCCGCATAGACCGGACACACCATCGACATCATCAAGTGGTTCGAGGGCAAGCCCTTAAATGCACAATTCCGGCAACGCAGCTCATTTGGACACCTAGCAGCTCCATGGCCGAAAATTCCGCACCTACGGCACACCTCATCAACCATTCGGCAATCCCGCACGCGGTGATCAAAGCCCAGGCACCTGAAACAGGAGAACACCGGGTCTTGAATCCGCACCAAGAAACGGAACCACTTTACATATACTCCAGTGGCCCTTAGGTGCTCAGCAACCCTCGGGGTACACTCCAGCGCAACGTTAACCGGCCCTCCATCCGCCCTCCATGGCTTACTCGCCAGCCGCACGCCTCTCCGGTAGGCTTCTGGTGACATTATTTCCTTCAAGTTCATCTCGAACAGTTCCTCCATAAATTCGTCAGGGGTGATTTCTCCGTGCACCCTCTGCACTGTCACCTTGGGGCCCAATTTGTCGGCCGCCGTCACCTCAAGCCCTACCTCCTGGAACGTCTTGTTCTCCACTATGCGCTTGCGCTCCGCCACCGAGGGGGTACGGATCACCGCTCCTCCATCCCGCGTAGGCCGCACCTCGTGCACACGGACACCCAACGTCGGGCCCACCTGCTTCACCACCTTCTCCATGACCTCCTTAGATATCGTGGGGACACCTTTCCCCTTCACCACCGCCGACCAAGTCTCAACCGGCTTGGTTGCATACGGCAACTTAGGGGCCGCTACCACCGCCTCAGGCGCCTTAGGCACCGCAAAAACCGCACCTGCACTCGCAGGGGCCACCTTAGAGGGCCCAGCCGCCACACTACCCTCGAGCCGGCCCTTCGGCCGCTCATTCTCCGCCATCAGCCTGATGAGCACCTCCTCATACCGCGCCGCACAATCAAGCACCTCCTTTGCCAGCTTCGCCGCAACGCTTTCATTCACCACCACCTCGGTCAACGCCTTGGTGATTTCTATCATTGCAGCAACCTCACCACCACACGATCCAGCAGCAGCCCTTCGCCTCGCCTTCAATCGCCGAGGAGCAGCAAACGAAGTGGCATCAGTTGACATAATGACCTCCACCTCATCGTCAATTACCGCAGCAACACCAGCACCAACAGCACCAACAGCACCACCAGAAGCACCAGACACAGCAACACCAGCACCGGCACCAACAGCAGCAGCAGCAGCTCCAGCAGCAGCAGCAGCAGCACGTTTAGCCTGTGGCGAGCCAGGCTTAAACTTCTTCTGCTGCACATCTTCATCAGCGCTCGACAACTCACTGTCAGTGTGTCGAATTTTCGGCACACTGGCAGGCGGGACGCTGTATACACCGTCGGTCGTAACGTCCGACGCGTCACCCTTCGGCTTCCTCTTGCCCTTAGCAGGAGGCATCACAACACCAAAAACACCAAGTTCAAATCAAAATCAAAGTCACTAACCTTTTGTACTGCCAAGTTCGTCGCCAAAAATCGTATTCACCAACCTCAAGTTGCAGTGTATAGTACACTACTAACCGCCAGATGGCTTTCAGCCAAAATCAAAACCGGAATTCAATCGAGATAGTCCAACAACACGCGCGATCCGTCAACACTATTTCACAATTACCACTCTGGTAATACCACAAAGAGTCTCTGTCTCTACCTAACCTCACTTTCGGCCGGAGGTTTGTTTACAAATAAACCCAACGGAGCACCCGCCAGCGGAGTCTCACAATTTATTTATAACTAACCAACAACACTTTCAAACACTCAGAGTCCAACAACAATGCACTTCACAACCGAATCACAAAGATTTTTCGCTAGTCTTCCGCACACGTCTTAACACCACGAGAGTTCAACTGAGAGTGGTTTTTCTGTACAGCCGGCCTTTGGCCGGGCGGAATGACTTTTTCCTCTATGGTATAACAAACACCGGCTTCGCTAGCTAATGCTTCTCTGCATAGCGCCAGGATTTTCTCCTCTATAGTATAAAAATACCGACTCCGCCCGGCTACGCAGATAAGCTTTAGTTAGAGAAGCCGGTGTTCTGTATACCAAAGTGGATAAATCCTTGCGCCTAAAAACGTTTTCATTATAAATTTGAAAATGAAATAATCCCCAAAAAATATATTGGGGCTTAATTTCATAATGATTTTTTGGATAATTCATATGAAATAATACCCCAATTAAAAAAATGAAATAACACCCCAAACATAATGAAATAACCCCCCCAAAATCGTTTTTGTTGTTCTCTGTAGAAACTTTTGGGAGGTTACTTCATTATTTTTTTGGGGGGTTATTTCATGCCGCCGCTGCCAAACGGTAATCTTCAGAAAAAATATTCCTTTTACTCTTATGCTTAATTCCTCATATATAATTCCTGGAAAATGCAATTTTTCACATTTTTCAGTTGTATTTTTTATCGGAAATTTATGAAAAACATATGTTGCAAACAAACAAATAAACATATAAACAAATAAACGAACAAATAAACAGATAAACAGATAAACAAATAAGCAAATAACAAACAAAAAAATAAACAAATTAACAAAAAAAAAAACAAATAAACAGATAAACAAATAAGCAAATAAACAGATAAACAAATAAGTAAATTAACATATAAACAAATAACCAACTTAACAACTTAACCAATTAACAAATAAACGAACACGAATAAACAAATTAACAAATTAACAAATAAACAGATAAACAAATTAACAAATAAACAAATTTACAAATTAACAAATAAGCAAATTAACAAATTAACATATTAACAAATAAACGAATAATCAAATAAACAAATCAACAAATTAACATATAAACAAATAAACAAATTAACAAATAAACAAGTAAACAAATTAACAAATAATCCAATAAATATATAAACAAGTAAACAAATTAACAAATAAACCAATTAACAAATAAACGAACACGAATAAACAATTTCACTTTTTTTAACGGAATCTACAAAATTTTTGAAAATCGTGCATATAGATTCAAATATTTTGCTCTTGTTCTTAGAAAAATCGGAGGAAAATCGTTTTTAGCACAAAGTGCATTTTAACAGTACATAACTCTACCATGTGCACATTTAAAGGACGTGTGCCGAATATATACACCATGCATATGAATATTTTTGTTGCCACATAATTCATATAAAAACTGCGTTTTTAATTCCGCCATCATGCTTTTATTATTGAAAAACAGTGTTACCGCTGTGATTATCGAAAAACAGTGCTACCGTTGGGGTACTAAAGTATCAATTTTTGTTAATTTGTTTATTTGTTCATTTGTTTATTTGTTAATTTGTTTATCTGTTCATTTATTTGTTAATTTGTTAATATGTATGTTAATTTGTTGATTTCTTTTATTTATTTGTTTAATTTGTTTATTTGTTAATTTGCTTAATTGTTGATTTGTTTATTTGTTAATTTGTTAATTTTTTTATTTGTTATTTTGTTTATTTGTTTTATTGGTTAATTGTTAATTTGTTTATATGTTAATATGTTAATTTGTTAATTTGTTAAATTGTTTATTTGTTTATTTGTTTTTTTTTTTTGTTTATTTGTTTATATGCTCATTTGTTGATTTGTCTATTGGTTTATTTGTTAATTTCTTAATTTGTTTGTTTGTTCATTTGTTCAATTGTTTATTTGGTAATTTGTTTATTTGTTAATTTGTTAATTTGTTTATTTGTTAATTAGTTAATTAGTTAATTTGTTTATGTGTTAATATGTTAATTTGTTTATTTGTTAATTTGTTTATTTGTTAATTTGTTTATTTGTTAATTTGTTTATTTGTTAATTTGCTTATTTGTTTATTTGTTAATTTGTTAATTTGTTAATTTGTTAAATTGTTTATTCGTTTATTTGTTAATTTGTTAAATTGTTTATTCGTGTTCGTTTATTTGTTAATTGGTTTATTTGTTAATTTGTTTACTTGTTTATATATTTATTGGATTATTTGTTAATTTGTTTACTTGTTTATTTGTTAATTTGTTAATTTGTTTATTTGTTAATTTGTTGATTTGTTTATTTGTTAATTTGTAAATTTGTTTATTTGTTAATTGGTTAATTTGTTTATCTGTTTATTTGTTTATTTGTTAATTTGTTAATTTGTTTATTCGTGTTCGTTTATTTGTTAATTGGTTAAGTTGTTAAGTTGTTTATTTGTTTATATGTTAATTTACTTATTTGTTTATCTGTTTATTTGCTTATTTGTTTATTTGTTTTTTTTTTTGTTAATTTGTTTATTTTTTTGTTTGTTATTTGCTTATTTGTTTATCTGTTTATTTGTTCGTTTATTTGTTTATATGTTTATTTGTTTGTTTGCAACATATGTTTTTCATAAATTTCCGATAAAAAATACAACTGAAAAATGTGAAAAATTGCATTTTCCAGGAATTATATATGAGGAATTAAGCATAAGAGTAAAAAATAATGAAGTAACCTCCCAAAAGTTTGTACAGAGAACAACAAAAACGATTTTGGGGGGGTTATTTCATTATATTTGGGGTGTTATTTCATTTTTTTAATTGGGGTATTATTTCATATGAATTATCCAAAAAATCATTATGAAATTAAGCCCCAATATATTTTTTGGGGATTATTTCATTTTTAAATTTATAATGAAAACGTTTTTAGGCGCAAGGATTTATCCACTTTGGTATACAGAACACCGGCTTCTCTAACTAAAGCTTATCTGCGTAGCCGGGCGGAGTCGGTATTTTTATACTATAGAGGAGAAAATCCTGGCGCTATGCAGAGAAGCATTAGCTAGCGAAGCCGGTGTTTGTTATACCATAGAGGAAAAAGTCATTCCGCCCGGCCAAAGGCCGGCTGTACAGAAAAGCCTTGGTTGGCGAAGCTTGTGTTTGGTATATCATACCATGATAATTAAAGCAAAACTGTATAATTAATTGTATTACATATGTATATTGGGCCTTTATTTCATTTCAGAAATTGGGGTTTTATTTCATATGAAATAAGTAACAAAAATTAGGGAATTATTTCATTTATTTTTGGGGCGTTATTTCATTTCGTTTGGGGACTAATTTCATTTTCAAAAATGGGGCTTTATTGCAAATGAAACAAGGCCCCATGCATTTGGGGGTTATTAGTAGTATGTTTAGGGCGGTTCCAAATATGATTTTCCATACAAAAGTTGGGTGCATGATGTAAGTGTTGCCATATTTTTATTATATTGGCCATTTTAGTGCTTTTTTTTGAAAAATAAAAAAAACGCTTAAAATATTTATAATAGGAATTTAAAAACCGGGAAACCAAAATACCAACAAAATGGGTATTTTGACGGGATTTTAGCGTCGACTTGAATATTAATTTAGGATTTTTAGTTGTTATATATATATATATATATATATATATAATAGGCAAATGGTTTGAAGGTTATCTATTTTGATTACGCTGCATCGGCTTTCTAGCTACTTTTTCCATACAAAAGTGAGAAGAATAGTGGCAGAATTGCCAAGTTTTTATTATTGCATTTTAGCGCTTTTTTCAGTACTATTATTATGGAAAAATAAAAAAACGCTACAAATTTTTAAAAATACTGTTTAGATGCAAATACGAATATGAGTGTAAAAGGGAAATGACGTGTAAAGAAAGTTGTTTAGGAGGTGTGATATTTTTGTTAATTGTATAATTTCTTCGTGTACGTGTCAGTCTTGAAGATTTTAAAAATTTTGTGAGGGATGATAATTTTACTTGTGCATAAGAATTTGTGGGAAAAATTTTTTTTATTTATTTAGTAGCAGGTGTTAAATTTCTTCGTGAACGTGTCTTGAAGATTTTAAAATTTTGTGAGGGATGATAATTTTACTTGTGCGTTTTCGTATTAACGATAAAACTAATCGTTGAATAATTATTTTTAGTTTTTCAGTTATTGTGTGTGTGTTTAGAATAGTTAATGACTTTGTTGTATAGGTTTTCTAGTGACTTTTTGCTTTGAATGCCTCGGTAGGCTTGTGGGATCAACCACTTTTTTTTATATCAACAGCCACCAGCTGCACATTAGCTATGTTTACATAAATAATCAGAATTATATTACAAAAAGTAGAAAGTAACTTCTTGGTTTTACTTATAGATCCTTAATAATTTTCGTTATCGTACTCTACTCCTCCTTATATATAACAGCAACAAAAACATTAGCAACTTAGAATATACATGAATAGAGCTGACGCAGCTGTAACAAGTCTAACAAACAGAAAACAAATCCAAAAAAAAAAAATGTTTTGTTTTCTGAAATTCTTTAATTATACTAAAATAAGCCCCGCTCTTTATTTATAAATTTTTTAACTAATGAAATATGACGGGACTGTACCAAAAATATGATTAATTGTGAAAATTTTTTTGTATAAATACCGCTGATATTTCTCAATCAAAATCAATCTTGTTTGAAAATCAAACCGTGAACATTTAATTTTTAATTAAATAAAAAAAAAAAAAAAAAAAAAAAATTCAATCCTAAAATAAAAATGTCTTCTTTTGTGTGCAATTATTGTAAAAAAGTGTTTACACAAAACAGAAGTTTAGCGAGGCATATCAGACTATTACATGATAGTCCGTCCTCAGCATGGAAGTGTACAACTTGTAATTTACAATTTGCTTCTCGTAAAGAACTTCTTACACATACAAACTCAAGAGTGCATATACAGAATGCGGGGGGAATCTTATAATTACTGCAATACATGTAAGGAGCATATTTTAAAACAAAAATGGCATTATCATTTAAGAACTATTAACCATAAAAGGAAGAGTGCTACTCAAATTAATTCTAACTTATTTTGTATAAAATCAGTATTTAACAATCGTATGATGACTTATGTTTTGCAAAATACAGAAGAGAAAAATCTGATTCCTGAAAAATTTTTAAATGAAAACAAAGCACAGATAATAACATTAATTAAAGATTCAACAGAAAAACATCTAAATATAAAATTAAATTTTGAATTATTTTGTGAGTATATGCTTGTCAAGGAGGAAGATGATTCATATACTATAAACCTAAAGTCTCATCAAACAAAAATGATTATTTTGAGTTCAACCCTCACAATTGAGGAAATTGAACAACGTTATAAAGATCAATGTGAGATCCTAATAAGGAAAATGAGCGAGTTTCAGGAACGTGATAGTGGATGGACTTTAATAAAAATTAAATTTCTGGAAATCAATGTAAACGAATATAATCCTATAAAAAATTAATATATATTTATCAATATAATAATTATTAAGTTAAAACTCACAATATTTAAATAAAAAAAATATTCTCTTTCTTTTTTAAAAATAATTTCATTTGTTTTATTTATTTATTTCTTTTTCAGTTATTTTATATAAAAATTCAAGTCATGAATATCCACAATGAAATGAATCTTCCTAGGTAGTAAAATTTTTAAAATACAGGTTTTGAATATTTCATGATGAAATAGCAATTCTATTTGTTTATAGATATTAGTAAGAATTTAAAGATAACAGATTTTTGATTATTATAACCTTTTATTTTTTTTTCTAGTTTGATACTCTATAATATAAGTTTAATGGAGAATTTTTCTATGGTTTGATACTCTACAATGACAGTATAGTTAAGAATTTAGTTCAATCCATGGATACAATGCATACAGTTAATAATTATACATTATACATACAAATACAATAAAATTTCCATTTTATTAACCATAGTACATGGTTTATTAATTGTTTTGATAATATTTAGTAAAAGTTTATATATAGTATAAACTTGAAGTCGACTATACCAATAGAATATTAAATGTTACCGAAAAAAGGAAATCATATTACAAAATCAATTAAGATGATCTAAAAAAGAGGATTACATAGGAGTTTTGAATATTTAATAAGGAAATATCTATTATATCTGCTTATAATTATCAGTTAGGAATTTAAAGATAACAAATTTTTTTATAACTATTTCAGCTTTATATGTTTTTTTTCTAGTTTATTAACCATACATTATCATACCATACCATTATAATCCATAGAATATAATATAATTTAGTTAACGCCGCAAAAGAAAATCACAAACTTTATTTATTTGTGTAAAACCTTACCCCATTTATCATTTATTTATACTTTATATATACTAATACCATGAAATGAATAGTTCAATAACCATATTATATGGTTTATTTAATGTTTTTGTATACCGTTTTATAATTCCTATAATTTGTTTTCCTATTATTTCCCTTCTATACTTAATAGTTATACACTTCCATACATCCTTAAATATACATTCTGTTTTTAGCATTTCTATACTATACATATATAAAAAATTTTTCTTATACTAACATTCCTATATTTAATCTTAATATTTTGATCTTCTTCTTGATTTGAATCTTAGTCTTAATGTAAATCTTAGTAGTAGTCTTTTGGTCTTGGTTTTATAGTTTCGGATTTCGATCTTATTTTATTTTTTTTTTATAGAATTGCAACATTACTCTTATATTACTCTTGAGTGCTGCTTTGTTTACGTTTTCTTAGACTGAATACATATCTGGAAATTTAAAATTTCTTTAATTACACATAAAATATTTATCTACTGTTATACGAATGCGTTGAAATTAGTGTTTTTAATTGAAATATTAAACTTAGATTTTAATTAGAGATATATATCTTTTATTTTATATAGAAAATTAATACTCGATACATGCGACAACCTCGAAACTTGCACCGACCCCAGTTTTCATTACGTGCAAGAATCGAGTTTCTACTATACTTAATTCTCATCAAACTAATCACACAAGACGATTGTCTTCTGTTTTTCAAGAAAATCCATACTAATCCTTTCCATTTTATCAAATCAACCCATTATATTATTATTTTAATTTTAGCAATTCTTAAAAATTCTATTCAATTCTCACATAATTTTATTCATTCTATATACAACCTTAACCAGTAACTCATATTTATATATACGGTTTTTTCAAACCACTTTTAAAAACATATTTACTTGTGTACTATATTAAAAAAAAATCTATAAACTTAAATGAAAATTTAGATTTATATTAAGTAATTTTATTATACGCTGATGTCTTTTCTACCTTTAATTTATATATTGGATAGAAGGTTACATCTGAATGTAGTGTTTCGGTAAGAATGTCTTTATATTACTTTAAATCAGGTTTCTTATAATACAAAGTTTTTAAATGAGATATTAACAATTCTAATGTTAATTTTAATCTAATTTCATTTAAATCATATACCTATATATATATATATATATACATATTAATTTGTTAGAATTAATCCATCAATTACCATCATAATCATATTAATGTAATATATATATTTTTTTTTTTCATTATTTTTATTATTTGTTAAAAACTTTATATTCTTATATGTAGGAGATACATATGATTTAGGATTTCCCCTTCATTTTAAACTTGTTTGATTTAAAAATTTTCATATTAGTTATTTCAACCTTTTCATTATCATTATCATAATCATCATAATTAAGATTAGTTATGTTCTTTACTCATTAAAAACAACAATTCTATTATGTAATGTTTTTTTCTAGTTTGCTACTCTATAATATTAGTTTAATGAAGAGTTTTTCTATACCACGAAATGACTAGTTTAATAACCATATTATAAGGTTTATTTAATGTTTTTGCATACCGTTTTATAATTCCTACAATTTGTTTTCCTTTTATTTCCCTTCTTTACTTAATATTTATATACCTCCATACATCCTTTAATATACATTCTGTTTTAGGCATTTCTATACTATACATATATATAAATTTTTTTCTTTACTAACATTCCTATATTTAGTCTTAATCTTATGATCTTAGTCTTGATTTTAATCTTAATCTTAGTGTTAATCTTGATAGTAGCCTTTTGGTCTTGGTTTTATAGTTTCGGATCTCGATCTTAGTTTTTGTATAGACATCTCATTTATAAACCAATAACTTCAATCTCATCAAAACTATCACACAAGACGATTGTCTTCTGTTTTTCAAGAAAATCCATACTAATCCTTTCCATTTTATCAACTCTATCCATTATATTATTATTTTAATTTTAACAAATCTTATAAATTCTATTCAATTCTCACATAATTTTATTCATTCTATATACAACCTTAACCATTATCTCTTATTTATATAAACAGTTTTTCAAACCACTTTTAAAAACATAGTTTGATTTTTACTTGTCTACTATATTAAAAAATAATCCATAAACTTAAATGAAAATTTAGGTTTATATTAAGTAATTTGATTATACGCTGAGATACGCTGATAGTTTTTCTATCTTAAATTTTATATATTGGATAGAAAGTTACATCTGAATGAAGTGTTTTGGTAAGAATGTCTTTATATTACTTTAAATCAGGTTTCTTATAATACCATGTTTTTGAATAAAATATTAACAATCCTAATGTTAATTTCAATCTAATTTCATTTAAATCATATATGTATATATATATACATATATATTTATATATAAATATATATATATATATATATATATATATATATATATATATATATTAATTTGTTAGAATCAAACCATCAATTAACATCATAATCTTATTAATGCCATTTACTTTTTTTTCATTATTTTTATTATTCGTTAAAAGCTTTATATTCTTATATGTAGGAGATACATATGATTTAAGATTTCCCTTTCATTTTAAACTTGTTTGATTTAAAAATTTTCAAATAAGTTACTTCAACCTTTTCATTATCATTATGCTCATTATCATAATCATCATAATTGAGATTAGTTATATTCTTTTCTCATTAAAATCAACAATTCTATTATCATAATCATCAAAATTGGGTTTAAATATATTTTGTTTTTATTTTTTCGTTGAAACCAACAAATCATCATCATTATTATCAAAATCAGGTTTATCAGGAATTGAGCTTATAGTTGGATGTAAATACGATTTAAACAATAATAAACGACATCGAATGAGTGATTAATCATTTTTTTTAATTGAAAACATACCACTTTTCATCAAGATACCTTATTTTTAATCTGGTAGCATAAAGCAGTTACCTATTTTTAATCTGGTAACGTAGAAACAGAGAGAATTAATATCAGATTTAAATAGCAAACCAAATATAAGATACATTATTATATAATACAACAACAACAACAATATATTCAACATGAATTGATTCTAAATAAAATACACACAAATTCTTAAATACATTCAATTAGTTTGTCTTATGATTATACGTTAGCTGAGGGTAATTCATACCATATACATATTTACACGTTATGCACTTACAACATAAAATTCAAAGTTTATTAACGATCATATCAAAATAGAATCATATTACACAAACAATATATAGAATATTATAATGAGAAAGATACACATTCATATGTCTATAGATAACAGTTAAGAATTTTACAATATATTGGTTGAAGATATGTTATTTCTAATTAAGAGTTTAGTTTGATGGTTTTTGGAAGTTTATTTTCAATATAAATACATACATACATATTTGCTGATTTATTTCTATTTGATAATTTTTTGATTTGTTTGTTTTTTTTTTTCTTCTTTTTTACCTACACCACATTAATGAAATGGATATAATATATACGTTCATGATGATGTTTTTCAACACTTTTAAATATTTGTTAAATATAGCTACATCAACTTCTTAATACATCGAATCAACTTACTTAGAATTAATTTTTAAATTAATATTTTGATATCCGTATACCCAGCTGACAGGCTGGTTGTGTATAGGTTTACATGATAATCACAAATTTCTTTAAAATAATAAAAGTTCATTGAATTAACTATCAAATTGCAACCTTACCCATAAAGTATAGATAGTACATCCCATATAAATTTATACTTTTACATTAAAGTGTATTGTTTCACTATATTCTAATCATGATTAATATAGAAAATCATATTTTCATATACCCACACCACAAAAGTGAAGAGTATATTAGATATACGTTAATACTGATCCTAGTTACCTTTTTATATACTAAATCAACTTATTTACTTAGAATTACTTTTTAAATCAGTTTAAACATGAATCAATCCGACTGGTTGGTGGACTGTTTATATAAAACTAAAAATAAAATTTGATTTTTAGGTTTACATGCACAACTAGCTGTTTATACAAACGATCTCCGTCCATCGTTAACATATATGTGGTTTACAGAACACAAACGCAAATCTCATCAGTTCAACTTTCATTTAAAACAAAATTTGTTTCAGTTTTAAATGTAATTTGTGTTCTGTAAACCACATATATGTTAACGATGGACGGAGATCGTTTGTATAAACAGCTAGTTGTGCATGTAAACCTAAAAATCAAATTTTATTTTTAGTTTTATATAAACAGTCCACCAACCAGTCGGATTGATTCATGTTTAAACTGATTTAAAAAGTAATTCTAAGTAAATAAGTTGATTTAGTATATAAAAAGGTAACTAGGATCAGTATTAACGTATATCTAATATACTCTTCACTTTTGTGGTGTGGGTATATGAAAATATGATTTTCTATATTAATCATGATTAGAATATAGTGAAACAATACACTTTAATGTAAAAGTATAAATTTATATGGGATGTACTATCTATACTTTATGGGTAAGGTTGCAATTTGATAGTTAATTCAATGAACTTTTATTATTTTAAAGAAATTTGTGATTATCATGTAAACCTATACACAACCAGCCTGTCAGCTGGGTATACGGATATCAAAATATTAATTTAAAAATTAATTCTAAGTAAGTTGATTCGATGTATTAAGAAGTTGATGTAGCTATATTTAACAAATATTTAAAAGTGTTGAAAAACATCATCATGAACGTATATATTATATCCATTTCATTAATGTGGTGTAGGTAAAAAAGAAGAAAAAAAAAAAACAAACAAATCAAAAATTATCAAATAGAAATAAATCAGCAAATATGTATGTATGTATTTATATTGAAAATAAACTTCCAAAAACCATCAAACTAAACTCTTAATTAGAAATAACATATCTTCAACCAATATATTGTAAAATTCTTAACTGTTATCTATAGACATATGAATGTGTATCTTTCTCATTATAATATTCTATATATTGTTTGTGTAATATGATTCTATTTTGATATGATCGTTAATAAACTTTGAATTTTATGTTGTAAGTGCATAACGTGTAAATATGTATATGGTATGAATTACCCTCAGCTAACGTATAATCATAAGACAAACTAATTGAATGTATTTAAGAATTTGTGTGTATTTTATTTAGAATCAATTCATGTTGAATATATTGTTGTTGTTGTTGTATTATATAATAATGTATCTTATATTTGGTTTGCTATTTAAATCTGATATTAATTCTCTCTGTTTCTACGTTACCAGATTAAAAATAGGTAACTGCTTTATGCTACCAGATTAAAAATAAGGTATCTTGATGAAAAGTGGTATGTTTTCAATTAAAAAAAATGATTAATCACTCATTCGATGTCGTTTATTATTGTTTAAATCGTATTTACATCCAACTATAAGCTCAATTCCTGATAAACCTGATTTTGATAATAATGATGATGATTTGTTGGTTTCAACGAAAAAATAAAAACAAAATATATTTAAACCCAATTTTGATGATTATGATAATAGAATTGTTGATTTTAATGAGAAAAGAATATAACTAATCTCAATTATGATGATTATGATAATGAGCATAATGATAATGAAAAGGTTGAAGTAACTTATTTGAAAATTTTTAAATCAAACAAGTTTAAAATGAAAGGGAAATCTTAAATCATATGTATCTCCTACATATAAGAATATAAAGCTTTTAACGAATAATAAAAATAATGAAAAAAAAGTAAATGGCATTAATAAGATTATGATGTTAATTGATGGTTTGATTCTAACAAATTAATATATATATATATATATATATATATATATATATATATATATATATATATATGCACAGCGTTTATTTAGCGAACAGTTTTTGAAGCTAGCGCATAAACGGCGGACAGCTGCATACTTAGCGAACAGTCCGCCAAATGATTACATGCCTAGAGCATATTTACCGGACACGTCAATTTTTCCCCACAAATTTTAATTTTTTTGGTTTATTCTTTTTTTTTACTTTATTTGATTGCACTGTGGTTATATATCAATCAATTACTATTAAAACTTCTATATATACGGTTTAAATGCCTTAATTTTGTATTTTTTTAACAAATTTTGTTGCGTAGTATTGCCAAGTACTCTCATATATTTTCCCATTTTTTTTCTTCGCAAAAAATATATACAAGTGATTTCGAGGACACAGAGAAAAAATATAAACATGTGACTTCGAGGACACAAAGGGAAAAATATATACATGTGACTTCGAGGACAAACCGTTACATTTTTCAGCGTTGCCATTGTAAACAATTTTCCCTTGTGTTTTACAGGTTAATTTACGATGTTTTAAAGTTAATGAAGGTTTTTAAAAATATCCTGCCGTATTCATAAAGAATTACAGTGCATGAACATTTTGCCTTAAAACACGTTTCAAGCTTATTTTATATTTTGAATACGGCTGATATAATGATGAAAATATCTAATGATGATTTTTGGCTACTGACCGATCTTATTTTATCTGTCCAACATACCTTAATTAAGGGTTGCACGATAAAGTTTTGCCTTTCAAGTTTTTTAAACTTTAACCGAATTTGATTTCAAAATTCTCTCTAGAGTGGATTTACCTACAACGCTTAAATTTTTAATGGACAGAGCAAAATAAAGATGTTGCGATGAAGTTTTTCTGAAGTTTTTTTTTCTGAAGTTTTTCCATAATTAAAAAAAAAATAAGTTAAACAATTTTGTCGTAACCAAATCTATAGCAAATATTAATTTAAACTGAAATTTTGGATTAGTACACTATTGTTGATCAAGAGCGACATGTGTCATTTTAAAGATCTGCTGATTTATTTTATGTTTTTTTTTAATAAATAGTTTATCGTATCCTCCTTTTTTAAAGAAAAATATATTTTTTAATTTAATTTTCTTATATGTTTTATTTGGTTGTTCAACTGCTTAAAACTTAAAAACGCCAAGGCTAAATTGTATACTTTCCTCTTCGTGTTTATTTATAATTGGTACGCAAAGGTTTAGGGAAAGAGAAAAGTCGACAAAACAGGTGGAAAAATTTATTGAAATGGTTGTTTATTTTGTACTTCGTTTATGTTTTTTTTTTCAAATATTCAATTTGAAAACATTAAAATAATTTAATTTAGATTTTTCTTTTCTATGGCAATGCGGGCGCATCCGGTGTACGAAGTAGAATTATATCTAACACACAATTCATACGAGCGCTTTTGCGGCTTCTTTTTTCTTAGGACTTTATTGTCTAAACCGCAACGCAACGCCAAATATTTCATTGAAAGCCAAAACAAAAGACACGTCAAAAAAGCGACGTCGTAAAAATCCCCGTCTGAATTTGCTGTAACACGACGCGCTTTTTAGTAACATCTTTTTTTATGTGAGAAAGGGCCTCGATTATCAGTCATTCGATTAACCAGCAACATCAATTATATAGTAAATATACAAAAGTCTTTAATCAACTTAAAATACTTTTGAACAATCATAAAAATGTGAATAAAAGGCGAATTCTCTTGCAAATTACTGGGAAGCATGTTCTGCAAAAATTACATTTTTACTCATATTATTTAAACATGTACATTAGGGGTACAACCAATTTTTTGGCGTATTACCATGAGGCCAACCATGTCCTAGTAACCACGAAAATCATAATCTTTTGTAATTTTTCTCAAAAAATTTCACGCACAAATTGGTTTTTCTAAACCAATGCTATATTGAATATTCATAATTTTATACGGTGTTTTGTTTTCTTTTTTATTTTTTCTTTTGTTATTAAAGGTGAAAAATACGTTTTCGTTTGCGGAAAAATCTCTTACCATCTCTAAATATTAATGACATTTCATACTTGAGCTATTTTTTGTTTTAAATAAATATATTATTAATTTTTCTTAGCAAAAAAGAAAATCAAAAATTTTCAAAACTTCATCGCGGTTGGAGTGTGAAATTTTTTGACCTTAGCGAAAAAATAAATATACGTTCCCTTATAGTTTTTTATTGTCTATCTATTAAAAAATTGTTAAAAAGTTATATCCCTAATGTACATACGTAAATCTGTATATAAAATCTCTTAATAATTTTAACTAGAAACACACAAAAAACTACTAAAAATTGTTGCTATTGATAACCGAGGTCTTACTGTATTTTCAAACTGATATTTCAAAGTTAGTCATCAAAGAATAAAACGTAACAAGAAGAAAATAAGTTGAAAGAGAAATATGAGAAAAAGACATAAAAAACACTTACCAAGTATTTTTGTTTACCCCTCTTTCTTCTCTAAACCGTGGCCAAGCTGCCCACGCAACTGTTTTGGGCCTTTTTCACACGTCACTTTTAACAGTTCTGTGTATTCTGTGGTAATATTCAGAAAAAAATTAATTCTTAAATATAATTCAGAATTCTTTAGAACATCATAATTCTTATTTAACCTTTTTCAGCTGTGTTATTATCAAAAATTTGAAATATGTATGTGTCAAAATTACAATTGAATAAAGGTGTTATGATACTTGCTATTTTTTGTATTGGATTTTTTTAGGATTGACTGAATGAAACAACAAATGCGAGAAAGAACAAGAAATACAATTTGATAAAATGTAAACAAAACAAACAATACTGCCCACGTTTTTTCCCCACAAAAAACCGTCATAAAAGCTAAAAATCGCAAAAAAAAAGTTTAAAACCGTTTCTTTCGATCAAAAACTAAAAAAATTGGCAACAGTGCTAACAATTAATCTGGAAATGTCAATTTCAAGTTAAAAAATTTTATATTTTTTTTGACAGTCTTAGATTATTTATCGATAACACATGTATATTTGTTTGACATTTCAAGATTTTTTATGATATAATCATAATCTTTACACTTAGTCAGTTTTCCTATGCAAATATATTTGCACTGTTCTCCAATATAGAAAAAATAAAAAAAATAGCAAGTATCATAACAGCTTAATTAACTTTTTTTTTACTTTTTGCAACATTGTATGCATTTCATAAATATCACGAATTTTCTTTCAAACATACATCTGGAAAATGCATTTTCCGGTAAGTATGTATATGTGCATATGAGGAATTATGAATTAGAGAAATATTTTTTCTGAAGATTACCGTTTGGCAGCTACGAGCCAAAAATAGTGCAAAAACTAACCTGTGATATAATTTTTAAGTTTGTGTTTAATTTAATTTTTCATGTTTAATGTTTTTATGTTTGTCTACAACAAATTATTGTTCAATGTAATAAAAAATTAATTTCTCTTTTTACGAATCCCTTGATAAAGTGAACATAACATTCACGAAACGTTGGGAAAATATGGATTAAATGCATTTTAATTGCATATATTTTTATAAACAACTACATTGGCGAAACAACAAAAATAATATAGATACAATTTTTGGACTGTGGGCCAAAAATTGTGAAATATTTATAAAAATTTTATATTTTCAACATTTTTTATTTTTCGAATTTATTCTATGAGCTTAATTTCAGTTATGTTTAGGACTATAACAGTCGATTTCATCATCTTTAGATACTTTAGCACCTAAAAGAATATATTTGGGATCGTTAAGGTATGAAGTATTAAAGGAGTAAACAGAATTATACAACGTTACAGTAATAAAGCACACATAGAGTCTAAGATGGTTTGTTTCATAAAAACTTCACTGCATCCTTTCATTTAATATACTGCAAATTGTAGTTTATTATTATTTATGAAAATCTTTATAAAAATTTTAATCATTTTTACGTCTAAAAATACTTATAAAATAGAGATTACATGACAAATGGTAACGCTGGTAATATGCAACTCTGTGTGTTTCTTTCCACACTGCTGTCAATTTAGCTATTTTCTTATCAAATCCAGCGATTTTTAATAAAATTTATAGGACAAACTTTTTAACTTTAAATTTTATTTAAAAAGGGTGATTTTTAGCGATTTATAGGTAAATTCACTCATAATTAAAAATGTAGCTATTATTTATTGCGTTTGTTTTATAATAATTTAATAATTTTAGTTCAAAAGGAGTTATTTTTAGCGATTTATAGCTAAATGCACTTATTATTAAAAAAATTTAGCTATAATTTATTGTGTTTGTTTTATAATAATTCATTAATTTTATTTCAAAAAGTGTGGTTTTTAGCGATTTATAGCTAAATCCACTTAATATTGCAAAAAAGGTATTTTATTGAGAGTGAAAATTATTATTTTGTGCCGCACACGCCACTTTTCAAAATTTATTTCTACAAAATAAGCTTTTTGTTCCGCAAACATATATTTAATGCTGTATATTGTGATGTTGACAGTTTATCTAACTTCTACTCCTTTTTTACGGCAATGAAGCGAAGCAAGATTAAAATGTATTTTCTTGTCAAATTATCTTGCTTTTACTTCTACAGCATTTGCCAAGCACTGGCTCGTTATGCCAAACAATATTTAATACACTTCAAAAGAGTTGGTATGGAGCAAAATTAATGCTTAATATTCAGAAAGCGGGTAATCAAAATAAATAAACCCATACCTTACTAATTGTTCTTATATGGTCGGCGGGTTAAAACAATAATGAGCTGAAGAAATTTGTTGATTGTCGTTGAAAGACCACATACAAAAAATGTCAATTTATGAACTTTTAACTTTTCTACCAAACACGTTTTATGTCCCATAAATTTGAAAAAATTTTATATTCCATTATAAATGTTTTCAATTTCAGAATTTGCAATTGTTGCCTTTTTCCGATTTCATTCTTCAAAGCTTTTTTTCCGAGACACATAAAATACCAAAAAATTTTTATATATAAGAAACTTATTTAAAAAAATACAAATACAAACTTGGTACTTTTTTGAAATTCTAACGATTATGGGTGAAGGTCGTGTACTTAATTACCGTTAATATTGGACCTAGAAACATTAAACTCAACATGCAATATCCAGAGTGATAAGACTCAATGCGGAACTTTTTGGTACGTCTTTAACTGTTACTTTTTTTTGAATTTACGTTGGTATTGGACTTAAAACTCAAAATTAAACATGCAAGATCCTGAGTAAATGTGAATCTTTAAAGGGATCTATTTGGTACGTTTTCGTTCTTTAACTGGTCCTTTTTTTAATTTTCATAAAATCAAATATGCAATGTCCTGGGTAGATTAGAATCTTTAAGAGGGGCATTTTGGTACTTTTTGGGTCTTTAACAGGTAGTTTTTGAATATTCGTTTGTATTGGACTTAAAACATAAAATTAAACATGCAAGGCCCTGAATGAATGAGAATCTTTTAAGGGATCTATTTGGTACTCTTTCGTTCCTTAACTTGAACTTTTTTCAATTTTTATTATTATTGGACCTAAAAACATTAAATTAGATGCCATGAGTGAATGAGAACATGTAAAAGGGGCTTTTTGGAAATTTTTGGTCTTTAACTGGTTCTTTTCGAATTTGCGTTAGTATTTGGCCTAAAACATAAAATTAATGATTTTACACAACGTTTACTAGATCAAAAAGCATTTCAGACTTTATTAATAACAATTTAAGAAATATTGTTAAGTAAATCCATAAAAACTGTGGCAAAGTAAACAGTGGATGAAATTTGTGGGAAAGCTTTTTTCGGATTCTACACGCAGAGAAAAAATATTGTTGGGCATGGTTACAGCAACAATACTATGTTTATTGTAACAATATATTGTTGTCGTACACAAAAAAATTTTATTTTTATTTAATATCAACAATATTATAGTTACTGTAAACATATTAATGTTTATCGCAATTATAAATTTGAGTATTGTTGACCGAAAAATAATTATTTTTCTAACAACTAAATTACGATAACTTTCAAAATATATTATATTACTCACAACCATATCATGATATTTAATAGCCATGACATGATAACTTTCTATACATTTATCATATTATGTTGAAGATGCAATTAAACTATTTTTACTCTAATAATATTGAATCAGTTGTGTCGTTTATTTTATATGTGAGCGGTTAAACAATTTAAAGATAAATTCCCATAAAAAAAAAAGTTTAAAGAAATTAAAAAATTTAAAATTTTAGCGGTGTTCATTCAGTATTAGTGATGTAAAGCGGCCCATACACTTGCAATATTATTGTGTATGATACTCGCCATAATTTTTCCATTTTATCCTATATTATGCTATAAGTCGCACAAGATTTTCATTCATTTAATAAAAAGGTGAACATAACCTATAGGAATAACATAAATAGCATTGTACAATGATGCAATCACACTTCTTTTTAATTTCGTTTTGCAATAAAAATCAAAAGTCTTTTGATTGTTGCCAATATATTGTTCCACCTTCGAATATCACATGCACATTGGCAATATAATTGTACTATACGTAAAATTGAACAATTTAATTACAAGTGTATGAGCCGCTTAATAGGGCAAATGCAAAATATCGAAGTTTTTTTGTAAAATTAAACAACAAAACACACAGAGATTTCGTTATATTTGATAAAAGTGTTACGATATTTTTGTGGTTTTCATGGGCAACGGCGTATGTCTTAAAACAAATGTTTCAGGAAAGCCGAAAAACCATTCGATATCTAATGCGCTAGGTATTTCACTTTTTATACTTTGGCATTAAGTAAAAAATCGGAATTGATTCATATTTTTCCAAAAATGTTCTGAAACATGTAAAGAGCGTTTTAAAATAGGCAATATGGCATCAACATCTTAAAATGGGCAAAATGGACATACGTGGTTGCCCATGAAAACCAAAGATTTTGCATTTGCTCTTTTGCAAGCCTTATTTGAACTCCGCTATTTGATTTACATTAAGAAAAATTTAAAAAAAGCCACAAAATAAAAAAATCGTTGCAAAAAATTTTAATTTATTTTGTATTTTTATGGCATCTATGAGAGGGGCTTTATGATAATATGATTGCTTCTAAATTTATTATGATTAACATGACAATAATATGATTACTTCTTAACTAATTATGATTAGCATGACAATAATTTGATTACATCTTTACTTAGTATGATAACAGAATAATAATATGATTAAGGGAAAAATATTATGTTGTAATATTACGAGTATATTTAGTCATACTATGATTCAATAATAATCTTAATATGGTGACTTCAATCATGCATTTTATCATAGTATGTTGCTCTTAGAATATGTTTACCACAACCATGTTTTTTCTTTGCGTGTATAGTGAAATATTTGATATATGTGAACTAACCTTCGTCGATTTATCCATGTCCGTCTGTAAAAAACTCTTTTTAGAAAATCTAAAAGAAAATAACAATATTGATGTCAAATTGTTTCTAGCTTTCTTAAGCAGTTTGGGGTCGAAATCCAACAAGATCGGTATAGCAGGATAATAGTTATGAATCAAAATGTCTAACAACCAACCTAAAAATTTATAATTTTGTTATAAACTAACATAATTAGTAGCGGAATGCAATTATTGGTATAAGATTTTGCACATATTCGTTTTGTATAACTTGAATTATTATAAAATTAAGTGAAAATCTGTCAATAATTTACCATAGGCCCATATAAAGCCCACAGTCGGAAATACTATAGAAGCATTAAACCGTAACGACAAATCCTATTATTATGAACTTTTGGTGGTCAGTTTTATATGAATAGAAAATATTCTGTCAACTTTTTATAGATTGGTATATAATTTATAATAGGCCCCACACAAGCCTTGTTTTATACGATTTGAAATCACACTGTCAAATTTCGTGAAGATCAGTACATAATTTATGATAAGCCCCATTTAAACCTTAACATCTCTCTAATTTTCCGTCTCACGCGAAACCACTAGTTTTATTGAAACAAATTTTGCTTTTTCAAAGTTTTTCAGATTTTTTATAAACGGTTTATTTTCTTATACATATATTTCATGCATGTTGGTTTTATTATCGCACAGCAAATCCACAAGTTTCTCTCACTGATTGTGTAAGTTTGACATAAAGCAGTTGATAGCTGTCTTAGAACGCCAAATCAATACATTGAAACATGTATGAGCTTTGTGTAAATTTTGTTTGGGCACATCTTGGTTAAGTTTATGGTAGAGTCGTGGCTCTACAGCATCTATTGAACTCTATAAAGCACGGAAACCTTGTTAAGAAACACGCAAAGAGCCCGTAACAAATTAAAAAAGAGAATCAAAAATTAACAAAATCATTAAAATTGGTTTGTATAATTAACAACAATAAAATATAGTAAAACCTACCTGCCAAAACAATATGCATACATACATACATAGCTTGAGGAGCCTCTGGTGTGCAATGTCCTAGTTCAGAATAACCTTTTAAAAATTAAATTAACTTAATTGTTTAATTTCTATTAAAAAACAAACAAAATTTACCATTTTGTAATGATAAAAATTGTTGTTTAAGCCCCGCATAAAACTACAATTTAAATACAGTTATCATTTTCTCGTTTATTATCACGTACAACTATAGCACCAAAACTATTATATTTTACAATAAATTTAAAATAAACAAAAAATGTTCCTTTTTTTTATATTTTTAACAAATATTTTGACATTCACAAACACTTATTTAATAAAACAATTTTAGCGCATAAAAATTCATTTGTGTAAATTTTTTTGCGGGTTTTTTTTCAAAAAAAAAACGCTTCATTTTTGAAAATCGGCTTTGAAAAAAACGTTTTACTGTTTTGACAACACTAATTAAAATTAATGTATAATGCATTATGCTATGTTCATACGACGTTATAAACCACTCGTTTCGCTCTTTGAAACTAGTTTGTCAAACATGCTGTTCATACGATTCATTCCTGTTTCATTTTGACATTTTTTTTGTGTTGTTAGTGTGATTTTTTTTAAATAGATAAAAAAAGTAAATAAAACTTAAACATATATTATTTAACACTTTTATTGATATTATTATGTTATAATAATCACTTTATTTTATTAAACATCAATTTTTATTTTGTTTTTTTTAGAGCTAGTTCAGATAAACTAACGATAAATGTTATCAAAATTGGAGATGATAGCACATTTTTCCTGTTTCGCAGCCTGTTTCAAAATGAAACGACCTGTTTCGCTCACAAAATTTTGTATGGGGAAACAAGTCGTTTCAATCATGTTTGGGGCGCGAAACAGGAATAAGAGAGCGAAACACGAATATTGCTGTCCGTGTGAACATGGTATTAAACACATTCACCACAGCAGGATACACGAACACAAGACTACAAATGCTGCTCGGTGCAATTATAGTCGTGTAGTCAGCTACTGAATTATGTTGAAGACGGCAGCTACAATTGAAAAAATATAAACAGCTGTTTTTTTAATATCTGTTTATATTTCAATGGTGCCACTATCACTTTTTTACTTTTATAAAATGAAAAACATGCATAATTGCAGACTTTTATACAAACTTAATTTATAATTATAAATATATAAATACTTATTTATAATAAATTTTATAACGTAAAAACAATTGAATTTGTTATAAAATATAATAAATATTATAATTTTGTTGTTTTTGGAAGCAAAAAACAATATAATCTTAACGGCAGATTAAATAGATACATATAAACAGCATACAAATTTCCGTCAACGAGCGTGGTATAGGTCTTAAAAGTTTCAGAACACTTTGGGTACGTACGTTAATGCATGAAAACTATTCATCAATGCTGCAGTGATGCAAAATGATATTGCTGATGCGTAATTACCAGTTGCAGTTGTGATGCTGATACTTTTTTATTGCACAACAGCTGTGCAAAGTTTGAATTGCAAAGTTTAACTAACAACATAAAATAATAATCAAAACGTTATCAACAATAACGATGTCAAAGTTTATTAAAAATATTGAGCGAACAACTGACCGTTTTCTTATAAATGACAAGGAAAAGCATCAAAAAAAAAATAAAACGATTTCTTTTATGTCAAAAGCTATTGCTTCAGGAAATCAACGGAAACAATAATTGCGAAAATTTGCTGCATAATAAACATAATAAAAACTTTTGACACATAAAAGTCATGCCAAGTTTCTTAAAAGTGATGTTTTTCGAACAGTAAACTTTACTTCTGCGCACGTGATACCCAACAACTGCATTTTAGGTAAAAACAGGTTCAAAGAAGTACTGGTATTTTTAGAAACTACTTCGAAATATCTTTTACATGATGTGTTAAAAATTCCGTTAAGAGCAAATTCCCAAATTAAATATTTCTAGAAAGATTTTTCTACGAAACTTAAAATTTTGTTAGTATATTTATTAAACATAATCTGCCGTATTCATAAAAAATAAAATAAGTTTGAAATGTGTTTTGATGCAAAATTTCCATAAAAATTTTTCCTAAAATACAACTCAAAAGACTATGAATAGGGAAGAATACTTCAAGCTTTTATAAACCATATTTTTAGTAACTCCATCATATAGAATTTTATATTTATAAAGATAAACATATTTTATTTTGGAAAATTTCTCAATTTATTTATAAGTTTGAGTAAAAATATGTATGTATTTAGTAACAATTTATGTACTTGTTACATATTTAATTATTGTTATATGTACATAATTAGTTAGGTGTTACGCAAGGCCGAAAACCCGCAATAAAGAAAGTTTATTAAGCAAATATCTAGAGTTAAATAAATAAATATCGACATAATTAAAAGATAAAGCCAATTTTGTTAAAAAAAATGTCAGTCACGGAGTATGAATATATAATATTACCTCAAAATTGGTAAATCTGGATGCTTTAAACTCCATGTAAAACACATTTTGAAGCATTTTCCAATGATTCCCATATTTTATAAATTCATTTTTTACCTAAATAGATATGGATAAAGTATTTTGCAATTCTTACGACCTATAACTCCTTAACTAGGAGCGTTGGCGCGAACAACATGTTCCTATAAAACTTCTTTCAAGAATACTAAAAAATTATATAAATATCAATTAAAAGCTGAGCCGAGTTAATATTCTAACAGAAAACAAAAAAAAAAAAAAAAAAATTTTAAGCACTCATTCTTTAAAAAAATTTTTTTTATTATCAACACTTTTTCTGTTTTATAGTGCACGAAAAAAGAAATTAGTTTAATTTGACTACAACGGCAAAATAAGCACAGACAACAACCTGCAGCATCAAAGTCGGCAAATACAGCGCATATTTGACGAACAGCTGCATACGTTGCGTTTAATTGCCGAAACTGTCTGGATAATAAATCCCCTTGTATAGGAAATTTAATGTTTCCACATTATTATTCCCAAATAATAATGTGGAAACATGGCAACAAAAAATTTCATATACAAGGAGCATATTTTCCAGACAGTTTCGGCAATTAAACGCAACGTATGCACCTGTTCGTCAAATATGCTCTGCCCACAAAAAACGATTTTTAAAAGACTTTTAAGACTTTTAGAAGAAAAATATTGAATTTGTATTTCGAAAATATTGCAATTTATAATATTTCATCAAAAAAAGTAAAGATTTTTTGTGTTCGCATAATATGCCCTGTGCATAAGTATATATTTATATATAAATATATATGTATATATATATACATATATGATTTAAATGAAATTAGATTGAAATTAACATTAGGATTGTTAATATTTCATTCAAAAACATGGTATTATAAGAAACCTGATTTAAAGTAATATAAAGACATTCTTACCAAAACACTTCATTCAGATGTAACTTTCTATCCAATATATAAAATTTAAGATAGAAAAACTATCAGCGTATCTCAGCGTATAATCAAATTACTTAATATAAACCTAAATTTTCATTTAAGTTTATGGATTATTTTTTAATATAGTAGACAAGTAAAAATCAAACTATGTTTTTAAAAGTGGTTTGAAAAACTGTTTATATAAATAAGAGATAATGGTTAAGGTTGTATATAGAATGAATAAAATTATGTGAGAATTGAATAGAATTTATAAGATTTGTTAAAATTAAAATAATAATATAATGGATAGAGTTGATAAAATGGAAAGGATTAGTATGGATTTTCTTGAAAAACAGAAGACAATCGTCTTGTGTGATAGTTTTGATGAGATTGAAGTTATTGGTTTATAAATGAGATGTCTATACAAAAACTAAGATCGAGATCCGAAACTATAAAACCAAGACCAAAAGGCTACTATCAAGATTAACACTAAGATTAAGATTAAAATCAAGACTAAGATCATAAGATTAAGACTAAATATAGGAATGTTAGTAAAGAAAAAAATTTATATATATGTATAGTATAGAAATGCCTAAAACAGAATGTATATTAAAGGATGTATGGAGGTATATAAATATTAAGTAAAGAAGGGAAATAAAAGGAAAACAAATTGTAGGAATTATAAAACGGTATGCAAAAACATTAAATAAACCTTATAATATGGTTATTAAACTAGTCATTTCGTGGTATAGAAAAACTCTTCATTAAACTAATATTATAGAGTAGCAAACTAGAAAAAAACATTACATAATAGAATTGTTGTTTTTAATGAGTAAAGAACATAACTAATCTTAATTATGATGATTATGATAATGATAATGAAAAGGTTGAAATAACTAATATGAAAATTTTTAAATCAAACAAGTTTAAAATGAAGGGGAAATCCTAAATCATATGTATCTCCTACATATAAGAATATAAAGTTTTTAACAAATAATAAAAATAATGAAAAAAAAAAAATATATATATTACATTAATATGATTATGATGGTAATTGATGGATTAATTCTAACAAATTAATATGTATATATATATATATAGGTATATGATTTAAATGAAATTAGATTAAAATTAACATTAGAATTGTTAATATCTCATTTAAAAACTTTGTATTATAAGAAACCTGATTTAAAGTAATATAAAGACATTCTTACCGAAACACTACATTCAGATGTAACCTTCTATCCAATATATAAATTAAAGGTAGAAAAGACATCAGCGTATAATAAAATTACTTAATATAAATCTAAATTTTCATTTAAGTTTATAGATTATTTTTTAATATAGTACACAAGTAAATATGTTTTTAAAAGTGGTTTGAAAAAACCGTATATATAAATATGAGTTACTGGTTAAGGTTGTATATAGAATGAATAAAATTATGTGAGAATTGAATAGAATTTTTAAGAATTGCTAAAATTAAAATAATAATATAATGGGTTGATTTGATAAAATGGAAAGGATTAGTATGCATTTTCTTGAAAAACAGAAGACAATCGTCTTGTGTGATTAGTTTGATGAGAATAAAGTATAGTAGAAACTCGATTCTTGCACGTAATGAAAACTGGGGTCGGTGCAAGTTTCGAGGTTGTCGCATGTATCGAGTATTAATTTTCTATATAAAATAAAAGATATATATCTCTAATTAAAATCTAAGTTTAATATTTCAATTAAAAACACTAATTTCAACGCATTCGTATAACAGTAGATAAATATTTTATGTGTAATTAAAGAAATTTTAAATTTCCAGATATGTATTCAGTCTAAGAAAACGTAAACAAAGCAGCACTCAAGAGTAATATAAGAGTAATGTTGCAATTCTATAAAAAAAAAATAAAATAAGATCGAAATCCGAAACTATAAAACCAAGACCAAAAGACTACTACTAAGATTTACATTAAGACTAAGATTCAAATCAAGAAGAAGATCAAAATACTAAGATTAAATATAGGAATGTTAGTATAAGAAAAATTTTTTATATATGTATAGTATAGAAATGCTAAAAACAGAATGTATATTTAAGGATGTATGGAAGTGTATAACTATTAAGTATAGAAGGGAAATAATAGGAAAACAAATTATAGGAATTATAAAACGGTATACAAAAACATTAAATAAACCATATAATATGGTTATTGAACTATTCATTTCATGGTATTAGTATATATAAAGTATAAATAAATGATAAATGGGGTAAGGTTTTACACAAATAAATAAAGTTTGTGATTTTCTTTTGCGGCGTTAACTAAATTATATTATATTCTATGGATTATAATGGTATGGTATGATAATGTATGGTTAATAAACTAGAAAAAAAACATATAAAGCTGAAATAGTTATAAAAAAATTTGTTATCTTTAAATTCCTAACTGATAATTATAAGCAGATATAATAGATATTTCCTTATTAAATATTCAAAACTCCTATGTAATCCTCTTTTTTAGATCATCTTAATTGATTTTGTAATATGATTTCCTTTTTTCAGTAACATTTAATATTCTATTGGTATAGTCGACTTCAAGTTTATACTATATATAAACTTTTACTAAATATTATCAAAACAATTAATAAACCATGTACTATGGTTAATAAAATGGAAATTTTATTGTATTTGTATGTATAATGTATAATTATTAACTGTATGCATTGTATCCATGGATTGAACTAAATTCTTAACTATACTGTCATTGTAGAGTATCAAACCATAGAAAAATTCTCCATTAAACTTATATTATAGAGTATCAAACTAGAAAAAAAAATAAAAGGTTATAATAATCAAAAATCTGTTATCTTTAAATTCTTACTAATATCTATAAACAAATAGAATTGCTATTTCATCATGAAATATTCAAAACCTGTATTTTAAAAATTTTACTACCTAGGAAGATTCATTTCATTGTGGATATTCATGACTTGAATTTTTATATAAAATAACTGAAAAAGAAATAAATAAATAAAACAAATGAAATTATTTTTAAAAAGAAAGAGAATATTTTTTTTTTATTTAAATATTGTGAGTTTTAACTTAATAATTATTATATTGATAAATATATATTAATTTTTTATAGGATTATATTCGTTTACATTGATTTCCAGAAATTTAATTTTTATTAAAGTCCATCCACTATCACGTTCCTGAAACTCGCTCATTTTCCTTATTAGGATCTCACATTGATCTTTATAACGTTGTTCAATTTCCTCAATTGTGAGGGTTGAACTCAAAATAATCATTTTTGTTTGATGAGACTTTAGGTTTATAGTATATGAATCATCTTCCTCCTTGACAAGCATATACTCACAAAATAATTCAAAATTTAATTTTATATTTAGATGTTTTTCTGTTGAATCTTTAATTAATGTTATTATCTGTGCTTTGTTTTCATTTAAAAATTTTTCAGGAATCAGATTTTTCTCTTCTGTATTTTGCAAAACATAAGTCATCATACGATTGTTAAATACTGATTTTATACAAAATAAGTTAGAATTTATTTGAGTAGCACTCTTCCTTTTATGGTTAATAGTTCTTAAATGATAATGCCATTTTTGTTTTAAAATATGCTCCTTACATGTATTGCAGTAATTATAAGATTCCCCCCGCATTCTGTATATGCACTCTTGAGTTTGTATGTGTAAGAAGTTCTTTACGAGAAGCAAATTGTAAATTACAAGTTGTACACTTCCATGCTGAGGACGGACTATCATGTAATAGTCTGATATGCCTCGCTAAACTTCTGTTTTGTGTAAACACTTTTTTACAATAATTGCACACAAAAGAAGACATTTTTATTTTAGGATTGAATTTTTTTTTTTTTTTTTTTTTTTTTTATTTAATTAAAAATTAAATGTTCACGGTTTGATTTTCAAACAAGATTGATTTCGATTGAGAAATATCAGCGGTATTTATACAAAAAAATTTTCACAATTAATCATATTTTTGGTACAGTCCCGTCATATTTCATTAGTTAAAAAATTTATAAATAAAGGGCGGGGCTTATTTTAGTATAATTAAAGAATTTCAGAAAACAAAACATTTTTTTTTTTTGGATTTGTTTTCTGTTTGTTAGACTTGTTACAGCTGCGTCAGCTCTATTCATGTATATTCTAAGTTGCTAATGTTTTTGTTGCTGTTATATATAAGGAGGAGTAGAGTACGATAACGAAAATTATTAAGGATCTATAAGTAAAACCAAGAAGTTACTTTCTACTTTTTGTAATATAATTCTGATTATTTATGTAAACATAGCTAATGTGCAGCTGGTGGCTGTTGATATAAAAAAAAAGTGGTTGATCCCACAAGCCTACCGAGGCATTCAAAGCAAAAAGTCACTAGAAAACCTATACAACAAAGTCATTAACTATTCTAAACACACACACAATAACTGAAAAACTAAAAATAATTATTCAACGATTAGTTTTATCGTTAATACGAAAACGCACAAGTAAAATTATCATCCCTCACAAAATTTTAAAATCTTCAAGACACGTTCACGAAGAAATTTAACACCTGCTACTAAATAAATAAAAAAAATTTTTCCCACAAATTCTTATGCACAAGTAAAATTATCATCCCTCACAAAATTTTTAAAATCTTCAAGACTGACACGTACACGAAGAAATTATACAATTAACAAAAATATCACACCTCCTAAACAACTTTCTTTACACGTCATTTCCCTTTTACACTCATATTCGTATTTGCATCTAAACAGTATTTTTAAAAATTTGTAGCGTTTTTTTATTTTTCCATAATAATAGTACTGAAAAAAGCGCTAAAATGCAATAATAAAAACTTGGCAATTCTGCCACTATTCTTCTCACTTTTGTATGGAAAAAGTAGCTAGAAAGCCGATGCAGCGTAATCAAAATAGATAACCTTCAAACCATTTGCCTATTATATATATATATATATATATATATATAACAACTAAAAATCCTAAATTAATATTCAAGTCGACGCTAAAATCCCGTCAAAATACCCATTTTGTTGGTATTTTGGTTTCCCGGTTTTTAAATTCCTATTATAAATATTTTAAGCGTTTTTTTTATTTTTCAAAAAAAAGCACTAAAATGGCCAATATAATAAAAATATGGCAACACTTACATCATGCACCCAACTTTTGTATGGAAAATCATATTTGGAACCGCCCTAAACATACTACTGTTATTTAATTATTTTTTTGGGGGGTTATATTTTGGGGGGTTATTTCATGCCGCCTTTGGCAGCTACGGGCCAAAAATGGTGCAAAAGATATATAAATTAAAATTGTTCGACATTTTAGCAATTTTGAGGCATTATATGCATTTTTCTGGATTATTTTGTTCTACTTTTTTCCTTATAGTCTGTATGCTACAATTGTAGCGAAAATAATTTCTTGCTGAGATTTTGACATGAGAAAAATAACATAAAAACTAGCAAAACGCAAAAGGGTTTCTTTGGTTACGATAAGTGCTTCGAGAAATTCCACACGAGAAAGACTTTGAACTCGATAACTGTAAATTTTAATTCACTAAATACAGTTTTTCAGGGCTATTTTGTTTAAAGCTTTCCTTCTCCTTGTTTATAGCTAAGATTATGGCGAAGACAAGAAAACAAAATTCTAATTGGTTTTCGAGGTGAAGAGTATATTATACAAAATATAATAAAAAATTGTTAGGACCAAAATTTTTTATTGAATAAAAAGTGCTTAAAGTAGTTAAAAGTAAAACTACAACGTGTTTCATAAGGTCGCTATCAAAATTGAACTTTTGAACAGAACATTACATAATTCAACATAAGACTTTGAACAGTTAACTCTAAAATCGATTTCATCATCTTAAGATACTTTAGCACCTAAAATAATATACGTATTTGGGATCTTTAGGGTATGAAGTATTTAAGGAGTCAACAAAATTAAACAACTTAACAGTAATAAAGGAAAGATACTATCTAAGATTGCTTTATTGCATTAAAACTTCATTACATCCTTTCATCTAATATAATGCAAATTTTAGTTTATTATTATTTATGAAAACCTTTATAAAAATTTTAAACATTTTTACGTCTTAAAATACTTATAAAAGACATGACAAATGGTAACGCTGGTAATATGCAACTCTGTGTGTTTCTTTCTACACTGCTGCTAATTTAGCTATTTTCTCGTCAAATCTAGCGATTTTTAATAAAATTTTGCTGGAATAAATAATTTTATTTCAAAAAGGTTGTTTTTAGCGATTTATAGCTAAATTAACTTATTATTTAAAAAATTTAGCTATTTTAATTGTCTTTGTTTTATAATATTTCAATAATTTTATATAAAAAACTTATTCTTTCATTATTCATCACTTATTATTATTGTGTTTGTTTAATAATATTTCAATAATTTAAAATTTAAAAAGATGAGCTATCTTTATTGTGTTTGTTTTATAATTTTTCAATAATTTTATTTCAAAAGCGTGGTTTTTAGCGATTCATAGCTAAAATGATTTATTATTTATAAAATTGAGCTATTTTTTACTGTGTTTGTTTATAATATGTCAATACTTTTATTTTAATAAGGGTGGTTTTTGCAATGTATAGCTAAATTCATTTATTATATTCCAAGAATTTTAATTAAAAAAGGGTGGTTTTTAGCGATATATAGCTAAAATAACTTATAATTAAAAAAATTGAGCTATTTTTTTATGTGTTTGTCTTATAATATTTCAATACTATTATTTAAAGCGGCTCATACACTTGCAATAAAATAGTTCAGTTCGCCAATGTGTATGTGATAAACGATGGTGGCACAATATATTGGCATTAATCAAAATAATTTTGATTTTTATTGCACAACGAAAACATAGTGACATGTGTTGGCAACATTGTTTGTTATTTCTATAGGTAATGTTCACCTTTTTTTTTTTGAATGAATGAAAACACAGTGGGACTTTTTGCATAATGTAGGAAAAAATGGTAATAATATGGCGAATATCATATACAATAATATTGCAAGTGTATGGTTGCTTAAAACAATTATATAAACAATTTAGCTATTTTTTTATGTGTTTGTCTAATAATATTTCAATAATTTTATTTCAAAAAGGGTGGTTTTCAGAGATTTATAGCGAAATTTACATATTATTTAAAAAATTTAGATTTTTTTGCTTGATTGTTTTATAATATTCCAATAATTTTATTTCAAAAAGGGTGGTTTTTAACGATTTATAGCTAAATTCACTTATTATTAAAAAAATTGAGCAATTTTTTCTTGTTTGTTTTATAATATTTCAATAATTTTATTTGAAAAAGGGTGGTTTTTAGCGATTGATAGCTAAATTTACCTATTTTTTTAAAAAATGTAGCTATTTTTGCTTGTTTGCTTTATAATATTTCAATAATTTTAAAAGATTTTGTTATTCGTGCTTAATTCCCAGTTTTTATTATTGATAAAAACACTTGAAATTTATTGTTGATGGTATAAGCTATTTCTATGCGCATTTCACTGGTTGCTTATGCCCGATCATCAGGATACTTCATCCATAAAGATTTTAGAAAAACTAAAGATATTAAACCAAATAAAACTGTTAAACGTATAAGACTTATAGCAACCGTTCTACTTGTAATAATATCAAAGTTTTAGCAAAACACATCAACAATAAACAGTGGGCTTATCTCATCTCACATTCCCCACTACAATTAGTTGAAATTCTCTCAACATTAATTGTAGTTGTAAGTAGGAAAAACAAAATAAATTCAACAATTTTATTTCAAAAAGGGTGGTTTTTAGCGATTTATAGTTAAATTTACCTATTATTTAAAAAATTTAGCTATTTTCGCTTGTTTGTTTTATAATATTTCAATAATTTTTTAATATTTTTTAATTAGGCTTAAGTTCATGAAATTTAATTTTTATTAAATTATTTTTGTGAAGAAAGGAATTTTTACAACATGAAAATTAATTAAAATTGTTATTGATAATCTTTCATTCTTGACGTGGCTCGGGCTCGAACCCTGGCCGGCAGGTTACCATGACATGTTTCGATCGCAACCACTCGATCTCCTCAGATGGATTTGCCGTCTTACACTCGCAGCCATCGACGACTGCTGACGTCACTAGTCAAACATCAATCCTTAAACCAATTGTATTTTAACATTTGGTAGATCGAAATTTGCTTTCCTGAATGATCATCCATTTTAATCGATTTTACATGTTTTTTACTTTACTTCTGTTTTTTCGTACTTTCGTCAAGAATTTTTCTTGAAGTCCAAGTACATTTTTTGTTTTTTCACTTTGTCTTTCTCTTTTCTGTTGACCTTTTTCAGCACAACTTGAAGGACAATTGTACACATAGAGCTCGTGCCTTAGCTTTAACAATAATTAGTATTGTGGTTATTTTGTTGAACTATTTATGGTTTTTAATCCAAATTTTTTAATATTTTTTAATTAGGCTTAAGTTCATGAAATTTAATTTTTATTAAATTATTTTTGTGAAGAAAGGAATTTTTACAACATGAAAATTAATTAAAATTGTTATTGATAATCTTTCATTCTTGACGTGGCTCGGGCTCGAACCCTGGCCGGCAGGTTACCATGACATGTTTCGATCGCAACCACTCGATCTCCTCAGATGGATTTGCCGTCTTACACTCGCAGCCATCGACGACTGCTGACGTCACTAGTCAAACATCAATCCTTAAACCAATTGTATTTTAACATTTGGTAGATCGAAATTTGCTTTCCTGAATGATTATCCATTTTAATCGATTTTACATGTTTTTTACTTTACTTCTGTTTTTTCGTACTTTCGTCAAGAATTTTTCTTGAAGTCCAAGTACATTTTTTTGTTTTTTCACTTTGTCTTTCTCTTTTCTGTTGACCTTTTTCAGCACAACTTGAAGGACAATTGTACACATAGAGCTCGTGCCTTAGCTTTAACAATAATTAGTATTGTGGTTATTTTGTTGAACTATTTATGGTTTTTAATCCAAATTTTTTAATATTTTTTAATTAGGCTTAAGTTCATGAAATTTAATTTTTATTAAATTATTTTTGTGAAGAAAGGAATTTTTACAACATGAAAATTAATTAAAATTGTTATTGATAATCTTTCATTCTTGACGTGGCTCGGGCTCGAACCCTGGCCGGCAGGTTACCATGACATGTTTCGATCGCAACCACTCGATCTCCTCAGATGGATTTGCCGTCTTACACTCGCAGTCATCGACGACTGCTGACGTCACTAGTCAAACATCAATCCTTAAACCAATTGTATTTTAACATTTGGTAGATCGAAATTTGCTTTCCTGAATGATTATCCATTTTAATCGATTTTACATGTTTTTTACTTTACTTCTGTTTTTTCGTACTTTCGTCAAGAATTTTTCTTGAAGTCCAAGTACATTTTTTGTTTTTTCACTTTGTCTTTCTCTTTTCTGTTGACCTTTTTCAGCACAACTTGAAGGACAATTGTACACATAGAGCTCGTGCCTTAGCTTTAACAATAATTAGTATTGTGGTTATTTTGTTGAACTATTTATGGTTTTTAATCCAAATTTTTTAATATTTTTTAATTAGGCTTAAGTTCATGAAATTTAATTTTTATTAAATTATTTTTGTGAAGAAAGGAATTTTTACAACATGAAAATTAATTAAAATTGTTATTGATAATCTTTCATTCTTGACGTGGCTCGGGCTCGAACCCTGGCCGGCAGGTTACCATGACATGTTTCGATCGCAACCACTCGATCTCCTCAGATGGATTTGCCGTCTTACACTCGCAGCCATCGACGACTGCTGACGTCACTAGTCAAACATCAATCCTTAAACCAATTGTATTTTAACATTTGGTAGATCGAAATTTGCTTTCCTGAATGATTATCCATTTTAATCGATTTTACATGTTTTTTACTTTACTTCTGTTTTTTCGTACTTTCGTCAAAAACTAAATTTCATGAACTTAAGCCTAATTAAAAAATATTAAAAAATTTGGATTAAAAACCATAAATAGTTCAACAAAATAACCACAATACTAATTAATATTTCAATAATTTTATTTCAAAAAGGGTGGTTTTCAGCAATTTATAGCTAAATTTACCTATTATTTTAAAAATTTAGCTATTTTTGCTTGTTTGTTTTATAATATTCCAATAATATTTTTAGCGATTTATAGCTAAAAATACTTATTATTTTAAATATTGAGCTATTTTTTACTGTGTTTTATACACATTGGCGATATAATTGTACAATACGTAAAACTGAACAATTTTATATTATATTATAATTATAATATATTATTTTAATATTAAAAAAACAAACCCAATAAAAATAGGTTAATTTTTTAAAAAATAAGTTAATTTAGCTATCAATTGGTTAAAACTTACCTTTTTGAAATAAAATTATTGAAATATTATAAAAAAGCAAAATTAGCTAAATTTTTTAAATGATAGGTAAATTTAGCTATCAATCGTTAAAAACCACCCTTTTTGAAATAAAATTATTGAAATATTAATAATCAAACAAGAAAAAATAGCTAAGTTTTTAAAATAATAAGTAAATTTAGCTATAAATAGCTAAAAAAAACCACCCTTTTTAAAACAAATCTATTGAAATACTACAAAACAAACAGGCAAAAATAGCAACATTTTTTAAATAATGGGTAAGTTTAGCTATCAATCACTAAAAACCACCCTTTTTCAAATAAAATTATTGAAATATTATAAAACAAACAAGAAAAAATTGCTCAATTTTTTAAATAATAAGTGATTTTAGCTATAAATCGTTAAAAACCACCCTTTTTAAAATAAAATTAATGAAATATTAATAATCAAACAAGCAAAAATAGCTTAATTTTTTAAATAATAGGTAAATTAAGCTATAAATCGCTGAAAACCACCCTTTTTGAAATTAATCTATTGAAATACTATAAAACAAACAGGCAAAAATAGCAACATTTTTTAAATAATAGGTAAATTTAGCTATCAATCGCTAAAAACCATCCTTTTTCAAATAAAATTATTGAAATTTTATAAAACAAACAAGCAAAAATAGCTAAATTTTTTTAATAATAAGTAAATTTAGCTATAAATCGTTAAAAACCACTCTTTTTGAAATTAAGTTATTGAAATATTAATAATCAAACAAGAAAAAATAGTTAAATTTTTAAAATAATAAGTAAATTTAGCTATAAATCGCTAAAAAAAAACCACCCTTTTTGAAGTAAATCTAAATAGCAAAATTTTTTAAATAATAGGTAAATATAGCTATCAATCGTTAAAAACCACCCTTTTTGAAATAAAATTATTGAAATATTAATAATCAAACAAGAAAAAATAGCTAAGTTTTTAAAATAATAAGTAAATTTAGCTATAAATCGCTAAAAAAAACCACCCTTTAGCTAAATTTTTTAAATAATAAGTAAATTTAGCTATAAATCGTTAAAAACAACTCTTTTTGAAATTAAGTTATTGAAATATTAATAATCAAACAAGAAAAAATAGCTAAATTTTTAAAATAATAAGTAAATTTAGCTATAAATCGCTAAAAAAAACCACCCTTTTTGAAATAAATCTAAATAGCAAAATTTTTTAAATAATAGGTAAATTTAGCTATCAATCGCTAAAAACCATCCTTTTTCAAATAAAATTATTGAAATTTTAAAAAACAAACAAGAAATAATAAGAACATTAAAAAAAAAGTTTTTTAAGAAACGCTTTCTTAAAAAAGAACATTTAAAAAAAATTTGCCCCCCCCCCCTAGATTTTATCCTGGCTACGCCCATGTATTCGTGTATTGTCATCGGCAATATGTATGCCTGCAACGTTTCATCCATTTGCATTGAGTATAAGGCGGTTAAATTAACGTTACAAGCTTTGATTTTCCGAAGTGAAGCAAAAGAAAAAGTTTTAAAAATTTTGCCCCTCCCCTTGATTTTATCCTGGCTACGCCCATGCATTCGTGTATTGTCATCGAGAATATGCATGCTTTCAAAGTTTCATCCATTTGAATTGAGTAAAAGGCGGTCAAAAAAGCATTATATAAAAAAAATTGTTTGACCCAACCACCCCCCCTCCCCTAGATTTTATCCCGGCTTCGCCCATGTATTCGTGTATTGTCATCGGGAATATGTATGCCTGCAAAGTTTCATCCATTTGCATTGAGTATAAGGCGGTTAAATTAACGTTACAAGATTTGATTTTCCGAAGTGAATCTAAAGAAAAGGTTTTAAAAATAGCTAAATTTTTTAAATAATAAGTGATTTTAGCTATAAATCGTTAAAAATTACCCTTTTTGAAATAAAATTAATGAAATATTAATAATCAAACAAGCAAAAATAGCTTAATTTTTTAAATAATAGGTAAATTAAGCTATAAATCGCTGAAAACCACTCTTTTTGAAATAAAACTATTGAAATATTATAAAACAAACAAGCAAAAGTAGCTAAATTTTTTAAATAATAGGTAAATTTAGCTATCAATCGCTAAAAACCATCCTCTTTCAAAAAAAATTATTGAAATTTTATAAAACAAACAAGCAAAACTAGATAATTTTTTTAAATAATAAGTGATTTTAGCTATAAATCGTTAAAAACCACACTTTTTGAAATAAAATTATTG
Organism: Pollenia angustigena; assembly: GCA_930367215.1. NCBI lineage: Eukaryota > Metazoa > Arthropoda > Insecta > Diptera > Polleniidae > Pollenia > Pollenia angustigena. Next base: position 77,672,576 of record OV884058.1, on the reverse strand, counting down.
AAATATTAATAATCAAACAAGAAAAAATAGCTAAATTTTTAAAATAATAAGTAAATTTAGCTATAAATCGCTAAAAAAAACCACCCTTTTTAAAATAAAATTATTGAAATATTATAAAACAAACAAGCAAAAATAGCTTAAGTTTTTAAATAATAAGTGAATTTAGCTCTCAATCGGTAAAAACCACCCTTTTTGAAATAAAACTGTTGAAATATTAATAATCAAAGAAGAAAAAATAGCTACATTTTTTAAATAATAAGTTAATTTAGCTATCAATCGCTAAAAAGCCACCCTTTTTGAAATAAAATTATTGAAATATTATAAAACAAACAAGCAAAAATAGCTAAATTTTTTAAATAATAGGTAAATTTAGCTATAAATCGCTGAAAACCACACTTTTTGAAATAAAATTATTGAAATATTATAAAACAAACAAGCGAAAATAGCTAAATTTTTTAAATAATTGGTAAATTTAGCTATAAATCGCTGAAAACCACCCTTTTTGAAATAAAATGATTGAAATATTATAAAACAAACAAGCAAAAATATCTAGATTTTTTAAATATTAGGTAAATTTAGATATCAATCACTAAAAACCACCCTTTTTCAAATAAAATTATTGAAATATTATAAAACAAACAAGAAAAAATTGCTCAATTTTTTAAATAATAATTGATTTTAGCTATAAATCGTTAAAAACCACCCTTTTTAAAATAAAATTAATGAAATATTAATAATCAAACAAGCAAAAATAGCTTAATTTTTTAAATAATAAGTAAATTTAGCTATAAATCGTTAAAAACCACACTTTTTGAAATAAAATTATTGAAATATTAATAATCAAACAAGAAAAAATAGCTAAATTTTTAAAATATTAAGTAAATTTAGCTATAAATCGCTAAAAACCACGTTTTTGAAATAAAATTATTGAAATATTATAAAACAAACACAATAAAGATAGCTCAACTTTTTAAATTTTAAATTATTGAAATATTATAAAACAAACACAATAATAATAAGTGATGAATAATGAAAGAATAAGTTTTTTATATAAAATTATTGAAATATTATAAAACAAAGACAATTAAAATAGCTAAATTTTTTAAATATTAAGATAATTTAGCTATATATCGCTAAAAACAACCTTTTTGAAATAAAATTATTTATTCCAGTAAAATTTAATTAAAAATCGCTAGATTTGACGAGAAAATAGCTAAATTAGCAGCAGTGTAGAAAGAAACACACAGAGTTGCATATTACCAGCGTTACCATTTGTCATGTTTTTTATAAGTATTTTTAGACGTAAAAATGTTTAAAATTTTTATAAAGGTTTTCATAAATAATAAACTTAAATTTGCATTATATTAGATGAAAGGATGCAATGAAGTTTTAATGCAACAAAGCAATCTTAGATAGTATCTGTCCTTTATTACTGTTAAGTTGTTTAATTTTGTTTACTCCTTAAATACTTCATATCTTAAAGATCCCAAATACGTAGATTCTTAAAAGCCCAGTTTACTCGGTAAGACAATGTATTACGACGCTGTAGAATCAAAATATTATGAAATTCTCTCCGTGTTCAAAAAAAAAAAAAAAAAAAAAATAGAAATCTTTTGTAAGTATAATTCATGTTTACACGGATGGTAAAGTAAAATCAAAAAAATTAACAAAAAAGCAGATGGTTGCAGTTTTAAATATTTACAACAACAACATGAAAATTTCCTGAGCTGATTTTAGTTGTTTTTGTAATTGTATAAAAATGCTATCACCTTTAATATACTCTGTTAAAATACACCCCTGATGTGATGAGAATACATCAGTTTCTAAAATGGATTTAAAAAAAGCATTTACCGACCGCTTGTCAGATTTTGTATCCGTATTCTCTCTTACTCTATACATTTAGCTTTTACATGATAAGATTTTTCTCATTCTACGTAATTTTTCGACATGTCGTAATACATTATATTACCGTCTAAACTGGCCTTTAGGTGCTCAAGTATCTAAAGATGATTAAATCGATTTTAGAGTTAACTGTTCAAAGTCTTATGTTAAATTATGTAATGTTCTGTTCAAATGTTCGATTTTGATAACGACCTTATGAAACACGTTTGATTCAATAATAAATTTTGGTTCTAAAATTTTTTTATTATATTTTATATAATATACCCTTCACCTCGAAAACCAATTAGAATTTTGTTTTCTTGTCTTCGCCATTATCTTAGCTATAAGCTAGGAGAAGGAAAGCTTTAAACAAAATAGCCCTGAAAAACTGTATTTAGTGCATTAAAATTGCTAAAATATAAAATTTTTATACATGTGTCACCATTTTTGGTCAATTGTCCAAATATTTAAGGTTATCGAGTTCAAACACTTTCTCGTGTGAAATTTCTCGAAGCACTTATCGTAACCAAATAAACCCTTTTGCGTTTTGCTAGTTTTTATGTTATTTTTCCCATGTCAAAATCTCAGCAAGAAATTATTTTCGCTACAATTGTAGCCTACAGACTATAAGGAAAAAAGGTAGAACAAAATAATCCGGAAAAATGCAATAATGCCTCAAAATTGTTAAAATGTCGAACAATTTTAATTTATATATCTTTTTGCACAATTTTTGGCCCTTAGCTGCCAAACGGTAATCTTCAGAAAAAATATTCCTTTTACTCTTATGCATAATTCCTCATATATAATTCCTGGAAAATGCAATATTTCACCTTTTTTATGGCGATTTCTTTTCTGAGAAATATGTTGCATAAATGTTACATGCTCTATCTCTTTTGTGTTTAGAAACTGATGTATTCTCATCACATCTGGGGTGTATTTTAACAGAGTATATTGAAGGTGATAGCATTTTTATACAATTACAAAAACAACTAAAATCAGCTCAGGAAATTTTCATGTTGTTGTTGTAAATATTTAAAACTGCAACCATCTGCTTTTTTGTTAATTTTTTTGATTTTACTTATACCATCCGTGTAAACATGAATTATACTTACAAAAGATTTCTATTTTTTTTTTTTTTGAACACGGAGAGAATTTCATAATATTTTGATTCTACAGCGTCGTAATACATTGTCTTACCGAGTAAACTGGGCTTTTAAGAATGTACGTATTTGGGATCTTTAAGATATGAAGTATTTAAGGAGTAAACAAAATTAAACAACTTAACAGTAATAAAGGACAGATACTATCTAAGATTGCTTTATTGCATTAAAACTTCATTGCATCGTTTCATCTAATATAATGCAAATTTTAGTTTATTATTTATGAAAACCTTTATAAAAATTTTAAACATTTTTACGTCTAAAAATACTTATAAAAACATGACAAATGGTAACGCTGGTAATATGCAACTCTGTGTGTTTCTTTCTACACTGCTGCTAATTTAGCTATTTTCTCGTCAAATCTAGCGATTTTTAATAAAATTTTACTGGAATAAATAATTTTATTTCAAAAAGGTTGTTTTTAGCGATATATAGCTAAATTATCTTAATATTTAAAAAATTAAGCTATTTTAATTGTCTTTGTTTTATAATATTTCAATAATTTTATATAAAAAACTTATTCTTTCATTATTCATCACTTATTATTATTGTGTTTGTTTTATAATATTTCAATAATTTAAAATTTAAAAAGTTGAGCTATCTTTATTGTGTTTGTTTTATAATATTTCAATAATTTTATTTCAAAAACGTGGTTTTTAGCGATTCATAGCTAAAATGATTTATTATTTTTAAAATTGAGCTATTTTTTATTGTGTTTGTTTATAATATGTCAATACTTTTATTTTAAAATGGTGGTTTTTGCAATGTATAGCTAAATTAAATTATTATATTCCAAGAATAGCTATTTTTTATGTGTTTGTCTTATAATATTTCAATACTATTATTTAAAGCGGCTTATACACTTACAATAAAATAGTTCAGTTTGCCGTATTGTACAATTATATCGCCAATGTGTATGTGATAAACGATGGTGGCACAATATATTGGCATTAATCAAAATACTTTGATTTTTATTGCACAACGAAAACATAGTGAAATGTGTTGGCAGCATTGTACAACATTGTTTGTTATTTCTATAGGTAATGCTCACCTTTTTTTTGAATGAATGAAAACATAGTGGGACTTTTTGCATAATATAGGACAAAATGGTAATAATATAGCGAATATCATATACAATAATATTGCAAATGTATGGTCGCTTAAAACAATTATTTAAACAATTTAGCTATTTTTGTATGTCTTTATTTGTCTAATAATATTTCAATAATTTTATTTAAAAAAGGGTGGTTTTTAACGATTTATAGCTAAATTCACTTATTATTAAAAAAATTGAGCAATTTTTTCTTGTTTGTTTTATAATATTTCAATATTTTTATTTGAAAAAGGGTGGTTTTTAACGAGTTATAGCTAAATTTACTTATTATTTAAAAAATTTAGCTATTTTTTCTTGTTTATTTTTTTAAATTTCAATAATTTTATTTGAAAAAGGATTGTTTTTAGCGATTGATAGCTAAATTTACTTATTATTTAAAAAATTAAGCTATTTTTGCTTGTTTGATTATTAATATTTCATTAATTTTATTTTAAAAAGGGTGGTTTTTAACGATTTATAGCTAAAATCACTTATTATTTAAAAAATTGAGCAATTTTTTCTTGTTTGTTTTATAATATTTCAATAATTTTATTTGAAAAAGGGTGGTTTTTAGTGATTGATAGCTAAACTTACCTATTATTTAAAAAATGTTGCTATTTTTGCCTGTTTGTTTTGTAGTATTTCAATAGATTTGTTTTAAAAAGGGTGGTTTTTTTTTAGCGATTTATAGCTAAATTTACTTATTATTTTAAAAATTTAGCTTTTTTTCTTGTTTGATTATTAATATTTCAATAATTTTATTTCAAAAAGGGTGGTTTTTAACGATTGATAGCTAAATTTACCTATCATTTAAAAAATCTAGCTATTTTTGCTTTTTTATAATATTTCAATAATTTTATTTCAAAAAGGTTAGTTTTAACCAACTGATAGCTAAATTAACTTATTTTTTAAAAAATTAACCTATTTTTATTGGGTTTGTTTTTTAATATTCAAATAATAATAAATTTTTTAAATAATAGGTAAATTTAGCTATAAATCGCTAAAAACCACCCTTTTTTAAATAAAATTGTTGAATTTATTTTGTTTTTCCTACTTACAACTACAATTAATGTTGAGAGAATTTCAACTAATTGTAGTGGGGAATGTGAGATGAGATAAACCCACTGTTTATTGTTGATGTGTTTTGCTTAAACTTTGATATTATTATAAGTAGAACGGTTGCTATAAGTCTTATACGTTTAACAGTTTTATTTGGTTTAATATCTTTAGTTTTTCTAAAATCTTTATGGATGAAGTATCCTGATGATCGGGCCTAAGCAACCAGTGAAATGCGCATAGAAATAGCTCATACCATCAACAATAAATTTCAAGTGTTTTTATCAATAATAAAAACTGGGAATTAAGCACGAATAACAAAATCTTTTAAAATTATTGAAATATTATAAAACAAACAAGCAAAAATAGCTAAATTTTTAAAAAAAATAGGTAAATTTAGCTATCAATCGCTAAAAACCACCCTATTTCAAATAAAATTATTGAAATATTATAAAACAAACAAGAAAAAATTGCTCGATTTTTTTAATAATAAGTGAATTTAGCTATAAATCGTTAAAAACCACCCTTTTTGAAATAAAATTATTGGAATATTATAAAACAATCAAGCAAAAAAATCTAAATTTTTTAAATAATATGTAAATTTCGCTATAAATCTCTGAAAACCACCCTTTTTGAAATAAAATTATTGAAATATTATTAGACAAACACATAAAAAAATAGCTAAATTGTTTATATAATTGTTTTAAGCAACCATACACTTGCAATATTATTGTATATGATATTCGCCATATTATTACCATTTTTTCCTACATTATGCAAAAAGTCCCACTGTGTTTTCATTCATTCAAAAAAAAAAGGTGAGCATTACCTATAGAAATAACAAACAATGTTGCCAACACATGTCACTATGTTTTCGTTGTGCAATAAAAATCAAAATTATTTTGATTAATGCCAATATATTGTGCCACCATCGTTTATCACATACACATTGGCGAACTGAACTATTTTATTGCAAGTGTATGAGCCGCTTTAAATAATAGTATTGAAACAGGAGTGCCCACAAGTTCCTTTTGGAAGAGCAAACACCAATACATTTAAAGAAAAACTAATTTTTATTGAATATTTTTTGCTGTAAAAAGCAATACATACAAATAAAAAAATATTTCATAAACATACACGGCAAAAAAAAATTTGATTTGCATTTTTTGTAAAAATTATCTGAAATGAAAAAAAGGTTAGTGCGTGTAAATTTTATTTCAAACCCGTACTTTTCAATCGAAATGGCCTTTAAGTCTTCCATGATCCTTCCAATAAATTATCCAAATTTATGTCAATGTCAGTTGTAGATAATTTTAATAAGGCCTCCAAATTTTCGTTGCTCATTCTACTTCTATGCTTGTTTTTTATTAATTTTAATTTTGAAAATGTACTTTCACATATATATGTACTACCAAACATGGAATACAAACTTAAAATATCCTCGTGAAGTAAAGGGTATTTATTTGGTTTTAAGGATTTCCAAAAATCAATGCCACTTAAATTAGAATTTTTAAGTTCAGAGTCGCATTGCAGATCACATAGCTCCATTTGTAGCTCAGGCTTTTGATTGTATATGCTACATGTCATTGGAGTAAAAAAAATGGCTATCATTTGCTTAATGCTGTCAAAATCTTTAAATCTTTTTTTAAAATTTGTTTTCAAATCGTCAAAATGACTTAAATATTTAAAAAAATCTAAATTTAAAATGTTGTACTCATCATTTAAGATAGCTTCTAAGCATGGAAAGTGGAACATTCTATCCATATTTAAATCATATATAAAAATATCTATCTTTTTAAGAAAACCTTCGATTTGGTCAACCAGGTCAAAAATAGATTTGTTTTTGCCTTGAAGGGAAATATTAAGGTAGTTAAGATGAGTTGTTAAGTCTGTTAAAAATGCTAAGTCTATGTTAAATGCTTGAGATTTAATATCGTCTAAGAGCTCAAAATTTTTAAAATCCAATTCAATAAACTCAACAACTTCCTTTCGCACTTGAAAAAAACGTTCAAGGCATTTTCCTCTACTTAGCCATCTCACCTCAGTAAACATAAGTAGATCTCCATACTGATTTTCGCATTCCTCAAGGAATTTCTTAAACTTACGATGAGTTAACGAATTGTGCCCACCTCTAATTTTGTTCACTATTTTTACCACAACACTCATTGTGTGGACACAATTCGTCCATTTAGCACACAATGACTCTTGGTGAACTACACAGTGAAACGAAGGAACCTTTATACCATTTTTAATCAACTGCCCAATAAAGCCGTCCTTTTTGCCGAGCATTGCGGGAGCACCATCTGTGCATATGACTGTTAATCTTGCTGATTCGGTTTTTATTTCCAACCTCCCGTTTACCGCATCAAAAATGTCAATGCCTCTCGTATTTCGATGGAGCGGAATCAGTGCAAAAATTTCCTCATTTACATTAAAGTTATTGTCAACCATTCTGATGGCTAATATTAGTTGACTTATGTCAGATATATCGCATGATTCATCCAATGCCAGAGAGAAATATGTACATAACTTGAATTTCTTTTTTAAAAGCGAGTCCAAGTACTTATTAATTTCTTCGATTCTTCGGGTCACTGTGTTTCGTGACAAAGGAACTGTTTCAATTGAGTCTGCCAATAAATTTCCACTTTCTCCAAAACAAGACAGCATTTCTTTGCAAACTTTTTTTATAAAAATGCCATCAGAAAACGGTTTAAAGTTCTGAGCAATTCTTAAGCTTGCAATATAGGATGCTTTTAGAGGTCCAGTATTAGTATCATTTGACTGAAAATTAAGACGTTGCATGTTTATTTCCTCACCATAACTTTCTATGTGCTCCAAGATTCGGAGCGCATCCTGAAATAAAAAAGACTTTTTAAAGTCCGCAACTAATTGTTCTCTTGATCCACCAGCTATTTTATTGGCAACGTAATCTGCATGAAGTGCCTTAAAATGCCTTTCAATATTAAATTTAGTGTTAGCTTGCATTATTTGAAAGCATATTTAACATTGTGCTTCAGCCTTAAAATTATAAGTAAAAAAAAAAATCTTTTTCCCATTTATTTTGCAAGTCCATTTTGTAAAAAATACAAAAAATTCATAAAAACGTTTTCAAATATGTAATTCACTTTTACTTCTCGCGTTCGTCGACTCTTGTTAAATGACTAACACCAATTTTTTCCAAGTGTTTTTCAATACACACTTTGTTAAACAAAAACAAAATCTGCAATGATGATCGCTGTCGTCAATGTTTACCAGCAAAGCATACGAAAGTGTTGTTGCTTTGCACTTGCGTGTATTCAGTGAAGAACGACAAAAAAACTAATAAGACAAAATTGTTTGTGTATTTCGTATTGCTAGTGCTGAGAGCTCTCTGTGTGTATGGAAATACACAGCCTATAGCTAAGTGTTTTTACAAAAACAAATGAGCATCAAGAGCATAGGGCTTGGGCACTCTTGTATTGAAATATTATAAGACAAACACATAAAAAAATAGCTCAATTTTTTAAATTATAAGTTATTTTAGCTATATATCGCTAAAAACCACCCTTTTTTAATTAAAATTCTTGGAATATAATAAATGAATTTAGCTATACATTGCAAAAACCACCCTTATTAAAATAAAAGTATTGACATATTATAAACAAACACAGTAAAAAATAGCTCAATTTTAAAAATAATAAATCATTTTAGCTATGAATCACTAAAAACCACGCTTTTGAAATAAAATTATTGAAAAATTATAAAACAAACACAATAAAGATAGCTCAACTTTTTAAATTTTAAATTATTGAAATATTATAAAACAAACACAATAATAATAAGTGATGAATAATGAAAGAATAAGTTTTTTATATAAAATTATTGAAATATTATAAAACAAAGACAATTAAAATAGCTAAATTTTTTAAATAATAAGTTAATTTAGCTATAAATCGCTAAAAACAACCTTTTTGAAATAAAATTATTTATTCCAGTAAAATTTTATTAAAAATCGCTAGATTTGACGAGAAAATAGCTAAATTAGCAGCAGTGTAGAAAGAAACACACAGAGTTGCATATTACCAGCGTTACCATTTGTCATGTCTTTTATAAGTATTTTAAGACGTAAAAATGTTTAAAATTTTTATAAAGGTTTTCATAAATAATAATAAACTAAAATTTGCATTATATTAGATGAAAGGATGTAATGAAGTTTTAATGCAATAAAGCAATCTTAGATAGTATCTGTCCTTTATTACTGTTAAGTTGTTTAATTTTGTTGACTCCTTAAATACTTCATACCCTAAAGATCCCAAATACGTATATTATTTTAGGTGCTAAAGTATCTTAAGATGATGAAATCGATTTTAGAGTTAACTGTTCAAAGTCTTATGTTGAATTATGTAATGTTCTGTTCAAAAGTTCAATTTTGATAGCGACATTATGAAACACGTTGTAGTTTTACCTTTAACTACTTTAAGCACTTTTTATTCAATACAAAATTTTGGTCCTAACAATTTTTTATTATATTTTGTATAATATACTCTTCACCTCGAAAACCAATTAAAATTTTGTTTTCTTGTCTTCGCCATAATCTTAGCTATAAACAAGGAGAAGGAAAGCTTTAAACAAAATAGCCCTGAAAAACTGTATTTAGTGCATTAAAATTTACAGTTATCGAGTTCAAAGTCTTTCTCGTGTGGAATTTCTCGAAGCACTTATCGTAACCAAAGAAACCCTTTTGCGTTTTGCTAGTTTTTATGTTATTTTTCTCATGTCAAAATCTCAGCAAGAAATTATTTTCGCTACAATTGTAGCATACAGACTATAAGGAAAAAAGTAGAACAAAATAATCCGGAAAAATGCATATAATGCCTCAAAATTGCTAAAATGTCGAACAATTTTAATTTATATATCTTTTGCACCATTTTTGGCCCGTAGCTGCCAAAGGCGGCATGAAATAACCCCCCAAAATATAACCCCCCAAAATGCAAGGGGCCTTGTTTCATTTGCAATAAAGCCCCATTTTTGAAAATGAAATTAGTCCCCAAACGAAATGAAATAACGCCCCAAAAATAAATGAAATAATTCCCTAATTTTTGTTACTTATTTCATATGAAATAAAACCCCAATTTCTGAAATGAAATAAAGGCCCAATATACATATGTAATACAATTAATTATACAGTTATCATTGTATGATATACCAAACACAAGCTTCGCCAACCAAGGCTTTTCTGTACAGATTTGTCCGGTTTTACGTGATCATCGTCCTAAGACCTTTCCTCACGGTGCTCTCAACACAGGGTCAAAACATGCGTGACCAGCGCCCCCTCCCTCCTTCGCCACAAACTGTGGCACCAGAGCAAGGGTACCGACTTCGAATCCATGCATTTGGACACTTCATCCCCCTCGGTGAAGTGCGGAGCCTATCTAACACTCCTACCATTTTATGGTCAAATGGCAACCGGTTGCAATGCAACTCCACACCGAGCAATAAATTACTCTACCCGCGATATGGGTATTAAACCACAACCACCACGTTACTCCCCCGAAGGGGCCGCACCATAACCAGGTTGGGACCGAGGTCCCAAGGGCACCCTGGTTCCCGTGGCACCGAATAAAGACTTCGGTCAGCTTCGTAGCCTAAACTACTACCAGTTGGACCCCAAACGGTACCGGGACTGGTGGCCCACAGCAGACTGCAGCACACACGACAGCAAACAGCAACCAGCAACACTGCAACACAGCAACACTGCAAACAGCAATTGAACTGCACCACCGCAACTCGCGACACACCACACACATCTACATAAAGGGACAATACATCACCAATAGACGATACAACAAAACAATAAACAGCCGCTCTCACGAGCGACACTTTGGCCACGTTGCGTGACACCAGCCATGGACATCACGCACAAACAATGACGACAAAAACACAACAATAAACGCAGCTGTCCTCACAGACAGGCTCATGGTCAAACTCGACCAACTTCAACCAACGACGCACAAGGGAGAACAGGAACATAGCAGGGGGCCGTTCCGGAAATCAGCCGACAGCATGCCGCTACTCCACCAAGACACTCCCATCTCCAGCCCCAAGGGACCAGAGACACAAGTGTCCCAGCACAAGCAACAGCAGCATGGGCAAATCACCAGACACCAACACGACGAGATTCCACCAAAAACAGCAAACCGACCTCCGAGCACGAAGCAATGCGCAGAGCGGACAGTTCGACGATATGCGCGAGCGTCGGTTCGCAAATGACTGCGAACGAGCTCACCTCCACTATCTCAGTCTTCTCCTAGTAAACACTTCCTGGGCAAATTGCCTCAACCTCCCCATCGTCCGATCTTCCTCTAAGGCCCTACTATAATCCCAACCCGCCCCAGTATGAGTGATGCCCATACTATCTAAGTCCCTAATGTCATCATAGTAATGACACTCAGCAATAACGTGTCATACGTCCTCGGTCCCCCTCCCACACCCACAGTCCGAAGTGTCCGACAAGGCTCTCTTATGCAAAAATGCATTGAGTGAGCCATGTCCCGTCAGTAAGAACCCCAGACTAAGGCCGAAGCCAAAATCTGGGCGCCCGCGTACGAAGGGCGCATCCCGTAAAAAGCATACGTGACACGACCCTTGTCAGAGTCCGTCCAGCGCGTCCTCCACCTAGAATCCAGGTGATCGGCTAACATCACCTTGATTTCCCTACTCTCCCTATTTACCACGTCAACAGCAGAAAGCCAATCATGCGCAAGAAGTGGCAGCCCCTTCCTAATCTTATAGGCGATAGCACGGCGTATCACTTCTAAGTCAAGGGGGGCCGCACCCAGCAAGACCTGAAGAGCATCAGTAGAAACAGTCCGACAGACTGGCATGCAAGCAAGCATAGCAACCCTCTGACAAGTAAGCACCTTTTTGCGAATAACAACAGTCATAACTGTCTCGTACCATACAGGCGCACCATACGCTGCAAATGCAACGAACAGCCCGCCATAAATGGTTCGAACAGCACGCCTGCTGAGGCCCCAGTCACTCCTCAGTATGCGTTTGACCTTACCAACGACAGCAGTCAGCTTCTCCCTTACATGAGCAAGATGAACCAAAAAGTTCATCCGCTCACCCATCATTATTCCCAGATACTTGACCTGAGTCACATATCTGAGACTAACGATACCAGACTTAATGACAGGAGGGCGTGCACTAGACAATCTGCCCTTGAGCAGCATTATCACAGTCTTGTCAAGATTAATCTCAACACCGACTTGTGCACCCCATTCATTAACTATGCGCATGACCTGCTCACCTTTCGCCTCCAGAACAGCACGAGACTGTCCCTCAAGCAAAACGAGCAAATCATCTGCATATGCGCACAGATTGCAGAGACGGCTCAGACGTGCCAACAATGGATCCATCATGAGGTTCCATATAACAGGACCACAGACAGAACCCTGCGGGCACCCCCGAGTTACGTCCCTCCAAGCCGCGCCGCTGGCACCAACCACACAAGCTTTTCTGCAGCTAAAGTAACTTCTCCACAAGTCAAGCTCACGACAACCTACACTACGTAGTCTGTCATGAACCGCATTCCAGTGGAGATGGTCAAACGCACCCTTGAAGTCGACAAACACTCCCAGCACATACTTATCAGAAGCATTACTAACGCACTGCTTAACATGCAGCCACGCAGTTTCTACAGATCTCCCCTCCCTAAATCCAAACTGGTACTCAGAAGTCGGCTCAGTGCTACCCTCCTTCAGTCGCGTCACCATTATCCTCTCAAGCACTTTTCCAAGTACTGGGAGGAGACTGATGCCCCGATAAGAGCGAGGATCATTCCTCACTCTATCAGGAGACTTCAGGAGAACAACAACACGAGCAGACTTCCAAGCCCTAGGGAAATAGCCCTCACTCAGACACTTCCCAAAGATTGACTCCAAGTATTCCGGTATGGCCTTAGCCATTTCTCCAGTCATACCATCAATACCCGGCGATTTCCTACTCCTGACACGGCAAATACTGTCCGAAACTTCCGACCTTTCCAAGTCGGGAGGGCCGACCGAATCCCGTATAACAGGGGCACGATCAACTACCTCCGTCCCTGGGAAGAAAACCCCCAACAGTGTGTCAGCGCATTCCCTCCAAGAGGACAATTCAACATTGTCAACCCGGAGGCAAGCAAGGTCAGCTACTTTTTTCCTACCCCTGCAAATACGGTAAACCGTACCCCAAGGGTCATCCCTGTTGTCCTGTACGAATCTCCTCCAATCGTCCTCCTTTATCCTAAGAATCATGTCCTTGTACGTCTTTAGGGCAGTCAAATAAGTGGACTTGCGCAAAGCGAGATCGTCAGAACCGGCACGTCTGGCCCTCTGGAACAACCTCCTGAGGTGCCTGACGGACCTTTTCGTCCGCTCTAACTCGCCCGTCCACCATTTGACCTTGCTAGGCGTCGTTCGAACACAACGACCCAGCACGGCATCATTAACGGTTAATAACCACCGATTAATCATGCTGACCTGGTCATCTATCGTCAGTGCCCTATAGTCACTCAGCGGGCGCGTTAGCGCCGCCGCCCTAAATTCCCTAGCATAATTGTCCCAGTCCACACCGTTACTCCGCCATCTAAGAGGCGGAGGCGTCTCCCTCGTTCGTTCTCGTAAGGTGACCATAATCTCGATCGGATTATGATCACTTACTCCCCAATCGTCGCAAACCCTCCACCTAAGTTCAAAAATCGTCAAAGGCGCGCTATTCGCGAGCGTTACGTCAATGTCACTAACTCCATTTGGACCATCAAAAGTATACAGTTCACTCGGCTCATTGACAACAATGAGACACTTTGTGACCAGCCATTCGCTAAGCACTACTCCTCGCATATAGTTCGGATGGCCAGAAACATTTCTGGGCATCTTGGAGAACCACATACGAGAGCATGCATTTGCGTCAAGTCCGAGGATAACAGGAATACTACTTCCAGAGAGTAGTACCGTATCCATATAACCTAAGTATGCATCCAAAGGTTCCCTACCTACACAGTAGATGCTAGCCAACAACATCTTCCCAAAATCGCCCTCCACAGAAATGCAAACACCCCATTGGCTACTGCTAACTATCATAATGTCCGCGTCCGATTTATCCACTACTATAGCCGAGTTTCCCCCGCTGTCCGTATAAACTCGCATCCCCCCGGCAAACCCCTTACGCAGCCATTCGCGATGTACGGTTCCTGCAAAAGCGCAAAAGGAACTCCACGACGCCGCATCGCCTGTCCCAACTCGCACATAACAGCGTAAGCACCTTGGCAATTAAACTGGATTATTGGGAATCCCTCCATATTTAATGTCTTGCGTTCGCCCTTGCAACTGCGGCCGCATAGACCGGACACACCATCGACATCATCAAGTGGTTCGAGGGCAAGCCCTTAAACGCACAATTCCGGCAACGCAGCTCATTTGGACACCTAGCAGCTCCATGGCCGGGAATTCCGCACCTACGGCACACCTCATCAACCATTCGGCAATCCCGCACGCGGTGATCAAAGCCCAGGCACCTGAAACAGGAGAACACCGGGTCTTGAATCCGCACCAAGAAACGGAACCACTTTACATATACTCCAGTGGCCCTTAGGTGCTCAGCAACCCTCGGGGTACACTCCAGCGCAACGTTAACCGGCCCTCCATCCGCCCTCCATGGCTTACTCGCCAGCCGCACGCCTCTCCGGTAGGCTTCTGGTGACATTATTTCCTTCAAGTTCATCTCGAACAGTTCCTCCATAAATTCGTCAGGGGTGATTTCTCCGTGCACCCTCTGCACTGTCACCTTGGGGCCCAATTTGTCGGCCGCCGTCACCTCAAGCCCTACCTCCTGGAACGTCTTGTTTTCCACTATGCGCTTGCGCTCCGCAACCGAGGGGGTACGGATCACCGCTCCTCCATCCCGCGTAGGCCGCACCTCGTGCACCCAACGTTGGGCCCACCTGCTTCACCACCTTCTCCATGACCTCCTTAGATGTCGTGGGGACACCTTTCCCCTTCACCACCGCCGACCAAGTTTCAACCGGCTTGGTTGCATACGGCAACTTAGGGGCCGCTACCACCGCCTCAGGCGCCTTAGGCACCGCAAAAACCGCACCTGTACTCGCAGGGGCCACCTTAGAGGGCCCAGCCGCCACACTACCCTCGAGCCGGCCCTTCAGCCGCTCATTCTCCGCCATCAGCCTGATGAGCACCTCCTCATACCGCGCCGCACAATCAAGCACCTCCTTTGCCAGCTTCGCCGCAATGCTTTCATTCACCACCACCTCGGTCAACGCCTTGGTGATTTCTTTCATTGCAGCAACCTCACCACCACACGATCCAGCAGCAGCCCTTCGCCTCGCCTTCAATCGTCGAGGAGCAGCAAACGAAGTGGCATCAGTTGACATAATGACCTCCACCTCATCGTCAATTACCGCAGCAGCACCAGAACCAGCAGCAACAGAAACACCAGCACCAACAGCACCACCAGAAGCACCAGACACAGCAACACCAGCACCGGCACCAACAGCAGCAGCAGCAGCTCCAGCAGCAGCAGCAGCAGCACGTTTAGCCTGTGGCGAGCCAGGCTTAAACTTCTTCTGCTGCACATCTTCATCAGCGCTCGACAACTCACTGTCAGTGTGTCGAATTTTCGGCACACTGGCAGGCGGGACGCTGTACACACCGTCGGTCGTAACGTCCGACGCGTCACCCTTCGGCTTCCTCTTGCCCTTAGCAGGAGGCATCACAACACCAAAAACACCAAGTTCAAATCAAAATCAAAGTCACTAACCTTTTGTACTGCCAAGTTCGTCGCCAAAAATCGTATTCACCAACCTCAAGTTGCAGTGTATAGTACACTACTCACCGCCAGATGGCCTTTAGCCAAAATCAAAACCGGAATTCAATCGAGATAGTCCAACAACACGCGCGATCCGTCAACACTATTTTCACAATTACCACTCTGGTAATACCACAAAGAGTCTCTGTCTCTACCTAACCTCACTTTCGGCCGGAGGTTTGTTTACAAATAAACTCAACGGAGCACCCGCCAGCGGGGTCTCACAATTTATTTATAACTAACCAACAACACTTTCAAACACTCAGAGTCCAACAACAATGTACTTCACAACCGAATCACAAAGATTTTTCACTAGTATTCCGCACACGTCTTCACACCACGAGAGTTCAACTGAGAGTGGCTTTTCTGTACAGATTTGTCCGGTTTTACGTGATCGTCGTCCGAAGACCCTTCCTCACGGTGCTCTTAACACAGGGTCAAAACATGCGTGACCATCGCCCCCTTCCTCCTTCGCCACAAACTGTGGCACCAGAGAAGGGTACCGACTTCGAATCCGTGCATTTGGACACTTCATCCCCCTCGGTGAAGGGCGGAGCCTATCTAACACTCCTACCATTTTATGGTCAAATGGCAACCGGTTGCAATGCAACTCCACACCGAGCAATAATTACTCTACCCGCGATATGGGTATTAAACCACAACCACCACGTTACTCCCCCGAAGGGGCCGCACCATAACCAGGTTGGGACCGAGGTCCCAAGGGCACCCTGGTTCCCGTGGTACCAGATAAAGACTCCGGTCAGCTTCGTAGCCTAAACTACTACCAGTTGGACCCCAAACGGTACCGGGACTGGTGACCCACAGCAGACTGCAGCACACAACGACAGCAAACCAGCAACCAGCAACACAGCAACACTGCAAACAGCAACTGGGACTGCACTTCCACAAATCGCGGAACACAAACATCTACATAAAGGGACTATACATCACCAATAGACGATACAACAAAAACAATAAACAGCCGCTCTCACGAGCGACACTTTGGCCACCTTGCGTGACACCGGCAAAGGACATCACGCACAACAATGACAACAAAAAACCAACAATAAACGTAGCTGTCCTCACGGACAGGCTCATGGTCAAACTCGACCAACAGCAACCAACGACGAACAAAAGAGAACACGAACCTAGCAGGGGGCCGTTCCGGAAATCAGCCGACAGCATGCCGCTACTCCACCAAGACACTCCCATCTTCAGCCCCAAGGGACCAGAGACACAAGTGTCCCA
Source organism: Pollenia angustigena (assembly GCA_930367215.1). NCBI lineage: Eukaryota > Metazoa > Arthropoda > Insecta > Diptera > Polleniidae > Pollenia > Pollenia angustigena. The sequence continues at coordinate 77,655,293 of OV884058.1, read as the reverse complement.
GCACAAGCAACAGCAGCATGGGCAAATCACCAGACATCAACACGACGAGATTCCACCAAAAACAGCAAACCGACCTCCGAGCACGAAGCAATGCGCAGAGCGGACAGTTTGACGATATACGCGAGCGTCGGTTCGCAAATGACTGCAAACGAGCTCACCTCCACTATCTCTGTCTTCTCCTACTAAACACCTCCTGGGCAAATTGCCCCAACCTCCCCATCGTCCGATCGTCCTCTAAGGCCCTACTATAATCCCAACCCGCCCCAGTATGAGTGATGCCCATACTATCTAGGTCCCTAATGTCATCATAGTAATGACACTCAGCAATAACGTGCCATACGTCCTCGGTCCCCCTCCCACACCCACAGTCCGAAGTGTTCGACAAGGCCCTCTTATGCAAAAATGCATTGAGTGAGCCATGTCCCGTCAGTAAGAACCCCAGACTAAGGCCGAAGCCAAAATCTGGCCGCTCGCGTACGAAGGGCGCATCCCGTATAAAAGCATACGTGACACGACCCTTGTCAGAGTCCGTCCAGCGCGTCCTCCACCTAGAATCAAGGTGATCGGCTAACATCACCTTGATTTCCCTACTCTCCCTATTCACCACGTCAACAGCAGAAAGCCAATCATGCGCAAGAAGTGGCAGCCCCTTCTTGATCTTGTAGGCGATAGCACGGCGTATCACCTCTAAGTCAAGGGGAGCTGCACCCAGCAAGACCTGAAGAGCATCCGTAGAAACAGTCCGACAGACCGGCATGCAAGCAAGCATAGCAACCCTCCGACAAGTAAGCACCTTATTGCGACCAACAACAGTCATAACTGTCTCGTACCATACAGGCGCACCATACGCTGCGCATGCAACGAACAGTCCGCCATAAATGGTTCGAACAGCACGCCTGCTGAGGCCCCAGTCACTCCTCAGTATGCGTTTGACCTTACCAACGACAGCAGTCAGCTTCTCCCTTACATGAGCAAGATGAACCAAAAAGTTCATCCGCTCACCCATCATTATTCCCAGATACTTGACCTGAGTCACATATCTGAGACTAACGATACCAGACTTAATGACTGGAGGACGTGCACTAGACAATCTGCCCTTGAGCAGCATTATCACAGTCTTGTCAAGATTAATCTCAACACCGACTTGTGCACCCCATTCATTAACTATGCGCATGACCTGCTCACCTTTCGCCTCCAGAACAGCACGAGACTGTCCCTCGAGCAAAACGAGCAAATCATCTGCATATGCGCACAGATTGCAGAGACGGCTCAGACGTGCCAACAATGGATCCATCATGAGGTTCCATATAACAGGACCACAGACAGAACCCTGCGGGCACCCCCGAGTTACGTCCCTCCAAGCCGTGCCGCTGGCACCAACCACACAAGCTTTTCTGCAGCTAAAGTAACTTCTCCACAAGTCAAGCTCACGACAACCTACACTACGCAGCCTGTCATGAACCGCATTCCAGTGGAGATGGTCAAACGCACCCTTGAAGTCGACAAACACTCCCAGCACATACTTGTCAGAAGCATTACTAACGCACTGCTTAACATGCAGCCACGCAGCTTCTACGGATCTCCCCTCCCTAAATCCAAACTGGTACTCAGAAGTCGGCTCAGTGCTATCCTCCTTCAGTCGCGTCACCATTATCCTCTCGAGCACTTTTCCAAGTACTGGGAGGAGACTGATGCCCCGATAAGAGCGAGGATCACTCCTCACTCTATCAGGAGACTTCAGGAGAACAACAACACGAGCAGCCTTCCAAGCCCTAGGGAAATAGCCCTCGCTCAGACACTTCCCAAAGATTGACTCCAAGTATTCCGGTATGGCTTTCCATATGGCCTTAGCCATCTCTCCAGTCATACCATCAATACCCGGCGATTTCCTACTCTTGACACGGCAAATACTGTCCGAAACTTCCGACCTTTCCAAGTCGGGAGGCCCGACCGGATCCCGTATAACAGGGGAACGATCAACTACCTCCGTCCCTGGAAAGAAAACCCCCAACAGTGTGTCAGCGCATTCCCTCCAAGAGGACAATTCAACATTGTCAACCCGGAGGCAAGCAAGGTCAGCTACTTTTCCTCTACCCCTGCAAATACGGTAAACCGTACCCCAAGGGTCATCCCTGTTGTCCCGTACAAATCTCCTCCAATCGTCCTCCTTTACCCTAAGAATCATGTCCTTGTACGTCTTTAGGGCAGACAAATAAGTGGACTTGCGCAAAGCCAGATCGTCAGAACGGGCACGTCTGGCCCTCTGGAACAACCTCCTGAGGTGCCTGACGGACCTTTTCGTCCGCTCCAACTCGCCCGTCCACCATTTGACCCTGCTAGGTGTCGTTCGAACACAACGACCCAGCACGGCATCATTAACGGTTAGTAACCACCGATTAATCATGCTGACCTGGTCATCTACCGTCAGTGCCCTATAGTCATTCAGCGGGCGCGTTAGCGCCGCCGCCCTAAATTCCCTAGCATAATTGTCCCAGTCCACACCGTTACTCCGCCATCTAAGAGGCAGAGGCGTCTCCCTCGTCCGTTCTCGTAAGGTGACCATAATCTCGATCGGATTATGATCACTTACTCCCCAATCGTCACAAACCCTCCACCTAAGTTCAAAAGTCGTCACAGCCACGCTATTCGCCAGCGTTACGTCAATGTCACTAACTCCATTTGGACCATCAAAAGTATACAGCTCACTCGGCTCATTGACAACAATGAGACACTTTGTGACCAGCCATTCGCTAAGCACTACTCCTCGCATATAGTTCGGATGGCCAGAAACATTTCTGGGCATCTTGGAGAACCACATACGAGAGCATGCGTTTGCGTCAAGTCCGAGGATAACAGGAATACTACTTCCAGAGAGTAGTACCGTATCCATATAACCTAAGTATGCATCCAAAGGTTCCCTACCTACACAGTAGATGCTAGCCAACAACATCTTCCCAAAATCGCACTCCACAGAAATGCAGACACCCCATTGGCTACTGCTAACTAACATAATGTCCGCATCCGATTTATCCACCACTATAGCCGAGTTTCCCCCACTGTCCGTATAAACTCGCATCCCCCCCGGCAAACCCCTCACACAGCCATTCGCGATGTACGGTTCCTGCAAAAGCGCAAAAGGAACTCCACGACGCCGCATCGCCTGTCCCAACTCGCACATAACAGCGTAAGCACCTTGGCAATTAAACTGGATTATTGGGAATCCCTCCATATTAATGTCTTGCGTTCGCCCTTGCAACCGCGGCCGCATAGACCGGACACACCATCGACATCATCAGGTGGTTCGAGGGCAAGCCCTTGAACGTACAATTCCGGCAACGCAGCTCGTTCGGACACCTGGCAGCTCCATGGCCAGGAATTCCGCACCTACGGCACACCTCATCTGTCATGCGACAATCCCGTACGCGGTGATCGAAGCCCAGGCACCTGAAACAGGAGAACACTGGGTCCTGTATCCGCACCAAGAAACGGAACCACTTGATGTACACACCAGTGGCTCTCAGGTGCTCAGCAACCCTCGGGGTACACTCCAGCGCTACATTTACCGGCCCTCCATCCGCCTTCCATGGCTTACTCGCCAACCTCACACCTCTCCGGTAGGCTTCCGGTGACAATATCTCCTTTAGGTTCATCTCAAAAAGTTCCGTCATGAATTCGTCAGGGGTGATTTCTCCGTGCACCCTCTGCACTGTCACCTTGGGGCCCAATTTATCGGCCGCCGTCACCTCAAGCCCTACCTCCTGGAACTTCTTGTTCTCAACTATTAGCTTGCGCTCCGCCACCGAGGGGGTACGGATCACCGCTCCTCCATCCCGCGTAGGCCGCACCTCATGCACACGGACACCCAACGTTGGGCCCACCTGCTTTACCACCTTCTCCATGACCTCCTTAGATGTCGTGGGGACACCTTTCCCCTTCACCACCGCCGACCAAGTCTCAACCGGCTTGGTTGCATACGGCAACTTAGGGGCCGCTATCACCGCCTCAGGCGCCTTAGGCACCGCAAAAACTGCACCTGCATTCGTAGGGGCCACTTTAGAGGGCCCAGCCGCCACACTACCCTCGAGCCGGCCCTTCAGCCGCTCGTTCTCTGCCATCAATCTAATGAGCACCTCTTCATACCTCGCCGCACACTCCAGCACCTCCTTCGCCAGCTTCGCCGCAACACTTTCATTTACCACCACCTCGGTCAACGCCTTGGTGATCTCCTTCATAGCAGCCACCTCACCACCACACGAACCAGCAGCAGCCTTACGCCTCGCCTTCACTCGCCGAGGAGCAGCAAACGAAGTGGCGTCAGTCGACATAATGACTTCCACCTCATCGTCAACTACAGCAGCAGCACCAGAACCAGCAGAAACAGCGACACCAACACCAACAGCACCACCAGAAGCACCCGACACAGCAACACCAGCACCAGCACCAGCACCAACAGCAGCAGCAGCAGCAGCACGTTTAGCCTGTGGCGAGCCAGGCTTAAACCTCTTCTGCTGCACGTCATCATCGGCACTCGACAACTCGCTGTCAGTGTGTCGAATTTTCGGCACACTGGCAGGCGGGACGCTGTACACGCCGTCGGTCGTAACGTCCGACGCGTCACCCTTCGGTTTCCTCTTGCTCTTAGCAGGAGGCATCACCACACCAAAAACACCAAGTTCAGAATCGAAATCAAATTCACTAACCTTAAGTACTGCCAAGTCCGTCACCAATCAAATTCACCAACCTTGAGTAGAAGTGTATAATACACTACCAACCGCTAGATGGCTTTCAGCCAAAATCGAAACCGGAAATCAAAAGAAATAGTCCAACAAACACGCGCGATCCGTCAACACTATTTTCACTATTACCACTCTGGTAATACCACAAAGAGTCTCTGTCTCTACCTAACCTCACCCTCGGCCGGAGGTTTGTTTACAAATAAACACAACGGAGCACCCGCCAGCGGAGTCTCACAATTTATTTATAAACAACCAACAACACTTTCAAAACACTCAGAGTCTAACAACAATGCACTTCACAACCGAATCTTAAAGATTTTCACTAGAATTCCGCACACGTCTTTACACCACGAGAGTTCAACTGAGAGTGGCTTTTCTGTACAGCCGGCCTTTGACCGGGCGGAATGACTTTTTCCTCTATGGTATAACAAACACCGGCTTCGCTAGCTAATGCTTCTCTGCATAGCGCCAGGATTTTCTCCTCTATAGTATAAAAATACCGACTCCGCCCGGCTACGCAGAGAAGCTTTAGTTAGAGAAGCCGGTGTTCTGTATACCAAAGTGGATAAATCCTTGCGCCTAAAAAGGTTTTCATTATAAATTTGAAAATGAAATAATCCCCAAAAAATATATTGGGGCTTAATTTCATAATGATTTTTTGGATAATTCATATGAAATAATACCCCAATTAAAAAAATGAAATAACACCCCAAACATAATGAAATAACCCCCCCAAAATCGTTTTTGTTGTTCTCTGTACAAACTTTTGGGAGGTTCCTTCATTATTTTTTTGGCGGGTTATTTCATGCCGCCGCTGCCAAACGGTAATCTTCAGAAAAAATATTCCTTTTACTCTTATGCTTAATTCCTCATATATAATTCCTGGAAAATGCAATTTTTCACATTTTTCAGTTGTATTTTTTATCGGAAATTTATGAAAAACATAAGTTGCAAACAAACAAATAAACATATAAACAAATAAACAGATAAAAAAATAAGCAAATAACAAACAAAAAAATAAACAAATTAACAAAAAAAAAAAAACAAATAAACAGATAAACAAATAAGCAAATAAACAGATAAACAAATAAGTTAATTAACATATAAACAAATAACCAACTTAACAACTTAACCAATTAACAAATAAACGAACACGAATAAACAAATTAACAAATAAACAGATAAACAAATTAGCCAATTAACAAATAAACAAATTTACAAATTAACAAATAAGCAAATTAACAAATTAACATATTAACAAATAAACGAATAATCAAATAAACAAATCAACAAATTAACATATAAACAAATAAACGAATAAACAAATTAACAAATTAACAAATTAACAAATTAACAAATTAACAAATAAACAAGTAAACAAATTAACAAATAATCCAATAAATATATAAACAAGTAAACAAATTAACAAATAAACCAATTAACAAATAAACGAACACGAATAAACAATTTAACAAATTAACAAATAAACAAATAAACGAATAAACAATTTAACAAATTAACAAATTAACAAATAAACAATTTAACAAATTAACAAATAAACAAATTAACAAATAAACAAATAAACAAATTAACATATTAACACATAAACAAATTAACAAATTAACTGATTAACAAATAAACAAATAAACAAATAAACAAATTACCAAATAAACAATTGAACAAATGAACAAATAAACAAATTAAGAAATTAACAAATAAACCAATAGACAAATCAACATACATATTAACAAATAAACGTATAAACAAATTAACAAATAAACAAATTAACAAATGAACAAATTAACAAATAAACAAATTAACAAATTAACAAATTAACAAATAGGCAAATAAACAAATTACCAAAATAACAAATTAACAAATAAACAAGTTAAAAAATAAACAAATTAACAAATAAACAAATTAGCCAATTAACAAATAAACGAATAAACCATTTAAAAAATAAGCTAATAACCAAATTAACAAATAAAGGAACAACCAAATAAACAAAATGCCAAATAAACAAACTAACAAATAAACAAATTAACCAATTAACAAATGATCAAATTAACAAATTAACAAATAAACAAATGAACAAATAAGCAAATAAACATAAAACAAATTAACAAATAAACAAATTAACAAATAAACAAATTAACATATAAACAAATTAACAAATAAGCAAATAAACAAATTAACAAATAAGTAAATAAACAAATAAACAAATAACCAAATTAACAAATAAACAAATAAATTAACAAAAATGTATACTTTAGTATCACAGCGGTAGCATTGTTTTTCAATAATCACAGCGGTAACACTGTTATTTTACATGTATACTTAAAAGGTAGTATAAGTATTACAACCAATACAACAACAGGCATAGACAAATGGGATTTAAAAGTTATCAGCTGTTTCTTAGTAGCCACCTTGGTTATAATATTCAAAAACAATGAATAACGCAAAAGCACTGACCGTAGTATGGCAATATTCTGCATTGTAATTTTAATTTAATTTAAAAAATTTGGATATTTCAAAATAGTCTATAGCTTATGCGATATATAGAGATGATTTAATTAATAAAGAGAATTAATTTAAAATTTAAATCTAAGAAAAAAAAATTATGGTCTCAAACTATGCATGTACTCAAAAAATGCTCCTGATATGCGATTTGTTTGAGACATGTCCTCAAAGAATGCAAATGTGCTCAAAAAATGCCTTGCATCGTAAATGTGTACTCAAAATATGCATTTTGCATACATATATATATATATATATATATATATATGATTTAAATGAAATTAGATTGAAATTAACATTAGGATTGTTAATATTTCATTTAAAAACTCAGTATTATAAGAAACCTGATTTAAAGTAATATAGAGACATTCTTACCGAAACATTACATTCAGATGTAACTCTATCCAATATATAAATTTAAGGTAGAAAAACTATCAGCGTATCTCAGTGTATAATCAAATTACTTTATATAAATCTAAATTTTCATTTAAGTTTATGGATTATTTTTTAATATAGTAGACAAGTAAAAATCAAACTATGTTTTTAAAAGTGGTTTGAAAAACTGTATATATAAATATGAGAAAATGGTTAAGGTTGTATATACAATGAATAACTTTATGTGAGAACTGAATAGAATTTATAAGATTTGTTAAAATTAAAATAATAATATAATGGATAGAGTTGATAAAATGGAAAGGATTAGTATGGATTTTCTTGAAAAACAGAAGACAATCGTTATAGGTTTGATGAGATTGAAGTTATAGGTTTGTAAATGAGATGTCTATACAAAAACTAAGATTGAGATCCGAAACTATAAAACCAAGACCAAAAGGCTACTATCAAGATTAACACTAAGATTAAGATTAAAATCAAGACTAAGTCGTTATCAATCATACACACACACACACACACAACCGATCAATAGCTACTTAGATCCTTAGTCTGCTATAGTAAAACAGACCAGAGTCTCTAGTGATAATCAATTATGCAACCCTTATACTGAGATTAGCTCACTATCCCACAAGCATACCGAGCTATGTATATAAAAAGTCACTAGAAAACCTATGCAACAAACTCATTAACTATTCTAAACACACACACACACAATAACTGAAAAAACTAAAAATAATTATTCCACGATAGTTTTATCTTTAATACGAATACGCACAAGTAAAATTATCATCCCTCACAAAATTTTAAAATCTTCATGACACGTACACGAAGAAATTTCACAACTAACAAAAATGTCACACCTGCTAAATAATCAACTTTCTTTACACGTCATTTCCCTTTTACACTCATGTTCGTATTTGCTACTGTAGGGATATTTTAATATGGTTAAATATTTTTATAAATACTGTCCAAAAAAGGTTCATCAACAATATTTTCATATTCCTCCCACGATTTAAGAAAATTCTTGTAAACTATAAAATAGAATTGAAATATCAGTTGCATCTAAAAAAAAAAAAAATTTCAATATGAATACGCACAAGCAAAAAAAAAAAAAGTCATAAACAAATATTCAAGACGGAGACGTAAACACTAAATAAACAAAATTTTTTTTACATGACATGTCCCTTTTGCCTCTATTTCTCAGGAGTAAATGCATGGCATTAGGGTGTTCACAGTTTGTGAATAACCAACATGATATGCACCCAACTTTTTATTAATGTTTACATTTCGTGAACGCCCCTACTGGTATGCTCCCAACTTTGTATGAAAAAAGTGCCGTAGAACCGCTCTAAACACACTACTAGCAGTGTATATTTTCTAAATAAGATTTTAGCATTATTGGTATAAAAAAATTTGCTTGTATATTTTTGTTTATATTTCCCTAAAATCATTTTTTCGCTATTATTTGTCTTAAGAAAAATCTAGTAAAAGTATTCATTTTCTTAATATAATTTTTGCTATATTTGTATAAAAAAGTTTGCTTGTACATTTTATGTTTATATTTCCTTTATATCAGTTTTTTGTTATTATTTGAATTAAGAAAAATCTAGTAACTTGGAAATCAAACAAAAAATCTATGTATACGATAATCGTAGACACAAAAGTCATTTGATGTAGTTAAATAAACATGTATCAACACCAATATAGGAATATATACAATAACTATGTATGATGCAACAACATTTCATGTTTAGTTAAGTTAAGATTGTTTCTTTAAACATTCTCTTAAATATCGGAAACATTTTTATTTTCCTTCTTACTTTAATTAATATAATCTTTGAGCAGGCATCCCATACATACTTATTATATATATTTAAAAATAATATAAGAGAAATTCATAAAATCAGACTCACCAAACATGCAGATTTTCGACGATCTGGAAGGCCTTCTAGAAGTCGTTAAACATGTTGCGATTAAGGTTGTCAATTATGTTACGATGGATGCTGATGATGATTATTTTGGAATCTATGTAGTTGGAATTATAAGGCTGTAAATATACTGTTTAATATAATTACATCAAATTTAAACAATTATTTAATCGAATTCATTTGCTTACTGTTGACTCAATGCTCACATCTAACAATACTTTAGTTACTTAAATATTAATAATTAGGAAACCAATCAAACATACTGTAATTTCAATTTGTATGTATGTAGGTATGTAATTTGTAAGATTGATTTTAGGTATGTTTGTTTTGCTCAATTTTTGAAACAAAGGTACTCAATAGCTTACAAAGCTTATTATTAATACATATATATGTACATATGTATATTTTTTCGTTTAAAATTTGTTATTATATATTATTAAGAAATGAATAACTTAAAAAAAAGAAGAAAAAGAAACAATTGAGAAATAAAATAAAACAGATTTAAAAATAACAAAACAAGAAAATGATCTAGGTAATGCGATCCCCTACATTACCTAGAGAATTGATTTTGTGTGAGATGTGGAGGATCTACTTTATGGAAACCATAGATATTTTTAGTGAAATTTCAATTGACACGATTATCGAAGTTGGAGTCGTTAGGTAGCTCCATACTAAAACAACCCAATTTTTCCCAACAATTACCACTAACTATGCAATTATCACCAGTTAGAGTGTGAGTGAGTGATTTGGATCCTCCTGAACGTGGGGTTGGAAAAGTTTCAAACTTGCCGTTTTCCTCTCGTATGTAGCTGACAACGTTTTGTGTAAGTTTAGGCCATTAAGTGACCTCGGTCAAGAGCTTGGCTCGAAATGGAAAAACGCCTGCACAGAACGAAGTTGTTTTATGAATATTTTCTTCATGCATAATTTGCATTAAAAAAATCTAGTAAAAGAATACATGTTCTTAATATAATTTTTGCAATATTTGTTTAAAAAAGTTTGCTTGTATATTTTATGTTTATATTTGCCTAAAGGTATCCATATTCTTAATATAATTTTTGCATTATTTGTATAAGCTTATATATCCTTAATATCAGTTTTCCGCTATTATTATTTTCATTAAATAAAATCTAGTGAATGTATATATTTTCTAAATATAATTTTAGAATTATTTGTATAAAAAAGTTTGCATATACATTTTTGTTTATATTTCCCTAATATCAGTTTTTTTGGTATTATTTGTATTAAGAAAAATCTAGTAAAAGTTTACATTATCATAATATAATTTTTACATTATTTGTATAAAAAAGTTGGCTTGTACATTTTATGTTTATATTTCCCTAAAATCATTTTTTCGCTATTATTTGTCTTAAGAAAAATCTAGTAAAAGTATTAATTTTCTTAATATAATTTTTGCATTATTTGTATTAAAAAGTTTGCTTGTACATTTTTCTTTATATTTCCCTAATATCAGATTTTCCTTATAATTTGCGTTAAAAAAATCAAGCAATGTGTACAGTTCCTTAATATAATTATAGAATTATCTGTATATAAAGGTTTGCTTGTACATTTTATGTTTATATTTCCCTAATTTAATTTTTTCTTTATTATTTGTTTTAAGAAAAATCTAGTAAAAGTATACTTTTTCTCAATATAATTTTTCCATTACTTCTATAAAAAAGTTTGCTTGTAAATTTTATGCTTATATTTCCCTAATATCAGTTTTCCGCTATTATTATTTGCATTAAATTAAATAGTGAAAGTATATATTTTCTAAATATAATTTTAGCATTATTTGTATAAAAAAGTTTGCTTGAACATTTTGTGTTTATATGTTAAAAATACTACTTAGTTATAATTACTTATTGTTATATATTACAAACCTAATCTTAGTAGGCTTTGAATTTGTATTTTTATTTTTAATCGTAGCAACCTTTGCTTTATACATAAAAATACATTTGTATATTCTTTATTTTTTCATTCCTTAATAAAACTTTAAATCGTATAGAAGTGATACGGGTTTTTATTTACAATATTTCTTACATTTGGTTATGGGCCCAGACGTCTAGCAATTTAAAATTTTTAAAAGAATATTGTGTTCAGAATTGACTAAAGGAAAACTCAATATGACGTCGCCGTTCTTGCAAATCGAGAAGCTAGATGAAAGGAATTACGATTCCTGGCATGTGCATATGAAGAGCGTGCTTATCCACAATGGGTTGTGGAAGTACGCAAATGGTCAATTGAACTGTGAGCCTAATTGGACTGCGCAACAGAAATCCGATTGGGAAGGGAATGACGAAAAAGCGCTTGCCACTATTGTTTTGAGCATAAAAGGAAGTCAGCTAAATTACATTAAGAAATGTACAAAATCTGCAGAAGCTTGGAACAAATTAGAGGAAGTGCACAAGCCCAGGGGGCCAATACAAAAAGTTATGCTTTATAAACGGTTCATGCATCTAAAAATGGATGACAACGAAGCTATGAGCCAGTATTTAAATAAATTCGAGGAAGTCATAGAAAAACTAGCAGATAGCGGTATCCAGCTTCAAGATGAATTAGTTGTCATAACGTTATTATCAAGTTTGCCGAAGTCGTATGAGGCTTTTATAATTGCTATGGAGACTCGGGATAATTTGCCAACATTTCAAGTCTTGAAATTGAAATTGCTAGAAGAAGGTGACCGTCGAGCTAATGTACAACAAGAAGCTGAAGGTAGTAGTTATCAGCAAGCATATGCAGCACGTTCTAATAAGAAATCTAAGAGTTTAAACTCGAGAGTAGCAAAAGACAATAAGGTAATTACTGGAAAGTGTTTCACCTGTGGCCGTAAAGGTCATTACGCTAGAGATTGTCGAGAAAAGAAAGCAGTGGAACAGAAAACATGTGCATTAGTTGCAGCAGCAAAAGGTTTTAAACAAGATTTGTGGTATGTTGATAGTGGTGCCACATCACACATGTGTAACAATAGAAAGTTATTTGACACCCTGGTCAAATGTGATGAGAAAATTTATCTTGCAGCTGATAAATGTATAACCGCAACTGGTAAAGGTAAAATTATAATAAAAGCGGAATGCGAAATACACCCGGAGAATGTCCTTTTTGCACCGGAATTGCAAGGAAATTTTATTTCGATTAGTAAGGCAGTTGAAAATGGGTGCACAGCAACATTTAATTCCAATGGAGTTCAAATTAAGGACAGTGCAGGTGATGTTGTAATATATGCTTACAAAGAAGACAATTTGTTTATTTTACGTCAAGAATCCAAAGAGCGTATTTTTGCAGCAAGTAGTAGCGACATGCTTTGGCATTGCCGATTTGGTCATTTAAATTTCAATGACTTAGGGGTAATAAGTAAAAAAGGTCTAGCAAATGGCATGAAGATTTCGAATCAAGCTGAAAATCACAGGTGCAAAACGTGTATGAAAAGCAAGATTCATGTTGCACCATTTCCTAAAGCAAGTGAACATCGTTCTGAAAATGTATTGGAGTTAATACATTCGGATGTATGTGGTCCAATAAATGTACCGTCTGTGGGTGGATCCAGATATTTTGTCACCTTTATTGACGATAAGACAAGGAGAGTATTTGTATTCTTCATGAAGTCAAAGGATGAGGTATTTGAAAAATTCAAGATATTCAAGCAGCAAGTTGAACGTCAAACAGAAAATAAGATTAAAATATTACGAAGCGATAACGGACGTGAGTACATTAACAAAGTTTTTGATTCTTATCTACAGGAGCACGGTATTTTGAGGCAGTTAACTGTAGTATACACACCTCAACAAAATGGTGTTGCTGAACGCGCAAACCGAACGTTGGTGGAGATGTCACGATCCATGTTAGTACATGCGAAACTGAACAAAAATCTGTGGGCAGAAGCTGTTGCCACAGCAGTCTATTTGCGAAATCGTTCTCCTACTAAAGCTCTGTTGGATAAAACTCCATACGAAGCTTGGTATGGATATAAGCCGAAAGTTAGTCATTTTAAGATTTTTGGTTCATGTGCAATAGCCTTAGATAAACGTCAAAAATCAAAGTTTGATGCAAAAGGAAAGCAACATATTATGGTGGGATATTCCCAAGTTGCAAAGGCGTACAGATTGTATGACAAAGAAACACAAAAAGTAATTGAAAGACGTGACGTGAGGTTTAACGAAAATGCGTTTGATTGTATTGGTAGTGAAAATGGTCAAGATTGCAAAGTTGATAATTATATCATATTTCCCAATGATGAGATTAAAGAAAGTTCTCAGTCTTCTCATGATACAGTAGATGATTCAGTTGAACAAATGATTGATGATCAAGAAGATGGTTTTAATACGGCTGATGATGGGGATAGTGATGAAATTGAAGAGACTAATAACAACACAATGCTTAATGAAATTCAATCAGAGGAAGATAATTTGGTAGATGATAGTCAGCAGCCAAGAAGGGGAAGAGGTCGTCCCAAAATAATTCGAGATGGCAGACCTGGTAGACCTAAAAAACAATATAACGTGATAAATAGTTTATTCACAAAAGAAAATTTCGTGCCCCAAACTACGGAAGAAGCAATTAGTTGTAAAAAATCGTCAGAATGGAAGAATGCTATGCAAACAGAATTAAATGTTTTGGTAAGAAATAAGACATGGGACTTGGTCGATTTGCCAGCTGGAAAAAGACCTATTGGATGCAAATGGGTATATGCCATTAAAACAACAAGAGATGGGTATGTTGAGCGATATAAAGCAAGACTCGTGGCCAAAGGATGTAGCCAAAAGTACGGTATCGATTACCATGAAACGTTTTCTCCTGTTATAAGGTATGCAAATATTAGACTATTATTCGCTTTAGCTGTTAAAAAACGTATGCACTTACAACAAATTGATATTGTAAGCGCATATTTAAATGGAAATCTCAACGAGGAGGTGTATATGCAGCAGCCAAAAATGTTCGTTGATAAAGAGCATCCAAATAAGGTTTTGAGATTGCGAAAGTCTCTATATGGCCTTAAACAATCAGGCAGAGAGTGGAATACTAAATTAGACGTGTCTCTAAAAAAAATTGGTTTTACCAACTGTGATAATGAACCATGCTTGTATAAAATGTTAGTTGATAATGAGTTAGTTATATTAGCAGTGTACGTGGATGATATTCTTATCGGATGCAGAAACAAATCAGTTATACAACGAATCAAATTCGAGCTATCAACGGAGTTTGATGTCAGCGATAAAGGTCCAGTGCAGCATTTTCTTGGAATGGAAATAAACAGAGATGGTGAAACAGGCGATTTAACTGTGAGTAATATTCAATACATAAAAACTTTGTTGAACAAATATGATATGGAGCAATGTAAGAAGATATCAGTTCCCCTTGAACCTGGTTTTCAAGTGGTTTGTGACAGCAATTGCAAAAAAGTAGAACTTAAAACGTATCAAACTATTATGGGAGAACTTATGTATTTAGCTATCACAACTCGTCCTGACATATTGCATTCAGTAGCAAAGTTATCACAGAGAACACAGATCCTCATATTGAACATATGAAAGCTGCCAAAAATATTTTGAAATATTTATCGGGTACGAAAGAACTAAAGCTTCATTACAAATTAGGGATGCCAATCCCGAAATCCCGATCCCGAAAATCCCGGGATTTTCGGGATTCAGCAAATCCCGAATCCCGGGATTTAAATTTTGTAATCCCGGGATTTTCGGGATTTAGTTAATCCCGAAATTGTTAACAAAATTTTCTTGCTTTACCTTTTATTATAAAAAGAAATTCATCTTTACATTCCCCCTTGAGAGCATAGGGAACAAAATACTGATCTTTAATATTTACTTGATTATTTCTGTTAATACTGTCATTAAAAACGAAACAAAAAAGTTAAACTTTGTTTGTTTTAAGCATGTCCAACAATTATAAAGAAATTTTAACGAGTAGTGAAGAAAATAATTAAAGAAGAAAATGAATAAAGGAAAAAAATGTCTTTTCAAATGAACAAAACATTCCAATGGTGCACCAAATTCTACATTAAAACTTTACTCTTCACAGGGCTAGAAATATAAAAGTGTTGCACGAGAGTAGGCATAGGAACTACGGCAAGTTATGGAGCGATTATACATAATTAAACACTACACAATTCCTACCACTTTATGTTGGGTATAAAAATGTTTTTTTTTTTAATTAGATTTTTGTGGTTAACTAAATAAATTGATTTTGATAATTAATTTCGAATTAATTAATTACTTAATAAAAATTTGAATAGAATCTTACAAATAAATCAATTAAATACAAGTTTGCTCTATTCAATTACAATATATATAATATTATTTTAAATTAATTTGGATCAACTGAGGTAATTGAATAAAATATAAATTTTATGGTAATTATTTTTTAGTTGAATCAATTAACAAATTGTTAGAAATCGTACGCTGTTTTTTATTATCATATTTTTAATTAAATCAATCATTAATTAAGAAAAAAATCACAATTTTTAATGTAAGTAATAAATATAACATTATCTTTAACTTTAAAATAACAAATTAATATAAAACTTTTGCTTGTAAACCGCTTTTAATGACTTTTTTTTTAGTAAATATCTATAAAAAGCATTTATCTTCTAATTTTCAAAAACCCCGAATCCCGAAAAATCCCGATATCCTGGAAAATCCCGGGATCCCGTAAAATCCCGGGATCCCGAAAAATCCCGGGATCCCGGGATTTGATTTTTTGAAATCCCGAATCCCGGGATTTGCGAAAACCAGTCCCGATTGGCATCCCTATTACAAATACAATGAGGGTGAATTAACTGGATATGCAGATGCAGATTGGGGCGGAAATGCTCTGGACAGAAAATCATATTCAGGTTTTATGTTTTACTATGGCAGTTGTTTGGTTTCTTGGGAGTCCAAAAAACAGAATGTCGTCGCATTAAGTAGCACAGAGGCGGAGTACATTTCGATGTCAAATGCTACAAGGGAAGCCATTTACTTAAAACGATTGTTACTTGAACTTGAGTGCGTTGAAGATGTTCCAGTGACATTAAATGTGGATAATCAAGGTGCTTTAAAAATAGCTTCGAATGCTATATTTCACAACAGGAGTAAGCACATCGATATCAAGTACCATCACATACGAAACGCAATTAGCATGAAGCAAATTAAACTTAAATATCTTAGCACGGAATATATGGTAGCAGATATTTTTACGAAAAATATTTCTAGGATTAAACACATGAAATTTATTGAACTTATGAATATTAATTAACTTTTATTGAAAATTAACTATCTAGTATTAGGTTTGAGAAGGTGTGTTAAAAATACTACTTAGTTATAATTACTTATTGTTATATATTACAAACCTAATCTTAGTAGGCTTTGAATTTGTATTTTTATTTTTAATCGTAGCAACCTTTGCTTTATACATAAAAATACATTTGTATATTCTTTCTTTTTTTATTCCTTAATAAAACTTTAAATCGTATAGAAGTGATACGGGTTTTTATTTACAATATTTCTTACATTATATTTTCCTAAAATCATTTTTTCGCTATTATTTGCATTAAAAAAATCTAATAAAATTATATATTTTCTTGATAAAATTTTTGCATATTTGTATAAAAAAAGTTTGTTTATATTTCAGTATATATGTTTATATTTCCCTAATATCAGTTTGTTTTTATTATTTGTATTAAAAAAATCTAGTAAAATTTATATTTTCTTAATATAATTTTTGCATTATTTGTACAAAAAAGTTTGCTTGTACATTTTATGTTTATATTTCCTTAATATCAGTTTTTGGCTATCATTTGAATTAAGCAAAATTTAGTAACAGTATTAATTTTCTGAATATAATTTTTGCATTATTTGTATAAAAAAGTTGGCTTGTACATTTTATGTTTATATTTCCCTAATATCACTATTTCGTTATTATTTGTATTCAGAAAAGTCTACTAAAAGTATAAATTTTTTAATATAATTTTTGCATTATTTGTATAAAAACGGTTGCTTGTACATTTTATGTTTATATTTCCTTAATATCAGTTTTTCGTTACTATTTTTACTAAGACAAATCTATTAAAAGTATACATTTTCTTAATATAATTTTTGCATTATTTGTATAAAAAAGGGTGCTTGTACATTTTATGTTTATATTTCCTTAAATCAGTTTTTGTTATTATTTGAATTAAGAAAAATCTAGTAAAAGTATTCATTTTCTTAATATAATTTTTGCATTATTTGTATAAAAAAGTTTGCTTGTACATTTTTGTTTATATTTTCCTAATATCAGTTTTATGTTATAATTTGCGTTAAAAAAATCAAGCAAAGTGTACACTTTTTTAATATAAATTAAGAATTATTTGTATAAAAAAGTTTGCTTGTATATTTTATGTTTATATTTCCCTTATTCCATTTTTCGTTATTATTTGTTTTATGAAAAATCTAGTATAAGTATATATTTTCTAAACAAAATGTTTGCATTATTAGTACAAAAAAGTTTGCTTGTACATTTTACGTTTAAATTTCCTTAATATCAGTTTTTTGTTGTTATTTGTATTAAGAAAAATCTAGTATAAGTATACATTTTCTCAATATAATTTTTGCATTATATGTATAAAAAAGTTTGCTTGAACTTTATGTTAGTATTTCACCAATATCAGTTTTTCGTTATTATTTGTATTAAGAAAAGTCTAGTAAAAGTATTCATTTTCTTAATATAATTTTTGCATTATTTGTATAAAAAAGTTGGCTTGTACATTTTATGTTTATATTTCCCTAATATCAGTTTTTCGTTATTATTTGCATTAAAAAAATCTAGTAAAAGTATACATGTTCTTAATATAATTTTTGCAATATTTGTTTAAAAAAGTTTGCTTGTATATTTTATGTTTATATTTGCCTAAAAGTATCCATATTCTTAATATAATTTTTGCATTATTTGTATAAGAAAGTTTGCTTGTATATGCTTATATTTCCCTAATATCAGTTTACCGCTATTATTATTTGCATTAAATAAAATCTAGTGAATGTATATATTTTCTAAATATAATTTTAGCATTATTTGTATAAAAAAGTTTGCTTGTACATTTTTGTTTATATTTCCCTAATATCAGTTTTTTGTTATTATTTGTATTAAGAAAAATCTAGTAAAAGTTTACATTATCATAATATAATTTTTGCATTATTTGTATAAAAAAGTTGGCTTGTACATTTTATGTTAGTATTTCCCTAATATCAGTTTTTCGTTATTATTTGTATTAAGAAAAGTCTAAAAAGTATCCATATTCTTAATATAATTTTTTCGCCATTTGTATAAAAAAGTTTGCTTGTACATTTTATGTTTATATTTCCTTAATATCAGTTTTTCGTTACTATTTGTACTAAGAAAAATCTAGTAAAAGTATACATTTTCTTAATATAATTTTTGCATTATTTGTATAAAAAAGTTTGCTTGAACATTTTGTGTTTATATTTCCCTTAAATCATTTTTTCGCTATTATTTGTCTTAAGAAAAATCTAGTAAAAGTATTCATTTTCTTAATATAATTTTTGCATCATTTGTATAAAAAAGTTTGCTTGTACATTTTGTGTTTATATTTCCTTAATATCAGTTTTTTGTTATTATTTGAATTAAGAAAAATCTAGTAAAAGTATTAATTTTCTTAATATAATTTTTGCATTATTTGTATAAAAAAGTTTGCTTGTACATTTTGTGTTTATATTTCCTTAATGTCAGTTTTTGGCTATCATTTGAATTAAGCAAAATTTAGTAACAGTATTAATTTTCTGAATATAATTTTTGCATTATTTGTATAAAAAAGTTGGCTTGTACATTTTATGTTTATATTTCCCTAATATCACTATTTCGTTATTATTTGTATTCAGAAAAGTCTACTAAAAGTATACATTTTTTAATATAATTTTTGCATTATTTGTATAAAAACGGTTGCTTGTACATTTTATGTTTATATTTCCTTAATATCAGTTTTTCGTTACTATTTGTATTCAGAAAAGTTTGCTAAAAGTATAAATTTTTTTAATATAATTTTTGCATTATTTGTATAAAAACGGTTGCTTGTACATTTTGTGTTTATATTTCCCTAATTGCATTTTTTCGTTAGTATTTGTTTTATGAAAAATCTAGTATAAGTATATATTTTCTTGATATAATTTTTGTATTATTTGTACAAAAAAGTTTGCTTGTACATTTTATGTTTATATTTCCTTAATATTAGGTTTTTGTTGTTATTTGTATTAAGAAAAATATAGTATCAGTATACATTTTCTTAATATAATTTTTGCATATTTGTATAAAAAAGTTTGCTTGAACATTTTATGTAAGTATTTCCCTAATATCAGTTTTTCGTTATTACTTGTATTAAGAAAAGTCTAGTAAAAGTATCCATATTTTAATATAATTTTTGCATTATTTGTATAAAAAAGTTTGCTTGTACATTTTATGTTTATATTTCCATAATATTAGTTTTTAGTTATTATTTGCATTAAAAAAATTTAATAAAAGTATATATTTTCTTAATACAATTTTTGCATGTTTGTATAAAAAAAGTTTGTTTATATTTCAGTTTATATGTTTATATTTCCCTAATATCAGTTTTTTTTTATTATTTGTATTAAAAAAAATCTAGTAAAATTTATATTTTCTTAATATAATTTTTGCATTATTTGTACAGAAAAGTTTGCTTGTACATTTTATGTTTATATTTCCTTAATGTCAGTTTTTGGCTATCATTTGAATTAAGAAAAATTTAGTAACAGTATTCATTTTCTGAATATAATTTTTGCATTATTTGTATAAAAAAGTTTAAAGTTTAAAAGTTTATTTTACATAAACATAAAATGTACAAGCAAACTTTTTTATACAAATAATTCTAAACTTATATTAAGAAAATATACACTTTGTTTGATTTTTTTAACGCAAATTATAACGAAAAGCTGATATTAGGGAAATATAAACAAAAATGTACAAGCAAACTTTTTTATACAAATAATGCAAAAATTATATTAAGAAAATGAATACTTTTACTAGATTTTTCTTAATTCAAATAATAACAAAAAACTGATATTAAGGAAATATAAACATAAAATGTACAAGCAAACTTTTTTTATACAAATAATACAAAAATTATATTAAGAAAATGAATACTTTTACTAGATTTTTCTTAAAACAAATAATAGCGAAAAAATGATTTTAGGGAAATATAAACAAAAATGTACAAGCAAACTTTCTTATACAAATAATGCAAAAATTATATTTAGAAAATATATACTTTCACTAGATTTTATTTAATGCAAATAATAATAGCGGAAAACTGATATTAGGGAAATATAAGCATAAAATTTACGAGCAAACTTTTTGATACAAATAATGCAAAAATTATATTAAGAAAAAGTATACTTTTACTAGATTTTTCTTAAAAAAAATAAAGAAAAAATTAAAATAGGGAAATATAAACATAAAATGTACAAGCAAGCATTTTTTTATACCATATGCAAAAAGCTGATATTAGGGAAATACTAACATAAAATAAGAACAAACTTTTTTATACAAATAATGCAAAAATTATATTAAGAATATGGATACTTTTAGGCAAATATAAACATAAAATATACAAGCAAACTTTTTTAAACAAATTATATTAAGAAAATGTATACTTTTACAAGATTTTTTTAATGCAAATAATAACGAAAAACTGATATTAGGGAAATACTAACATAAAGTTCAAGCAAACTTTTTTATACAAATAATGCAAAAATTATATTAAGAAAATGTATACTTGTACTAGATTTTTTTTAATACAAATAACAACAAAAAACTGATATTAAGGAAATATAAACGTAAAATGTACAAGCAAACTTTTTTGTACAAATAATGTGAAAATTATATTAAGAAAATATATACTTATACTGGATTTTTCAAAAAACAAATAATAACGAAAAAATGAAATTAGGGAAATATAAACATAAAATATACAAGCAAACTTTTTTATACAAATAATTCTTAGTTTATATTAAAAAAGTGTACACTTTGCTTGATTTTTTTACACGCAAGTTATAACATAAAACTGATATTAGGGAAATATAAACAAAAATGTACAAACAAACTTTTTTATAAAAATAATGCAAAAATTATATTAAGGAAATGAATACTTTTACTAGATTTTTCTTAATTCAAATAATAACAAAAACTGATATTAAGGAAATATAAACATAAAATGTACAAACAAACTTTTCTATAAAAATAATGCAGAAATTTTATTAAGAATATGGATAATTTTACTAGACTTTTCTTAATACAAATAATAACGAAAAACTGATATTAGGGAAATACTAACATAAAATGTTCAAACAAACTTTTTTATACAAATAATGCAAAAATTATATTAAGAAAAAGTATACTGATACTAGATTTTTCATAAAACAAATAATAACGAAAAAATTAAATTAGGGAAATATAAACATAAAATATACAAGCAAACTTTTTTTTTAAAATAAATCTTAATTTATATTAAAAAAGTGTACACTTTGCTTGGTTTTTTTAACGCAAGTTATAACGTAAAACTGCTATTTAGGAAATATAAACAAAAATGTACAAGCAAACTTTTTTATACAAATAATGCAAAAATTATATTAAGAAAATGAATACTTTTACTATATTTTTCTTAATTCAAATAATAACAAAAACTGATATTAAGCAAATATAAACATAAAATGTACAAGCAAACTTTTTTATACAAATAATGCAAAAATTATATTAAGAAAACGTATAATTTTACTATATTTTTCTAAGTACAAATAGTAACGAATTAAGGAAATATAAACATAAAATGTACAAGAAAACTTTTTTATACAAATGGTGAAAAAATTATTTTAAGAAAATATATACTTTTAGGCAAATATAATCACAAAATGAACACGCAACCGTTTTTATACAAATGATGCAAAAATTATATTAAGAAAATGAATACTTTTACTAGATTTTTCTTAATTCAAATAATAACAAAAAACTGATATTAAGGAAATATAAACATAAAATATACAGCAAACTTTTTTATACAAATAATGCAAAAATTATATTAAGAAAATGAATACTTTTACTAGATTTTTCTTAAGACAAATAATAGCGAAAAAATGATTTTAGGGAAATATAAACAAAAATGTACAAGCAAACTTTTTTATACAAATAATGCTAAAATTATATTTAGAAAATATATACTTCTACTAGATTTTATTTAATGCAAATAATAATAGCGGAAAACTGATATTAGGGAAATATAAGCATACAATTTACAAGCAAACTTTCTTATACAAATAATGCAAAAATTATATTAAGAAAATTAATACATTTACTAGATTTTTCTTAATTCAAATAATAACAAAAAACTGATATAAAGGAAATATAAACATAAAATGTACAAGCAAACTTTTTTATACAAATATAGCAAAAATTGTATTAAGAAAATGAATACTTTTACTAGATTTTTCTTAAGACAAATAATAGCGAAAAAATGATTTTAGGGAAATATAAACAAAAATGTCCAAGCAAATTTTTTTATACAAATAATGCTAAAATTTTACTTAGAAAATATACACTTTGCTTGATTTTATTTAACACAAATTATAACGAAAAACTGATATTAGGGAAATATAAACAAAAATGTACAAGCAAACAATTTTTATACAATATGCAAAAATTGTTTAAGAAAATTTATACTTTTACTATATTTTTCTTACTACAAATAATAACGAAAAACTGATATTAAGGAAATATAAACATAAAATGTACAAGCAAACTTTTTTATACAAATAATGCAAAAATTATATTAAGAAAATATATACTTTTACTAGATTTTTTTTAATGCAAATAATAACTAAAAACTAATATTATGGAAATATAAACGTAAAATGTACAAGCAAACTTTTTTATACAAATAATGCAAAAATTATATTTAGAAAATATATACTTTCACTAGATTTTATTTAATGCAAATAATAATAGTGGAAAACTGATATTAGGGAAATATAAGCATAAAATTTACAGCAAACTTTTTTATACAAATAATGCAAAAATTATGTTAAGAAAATGTATACTTTTACTAGATTTTTCTTAAAACAAATAATAAAGACAAAAAAAAAAAAAAAAAAAAAAAAAACATAAAATGTACAAGCAAACCTTTATATACAGATAATTCTATAATTATATTAAGGAACTGTATACTTTGCTTGATTTTTTACCGCAAATTATAACGAAAAACTGATATTAGGGAAATATAAACAAAAATGTACAAGCAAACTTTTTTATACAAATAATGCAAAAATTATATTAAGAAAATGAATACTTTTACTAGATTTTTTCCAATTTAAATAATAACAAAAAAGTGATATTAAGGAAATATAAACATAAAATGTACAAGCAAACTTTTTTATACAAATAATGCAAAAATTATATTAAGAAAATTAATACTTTTACTAGATTTTTCTTAAGACAAATAATAGCGAAAAAATGATTTTAGGGAAATATAAACAAAAATTTATAAGCAAACTTTTTTATATATACTTTCACTAGATTTTATTTAGTGCAAATAATAATAGCGGAAAACTGATATTAGGGAAATATAAGCATAAAATTTACAAGCAAACTTTTTTATACAAATAATGCAAAAATTATATTAAGAAAATTAATACTTTTACTAGATTTTTCTTAATTCAAATAATAACAAAAAACTGATATTAAACTGATATTAAATATAAACATAAAATGTACAAGCAAACTTTTTTATACAATAATGCAAAAATTATATCAAGAAAATGTATACTTATACTAGATTTTTCTTAATACAAATAACAACAAAAAAACTGATATTAAGGAAATATAAACGTAAAATGTACAAGCAAACTTTTTTATACAAATAATGCAAAAATTATATTAAGAAAATATATACTTATACTAGATTTTTCATAAAACAAATAATAACGAAAAAATGAAATTAGGGAAATATAAACATATAATATTCAAACAAACTTTTTTATACAAATAATTCTTAATTTATATTAAAAAAGTGTACACTTTGCTTGATTTTTTTTACACGCAAGTCATAACGTAAGACTGATATTAGGGAAATATAAACAAAAATGTACAAGCAAACTTTTTTATACAAATAATGCAAAAATTAGATTTTTCTTAATTCAAATAATAACAAAAACTGATATTAAGGAAATATAAACATAAAATGTTCAAGCAAACTTTTTTATACAAATAATGCAAAAATTATATTAAGAAAATGTATACTGATACCAGATTTTTCATAGAACAAATAATAACGAAAAAATTAAATTAGGGAAATTTAAACATAAAATATACAAGCAAACTTTTTTATACAAATAATTCTTAATTTATATTAAAAAAGTGTACACTTCGCTTGGTTTATTTAATGCAAATAATAATAGCGGAAAACTAATATTAGGGAAATATAAGAATAAAATTTACAAGCAAACTTTTTTATGCAAATAATGCACAAATTATATTAAGAAAATGTATACTTTTACTAGATTTTTTTAATGCAAATAATAATAAAAAACTGATATTAGGGAATATAAACATAAAATGTACAAACAAACTTTTTTATACAAATAATTCGAAAATTATATTAAGAAAATGTATACTTTTACTAGATTTTTCTTAAAACAAAAAATAACGAAAAATTGATAAACATAAAATGTACAAGCCAACTATTTTATACAAATAATGCAAAAATTATATTAAGAAAATGAATACTTTTACTAGATTTTTACTCAATTTTTTTAATACAAATAACAACAAAAAACTGATATTATGGAAATATAAACGTAAAATGTACTAGCAAACTTTTTTGTACAAATAATGTAAAAATTATATTAAGAAAATGAATACTTTTACTAGATTTTTCTAACTTATACTGGATTTTTCAAAAAACAAATAATAACGAAAAAATGAAATTAGGGAAATATAAACATAAAATATACAGCAAAATTTTTTATACAAATAATTCTTAATTTATATTAAAAAAGTGTCCACTTTGCTTGGTTTTTTTAACGCAAGTTATAACGTAAAACTGATATTAGGGAAATATAAACAAAAATGTACAAGCAAACTTTTTTATACAAATAATGCAAAAATTATATTAAGAAAATGAATACTTTTACTAGATTTTTCTTAATTCAAATAATAACAAAAACTGATATTAAGGAAACATAAACATAAAATATACAAACAAAACAAACTTTTCTACAAAAATAATGCAGAAATTATATTAAGTTGGATACTTTTACTAGACTTTTCTAAATACAAATAATAACGAAAAACTGATATTAGGGAAATACTAACATAAAATGTTCAAGCCAACTTTTTTATACAAATAATGCAAAAATTATATTAAGAAAATGTATACTGATACTACATTTTTCATAAAACAAATAATAACGAAAAAATGAAATAAGGGAAAAATAAACATAAAATATACAAGCAAACTTTTTTATACAAATAATTCTTAATTTATATTAAAAAAGTGTACACTTTGCTTGGTTTTTTTAACGCAAGTTATAACGTAAAACTGATATTAGGGAAATATAAACAAAAATGTACAAGCAAACTTTTTTATACAAATGGTGAAAAAATTATTTTAAGAAAATATATACGTTGAAGAGCCCTTCTCATACCCTCCCAATACCTAAGTCCTAATGATAATGTGTTAATTTAGGACCCCATAATATTCTACACCTAATGAATTATCAACCCTTGAAAACACTCAAACTTAGTTAATCATTATTACAATCTACTAATTTATTCACGAAGTAATGTATTTCAATGTACAAGACATTTTCTTCTTTCGATATAATTTTAATTTCATATTCAATGGCTCTTATCAATATTAAACTATTTTATAGATTTTATTAACTACTAATTAATATTTACTAGATAAACGAAATGCGAGCATTCAGCATAAATCTATCGCGGGAACCAAAATCAATAACTTGGAAATCAAACAAAAAATCTATGTATACGATAATCGTAGACACAAAAGTCATTTGATGTAGTTAAATAAACATGTATCAACACCAATATAGGAATATATACAATAACTATGTATGATGCAACAACATTTCATGTTTAGTTAAGTTAAGATTGTTTTTTTAAACATTCTCTTAAATATCGGAAACATTTTTATTTTCCTTCTTACTTTAATTAATATAATCTTTGAGCAGGCATCCCATACATACTTATTATATATATTTAAAAATAATATAAGAGAAGTTCATAAAATCAGACTCACCAATCATGCAGATTTTCGACGATCTGGAAGGCCTTCTAGAAGTCGTTAAACATGTTGCGATTAAGGTTGTCAATTATGTTACGATGGATGCTGATGATGATTATTTTGGAATCTATGTAGTTGGAATTATAAGGCTGTAAATATACTGTTTAATATAATTACATCAAATTTAAACAATTATTTAATCGAATTCATTTGCTTACTGTTGACTCAATGCTCACATCTAACAATACTTTAGTTACTTAAATATTTATAATTAGGAAACCAATCAAACATACTGTAATTTCAATTTGTATGTATGTAGGTATGTAATTTGTAAGATTTAATTTATATTAAAAAAGTGTACACTTTGCTTGATTTTTTTTGCACGCAAGTTATAACGTAAAACTGATATTAGGGAAATATAAACAAAAATGTACAAGGAAACTTTTTTATACAAATAATGCAAAAATTATATAACATTTGTTACTTATCTAAAAAATACAAATGCGAATTTGGTCCTTTTTCGAAATTCGAACGTTTCAGGGGTGAAAATTGTACCTATGTATATCGATCCCGCGAACCTCATACCTCCTAAACTAAAAGAGATAAAAAACATCAGCACTTATTCTTGTTTATTAGAAAAATTCGCTAACCGTATATTTCCTAAACAAAAAGAGATACAAAAAATTTAATTCTAATTATTGTTCATTAAAAAAAATAAACGGAGAGGTGTCTGGTACTTTTTTGAAGGAAGGCCTTTTTGGGGTGTAAAAGGGTTAATAAATATTGTATCACATTTTTAGCTTATCTAAAAAATACAAAACAGGTTTGGACCTTTTTTGAAATTCAAACGTTTAAGGTGTGAAAATCGTTCCTAATTTTGTTACTGTTTTCTCAACATTTTTCTCCATCTCTATATAATATAAATTTGTAAAGTAACTGACGGATTCATCATCGCACATCCTAAACTCTTGAAGCTAAAAAGCTGACTTTTGGACCGAAGGTTGGCCTCTCGCCAAATCGATTCCGCTAACCTTAAAAATCCAAAATTAAAGAAATCCAAAAAATTTAACACTTATTGTTGTTCGTTAAAAAAAATAAGGGGACAGGTGCCTGGTACTTTTTTGATAATAAACTCTGGCATAAAAATATGTCCACGAAGAAAAAGGAGACGCTAACGAAGTAGCGGGTTAAATGCTAGTTTATTATATATTTCCAATGAAACTTCTAGTTTACTGTATTCAATCAAATACATATAATTCTACATTCAATCCTAGCAAGTGCCATCTATATCCGAAAAATAAACGTAAATGCATGCGATTGAATTATTAATAAGCCTTAGTATATGCAATATTTATATTTGTGTTATGATAATTATTATACGTATTGGCTTATAAACTAGATTTACTACCTAAAACGACCGAATTTCGTTAAAGTACCAGACACCAATTTGCTTTTTTATTTAATGCACAAAAATAAATATTTAATTAAAAAAAAATACCAGTTTATTTAAAAAAATACCAGTTAGAGAATGAAAAAGTTGCAAAAAATCCCTCTTACAGATTTCCATTCACTCAGGAGCTTGCATGTTTAATTTTATGTTTCTAGATCCAATAAATACGGATATATAAAAGGTACCAGTTAGAGAACAAAATAGTACCAAAAGCCCTCTTACAGATTTTCATTCACTCAGGACCTTGCATGTTTAATTTTATGTTTCTAGGTCCAATACTAACGGAAATTCAAAAAGTACCAGTTAAAGAACAAAGAAATACCAAAAACTTCCCTCTTATATATTCTTATCCACTTACGGCATTGCATCTTGAATTTTATGTTGCTAAGTCCAATAATAACGGATATTCAAAAAGTACCAGTTTAATAACTAAAAAGTACCTATAAGCGCTTTTAGAGATTCGCATTCACTCAGGACCATGCAGGTTTAATTTTATTTTCATTAGACCAACATTAGCGAAAATTTAAAAAAAGCACCAGTTAAAAAACGAAAAAGTACCAAAAAGATCTCTCTAACAGATTGTCATTCACTCAAGACCATCCATGTTTAATTGCATGTTTCTGGGTCCAATGCTGACGGAAATTCAAAAAGTACCAGTTAATGAACAAAAAAGTACCAAAAACTTTCCTCTTAGATTCTTATCCACCCAGGACCTTGCATCTTTAATTTTATCTTTCTAGGCCCAATACCAACGGAAATTCAAAAAGTACCAGTCAAAGATTAAAAAAGTACCAAAAAGTTCACTCTTATAGATTCTCATCCATTCAGAGCATTGCATATTGAATTGTATGTTTCTAGGTCCAATACTAACAGAAATTCAAAAAGTACCAGTTAATGAACAAAAAAGTACCAAAAAGTTCCGTCATAGATTCTTATCCACTCAGGATATTGCATGTTGAATCTTATGTTTTAAGGTCCAATATTAACGATATTTAAAAAAATTCCAGTTGTAGAACCAAAAAGCCAATGAAAAATATCAAATTTCCCGTATTTCCTTTTTTGGTACTATTCTCCCCCCCACTAAAGTTTCGAAAAATTCAGTATTGTAGTGGGTACGAGTATGTTAATGAATGGAGAAAAATGTTTTGTAAAAAAAGTACCAAAAATAGCGACGATGTTCGAATGTTCGAATTTCGAAAAAGTACCAAACTCATATTCGTATTTTTTCATAGGTTCCGAATGTGGTATAAACTTTGTTTCTATGTTTATTGGTTCAAAAGATAGAAAGGGTGTCAAAAAAGTACCAAAATTCAGGTTTTACCCGTTTACTCCCTAATAGGGCCATATTTCAAAAAAGTACCAGACACCTGTCCGCTTATTTTTCTAAAGAACAACGATAGGTATTAAATTTTTTTTGTATCTCTTTTAGTTTTGGAGATATAAGGTTACCGAATTTTCCCGTTTTTACCCTTTTTTACCCCCTTAACATTCGAATTTCCAAAAATCCCGTCTTAGTGGATCGATTTGGGGAGTGACCATTCTCTGGTCCAAATTTCAAGTGTCTAGCTTCAGGCGTTTAGGCTGTGCGATGATGAATCAGTGAGTCAGTCAGTCAGTAACGTTACAATTTTATATATATAGATAACTAAAAATAAAATAATAAACAAATTAAATTTCAATACAGATAAAAAAAAAAAAAAAATGCTGGAATTTCCAAAAATTTTGTACATTTAAAAAAAATATGTAATATTGTTGGAAATTCGTGTATTATCGAAATAAGCAAAACATATTTTTATAATTTAGGGGGTTGAAAAGGAAATCCCCCCCCCCCCCTGAATCCACGCCTGATTTGTATTCAGAAAAGTCTACTAAAAGTATACATTTTTTAATATAATTTTTGCATTATTTGTATAAAAAAGTTTGCTTGTACATTTTAGGTTTAAATTTCCTTAATATCAGTTTTTCGTTATTATTTGTATTAAGAAAAGTCTAGTAAAAGTATCCATATTCTTAATATAATTTCTGCATTATTTTTATAGAAAAGTTTGTTTTGTTTGTATATTTTATGTTTATATTTCCTTAATATCAGTTTTTGTTATTATTTGAATTAAGAAAAATCTAGTAAAAGTATTAATTTTCTTAATATAATTTTTGCATTATTTGTATAAAAAAGTTTGCTTGTACATTTTTGTTTATATTTCCCTAATATCAGTTTTACGTTATAACTTGCGTGCAAAAAAAAAAATCAAGCAAAGTGTACACTTTTTTAATATAAATTAAGAATTATTTGTATAAAAAAGTTTGCTGTATATTTTATGTTTATATTT
Source organism: Pollenia angustigena (assembly GCA_930367215.1). NCBI lineage: Eukaryota > Metazoa > Arthropoda > Insecta > Diptera > Polleniidae > Pollenia > Pollenia angustigena. The sequence continues at coordinate 77,624,649 of OV884058.1, read as the reverse complement.
CCCTAATTTCATTTTTTCGTTATTATTTGTTTTTTGAAAAATCCAGTATAAGTTAGAAAAATCTAGTAAAAGTATTCATTTTCTTAATATAATTTTTACATTATTTGTACAAAAAAGTTTGCTTGTACATTTTACGTTTATATTTCCATAATATCAGTTTTTCGTTGTTATTTGTATTAAAAAAAATCGAGTAAAAATCTAGTAAAAGTATTCATTTTCTTAATATAATTTTTGCATTATTTGTATAAAATAGTTGGCTTGTACATTTTATGTTTATCAATTTTTCGTTATTATTTGTTTTAAGAAAAATCTAGTAAAAGTATAAATTTTCTTAATATAATTTTAGAATTATTTGTATAAAAAAGTTTGTTTGTACATTTTATGTTTATATTCCCTAATATCAGTTTTTTGTTATTATTTGCATTAAAAAAATCTAGTAAAAGTATACATTTTCTTAATATAACTTGTGCAATATTTGTATAAAAAAGTTTGCTTGTAAATTTTATGTTTATATTTCCATAATATCAGTTTTCCGCTATTATTATTTGCATTAAATAAAATCTAGTTAAAGTATATATTTTCTAAATATAATTTTTGCATTATTTGTATAAAAAAGTTTGCTTGTACATTTTTGTTTATATATCCCTAAAATCATTTTTTCGCTATTATTTGTTTTAAGAAAAATCTTGTAAAAGTATTCATTTTCTTAATAAAATTTTTGCATTATTTGTATAAAAAAGTTTGCTTGTAAATTTTATGTTTATATTTCCCTAATATCACTATTTCGTTATTATTTGTATTCAGAAAAGTCTACTAAAAGTATACATTTTGTAATATAATTTTGCATTATTTGTATAAAACAGTTTGCTTGTACATTTTATGTTTATATTTCCTTAATATCAGTTTTTTGTTATTATTTGAATTAAGAAAAATCTAGTAAAAGTATAATTTTCTTAATATAATTTTTGCATTATTTGTATAAAAAAGTTTGCTTGTAAATTTTATGCTTATATTTCCCTAATATCAGTTTTCCGCTATTATTATTTGCATTAAATAAAATCTAGTGGAAGTATATATTTTCTAAATAAAATTTTAGCATTATTTGTATAAAAAAGTTTGCTTGTACATTTTTGTTTATATATCCCTAAAATCATTTTTTAGCTATTATTTGTCTTAAGAAAAATCTAGTAAAAGTATTTATTTTCTTAATATAATTTGTGCATTATTTGTATAAAAAAGTACATTTTATGTTTATATTTCCTTAATATCAGTTTTTTGTTATTATTTGAATTAAGAAAAATCTAGTAAAAGTATTAATTTTCTTAATATAATTTTTGCATTATTTGTATAAAAAAGTTTGCTTGTACATTTTTGTTTATATTTTTCCCTAATATCAGCTTTTCAAGCAAAGTGTATATTTTCTTAATATAAGTTTAGAATTATTTGTATAAAAAAGTTTGCTTGTACATTTTATGTTTATATTTCCCTAATAGCAGTTTTTTGTTATTATTTGTATTCAGAAAAGTCTACTAAAAGTATACATTTTTTTAATATAATTTTTGCATTATTTGTATAAAAACGGTTGCGTGTTCATTTTGTGATTATATTTACCTAAAAGTATATATTTTCTTAAAATAATTTTTTCACCATTTGTATAAAAAAGTTTGCTTGTACATTTTTTTTTATATTTCCCTAATATCAGTTTTACGTTATAACTTGCGTTAAAAAAACCAAGCAAAGTGTACACTTTTTTAATATAAATTAAGAATTATTTGTATAAAAAAGTTTGCTTGTATATTTTATGTTTATTTTTCCCTAATTTCATTTTTTCGTTATTATTTGTTTTTTTGTTGTTATTTGTATTAAGAAAAATCTAGTATACTTATACTGCATTACATTTTCTTAATATAATTTTTGCATTATTTGTATAAAAAAGTTTGCTTGTACATTTTATGTTTATATTAAATATCAGTTTTTTGTTATTATTTGTACTAAAAAAAAACGAGTAAAAATCTAGTAAAAGTATTCATTTTCTTAATAGAATTTTTGCTGTATTTGTATAAAATAGTTGACATGTACATTTTATGTTTATCAATTTTTCGTTATTATTTGTTTTAAGAAAAATCTAGTAAAAGTATTCATTTTCTTAATAAATTTTTTACATTATTTGTACAAAAAAGTTTGCTTGTACATTTTACGTTTATATTTCCATAATATCAGTTTTTTGTTGTTATTTGTACTAAAAAAAAACGAGTAAAAATCTAGTAAAAGTATTCATTTTCTTAATAGAATTTTTGCTGTATTTGTATAAAATAGTTGACATGTACATTTTATGTTTATCAATTTTTCGTTATTATTTGTTTTAAGAAAAATCTAGTAAAAGTATACATTTTCTTAATATAATTTTAGAATTATTTGTATAAAAAAGTTTGTTTGTACATTTTATGTTTATATTCCCTAATATAAGTTTTTTGGTATTATTTGCATTAAACAAATCTAGTAAAAGTATACATTTTCTTAATGTTTATATTTGCCTAAAAGTATCCATATTCTTAATATAATTTTTGCATTATTTGTATAAAAAAGTTTGCTTGTAAATTTTATGCTTATATTTCCCTAATATCAGTTTTCCGCTATTATTATTTGCATTAAATAAAATCTAGTGGAAGTATATATTTTCTAAATATAATTTTTGCATTATTTGTATAAAAAAGTTTGCTTGTACATTTTTGTTTATATTTCCCTAAAATCATTTTTTCGCTATTATTTGTTTTAAGAAAAATCTTGTAAAAGTATTCATTTTCTTAATATAATTTTTGCATTATTTGTATAAAAAAGTTTACTTGTGAATTTCATGTTTATATTTCCCTAATATCACTATTTCGTTATTATTTGTATTCAGAAAAGTCTACTAAAAGTATACATTTTTTAATATAATTTTTGCATTATTTGTATAAAAAAGTTTGCTTGTACATTTTATGTTTATATTTCCTTAATATCAGTTTTTTGTTATTATTTGAATTAAGAAAAATCTAGTAAAAGTATCAATTTTCTTAATATAATTTGTGCATTATTTGTATAAAAAAGTACATTTTATGTTTATATTTCCTTAATATCAGTTTTTTGTTATTATTTGAATTAAGAAAAATCTAGTACAAGTATTCATTTTCTTAATATAATTTTTGCATTATTTGTATAAAAAAGTTTGCTTGTACATTTTTGTTTATATTTTTCCCTTATATCAGCTTTTCAAGCAAAGTGTATATTTTCTTAATATAAGTTTAGAATTATTTGTATAAAAAAGTTTGCTTGTACATTTTATGTTTATATTTCCCTAATAGCAGTTTTTTGTATTCAGAAAAGTCTACTAAAAGTATACATTTTTTTAATATAATTTTTGCATTATATGTATAAAAACGGTTGCGTGTTCATTTTGTGATTATATTTACCTAAAAGTATATATTTTCTTAAAATAATTTTTTCACCATTTGTATAAGAAAGTTTGCTTGTACATTTTTGTTTATATTTCCCTAATATCAGTTTTACGTTATAACTTGCGTTAAAAAAACCAAGGTTTTTCGTTATTATTTGTATTAAGAAAAGTCTAGTAAAATATCCATATTCTTAATATAATTTCTGCATTATTTTTATAGAAAAGTTTGTTTTGTTTGTTTATTTTATGTTTATATTTCCTTAATATCAGTTTTTGTTATTATTTGAATTAAGAAAAATCTAGTAAAAGTATTCATTTTCTTAATATAATTTTTGCATTATTTGTATAAAAAAGTTTGCTTGTACATTTTTGTTTATATTTCCCTAATATCAGTTTTACGTTATAACTTGCGTGCAAAAAAAATCAAGCAAAGTGTACACTTTTTTCATATAAATTAAGAATTATTTGTATAAAAAAGTTTGCTGTATATTTTATGTTTTTATTTCCCTAATTTAATTTTTTCGTTATTATTTGTTTTTTGAAAAATCCAGTATAAGTTAGAAAAATCTAGTAAAAGTATTCATTTTCTTAATATAATTTTTACATTATTTGTACAAAAAAGTTTGCTTGTACATTTTACGTTTATATTTCCATAATATCAGTTTTTTGTTGTTATTTGTATTAAAAAAAATCGAGTAAAAATCTAGTAAAAGTATTCATTTTCTTAATATAATTTTTGCATTATTTGTATCAAAAAGTTTGCTTGTAAATTTTATGCTTATATTTCCCTAATATCAGTTTTCCGCTATTATTATTTGCGTCAAATAAAATCTAGTGAAAGTATATATTTTCTAAATATAATTTTTGCATTATTTGTATAAAAAAGTTTGCTTGTACATTTTTGTTAATATTTCCCTAAAATCATTTTTTCGCTATTATTTGTTTTAAGAAAAATCTTGTAAAAGTATTCATTTTCTTAATATAATTTTTGCATTATTTGTATAAAAAAGTTTGCTTGTAAATTTTATGTTTATATTTCCCTAATATCACTATTTCGTTATTATTTGTATTCAGAAAAGGCTACTAAAAGTATACATTTTCTAATATAATTTTTGCATTATTTGTATAAAAAAGTTTGCTTGTAAATTTTTGTTTATATTTCCCTAATATCAGTTTTACGTTATAACTTGCGTTAAAAAAACCAAGCAAAGTGTACACTTTTTTAATATAAATTAAGAATTATTTGTATAAAAAAGTTTGCTTGTATATTTTATGTTTATTTTTTCCCTAATTTCATTTTTTCGTTATTATTTGTTTTATGAAAAATCTAGTATCAGTAAACATTTTCTTAACATAATTTGTGCATTATTTGTATAAAAAAGTTTGCTTGAACATTTAATGTTAGTATTTCCCTAATATCAGTTTTTCTTTATTATTTGTATTAAGAAAAGTCTAGTAAAAGTATCCATATTCTTAATATAATTTCTGCATTATTTTTATAGAAAAGTTTGTTTTGTTTGTATATTTTATGTTTATATTTCCTTAATATCAGTTTTTGTTATTATTTGAATTAAGAAAAATCTAGTAAAAGTATTCATTTTCTTAATATAATTTTTGCATTATTTGTATAAAAAAGTTTGCTTGTACATTTTTGTTTATATTTCCCTAATATCAGTTTTCGTTATAACTTGCGTGCAAAAAAAATCAAGCAAAGTGGACTTTTTTAATATAAATTAAGAATTATTTGTATAAAAAATTTTGCTGTATATTTTATGTTTATATTTCCCTAATTTCATTTTTTCGTTATTATTTGTTTTTTGAAAAATCCAGTATAAGTTAGAAAAATTTAGTAGAAGTATTAATTTTCTTAATATAATTTTTCCATTATTTGTACAAAAAAGTTTGCTTGTACATTTTACGTTTATATTTCCATAATATCAGTTTTTTGTTGTAATTTGTATTAAAAAAAATCGAGTAAAAATCTAGTAAAAGTATTCATTTTCGTAATATAATTTTTGCATTATTTGTATCAAAAAGTTTGCTTGTAAATTTTATGCTTATATTTCCCTAATATCAGTTTTCCGCTATTATTATTTGCATTAAATAAAATCTAGTGAAAGTATATATTTTCTAAATATAATTTTTGCATTGTTTGTATAAAAAAGTTTGCTTGTAAATTTTTGTTAATATTTCCCTAAAATCATTTTTTCGCTATTATTTGTTTTAAGAAAAATCTTGTAAAAGTATTCATTTTCTTAATATAATTTTTGCATTATTTGTATAAAAAAGTTTGCTTGTAAATTTTATGTTTATATTTCCCTAATATCACTATTTCGTTATTATTTGTATTCAGAAAAGTCTACTAAAAGTATACATTTTCTAATATAATTTTTGCATTATTTGTATAAAAAAGTTTGCTTGTAAATTTTATGCTTATATTTCCCTAATATCAGTTTTCCGCTATTATTATTTGCATTAAATAAAATCTAGTGGAAGTATATATTTTCTAAATATAATTTTAGCATTATTTGTATAAAAACGTTTGATTGTACATTTTTGTTTATATATCCCTAAAATCATTTTTTAGCTATTATTTTTCTTAAGAAAAATCTAGTAAAAGTATTAATTTTCTTAATATAAAGTAAAAGTATTAATTTTCTTAATATAATTTGTGCATTATTTGTATAAAAAAGTTTGCTTGTACATTTTTGCTTATATTTTTCCCTAATATCAGCTTTTCAAGCAAAGTGTATATTTCCTTAATATAAGTTTAGAATTATTTGTATAAAAAAGTTTTCTTGTACATTTCATGTTTATATTTCCCTAATAGCAGTTTTTTGTTATTATTTGTATTCAGAAAAGTCTACTAAAAGTATAAATTTTTTTTTAATATAATTTTTGCATTATTTGTATAAAACCGTTGCGTGTTCATTTTGTGATTATATTTACCTAAAAGTATATATTTTCTTAAAATAATTTTTTCACCATTTGTATAAAAAAGTTTGCTTGTATATTTAATGTTTATATTTGCCTAAAAGTATCCATATTCTTAATATAATTTTTGCATTATTTGTATAAAAAGTTTGCTTGTAAATTTTATGCTTATATTTCCCTAATATCAGTTTTCCGCTATTATTATTTGCATTAAATAAAATCAAGTGAAAGTATATATTTTCTAAATATAATTTTTGCATTATTTGTATAAAAAAGTTTGCTTGTACATTTTTGTTTATATTTCCCTAAAATCATTTTTTCGCTCTTATTTGTTTTAAGAAAAATCTTGTAAAAGTATTAATTTTCTTAATATAATTTTTGCATTATTTGTATAAAATAAAAAAGTTTGCTTGTAAATTTTATGTTTATATTTCCCTAATATCACTATTTCGTTATTATTTGTATTCAGAAAAGTCTACTAAAAGTATAAATTTTTTAATATAATTTTTGCATTATTTGTATAAAAAAGTTTGCTTGTACATTTTATGTTTATATTTCCTTAATATCAGTTTTTTGTTATTATTTGAATTAAGAAAAATCTAGTAAAAGTATGAATTTTCTTAATATAATTTTTGCATACATTATTTGTACAAAAAAGTTTGCTTGTACATTTTACGTTTATATTTCCATAATATCAGTTTTTTGTTGTTATTTGTATTAAAAAAAATCGAGTAAAAATCTAGTAAAAGTATTCATTTTCTTAATATAATTTTTGCATTATTTGTATAAAATAGTTGGCTTGTACATTTTATGTTTATCAATTTTTCGTTATTATTTGTTTTAAGGAAAATCTAGTAAATGTATACATTTTCTTAATATAATTTTAGAATTATTTGTATAAAAAAGTTTGTTTGTACATTTTATGTTTATATTCCCTAATATCAGTTTTTTGTTATTATTTGCATTAAAAAAATCTAGTAAAAGTATACATTTTCTTAATATAATTTGTGCAATATTTGTTTCAAAAAGTTTGCTTGTATATTTTATGTTTATATTTGCCTAAAAGTATCCATATTCTTAATATAATTTTTGCATTATTTGTATAAAAAAGTTTGCTTGTACATTTTTGTTTACATATCCCTAAAATCATTTTTTAGCTATTATTTGTCTTAAGAAAAATCTAGTAAAAGTATTCATTTTCTTAATATAATTTGTGCATTATTTGTATAAAAAAGTACATTTTATGTTTATATTTCCTTAATATCAGTTTTTTGTTATTATTTGAATTAAGAAAAATCTAGTAAAAGTATTCATTTTCTTAATATAATTTTTGCATTATTTGTATAAAAAAGTTTGCTTGTACATTTTTGTTTATATTTTTTTCCCTAATATCAGCTTTTCAAGCAAAGTGTAACTTGCGTGCAAAAAAAAATCAAGCAAAGTGTACACTTTTTTAATATAAATTAAGAATTATTTGTATAAAAAAGTTTGCTGTATATTTTATGTTTATATTTCCCTAATTTCATTTTTTCGTTATTATTTGTTTTTTGAAAAATCCAGTATAAGTTAGAAAAATCTAGTAAAAGTATTCATTTTCTTAATATAATTTTTACATTATTTGTACAAAAAAGTTTGCTTGTACATTTTACGTTTATATTTCCATAATATCAGTTTTTTGTTGTTATTTGTATTAAAAAAATCGAATAAAAATCTAGTAAAAGTATTAATTTTCTTAATATAATTTTTGCATTATTTGTATAAAATAGTTGGCTTGTACATTTTATGTTTATCCATTTTTCGTTATTATTTGTTTTAAGAAAAATCTAGTAAAAGTATACATTTTCTTAATATAATTTTAGAATTATTTGTATAAAAAAGTTTGTTTGTGCATTTTATGTTTATATTTGCCTAAAAGTATCCATATTCTTAATATAATTTTTGCATTATTTGTATAAAAAAGTTTGCTTGTAAATTTTATGCTTATATTTCCCTAATATCAGTTTTCCGCTATTATTATTTGCATTAAATAGAATCTAGTGAAAGTATATATTTTCTAAATACAATTTTTGCATTATTTGTATAAAAAAGTTTGCTTGTACATTTTTGTTTATATTTCCCTAAAATCATTTTTTCGCTATTATTTGTTTTAAGAAAAATCTTGTAAAAGTATTCATTTTCTTAATATAATTTTTGCATTATTTGTATGAAAAAGTTTGCTTGTAAATTTTATGTTTATATTTCCCTAATATCACTATTTCGTTATTATTTGTATTCAGAAAAGTCTACCAAAAGTATAAATTTTTTAATATAATTTTTGCATTATTTGTATAAAAAAGTTTGCTTGTACATTTTATGTTTATATTTCCTTAATATCAGTTTTTTGTTATTATTTGAATTAAGAAAAATCTAGTAAAAGTATTCATTTTCTTAATATAATTTTTGCATTATTTGTATAAAAAAGTTTGCTTGTACATTTTTGTTTATATTTTTCCCTAATATCAGCTTTTCAAGCAAAGTGTATATTTTCTTAACATAAGTTTAGAATTATTTGTATAAAAAAGTTTGCTTATATAAAAAAAAATAAAAAAGTTTGCTTGTACATTTTTGCTTATATTTTTCCCTAATATCAGCTTTTCAAGCAAAGTGTATATTTTCTTAATATAATTTTTGCATTATTTGTATAAAAAAGTTTGCTTGTAAATTTTATGTTTATATTTCCCTAATATCACTATTTCGTTATTATTTGTATTCAGAAAAGTCTACTAAAAGTATACATTTTCTAATATAATTTTTGCATTATTTGTATAAAAAAGTTTGCTTGTAAATTTTATGCTTATATTTCCCTAATATCAGTTTTCCGCTATTATTATTTGCATTAAATAAAATCTAGTGGAAGTATATATTTTCTAAATATAATTTTAGCATTATTTGTATAAAAACGTTTGATTGTACATTTTTGTTTATATATCCCTAAAATCATTTTTAGCTATTATTTGTCTTAAGAAAAATCTAGTAAAAGTATTAATTTTCTTAATATAAAGTAAAAGTATTAATTTCCTTAATATAATTTGTGCATTATTTGTATAAAAAAGTTTGCTTGTACATTTTTGCTTATATTTTTCCCTAATATCAGCTTTTCAAGCAAAGTGTATATTTCCTTAATATAAGTTTAGAATTATTTGTATAAAAAAGTTTGCTTGTACATTTCATGTTTATATTTCCCTAATAGCAGTTTTTTGTTATTATTTGTATTCAGAAAAGTCTACTAAAAGTATAAATTTTTTTAATATAATTTTTGCATTATTTGTATAAAAACGGTTGCGTGTTCATTTTGTGATTATATTTACCTAAAAGTATATATTTTCTTAAAATAATTTTTTCACCATTTGTATTAAAAAGTTTGCTTGTACATTTTTGTTTATATTTCCCTAATATCAGTTTTACGTTATAACTTGCGTTAAAAAACCAAGCAAAGTGTACACTTTTTTAATATAAATTAAGAATTATTTGTATAAAAAAGTTTGCTTGTATATTTTATGTTTATTTTTTCCCTAATTTCATTTTTTCGTTATTATTTGTTTTATGAAAAATCTAGTATCAGTATACATTTTCTTAACATAATTTTTGCATTATTTGTATAAAAAAGTTTGCTTGAACATTTAATGTTAGTATTTCCCTAATATCAGTTTTTCGTTATTATTTGTATTAAGAAAAGTCTAGTAAAAGTATCCATATTCTTAATATAATTTCTGCATTATTTTTATAGAAAAGTTTGTTTTGTTTGTATATTTTATGTTTATATTTCCTTAATATCAGTTTTTGTTATTATTTGAATTAAGAAAAATCTAGTAAAAGTATTCATTTTCACAATATAATTTTTGCATTATTTGTATAAAAAAGTTTGCTTGTACATTTTTGTTTATATTTCCCTAAATCAGTTTTACGTTATAACGTGCGTGCAAAAAAAATCAAGCAAAGTGTACACTTTTTTAATATAAATTAAGAATTATTTGTATAAAAAAGTTTGCTGTATATTTTATGTTTATATTTCCCTAATTTAATTTTTTCGTTATTATTTGTTTTTTGAAAAATCCAGTATAAGTTAGAAAAATCTAGTAAAAGTATTCATTTTCTTAATATAATTTTTACATTATTTGTATAAAAAAGTTTGCTTGTATATTTAATGTTTATATTTGCCTAAAAGTATCCATATTCTTAATATAATTTTTGCATTATTTGTATAAAAAAGTTTGCTTGTAAATTTTATGCTTATATTTCCCTAATATCAGTTTTCCGCTATTATTATTTGCATTAAATAAAATCAAGTGAAAGTATATATTTTCTAAATATAATTTTTGCATTATTTGTATAAAAAAGTTTGCTTGTACATTTTTGTTTATATTTCCCTAAAATCATTTTTTCGCTCTTATTTGTTTTAAGAAAAATCTTGTAAAAGTATTCATTTTCTTAATATAATTTTTGCATTATTTGTATAAAAAAGTTTGCTTGTAAATTTTATGTTTATATTTCCCTAATATCACTATTTCGTTATTATTTGTATTCAGAAAAGTCTACTAAAAGTATAAATTTTTTAATATAATTTTTGCATTATTTGTATAAAAAAGTTTGCTTGTACATTTTATGTTTATATTTCCTTAATATCAGTTTTTTGTTATTATTTGAATTAAGAAAAATCTAGTAAAAGTATTAATTTTCTTAATATAATTTTTGCATACATTATTTGTACAAAAAAGTTTGCTTGTACATTTTACGTTTATATTTCCATAATATCAGTTTTTTGTTGTTATTTGTATTAAAAAAATCGAGTAAAAATCTAGTAAAAGTATTCATTTTCTTAATATAATTTTTGCATTATTTGTATAAAATAGTTGGCTTGTACATTTTATGTTTATCAATTTTTCGTTATTATTTGTTTTAAGGAAAATCTAGTAAATGTATACATTTTCTTAATATAATTTTAGAATTATTTGTATAAAAAAGTTTGTTTGTACATTTTATGTTTATATTCCCTAATATCAGTTTTTTGTTATTATTTGCATTAAAAAAATCTAGTAAAAGTATACATTTTCTTAATATAATTTGTGCAATATTTGTTTCAAAAAGTTTGCTTGTATATTTTATGTTTATATTTGCCTAAAAGTATCCATATTCTTAATATAATTTTTGCATTATTTGTATAAAAAAGTTTGCTTGTACATTTTTGTTTACATATCCCTAAAATCATTTTTTAGCTATTATTTGTCTTAAGAAAAATCTAGTAAAAGTATTCATTTTCTTAATATAATTTGTGCATTATTTGTATAAAAAAGTACATTTTATGTTTATATTTCCTTAATATCAGTTTTTTGTTATTATTTGAATTAAGAAAAATCTAGTAAAAGTATTCATTTTCTTAATATAATTTTTGCATTATTTGTATAAAAAAGTTTGCTTGTACATTTTTGTTTATATTTTTTTCCCTAATATCAGCTTTTCAAGCAAAGTGTAACTTGCGTGCAAAAAAAATCAAGCAAAGTGTACACTTTTTTAATATAAATTAAGAATTATTTGTATAAAAAAGTTTGCTGCATATTTTATGTTTATATTTCCCTAATTTCATTTTTTCGTTATTATTTTTTTTTTGAAAAATCCAGTATAAGTTAGAAAAATCTAGTAAAAGTATTCATTTTCTTAATATAATTTTTACATTATTTGTACAAAAAAGTTTGCTTGTACATTTTACGTTTATATTTCCATAATATCAGTTTTTTGTTGTTATTTGTATTAAAAAATTGAGTAAAAATCTAGTAAAAGTATTAATTTTCTTAATATAATTTTTGCATTATTTGTATAAAATAGTTGGCTTGTACATTTTATGTTTATCCATTTTTCGTTATTATTTGTTTTAAGAAAAATCTAGTAAAAGTATACATTTTCTTAATATAATTTTAGAATTATACATTTTATGTTTATATTTGCCTAAAAGTATCCATATTCTTAATATAATTTTTGCATTATTTGTATAAAAAAGTTTGCTTGTAAATTTTATGCTTATATTTCCCTAATATCAGTTTTCCGCTATTATTATTTGCATTAAATAGAATCTAGTGAAAGTATATATTTTCTAAATACAATTTTTGCATTATTTGTATAAAAAAGTTTGCTTGTACATTTTTGTTTATATTTCCCTAAAATCATTTTTTCGCTATTATTTGTTTTATCTAGTAAAAGTATTCATTTTCTTAATATAATTTTTACATTATTTGTACAAAAAAGTTTGCTTGTACATTTTACGTTTATATTTCCATAATATCAGTTTTTTGTTGTTATTTGTATTAAAAAAATTGAGTAAAAATCTAGTAAAAGTATTAATTTTCTTAATATAATTTTTGCATTATTTGTATAAAATAGTTGGCTTGTACATTTTATGTTTATCCATTTTTCGTTATTATTTGTTTTAAGAAAAATCTAGTAAAAGTATACATTTTCTTAATATAATTTTAGAATTATACATTTTATGTTTATATTTGCCTAAAAGTATCCATATTCTTAATATAATTTTTGCATTATTTGTATAAAAAAGTTTGCTTGTAAATTTTATGCTTATATTTCCCTAATATCAGTTTTCCGCTATTATTATTTGCATTAAATAGAATCTAGTGAAAGTATATATTTTCTAAATACAATTTTTGCATTATTTGTATAAAAAAGTTTGCTTGTACATTTTTGTTTATATTTCCCTAAAATCATTTTTTCGCTATTATTTGTTTTAAGAAAAATCTTGTAAAAGTATTCATTTTCTTAATATAATTTTTGCATTATTTGTATGAAAAAGTTTGCTTGTAAATTTTATGTTTATATTTCCCTAATATCACTATTTCGTTATTATTTGTATTCAGAAAAGTCTACCAAAAGTATAAATTTTTTAATATAATTTTTGCATTATTTGTATAAAAAAGTTTGCTTGTACATTTTATGTTTATATTTCCTTAATATCAGTTTTTTGTTATTATTTGAATTAAGAAAAATCTAGTAAAAGTATTCATTTTCTTAATATAATTTTTGCATTATTTGTATAAAAAAGTTTGCTTGTACATTTTTGTTTATATTTTTCCCTAATATCAGCTTTTCAAGCAAAGTGTATATTTTCTTAACATAAGTTTAGAATTATTTGTATAAAAAAGTTTGCTTATACATTTTATGTTTATATTTCCCTAATAGCAGTTTTTTGTTATTATTTGTATTCAGAAAAGTCTACTAAAAGTATACATTTTTTTAATATAATTTTTGCATTATTTGTATAAAAACGGTTGCGTGTTCATTTTGTGATTATATTTACCTAAAAGTATATATTTTCTTAAAATAATTTTTTCACCATTTGTATAAAAAAGTTTGCTGGTACATTTTTGTTTATATTTCCCTAATATCAGTTTTACGTTATAACTTGCGTTAAAAAAACCAAGCAAAGTGTACACTTAAATACATAAATTAAGAATTATTTGTATAAAAAAGTTAGCTTGTATATTTTATGTTTATTTTTCCCTAATTTAATTTTTTCGTTATTATTTGTTTTATGAAAAATCTAGTAAAAGTATTCATTTTCTTAATATAATTTTTGCATTATTTGTATAAAAAAGTTTGCTTGTACATTTTTGTTTATATTTCCCTAATATCAGTTTTACGTTATAACTTGCGTGCAAAAAAAATCAAGCAAAGTGTACACTTTTTTAATATAAATTAAGAATTATTTGTATAAAAAAGTTTGCTGTATATTTTATGTTTATATTTCCCTAATTTAATTTTTTCGTTATTATTTGTTTTTTGAAAAATCCAGTATAAGTTAGAAAAATCTAGTAAAAGTATTCATTTTCTTAATATAATTTTTACATTATTTGTACAAAAAAGTTTGCTTGTACATTTTACGTTTATATTTCCATAATATCAGTTTTTTGTTGTTATTTGTATTAAAAAAAATCGAGTAAATATCTAGTAAAAGTATTAATTTTCTTAATATAATTTTTGCATTATTTATATAAAATAGTTGGCTTGTACATTTTATGTTTATCAATTTTTCGTTATTATTTGTTTTAAGAAAAATCTAGTAAAAGTATACATTTTCTTAATATAATTTTAGAATTATTTGTATAAAAAAGTTTGTTTGTACATTTAATGTTTATATTCCCTAATATCAGTTTTTTGTTATTATTTGCATTAAAAAAATCTAGTAAAAGTATACATTTTCTTAATATAATTTGTGCAATATTTGTTTAAAAAAGTTTTCTTGTATATTTTATGTTTATATTTGCCTAAAAGTATCCATATTCTTAATATAATTTTTGCATTATTTGTATAAAAAAGTTTGCTTGTAAATTTTATGCTTATATTTCCCTAATATCAGTTTTCCGCTATTATTATTTGCATTAAATAAAATCTAGTGAAAGTATATATTTTCTAAATATAATTTTTGCATTATTTGTATAAAAAATTTGGCTTGTACATTTTTGTTTATATTTCCCTAAAATCATTTTTTCGCTATTATTTGTTTTAAGAAAAATCTTGTAAAAGTATTGATTTTCTTAATATAATTTTTGCATTATTTGTATAAAAAAGTTTGCTTGTAAATTTTATGTTTATATTTCCCTAATATCACTATTTCGTTATTATTTGTATTCAGAAAAGTCTACTAAAAGTATACATTTTTTAATATAATTTTTGCATTATTTGTATAAAAAAGTTTGCTTGTACATTTTATGTTTATATTTCCTTAATATCAGTTTTTTGTTATTATTTAAATTAAGAAAAATCTAGTAAAAGTATTAATTTTCTTAATATAATTTTTGGATTATTTGTATAAAAAAGTTTGCTTGTAAATTTTATGCTTATATTTCCCTAATATCAGTTTTCCGCTATTATTATTTGCATTAAATAAAATCTAGTGGAAGTATATATTTTCTAAATGTAATTTTAGCATTATTTGTATAAAAAAGTTTGCTTGTACATTTTTGTTTATATATCCCTAAAATCATTTTTTAGCTATTATTTGTCTTAAGAAAAATCTAGTAAAAGTATTCATTTTCTTAATATAATTTGTGCATTATTTGTATAAAAAAGTACATTTTATGTTTATATTTCCTTAATATCAGTTTTTTGTTATTATTTGAATTAAGAAAAATCTAGTAAAAGTATTCATTTTCTTAATATAATTTTTGCATTATTTGTATAAAAAAGTTTGCTTGTACATTTTTGTTTATATTTTTCCCTAATATCAGCTTTTCAAGCAAAGTGTATATTTTCTTAACATAAGTTTAGAATTATTTGTATAAAAAAGTTTGCTTGTACATTTTATATTTCCCTAATAGCAGTTTTTTGTTATTATTTGTATTCAGAAAAGTCTACTAAAAGTATACATTTTTTTAATATAATTTTTGCATTATTTGTATAAAAACGGTTGCGTGTTCATTTTGTGATTATATTTACCTAAAAGTATATATTTTCTTAAAATAATTTTTTCACCATTTGTATTAAAAAGTTTGCTTGTACATTTTTGTTTATATTTCCCTAATATCAGTTTTACGTTATAACTTGCGTTAAAAAAACCAAGCAAAGTGTACACTTTTTTAATATAAATTAAGAATTATTTGTATAAAAAAGTTTGCTTGTATATTTTATGTTTATTTTTCCCTAATTTCATTTTTTCGTTATTATTTGTTTTATGAAAAATCTAGTATCAGCTTACATTTTCTTAATATAATTTTTGCATTATTTGTATAAAAAAGTTTGCTTGAACATTTTATGTTAGTATTTCCCTAATATCAGTTTTTCGTTATTATTTGTATTAAGAAAAGTCTAGTAAAAGTATCCATATTCTTAATATAATTTCTGCATTATTTTTATAGAAAAGTTTGTTTTGTTTGTATATTTTATGTTTATATTTCCTTAATATCAGTTTTTGTTATTATTTGAATTAAGAAAAATCTAGTAAAAGTATTCATTTTCTTAATATAATTTTTGCATTATTTGTATAAAAAAGTTTGCTTGTACATTTTTGTTTATATTTCCCTAATATCAGTTTTACGTTATAACTTGCGTGCAAAAAAAATCAAGCAAAGTGGACACTTTTTTAATATAAATTAAGAATTATTTGTATAAAAAATTTTGCTGTATATTTTATGTTTATATTTCCCTAATTTCATTGTTTCGTTATTATTTGTTTTTTGAAAAATCCAGTATAAGTTAGAAAAATTTAGTAGAAGTATTAATTTTCTTAATATAATTTTTCCATTATTTGTACAAAAAAGTTTGCTTGTACATTTTACGTTTATATTTCCATAATATCAGTTTTTTGTTGTAATTTGTATTAGAAAAAATCGAGTAAAAATCTAGTAAAAGTATTCATTTTCTTAATATAATTTTTGCATTATTTGAATCAAAAAGTTTGCTTGTAAATTTTATGCTTATATTTCCCTAATATCAGTTTTCCGCTATTATTATTTGCATTAAATAAAATCTAGTGAAAGTATATATTTTCTAAATATAATTTTTGCATTATTTGTATAAAAAAGTTTGCTTGTACATTTTTGTTAATATTTCCCTAAAATCAATTTTTCGCTATTATTTGTTTTAAGAAAAATCTTGTAAAAGTATTCATTTTCTTAATATAATTTTTGCATTATTTGTATAAAAAAGTTTGCTTGTAAATTTTATGTTTATATTTCCCTAATATCACTATTTCGTTATTATTTGTATTCAGAAAAGTCTACTAAAAGTATACATTTTCTAATATAATTTTTGCATTATTTGTATAAAAAAGTTTGCTTGTAAATTTTATGCTTATATTTCCCTAATATCAGTTTTCCGCTATTATTATTTGCATTAAATAAAATCTAGTGGAAGTATATATTTTCTAAATATAATTTTAGCATTATTTGTATAAAAACGTTTGATTGTACATTTTTGCTTATATTTTTCCCTAATATCAGCTTTTCAAGCAAAGTGTATATTTTCTTAATATAAGTTTAGAATTATTTGTATAAAAAAGTTTGCTTGTACATTTCATGTTTATATTTCCCTAATAGCAGTTTTTTGTTATTATTTGTATTCAGAAAAGTCTACTAAAAGTATACATTTTTTTAATATAATTTTTGCATTATTTGTATAAAAACGGTTGCGTGTTCATTTTGTGATTATATTTACCTAAAAGTATATATTTTCTTAAAATAATTTTTTCACCATTTGTATAAAAAAGTTTGCTTGTACATTTTTGTTTATATTTCCCTAATATCAGTTTTACGTTATAACTTGCGTTAAAAAAACCAAGCAAAGTTTACACTTTTTTAATATAAATTAAGAATTATTTGTATAAAAAAGTTTGCTTGTATATTTTATGTTTATTTTTTCCCTAATTTAATTTTTTCGTTATTATTTGTTTTATGAAAAATCTAGTATCAGTATACATTTTCTTAACATAATTTTTGCATTATTTGTATAAAAAAGTTTGCTTGAACATTTAATGTTAGTATTTCCCTAATATCAGTTTTTCGTTATTATTTGTATTAAGAAAAGTCAAGTAAAAGTATCCATATTCTTAATATAATTTGTGCATTATTTTTATAGAAAAGTTTGTTTTGTTTGTATATTTTATGTTTATATTTCCTTAATATCAGTTTTTGTTATTATTTGAATTAAGAAAAATCTAGTAAAAGTATTCATTTTCATAATATAATTTTTGCATTATTTGTATAAAAAAGTTTGCTTGTACATTTTTGTTTATATTTCCCTAATATCAGTTTTACGTTATAACTTGTGTGCAAAAAAAATCAAGCAAAGTGTACACTTTTTTAATATAAATTAAGAATTATTTGTATAAAAAAGTTTGCTGTATATTTTATGTTTATATTTCCCTAATTTCATTTTTTCGTTATTATTTGTTTTTTGAAAAATCCAGTATAAGTTAGAAAAATCTAGTAAAAGTATTCATTTTCTTAATATAATTTTTACATTATTTGTATAAAAAAGTTTGCTTGTATATTTTATGTTTATATTTGCCTAAAAGTATCCATATTCTTAATATAATTTTTGCATTATTTGTATAAAAAAGTTTGCTTGTAAATTTTATGCTTATATTTCCCTAATATCAGTTTTCCGCTATTATTATTTGCATTAAATAAAATCAAGTGAAAGTATATATTTTCTAAATTTAATTTTTGCATTATTTGTATAAAAAAGTTTGCTTGTACATTTTTGTTTATATTTCCCTAAAATCATTTTTTCGCTCTTATTTGTTTTAAGAAAAATCTTGTAAAAGTATTCATTTTCTTAATATAATTTTTGCATTATTTGTATAAAAAAGTTTGCTTGTAAATTTTATGTTTATATTTCCCTAATATCACTATTTCGTTATTATTTGTATTCAGAAAAGTATACTAAAAGTATACATTTTTTAATATAATTTTTGCATTATTTGTATAAAAAAGTTTGCTTGTACATTTTATGTTTATATTTCCTTAATATCAGTTTTTTGTTATTATTTGAATTAAGAAAAATCGAGTAAAAGTATTAATTTTCTTAATATAATTTTTGCATACATTATTTGTACAAAAAAGTTTGCTTGTACATTTTACGTTTATATTTCCATAATATCAGTTTTTTGTTGTTATTTGTATTAAAAAAAATCGAGTAAAAATCTAGTAAAAGTATTCATTTTCTTAATATAATTTTTGCATTATTTGTATAAAATAGTTGGCTTGTACATTTTATGTTTATCAATTTTTCGTTATTATTTGTTTTAAGGAAAATCTAGTAAATGTATACATTTTCTTAATATAATTTTAGAATTATTTGTATAAAAAAGTTTGTTTGTACATTTTATGTTTATATTCCCTAATATCAGTTTTTTGTTATTATTTGCATTAAAAAAATCTAGTAAAAGTATACATTTTCTTAATATAATTTGTGCAATATTTGTTTCAAAAAGTTTGCTTGTATATTTTATGTTTATATTTGCCTAAAAGTATCCATATTCTTAATATAATTTTTGCATTATTTGTATAAAAAAGTTTGCTTGTACATTTTTGTTTACATATCCCTAAAATCATTTTTTAGCTATTATTTGTCTTAAGAAAAATCTAGTAAAAGTATTCATTTTCTTAATATAATTTGTGCATTATTTGTATAAAAAAGTACATTTTATGTTTATATTTCCTTAATATCAGTTTTTTGTTATTATTTGAATTAAGAAAAATCTAGTAAAAGTATTCATTTTCTTAATATAATTTTTGCAGTATTTGTATAAAAAAGTTTGCTTGTACATTTTTGTTTATATTTTTCCCTAATATCAGCTTTTCAAGCAAAGTGTAACTTTCGTGCAAAAAAAATCAAGCAAAGTGTACACTTTTTTAATATAAATTAAGAATTATTTGTATAAAAAAGTTTGCTGTATATTTTATGTTTATATTTCCCTAATTTCATTTTTTCGTTATTATTTGTTTTTTGAAAAATCCAGTATAAGTTAGAAAAATCTAGTAAAAGTATTCATTTTCTTAATATAATTTTTACATTATTTGTACAAAAAAGTTTGCTTGTACATTTTACGTTTATATTTCCATAATATCAGTTTTTTGTTGTTATTTGTATTAAAAAAATCGAGTAAAAATCTAGTAAAAGTATTAATTTTCTTAATATAATTTTTGCATTATTTGTATAAAATAGTTGGCTTGTACATTTTATGTTTATCCATTTTTCGTTATTATTTGTTTTAAGAAAAATCTAGTAAAAGTATACATTTTCTTAATATAATTTTAGAATTATTTGTATAAAAAAGTTTGTTTGTACATTTTATGTTTATATTTGCCTAAAAGTATCCATATTCTTAATATAATTTTTGCATTATTTGTATAAAAAAGTTTGCTTGTAAATTTTATGCTTATATTTCCCTAATATCAGTTTTCCGCTATTATTATTTGCATTAAATAAAATCTAGTGAAAGTATATATTTTCTAAATACAATTTTTGCATTATTTGTATAAAAAAGTTTGCTTGTACATTTTTGTTTATATTTCCCTAAAATCATTTTTTCGCTATTATTTGTTTTAAGAAAAATCTTGTAAAAGTATTCATTTTCTTAATATAATTTTTGCATTATTTGTATGAAAAAGTTTGCTTGTAAATTTTATGTTTATATTTCCCTAATATCACTATTTCGTTATTATTTGAATTCAGAAAAGTCTACCAAAAGTATTCATTTTCTTAATATAATTTTTGCATTATTTGTATAAAAAAGTTTGCTTGTAAATTTTATGTTTATATTTCCCTAATATCACTATTTCGTTATTATTTGTATTCAGAAAAGTATACTAAAAGTATACATTTTTTAATATAATTTTTGCATTATTTGTATAAAAAAGTTTGCTTGTACATTTTATGTTTATATTTCCTTAATATCAGTTTTTTGTTATTATTTGAATTAAGAAAAATCGAGTAAAAGTATTAATTTTCTTAATATAATTTTTGCATACATTATTTGTACAAAAAAGTTTGCTTGTACATTTTACGTTTATATTTCCATAATATCAGTTTTTTGTTGTTATTTGTATTAAAAAAAATCGAGTAAAAATCTAGTAAAAGTATTCATTTTCTTAATATAATTTTTGCATTATTTGTATAAAATAGTTGGCTTGTACATTTTATGTTTATCAATTTTTCGTTATTATTTGTTTTAAGGAAAATCTAGTAAATGTATACATTTTCTTAATATAATTTTAGAATTATTTGTATAAAAAAGTTTGTTTGTACATTTTATGTTTATATTCCCTAATATCAGTTTTTTGTTATTATTTGCATTAAAAAAATCTAGTAAAAGTATACATTTTCTTAATATAATTTGTGCAATATTTGTTTCAAAAAGTTTGCTTGTATATTTTATGTTTATATTTGCCTAAAAGTATCCATATTCTTAATATAATTTTTGCATTATTTGTATAAAAAAGTTTGCTTGTACATTTTTGTTTACATATCCCTAAAATCATTTTTTAGCTATTATTTGTCTTAAGAAAAATCTAGTAAAAGTATTCATTTTCTTAATATAATTTGTGCATTATTTGTATAAAAAAGTACATTTTATGTTTATATTTCCTTAATATCAGTTTTTTGTTATTATTTGAATTAAGAAAAATCTAGTAAAAGTATTCATTTTCTTAATATAATTTTTGCAGTATTTGTATAAAAAAGTTTGCTTGTACATTTTTGTTTATATTTTTCCCTAATATCAGCTTTTCAAGCAAAGTGTAACTTTCGTGCAAAAAAAATCAAGCAAAGTGTACACTTTTTTAATATAAATTAAGAATTATTTGTATAAAAAAGTTTGCTGTATATTTTATGTTTATATTTCCCTAATTTCATTTTTTCGTTATTATTTGTTTTTTGAAAAATCCAGTATAAGTTAGAAAAATCTAGTAAAAGTATTCATTTTCTTAATATAATTTTTACATTATTTGTACAAAAAAGTTTGCTTGTACATTTTACGTTTATATTTCCATAATATCAGTTTTTTGTTGTTATTTGTATTAAAAAAATCGAGTAAAAATCTAGTAAAAGTATTAATTTTCTTAATATAATTTTAGAATTATTTGTATAAAAAAGTTTGTTTGTACATTTTATGTTTATATTTGCCTAAAAGTATCCATATTCTTAATATAATTTTTGCATTATTTGTATAAAAAAGTTTGCTTGTAAATTTTATGCTTATATTTCCCTAATATCAGTTTTCCGCTATTATTATTTGCATTAAATAAAATCTAGTGAAAGTATATATTTTCTAAATACAATTTTTGCATTATTTGTATAAAAAAGTTTGCTTGTACATTTTTGTTTATATTTCCCTAAAATCATTTTTTCGCTATTATTTGTTTTAAGAAAAATCTTGTAAAAGTATTCATTTTCTTAATATAATTTTTGCATTATTTGTATGAAAAAGTTTGCTTGTAAATTTTATGTTTATATTTCCCTAATATCACTATTTCGTTATTATTTGAATTCAGAAAAGTCTACCAAAAGTATAAATTTTTTAATATAATTTTTGCATTATTTGTATAAAAAAGTTTGCTTGTACATTTTATGTTTATATTTCCTTAATATCAGTTTTTTGTTATTATTTGAATTAAGAAAAATCTAGTAAAAGTATTAATTTTCTTAATATAATTTTTGCATTATTTGTATAAAAAAGTTTGCTTGTACATTTTTGTTTATATTTTTCCCTAATATCAGCTTTTAAGCAAAGTGTATATTTTCTTAACATAAGTTTAGAATTATTTGTATAAAAAATTTTGCTTATACATTTTATGTTTATATTTCCCTAATAGCAGTTTTTTGTTATTATTTGTATTCAGAAAAGTCTACTAAAAGTATACATTTTTTTAATATAATTTTTGCATTATTTGTATAAAAACGGTTGCGTGTTCATTTTGTGATTATATTTACCTAAAAGTATATATTTTCTTAAAATAATTTTTTCACCATTTGTATAAAAAAGTTTGCTTGTACATTTTTGTTTATATTTCCCTAATATCAGTTTTACGTTATAACTTGCGTGCAAAAAAAATCAAGCAAAGTGTACACTTTTTTAATATAAATTAAGAATTATTTGTATAAAAAAGTTTGCTGTATATTTTATGTTTATATTTCCCTAATTTCATTTTCTCGTTGTTATTTGTTTTTTGAAAAATCCAGTATAAGTTAGAAAAATCTAGTAAAAGTATTCATTTTCTTAATATAATTTTTACATTATTTGTATAAAAAAGTTTGCTTGTATATTTTATGTTTATATTTACCTAAAAGTATCCATATTCTTAATATAATTTTTGCATTATTTGTATAAAAAAGTTTGCTTGTAAATTTTATGCTTATATTTCCCTAATATCAGTTTTCCGCTATTATTATTTGCATTAAATAAAATCAAGTGAAAGTATATATTTTCTAAATTTAATTTTTGCATTATTTGTATAAAAAAGTTTGCTTGTACATTTTTGTTTATATTTCCCTAAAATCATTTTTTCGCTCTTATTTGTTTTAAGAAAAATCTTGTAAAAGTATTCATTTTCTTAATATAATTTTTGCATTATTTGTATAAAAAAGTTTGCTTGTAAATTTTATGTTTATATTTCCCTAATATCACTATTTCGTTATTATTTGTATTCAGAAAAGTCTACTAAAAGTATACATTTTTTAATATAATTTTTGCATTATTTGTATAAAAAAGTTTGCTTGTACATTTTATGTTTATATTTCCTTAATATCAGTGTTTTGTTATTATTTGAATTAAGAAAAATCTAGTAAAAGTATTAATTTTCTTAATATAATTTTTGCATACATTATTTGTACAAAAAAGTTTGCTTGTACATTTTACGTTTATATTTCCATAATATCAGTTTTTTGTTGTTATTTGTATTAAAAAAAATCGAGTAAAAATCTAGTAAAAGTATTCATTTTCTTAATATAATTTTTGCATTATTTGTATAAAATAGTTGGCTTGTACATTTTATGTTTATCAATTTTTCGTTATTATTTGTTTTAAGGAAAATCTAGTAAATGTATACATTTTCTTAATATAATTTTAGAATTATTTGTATAAAAAAGTTTGTTTGTACATTTTATGTTTATATTCCCTAATATCAGTTTTTTGTTATTATTTGCATTAAAAAAATCTAGTAAAAGTATACATTTTCTTAATATAATTTGTGCAATATTTGTTTCAAAAAGTTTGCTTGTATATTTTATGTTTATATTTGCCTAAAAGTATCCATATTCTTAATATAATTTTTGCATTATTTGTATAAAAAAGTTTGCTTGTACATTTTTGTTTACATATCCCTAAAATCATTTTTTAGCTATTATTTGTCTTAAGAAAAATCTAGTAAAAGTATTCATTTTCTTAATATAATTTGTGCATTATTTGTATAAAAAAGTACATTTTATGTTTATATTTCCTTAATATCAGTTTTTTGTTATTATTTGAATTAAGAAAAATCTAGTAAAAGTATTCATTTTCTTAATATAATTTTTGCAGTATTTGTATAAAAAAGTTTGCTTGTACATTTTTGTTTATATTTTTCCCTAATATCAGCTTTTCAAGCAAAGTGTAACTTTCGTGCAAAAAAATCAAGCAAAGTGTACACTTTTTTAATATAAATTAAGAATTATTTGTATAAAAAAGTTTGCTGTATATTTTATGTTTATATTTCCCTAATTTCATTTTTTCGTTATTATTTGTTTTTTGAAAAATCCAGTATAAGTTAGAAAAATCTAGTAAAAGTATTCATTTTCTTAATATAATTTTTACATTATTTGTACAAAAAAGTTTGCTTGTACATTTTACGTTTATATTTCCATAATATCAGTTTTTTGTTGTTATTTGTATTAAAAAAATCGAGTAAAAATCTAGTAAAAGTATTAATTTTCTTAATATAATTTTTGCATTATTTGTATAAAATAGTTGGCTTGTACATTTTATGTTTATCCATTTTTCGTTATTATTTGTTTTAAGAAAAATCTAGTAAAAGTATACATTTTCTTAATATAATTTTAGAATTATTTGTATAAAAAAGTTTGTTTGTACATTTTATGTTTATATTTGCCTAAAAGTATCCATATTCTTAATATAATTTTTGCATTATTTGTATAAAAAAGTTTGCTTGTAAATTTTATGCTTATATTTCCCTAATATCAGTTTTCCGCTATTATTATTTGCATTAAATAAAATCTAGTGAAAGTATATATTTTCTAAATACAATTTTTGCATTATTTGTATAAAAAAGTTTGCTTGTACATTTTTGTTTATATTTCCCTAAAATCATTTTTCCGCTATTATTTGTTTTAAGAAAAATCTTGTAAAAGTATTCATTTTCTTAATATAATTTTTGCATTATTTGTATGAAAAAGTTTGCTTGTAAATTTTATGTTTATATTTCCCTAATATCACTATTTCGTTATTATTTGTATTCAGAAAAGTCTACCAAAAGTATAAATTTTTTAATATAATTTTTGCATTATTTGTATAGAAAAGTTTGCTTGTACATTTTATGTTTATATTTCCTTAATATCAGTTTTTTGTTATTATTTGAATTAAGAAAAATCTAGTAAAAGTATTAATTTTCTTAATATAATTTTTGCATTATTTGTATAAAAAAGTTTGCTTGTACATTTTTGTTTATATTTTTCCCTAATATCAGCTTTTCAAGCAAAGTGTATATTTTCTTAACATAAGTTTAGAATTATTTGTATAAAAAATTTTGCTTATACATTTTATGTTTATATTTCCCTAATAGCAGTTTTTTGTTATTATTTGTATTCAGAAAAGTCTACTAAAAGTATACATTTTTTTAATATAATTTTTGCATTATTTGTATAAAAACGGTTGCGTGTTCATTTTGTGATTATATTTACCTAAAAGTATATATTTTCTTAAAATAATTTTTTCACCATTTGTATAAAAAAGTTTGCTTGTACATTTTTGTTTATATTTCCCTAATATCAGTTTTACGTTATAACTTGCGTGCAAAAAAAAATCAAGCAAAGTGTACACTTTTTTAATATAAATTAAGAATTATTTGTATAAAAAAGTTTGCTGTATATTTTATGTTTATATTTCCCTAATTTCATTTTTTCGTTATTATTTGTTTTTTGAAAAATCCAGTATAAGTTAGAAAAATCTAGTAAAAGTATTCATTTTCTTAATATAATTTTTACATTATTTGTATAAAAAAGTTTGCTTGTATATTTTATGTTTATATTTGCCTAAAAGTATCCATATTCTTAATATAATTTTTGCATTATTTGTATAAAAAAGTTTGCTTGTAAATTTTATGCTTATATTTCCCTAATATCAGTTTTCCGCTATTATTATTTGCATTAAATAAAATCAAGTGAAAGTATATATTTTCTAAATATAATTTTTGCATTATTTGTATAAAAAAGTTTGCTTGTACATTTTTGTTTATATTTCCCTAAAATCATTTTTTCGCTCTTATTTGTTTTAAGAAAAATCTTGTAAAAGTATTCATTTTCTTAATATAATTTTTGCATTATTTGTATAAAAAAGTTTGCTTGTAAATTTTATGTTTATATTTCCCTAATATCACTATTTCGTTATTATTTGTATTCAGAAAAGTCTACTAAAAGTATACATTTTTTAATATAATTTTTGCATTATTTGTATAATAAAGTTTGCTTGTACATTTTATGTTTATATTTCCTTAATATCAGTTTTTTGTTATTATTTGAATTAAGAAAAATCTAGTAAAAGTATTAATTTTCTTAATATAATTTTTGCATACATTATTTGTACAAAAAAGTTTGCTTGTACATTTTACGTTTATATTTCCATAATATCAGTTTTTTGTTGTTATTTGTATTAAAAAAAATCGAGTAAAAATCTAGTAAAAGTATTCATTTTCTTAATATAATTTTTGCATTATTTGTATAAAATAGTTGGCTTGTACATTTTATGTTTATCAATTTTTCGTTATTATTTGTTTTAAGGAAAATCTAGTAAATGTATACATTTTCTTAATATAATTTTAGAATTATTTGTATAAAAAAGTTTGTTTGTACATTTTATGTTTATATTCCCTAATATCAGTTTTTTGTTATTATTTGCATTAAAAAAATCTAGTAAAAGTATACATTTTCTTAATATAATTTGTGCAATATTTGTTTCAAAAAGTTTGCTTGTATATTTTATGTTTATATTTGCCTAAAAGTATCCATATTCTTAATATAATTTTTGCATTATTTGTATAAAAAAGTTTGCTTGTACATTTTTGTTTACATATCCCTAAAATCATTTTTTAGCTATTATTTGTCTTAAGAAAAATCTAGTAAAAGTATTCATTTTCTTAATATAATTTGTGCATTATTTGTATAAAAAAGTACATTTTATGTTTATATTTCCTTAATATCAGTTTTTTGTTATTATTTGAATTAAGAAAAATCTAGTAAAAGTATTCATTTTCTTAATATAATTTTTGCAGTATTTGTATAAAAAAGTTTGCTTGTACATTTTTGTTTATATTTTTCCCTAATATCAGCTTTTCAAGCAAAGTGTAACTTTCGTGCAAAAAAAATCAAGCAAAGTGTACACTTTTTTAATATAAATTAAGAATTATTTGTATAAAAAAGTTTGCTGTATATTTTATGTTTATATTTCCCTAATTTAATTTTTTCGTTATTATTTGTTTTTTGAAAAATCCAGTATAAGTTAGAAAAATCTAGTAAAAGTATTCATTTTCTTAATATAATTTTTACATTATTTGTACAAAAAAGTTTGCTTGTACATTTTACGTTTATATTTCCATAATATCAGTTTTTTGTTGTTATTTGTATTAAAAAAATCGAGTAAAAATCTAGTAAAAGTATTAATTTTCTTAATATAATTTTTGCATTATTTGTATAAAATAGTTGGCTTGTACATTTTATGTTTATCCATTTTTCGTTATTATTTGTTTTAAGAAAAATCTAGTAAAAGTATACATTTTCTTAATATAATTTTAGAATTATTTGTATAAAAAAGTTTGTTTGTACATTTTAAGTTTATATTTGCCTAAAAGTATCCATATTCTTAATATAATTTTTGCATTATTTGTATAAAAAAGTTTGCTTGTAAATTTTATGCTTATATTTCCCTAATATCAGTTTTCCGCTATTATTATTTGCATTAAATAAAATCTAGTGAAAGTATATATTTTCTAAATACAATTTTTGCATTATTTGTATAAAAAAGTTTGCTTGTACATTTTTGTTTATATTTCCCTAAAATCATTTTTTCGCTATTATTTGTTTTAAGAAAAATCTTGTAAAAGTATTCATTTTCTTAATATAATTTTTGCATTATTTGTATGAAAAAGTTTGCTTGTAAATTTTATGTTTATATTTCCCTAATATCACTATTTCGTTATTATTTGTATTCAGAAAAGTCTACCAAAAGTATAAATTTTTTAATATAATTTTTGCATTATTTGTATAAAAAAGTTTGCTTGTACATTTTGTGTTTATATTTCCTTAATATCAGTTTTTTGTTATTATTTGAATTAAGAAAAATCTAGTAAAAGTATTCATTTTCTTAATATAATTTTTGCATTATTTGTATAAAAAAGTTTGCTTGTACATTTTTGTTTATATTTTTCCCTAATATCAGCTTTTCAAGCAAAGTGTATATTTTCTTAACATAAGTTTAGAATTATTTGTATAAAAAAGTTTGCTTATACATTTTATGTTTATATTTCCCTAATAGCAGTTTTTTGTTATTATTTGTATTCAGAAAAGTCTACTAAAAGTATACATTTTTTTAATATAATTTTTGCATTATTTGTATAAAAACGGTTGCGTGTTCATTTTGTGATTATATTTACCTAAAAGTATATATTTTCTTAAAATAATTTTTTCACCATTTGTATAAAAAAGTTTGCTGGTACATTTTTGTTTATATTTCCCTAATATCAGTTTTACGTTATAACTTGCGTTAAAAAAACCAAGCAAAGTGTACACTTTTTTAATATAAATTAAGAATTATTTGTATAAAAAAGTTTGCTGTATATTTTATGTTTATATTTCCCTAATTTCATTTTTTCGTTATTATTTGTTTTTTGAAAAATCCAGTATAAGTTAGAAAAATCTAGTAAAAGTATTCATTTTCTTAATATAATTTTTACATTATTTGTATAAAAAAGTTTGCTTGTATATTTTATGTTTATATTTGCCTAAAAGTATCCATATTCTTAATATAATTTTTGCATTATTTGTATAAAAAAGTTTGCTTGTAAATTTTATGCTTATATTTCCCTAATATCAGTTTTCCGCTATTATTATTTGCATTAAATAAAATCAAGTGAAAGTATATATTTTCTAAATATAATTTTTGCATTATTTGTATAAAAAAGTTTGCTTGTACATTTTTGTTTATATTTCCCTAAAATCATTTTTTCGCTCTTATTTGTTTTAAGAAAAATCTTGTAAAAGTATTCATTTTCTTAATATAATTTTTGCATTATTTGTATAAAAAAGTTTGCTTGTAAATTTTATGTTTATATTTCCCTAATATCACTATTTCGTTATTATTTGTATTCAGAAAAGTCTACTAAAAGTATACATTTTTTAATATAATTTTTGCATTATTTGTATAAAAAAGTTTGCTTGTACATTTTATGTTTATATTTCCTTAATATCAGTTTTTTGTTATTATTTGAATTAAGAAAAATCTAGTAAAAGTATTAATTTTCTTAATATAATTTTTGCATACATTATTTGTACAAAAAAGTTTGCTTGTACATTTTACGTTTATATTTCCATAATATCAGTTTTTTGTTGTTATTTGTATTAAAAAAAATCGAGTAAAAATCTAGTAAAAGTATTCATTTTCTTAATATAATTTTTGCATTATTTGTATAAAATAGTTGGCTTGTACATTTTATGTTTATCAATTTTTCGTTATTATTTGTTTTAAGGAAAATCTAGTAAATGTATACATTTTCTTAATATAATTTTAGAATTATTTGTATAAAAAAGTTTGTTTGTACATTTTATGTTTATATTCCCTAATATCAGTTTTTTGTTATTATTTGCATTAAAAAAATCTAGTAAAAGTATACATTTTCTTAATATAATTTGTGCAATATTTGTTTCAAAAAGTTTGCTTGTATATTTTATGTTTATATTTGCCTAAAAGTATCCATATTCTTAATATAATTTTTGCATTATTTGTATAAAAAAGTTTGCTTGTACATTTTTGTTTACATATCCCTAAAATCATTTTTTAGCTATTATTTGTCTTAAGAAAAATCTAGTAAAAGTATTCATTTTCTTAATATAATTTGTGCATTATTTGTATAAAAAAGTACATTTTATGTTTATATTTCCTTAATATCAGTTTTTTGTTATTATTTGAATTAAGAAAAATCTAGTAAAAGTATTCATTTTCTTAATATAATTTTTGCAGTATTTGTATAAAAAAGTTTGCTTGTACATTTTTGTTTATATTTTTCCCTAATATCAGCTTTTCAAGCAAAGTGTAACTTTCGTGCAAAAAAAATCAAGCAAAGTGTACACTTTTTTAATATAAATTAAGAATTATTTGTATAAAAAAGTTTGCTGTATATTTTATGTTTATATTTCCCTAATTTCATTTTTTCGTTATTATTTGTTTTTTGAAAAATCCAGTATAAGTTAGAAAAATCTAGTAAAAGTATTCATTTTCTTAATATAATTTTTACATTATTTGTACAAAAAAGTTTGCTTGTACATTTTACGTTTATATTTCCATAATATCAGTTTTTTGTTGTTATTTGTATTAAAAAAATCGAGTAAAAATCTAGTAAAAGTATTAATTTTCTTAATATAATTTTTGCATTATTTGTATAAAATAGTTGGCTTGTACATTTTATGTTTATCCATTTTTCGTTATTATTTGTTTTAAGAAAAATCTAGTAAAAGTATACATTTTCTTAATATAATTTTAGAATTATTTGTATAAAAAAGTTTGTTTGTACATTTTATGTTTATATTTGCCTAAAAGTATCCATATTCTTAATATAATTTTTGCATTATTTGTATAAAAAAGTTTGCTTGTAAATTTTATGCTTATATTTCCCTAATATCAGTTTTCCGCTATTATTATTTGCATTAAATACAATCTAGTGAAAGTATATATTTTCTAAATACAATTTTTGCATTATTTGTATAAAAAAGTTTGCTTGTACATTTTTGTTTATATTTCCCTAAAATCATTTTTTCGCTATTATTTGTTTTAAGAAAAATCTTGTAAAAGTATTCATTTTCTTAATATAATTTTTGCATTATTTGTATGAAAAAGTTTGCTTGTAAATTTTATGTTTATATTTCCCTAATATCACTATTTCGTTATTATTTGTATTCAGAAAAGTCTACCAAAAGTATAAATTTTTTAATATAATTTTTGCATTATTTGTATAAAAAAGTTTGCTTGTACATTTTATGTTTATATTTCCTTAATATCAGTTTTTTGTTATTATTTGAATTAAGAAAATCTAGTAAAAGTATTAATTTTCTTAATATAATTTTTGCATTATTTGTATAAAAAAGTTTGCTTGTACATTTTTGTTTATATTTTTCCCTAATATCAGCTTTTCAAGCAAAGTGTATATTTTCTTAACATAAGTTTAGAATTATTTGTATAAAAAATTTTGCTTATACATTTTATGTTTATATTTCCCTAATAGCAGTTTTTTGTTATTATTTGTATTCAGAAAAGTCTACTAAAAGTATACATTTTTTTAATATAATTTTTGCATTATTTGTATAAAAACGGTTGCGTGTACATTTTGTGATTATATTTACCTAAAAGTATATATTTTCTTAAAATAATTTTTTCACCATTTGTATAAAAAAGTTTGCTTGTACATTTTTGTTTATATTTGCCTAATATCAGTTTTACGTTATAACTTATCAAGCAAAGTGTACACTTTTTTAATATAAATTAAGAATTATTTGTATAAAAAAGTTTGCTGTATATTTTATGTTTATATTTCCCTAATTTCATTTTTTCGTTATTATTTGTTTTTTGAAAAATCCAGTATAAGTTAGAAAAATCTAGTAAATGTATTCATTTTCTTAATATAATTTTTACATTATTTGTATAAAAAACTTTGCTTGTATATTTTATGTTTATATTTGCCTAAAAGTATCCATATTCTTAATATAATTTTTTCACCATTTGTATAAAAAAGTTTGCTTGTAAATTTTATGCTTATATTTCCCTAATATCAGTTTTCCGCTATTATTATTTGCATTAAATAAAATCAAGTGAAAGTATATATTTTCTAAATATAATTTTTGCATTATTTGTATAAAAAAGTTTGCTTGTACATTTTTGTTTATATTTCCCTAAAATCATTTTTTCGCTCTTATTTGTTTTAAGAAAAATCTTGTAAAAGTATTCATTTTCTTAATATAATTTTTGCATTATTTGTATAAAAAAGTTTGCTTGTAAATTTTATGTTTATATTTCCCTAATATCACTATTTCGTTATTATTTGTATTCAGAAAAGTCTACTAAAAGTATACATTTTTTAATATAATTTTTGCATTATTTGTATAATAAAGTTTGCTTGTACATTTTATGTTTATATTTCCTTAATATCAGTTTTTTGTTATTATTTGAATTAAGAAAAATCTAGTAAAAGTATTAATTTTCTTAATATAATTTTTGCATACATTATTTGTACAAAAAAGTTTGCTTGTACATTTTACGTTTATATTTCCATAATATCAGTTTTTTGTTGTTATTTGTATTAAAAAAATCGAGTAAAAATCTAGTAAAAGTATTAATTTTCTTAATATAATTTTTGCATTATTTGTATAAAATAGTTGGCTTGTACATTTTATGTTTATCAATTTTTCGTTATTATTTGTTTTAAGGAAAATCTAGTAAATGTTTACATTTTCTTAATATAATTTTAGAATTATTTGTATAAAAAAGTTTGTTTGTACATTTTATGTTTATATTCCCTAATATCAGTTTTTTGTTATTATTTGCATTAAAAAAATCTAGTAAAAGTATACATTTTCTTAATATAATTTGTGCAATATTTGTTTTAAAAAGTTTGCTTGTATATTTTATGTTTATATTTGCCTAAAAGTATCCATATTCTTAATTTAATTTTTGCATTATTTGTATAAAAAAGTTTGCTTGTACATTTTTGTTTACATATCCCTAAAATCATTTTTTAGCTATTATTTGTCTTAAGAAAAATCTAGTAAAAGTATTCATTTTCTTAATATAATTTGTGCATTATTTGTATAAAAAAGTACATTTTATGTTTATATTTCCTTAATATCAGTTTTTTGTTATTATTTGAATTAAGAAAAATCTAGTAAAAGTATTCATTTTCTTAATATAATTTTTGCAGTATTTGTATAAAAAAGTTTGCTTGTACATTTTTGTTTATATTTTTCCCTAATATCAGCTTTTCAAGCAAAGTGTAACTTTCGTGCAAAAAAAATCAAGCAAAGTGTACACTTTTTTAATATAAATTAAGAATTATTTGTATAAAAAAGTTTGCTGTATATTTTATGTTTATATTTCCCTAATTTCATTTTTTCGTTATTATTTGTTTTTTGAAAAATCCAGTATAAGTTAGAAAAATCTAGTAAAAGTATTCATTTTCTTAATATAATTTTTACATTATTTGTACAAAAAAGTTTGCTTGTACATTTTACGTTTATATTTCCATAATATCAGTTTTTTGTTGTTATTTGTATTAAAAAAATCGAGTAAAAATCTAGTAAAAGTATTAATTTTCTTAATATAATTTTTGCATTATTTGTATAAAATAGTTGGCTTGTACATTTTATGTTTATCCATTTTTCGTTATTATTTGTTTTAAGAAAAATCTAGTAAAAGTATACATTTTCTTAATATAATTTTAGAATTATTTGTATAAAAAAGTTTGTTTGTACATTTTATGTTCATATTTGCCTAAAAGTATCCATATTCTTAATATAATTTTTGCATTATTTGTATAAAAAAGTTTGCTTGTAAATTTTATGCTTATATTTCCCTAATATC
This sequence comes from Pollenia angustigena, assembly GCA_930367215.1. Taxonomy (NCBI): domain Eukaryota; kingdom Metazoa; phylum Arthropoda; class Insecta; order Diptera; family Polleniidae; genus Pollenia; species Pollenia angustigena. The sequence goes on along the minus strand of OV884058.1, from coordinate 77,590,696 downwards.
AGTTTTCCGCTATTATTATTTGCATTAAATAAAATCTAGTGAAAGTATATATTTTCTAAATACAATTTTTGCATTATTTGTATAAAAAAGTTTGCTTGTACATTTTTGTTTATATTTCCCTAAAATCATTTATTCGCTATTATTTGTTTTAAGAAAAATCTTGTAAAAGTATTCATTTTCTTAATATAATTTTTGCATTATTTGTATGAAAAAGATTGCTTGTAAATTTTATGTTTATATTTCCCTAATATCACTATTTCGTTATTATTTGTATTCAGAAAAGTCTACCAAAAGTATAAATTTTTTAATATAATTTTTGCATTATTTGTATAAAAAAGTTTGCTTGTACATTTTGTGTTTATATTTCCTTAATATCAGTTTTTTGTTATTATTTGAATTAAGAAAAATCTAGTAAAAGTATTCATTTTCTTAATATAATTTTTGCATTATTTGTATAAAAAAGTTTGCTTGTACATTTTTGTTTATATTTTTCCCTAATATCAGCTTTTCAAGCAAAGTGTATATTTTCTTAACATAAGTTTAGAATTATTTGTATAAAAAAGTTTGCTTATACATTTTATGTTTATATTTCCCTAATAGCAGTTTTTTGTTATTATTTGTATTCAGAAAAGTCTACTAAAAGTATACATTTTTTTAATATAATTTTTGCATTATTTGTATAAAAACGGTTGCGTGTTCATTTTGTGATTATATTTACCTAAAAGTATATATTTTCTTAAAATAATTTTTTCACCATTTGTATAAAAAAGTTTGCTGGTACATTTTTGTTTATTTCCCTAATATCAGTTTTACGTTATAACTTGCGTTAAAAAAACCAAGCAAAGTGTACACTTTTTTAATATAAATTAAGAATTATTTGTATAAAAAAGTTAGCTTGTATATTTTATGTTTATTTTTCCCTAATTTAATTTTTTCGTTATTATTTGTTTTATGAAAAATCTAGTATCAGTATACATTTTCTTAATATAATTTTTGCATTATTTGTATAAAAAAGTTTGCTTGAACATTTTATGTTAGTATTTCCCTAATATCAGTTTTTCGTTATTATTTGTATTAAGAAAAGTCTAGTAAAAGTATCCATATTCTTAATATAATTTCTGCATTATTTTTATAGAAAAGTTTGTTTTGTTTGTATATTTAATGTTTATATTTCCTTAATATCAGTTTTTGTTATTATTTGAATTAAGAAAAATCTAGTAAAAGTATTAATTTTCTTAATATAATTTTTGCATTATTTGTATAAAAAAGTTTGCTTGTACATTTTTGTTTATATTTCCCTAATATCAGTTTTACGTTATAACTTGCGTGCAAAAAAAATCAAGCAAAGTGTACACTTTTTTAATATAAATTAAGAATTATTTGTATAAAAAAGTTTGCTGTATATTTTATGTTTATATTTCCCTAAATTAATTTTTTCGTTATTATTTGTTTTTTGAAAAATCCAGTATAAGTTAGAAAAATCTAGTATAAGTATTCATTTTCTTAATATAATTTTTACATTATTTGTACAAAAAAGTTTGCTTGTACATTTTACGTTTATATTTCCATAATATCAGTTTTTTGTTGTTATTTGTATTAAAAAAAATCGAGTAAATATCTAGTAAAAGTATTAATTTTCTTAATATAATTTTTGCATTATTTGTATAAAATAGTTGGCTTGTACATTTTATGTTTATCAATTTTTCGTTATTATTTGTTTTAAGAAAAATCTAGTAAAAGTATACATTTTCTTAATATAATTTTAGAATTATTTGTATAAAAAAGTTTGTTTGTACATTAAATGTTTATATTCCCTAAAATCATTTTTTAGCTATTATTTGCATTAAAAAAATCTAGTAAAAGTATACATTTTCTTAATATAATTTGTGCAATATTTGTTTAAAAAAGTTTTCTTGTATATATATGTTTATATTTGCCTAAAAGTATCCATATTCTTAATATAATTTTTGCATTATTTGTATAAAAAAGTTTGCTTGTAAATTTTATGCTTATATTTCCCTAATATCAGTTTTCCGCTATTATTATTTGCATTAAATAAAATCTAGTGAAAGTATATATTTTCTAAATATAATTTTTGCATTATTTGTATAAAAAATTTGGCTTGTACATTTTTGTTTATATTTCCCTAAAATCATTTTTTCGCTATTATTTGTTTTAAGAAAAATCTTGTAAAAGTATTCATTTTCTTAATATAATTTTTGCATTATTTGTATAAAAAAGTTTGCTTGTAAATTTTATGTTTATATTTCCCTAATATCACTATTTCGTTATTATTTGTATTCAGAAACGTCTACTAAAAGTATACATTTTTTAATATAATTTTTGCATTATTTGTATAAAAAAGTTTGCTTGTACATTTTATGTTTATATTTCCTTAATATCAGTTTTTTGTTATTATTTGAATTAAGAAAAATATAGTAAAAGTATTAATTTTCTTAATATAATTTTTGCATTATTTGTATAAAAAAGTTTGCTTGTAAATTTTATGCTTATATTTCCCTAATATCAGTTTTCCGCTATTATTATTTGCATTAAATAAAATCTAGTGGAAGTATATATTTTCTAAATGTAATTTTAGCATTATTTGTATAAAAAAGTTTGCTTGTACATTTTTGTTTATATATCCCTAAAATCATTTTTTAGCTACTATTTGTCTTAAGAAAAATCTAGTAAAAGTATTCATTTTCTTAATATAATTTGTGCATTATTTGTATAAAAAAGTACATTTTATGTTTATATTTCCTTAATATCAGTTTTTTGTTATTATTTGAATTAAGAAAAATCTAGTAAAAGTATTCATTTTCTTAATATAATTTTTGCATTATTTGTATAAAAAAGTTTGCTTGTACATTTTTGTTTATATTTTTCCCTAATATCAGCTTTTCAAGCAAAGTGTATATTTTCTTAACATAAGTTTAGAATTATTTGTATAAAAAAGTTTGCTTGTACATTTTATATTTCCCTAATAGCAGTTTTTTGTTATTATTTGTATTCAGAAAAGTCTACTAAAAGTATACATTTTTTTAATATAATTTTTGCATTATTTGTATAAAAACGGTTGCGTGTTCATTTTGTGATTATATTTACCTAAAAGTATATATTTTCTTAAAATAATTTTTTCACCATTTGTATTAAAAAGTTTGCTTGTACATTTTTGTTTATATTTCCCTAATATCAGTTTTACGTTAAAACTTGCGTTAAAAAAACCAAGCAAAGTGTACACTTTTTTAATATAAATTAAGAATTATTTGTATAAAAAAGTTTGCTTGTATATTTTATGTTTATTTTTCCCTAATTTAATTTTTTCGTTATTATTTGTTTTATGAAAAATCTAGTATCAGCTTACATTTTCTTAATATAATTTTTGCATTATTTGTATAAAAAAGTTTGCTTGAACATTTTATGTTAGTATTTCCCTAATATCAGTTTTTCGTTATTATTTGTATTAAGAAAAGTCTAGTAAAAGTATCCATATTCTTAATATAATTTCTGCATTATTTTTATAGAAAAGTTTGTTTTGTTTGTATATTTTATGTTTATATTTCCTTAATATCAGTTTTTGTTATTATTTGAATTAAGAAAAATCTAGTAAAAGTATTCATTTTCTTAATATAATTTTTGCATTATTTGTATAAAAAAGTTTGCTTGTACATTTTTGTTTATATTTCCCTAATATCAGTTTTACGTTATAACTTGCGTGCAAAAAAAATCAAGCAAAGTGGACACTTTTTTAATATAAATTAAGAATTATTTGTATAAAAAATTTTGCTGTATATTTTATGTTTATATTTCCCTAATTTCATTGTTTCGTTATTATTTGTTTTTTGAAAAATCCAGTATAAGTTAGAAAAATTTAGTAGAAGTATTAATTTTCTTAATATAATTTTTCCATTATTTGTACAAAAAAGTTTGCTTGTACATTTTACGTTTATATTTCCATAATATCAGTTTTTTGTTGTAATTTGTAATAAAAAAAATCGAGTAAAAATCTAGTAAAAGTATTCATTTTCTTAATATAATTTTTGCATTATTTGTATCAAAAAGTTTGCTTGTAAATTTTATGCTTATATATCCCTAATATCAGTTTTCCGCTATTATTATTTGCATTAAATAAAATCTAGTGAAAGAATATATTTTCTAAATATAATTTTTGCATTATTTGTATAAAAAAGTTTGCTTGTACATTTTTGTTAATATTTCCCTAAAATCAATTTTTCGCTATTATTTGTTTTAAGAAAAATCTTGTAAAAGTATTCATTTTCTTAATATAATTTTTGTATTATTTGTATAAAAAAGTTTGCTTGTAAATTTTATGTTTATATTTCCCTAATATCACTATTTCGTTATTATTTGTATTCAGAAAAGTCTACTAAAAGTATACATTTTCTAATATAATTTTTGCATTATTTGTATAAAAAAGTTTGCTTGTAAATTTTATGCTTATATTTCCCTAATATCAGTTTTCCGCTATTATTATTTGCATTAAATAAAATCTAGTGGAAGTATATATTTTCTAAATATAATTTTAGCATTATTTGTATAAAAACGTTTGATTGTACATTTTTGCTTATATTTTTCCCTAATATCAGCTTTTCAAGCAAAGTGTATATTTTCTTAATATAAGTTTAGAATTATTTGTATAAAAAAGTTTGCTTGTACATTTCATGTTTATATTTCCCTAATAGCAGTTTTTTGTTATTATTTGTATTCAGAAAAGTCTACTAAAAGTATAAATTTTTTTAATATAATTTTTGCATTATTTGTATAAAAACGGTTGCGTGTTCATTTTGTGATTATATTTACCTAAAAGTATATATTTTCTTAAAATAATTTTTTCACCATTTGTATAAAAAAGTTTGCTTGTACATTTTTGTTTATATATCCCTAATATCAGTTTTACGTTATAACTTGCGTTAAAAAAACCAAGCAAAGTGTACACTTTTTTAATATAAATTAAGAATTATTTGTATAAAAAAGTTTGCTTGTATATTTTATGTTTATTTTTTCCCTAATTTCATTTTTTCGTTATTATTTGTTTTTTGAAAAATCCAGTATAAGTTAGAAAAATCTAGTAAAAGTATTCATTTTCTTAATATAATTTTTACATTATTTGTATAAAAAAGTTTGCTTGTATATTTTATGTTTATATTTGCCTAAAAGTATCCATATTCTTAATATAATTTTTGCATTATTTGTATAAAAAAGTTTGCTTGTAAATTTTATGCTTATATTTCCCTAATATCAGTTTTCCGCTATTATTATTTGCATTAAATAAAATCAAGTGAAAGTATATATTTTCTAAATATAATTTTTGCATTATTTGTATAAAAAAGTTTGCTTGTACATTTTTGTTTATATTTCCCTAAAATCATTTTTTCGCTCTTATTTGTTTTAAGAAAAATCTTGTAAAAGTATTCATTTTCTTAATATAATTTTTGCATTATTTGTATAAAAAAGTTTGCTTGTAAATTTTATGTTTATATTTCCCTAATATCACTATTTCGTTATTATTTGTATTCAGAAAAGTCTACTAAAAGTATACATTTTTTAATATAATTTTTGCATTATTTGTATAAAAAAGTTTGCTTGTACATTTTATGTTTATATTTCCTTAATATCAGTTTTTTGTTATTATTTGAATTAAGAAAAATCTAGTAAAAGTATTAATTTTCTTAATATAATTTTTGCATACATTATTTGTACAAAAAAGTTTGCTTGTACATTTTACGTTTATATTTCCATAATATCAGTTTTTTGTTGTTATTTGTATTAAAAAAAATCGAGTAAAAATCTAGTAAAAGTATTCATTTTCTTAATATAATTTTTGCATTATTTGTATAAAATAGTTGGCTTGTACATTTTATGTTTATCAATTTTTCGTTATTATTTGTTTTAAGGAAAATCTAGTAAATGTATACATTTTCTTAATATAATTTTAGAATTATTTGTATAAAAAAGTTTGTTTGTACATTTTATGTTTATATTCCCTAATATCAGTTTTTTGTTATTATTTGCATTAAAAAAATCTAGTAAAAGTATACATTTTCTTAATATAATTTGTGCAATATTTGTTTCAAAAAGTTTGCTTGTATATTTTATGTTTATATTTGCCTAAAAGTATCCATATTCTTAATATAATTTTTGCATTATTTGTATAAAAAAGTTTGCTTGTACATTTTTGTTTACATATCCCTAAAATCATTTTTTAGCTATTATTTGTCTTAAGAAAAATCTAGTAAAAGTATTCATTTTCTTAATATAATTTGTGCATTATTTGTATAAAAAAGTACATTTTATGTTTATATTTCCTTAATATCAGTTTTTTGTTATTATTTGAATTAAGAAAAATCTAGTAAAAGTATTCATTTTCTTAATATAATTTTTGCAGTATTTGTATAAAAAAGTTTGCTTGTACATTTTTGTTTATATTTTTCCCTAATATCAGCTTTTCAAGCAAAGTGTAACTTTCGTGCAAAAAAAATCAAGCAAAGTGTACACTTTTTTAATATAAATTAAGAATTATTTGTATAAAAAAGTTTGCTGTATATTTTATGTTTATATTTCCCTAATTTCATTTTTTCGTTATTATTTGTTTTTTGAAAAATCCAGTATAAGTTAGAAAAATCTAGTAAAAGTATTCATTTTCTTAATATAATTTTTACATTATTTGTACAAAAAAGTTTGCTTGTACATTTTACGTTTATATTTCCATAATATCAGTTTTTTGTTGTTATTTGTATTAAAAAAATCGAGTAAAAATCTAGTAAAAGTATTAATTTTCTTAATATAATTTTTGCATTATTTGTATAAAATAGTTGGCTTGTACATTTTATGTTTATCCATTTTTCGTTATTATTTGTTTTAAGAAAAATCTAGTAAAAGTATACATTTTCTTAATATAATTTTAGAATTATTTGTATAAAAAAGTTTGTTTGTACATTTTATGTTTATATTTGCCTAAAAGTATCCATATTCTTAATATAATTTTTGCATTATTTGTATAAAAAAGTTTGCTTGTAAATTTTATGCTTATATTTCCCTAATATCAGTTTTCCGCTATTATTATTTGCATTAAATAAAATCTAGTGAAAGTATATATTTTCTAAATACAATTTTTGCATTATTTGTATAAAAAAGTTTGCTTGTACATTTTTGTTTATATTTCCCTAAAATCATTTTTTCGCTATTATTTGTTTTAAGAAAAATCTTGTAAAAGTATTCATTTTCTTAATATAATTTTTGCATTATTTGTATGAAAAAGTTTGCTTGTAAATTTTATGTTTATATTTCCCTAATATCACTATTTCGTTATTATTTGTATTCAGAAAAGTCTACCAAAAGTATAAATTTTTTAATATAATTTTTGCATTATTTGTATAAAAAAGTTTGCTTGTACATTTTATGTTTATATTTCCTTAATATCAGTTTTTTGTTATTATTTGAATTAAGAAAATCTAGTAAAAGTATTAATTTTCTTAATATAATTTTTGCATTATTTGTATAAAAAAGTTTGCTTGTACATTTTTGTTTATATTTTTCCCTAATATCAGCTTTTCAAGCAAAGTGTATATTTTCTTAACATAAGTTTAGAATTATTTGTATAAAAAATTTTGCTTATACATTTTATGTTTATATTTCCCTAATAGCAGTTTTTTGTTATTATTTGTATTCAGAAAAGTCTACTAAAAGTATACATTTTTTTAATATAATTTTTGCATTATTTGTATAAAAACGGTTGCGTGTACATTTTGTGATTATATTTACCTAAAAGTATATATTTTCTTAAAATAATTTTTTCACCATTTGTATAAAAAAGTTTGCTTGTACATTTTTGTTTATATTTGCCTAATATCAGTTTTACGTTATAACTTATCAAGCAAAGTGTACACTTTTTTAATATAAATTAAGAATTATTTGTATAAAAAAGTTTGCTGTATATTTTATGTTTATATTTCCCTAATTTCATTTTTTCGTTATTATTTGTTTTTTGAAAAATCCAGTATAAGTTAGAAAAATCTAGTAAATGTATTCATTTTCTTAATATAATTTTTACATTATTTGTATAAAAAACTTTGCTTGTATATTTTATGTTTATATTTGCCTAAAAGTATCCATATTCTTAATATAATTTTTGCATTATTTGTATAAAAAAGTTTGCTTGTAAATTTTATGCTTATATTTCCCTAATATCAGTTTTCCGCTATTATTATTTGCATTAAATAAAATCAAGTGAAAGTATATATTTTCTAAATATAATTTTTGCATTATTTGTATAAAAAAGTTTGCTTGTACATTTTTGTTTATATTTCCCTAAAATCATTTTTTCGCTCTTATTTGTTTTAAGAAAAATCTTGTAAAAGTATTCATTTTCTTAATATAATTTTTGCATTATTTGTATAAAAAAGTTTGCTTGTAAATTTTATGTTTATATTTCCCTAATATCACTATTTCGTTATTATTTGTATTCAGAAAAGTCTACTAAAAGTATACATTTTTTAATATAATTTTTGCATTATTTGTATAATAAAGTTTGCTTGTACATTTTATGTTTATATTTCCTTAATATCTGTTTTTTGTTATTATTTGAATTAAGAAAAATCTAGTAAAAGTATTAATTTTCTTAATATAATTTTTGCATACATTATTTGTACAAAAAAGTTTGCTTGTACATTTTACGTTTATATTTCCATAATATCAGTTTTTTGTTGTTATTTGTATTAAAAAAATCGAGTAAAAATCTAGTAAAAGTATTAATTTTCTTAATATAATTTTTGCATTATTTGTATAAAATAGTTGGCTTGTACATTTTATGTTTATCAATTTTTCGTTATTATTTGTTTTAAGGAAAATCTAGTAAATGTTTACATTTTCTTAATATAATTTTAGAATTATTTGTATAAAAAAGTTTGTTTGTACATTTTATGTTTATATTCCCTAATATCAGTTTTTTGTTATTATTTGCATTAAAAAAATCTAGTAAAAGTATACATTTTCTTAATATAATTTGTGCAATATTTGTTTTAAAAAGTTTGCTTGTATATTTTATGTTTATATTTGCCTAAAAGTATCCATATTCTTAATTTAATTTTTGCATTATTTGTATAAAAAAGTTTGCTTGTACATTTTTGTTTACATATCCCTAAAATCATTTTTTAGCTATTATTTGTCTTAAGAAAAATCTAGTAAAAGTATTCATTTTCTTAATATAATTTGTGCATTATTTGTATAAAAAAGTACATTTTATGTTTATATTTCCTTAATATCAGTTTTTTGTTATTATTTGAATTAAGAAAAATCTAGTAAAAGTATTCATTTTCTTAATATAATTTTTGCAGTATTTGTATAAAAAAGTTTGCTTGTACATTTTTGTTTATATTTTTCCCTAATATCAGCTTTTCAAGCAAAGTGTAACTTTCGTGCAAAAAAAATCAAGCAAAGTGTACACTTTTTTAATATAAATTAAGAATTATTTGTATAAAAAAGTTTGCTGTATATTTTATGTTTATATTTCCCTAATTTCATTTTTTCGTTATTATTTGTTTTTTGAAAAATCCAGTATAAGTTAGAAAAATCTAGTAAAAGTATTCATTTTCTTAATATAATTTTTACATTATTTGTACAAAAAAGTTTGCTTGTACATTTTACGTTTATATTTCCATAATATCAGTTTTTTGTTGTTATTTGTATTAAAAAAATCGAGTAAAAATCTAGTAAAAGTATTAATTTTCTTAATATAATTTTTGCATTATTTGTATAAAATAGTTGGCTTGTACATTTTATGTTTATCCATTTTTCGTTATTATTTGTTTTAAGAAAAATCTAGTAAAAGTATACATTTTCTTAATATAATTTTAGAATTATTTGTATAAAAAAGTTTGTTTGTACATTTTATGTTCATATTTGCCTAAAAGTATCCATATTCTTAATATAATTTTTGCATTATTTGTATAAAAAAGTTTGCTTGTAAATTTTATGCTTATATTTCCCTAATATCAGTTTTCCGCTATTATTATTTGCATTAAATAAAATCTAGTGAAAGTATATATTTTCTAAATACAATTTTTGCATTATTTGTATAAAAAAGTTTGCTTGTACATTTTTGTTTATATTTCCCTAAAATCATTTATTCGCTATTATTTGTTTTAAGAAAAATCTTGTAAAAGTATTCATTTTCTTAATATAATTTTTGCATTATTTGTATGAAAAAGTTTGCTTGTAAATTTTATGTTTATATTTCCCTAATATCACTATTTCGTTATTATTTGTATTCAGAAAAGTCTACCAAAAGTATAAATTTTTTAATATAATTTTTGCATTATTTGTATAAAAAAGTTTGCTTGTACATTTTGTGTTTATATTTCCTTAATATCAGTTTTTTGTTATTATTTGAATTAAGAAAAATCTAGTAAAAGTATTCATTTTCTTAATATAATTTTTGCATTATTTGTATAAAAAAGTTTGCTTGTACATTTTTGTTTATATTTTTCCCTAATATCAGCTTTTCAAGCAAAGTGTATATTTTCTTAACATAAGTTTAGAATTATTCGTATAAAAAAGTTTGCTTATACATTTTATGTTTATATTTCCCTAATAGCAGTTTTTTGTTATTATTTGTATTCAGAAAAGTCTACTAAAAGTATACATTTTTTTAATATAATTTTTGCATTATTTGTATAAAAACGGTTGCGTGTTCATTTTGTGATTATATTTACCTAAAAGTATATATTTTCTTAAAATAATTTTTTCACCATTTGTATAAAAAAGTTTGCTGGTACATTTTTGTTTATTTCCCTAATATCAGTTTTACGTTATAACTTGCGTTAAAAAAACCAAGCAAAGTGTACACTTTTTTAATATAAATTAAGAATTATTTGTATAAAAAAGTTAGCTTGTATATTTTATGTTTATTTTTCCCTAATTTAATTTTTTCGTTATTATTTGTTTTATGAAAAATCTAGTATCAGTATACATTTTCTTAATATAATTTTTGCATTATTTGTATAAAAAAGTTTGCTTGAACATTTTATGTTAGTATTTCCCTAATATCAGTTTTTCGTTATTATTTGTATTAAGAAAAGTCTAGTAAAAGTATCCATATTCTTAATATAATTTCTGCATTATTTTTATAGAAAAGTTTGTTTTGTTTGTATATTTAATGTTTATATTTCCTTAATATCAGTTTTTGTTATTATTTGAATTAAGAAAAATCTAGTAAAAGTATTAATTTTCTTAATATAATTTTTGCATTATTTGTATAAAAAAGTTTGCTTGTACATTTTTGTTTATATTTCCCTAATATCAGTTTTACGTTATAACTTGCGTGCAAAAAAAATCAAGCAAAGTGTACACTTTTTTAATATAAATTAAGAATTATTTGTATAAAAAAGTTTGCTGTATATTTTATGTTTATATTTCCCTAAATTAATTTTTTCGTTATTATTTGTTTTTTGAAAAATCCAGTATAAGTTAGAAAAATCTAGTATAAGTATTCATTTTCTTAATATAATTTTTACATTATTTGTACAAAAAAGTTTGCTTGTACATTTTACGTTTATATTTCCATAATATCAGTTTTTTGTTGTTATTTGTATTAAAAAAAATCGAGTAAATATCTAGTAAAAGTATTAATTTTCTTAATATAATTTTGTACATTTTTGTTTATATTTGCCTAATATCAGTTTTACGTTATAACTTATCAAGCAAAGTGTACACTTTTTTAATATAAATTAAGAATTATTTGTATAAAAAAGTTTGCTGTATATTTTATGTTTATATTTCCCTAATTTCATTTTTTCGTTATTATTTGTTTTTTGAAAAATCCAGTATAAGTTAGAAAAATCTAGTAAATGTATTCATTTTCTTAATATAATTTTTACATTATTTGTATAAAAAACTTTGCTTGTATATTTTATGTTTATATTTGCCTAAAAGTATCCATATTCTTAATATAATTTTTGCATTATTTGTATAAAAAAGTTTGCTTGTAAATTTTATGCTTATATTTCCCTAATATCAGTTTTCCGCTATTATTATTTGCATTAAATAAAATCAAGTGAAAGTATATATTTTCTAAATATAATTTTTGCATTATTTGTATAAAAAAGTTTGCTTGTACATTTTTGTTTATATTTCCCTAAAATCATTTTTTCGCTCTTATTTGTTTTAAGAAAAATCTTGTAAAAGTATTCATTTTCTTAATATAATTTTTGCATTATTTGTATAAAAAAGTTTGCTTGTAAATTTTATGTTTATATTTCCCTAATATCACTATTTCGTTATTATTTGTATTCAGAAAAGTCTACTAAAAGTATACATTTTTTAATATAATTTTTGCATTATTTGTATAATAAAGTTTGCTTGTACATTTTATGTTTATATTTCCTTAATATCAGTTTTTTGTTATTATTTGAATTAAGAAAAATCTAGTAAAAGTATTAATTTTCTTAATATAATTTTTGCATACATTATTTGTACAAAAAAGTTTGCTTGTACATTTTACGTTTATATTTCCATAATATCAGTTTTTTGTTGTTATTTGTATTAAAAAAATCGAGTAAAAATCTAGTAAAAGTATTAATTTTCTTAATATAATTTTTGCATTATTTGTATAAAATAGTTGGCTTGTACATTTTATGTTTATCAATTTTTCGTTATTATTTGTTTTAAGGAAAATCTAGTAAATGTTTACATTTTCTTAATATAATTTAGAATTATTTGTATAAAAAAGTTTGTTTGTACATTTTATGTTTATATTCCCTAATATCAGTTTTTTGTTATTATTTGCATTAAAAAAATCTAGTAAAAGTATACATTTTCTTAATATAATTTGTGCAATATTTGTTTTAAAAAGTTTGCTTGTATATTTTATGTTTATATTTGCCTAAAAGTATCCATATTCTTAATTTAATTTTTGCATTATTTGTATAAAAAAGTTTGCTTGTACATTTTTGTTTACATATCCCTAAAATCATTTTTTAGCTATTATTTGT